>CM056954.1:29913650-30513650 GCA_029856935.1 Cyclocarya paliurus | reverse complement strand
AGGCAAACGTCGGCGAGGCTCGGCCTGAGATTGGTGGGGCAAGGTCGCCGGCGCACGGGGAGTCCGGTGAGGCCGACGGTGTCGACCACGGCTAGCCGACGGCGGCGCTGCACGGTGAAAGGCCGATCGGCGTGAGAGAGAGGAGAGAGAGAGAAAGCTTAGGTCGCGCGGGAAGGAAGAAGGAATTGGGGAAAAAGAAAAAAGAAAAAAAGGAAAAAGGGAAAAGAAAAAATGAAGAAAAAGAAATGAGGTCCAATTCTCACAACTTTTGAGTCACAACTGATCCTCAAAATAACTATTTTTAAAATAGTAAAATAAATAAATCAATATAAACTCAAAACTAGTTAAAGTAAAATATTAAACTCCAACAATAACATCCTTTAAAATAAAAAGGAATTAAATTGCAGAACCCTAATTAAAATTAATCAAACGCAGTGAAATTCTTTAATTAAAATAATAATAATTTTAAAACCCACAAACAAACCAATTTAAATTAAAAATAAATTTAAATCCAAAACAATAATTAACAATAAGAAAGCCCAATAAAAATAATTTTCACCATTTAAAATATTCTAAAATAATATTCTAAAATTCCAAAAATAATAATTAATGAAAATAGGAAAATTCAATAAAATAATAAAATAAAACCTCTAAAATATTAAAACAAGAGAATTACGCAATAAATAATTAAAATAAACCTTCTTTAAAAATACACTAAAATCCAGGATGTTATAGGAAATGTGCAACCTTTTGGACGACGATTCACCAGCAAGGCAACCTTGTGACAAACTGGTCCTTGCAAACCCTAACACACGCAAAATCAATCACTTGATGAAGAGGAAATGAGAGAAAATAGAAAGAGAAGATGGAGAGGAAATCTAAGCAGAGAAAATGGTGAGAGGAGTGAGGAAGAGAAATTACCTTTTGGGCTGGAAGACGATAGCTATGTGGACTCACGACTGAGAGAAGGGTGCCTGTGGTTGAAGAAGATGCAGGGTCTCTTTGATGCTTGCGGTTGAAGAAGACGAATGACTCAAGACGGGGATATGGGGTTTGTTCGTTGGTTTCGAGATGAAGAAAGGAAAAACGAGGGAAATGAGATGAAGAAAGAGAAAAGAATGAGAGAAAGTAGATGAGATAATAAAATATAGGTTTCAATGGTGAACAGTAACTCGCTATGTTTGGAGAGGAGTCCAGATTTACTATAGATCAATTCTTAAACTTTGGATCTTTAACTAGTCCAATATAGATATTTTTTTTCACATCTGGCAAAATTATAAACTTGCATTGGCATTTAGCTAGGTCATTGCTAATACTCTAAATCACTTTCAGTTCCACGAACTACTTCACTTCCACCATCAGTTTTGAGCAAGACCCGCTTCTTCTATTTGCGGGTTTTGAGTTTAAACTTGTATTCGAAGAGACTCACTTCTTAATTTTGACGATTTTTGTAGCCTAAGCTTGCTTCAATACACACCCACTCCAGGATTAAGATTTCAAGACAGATCTATTGGTGTTTTCCAGTGTTTTTCTTGTTGAGATCTTAGCCTATTTCTCATCTAATATGGATTTGAGATTGAAATCCGGGGTATCCATATCGAGACTCTTGCTTTTCACGGTGTTTGGGTTCGTTTTGTTCAACTTGGATTGGTGAATACGCGATGAAGTAAATTGGTGGGTCTTTGTTTGGAGGCGAGTTCGGTTTAAAGTTTCAAGGGAAAACATGTTTTGGAGAGACCGTGAGAGGGACAACAAAGAGCAAAACGGTGGACTACCTTGTGGGCAAGTTCGGGTACTCGTTAGCGACTCAGCTGCTTGTTATTTTTTCGTTATAAATCTGTTATATTCTTTCATCGATGTTTTGTAACGCCATGCTAGACTCACCGCTTCAAGAACGCATTTCAACAAATACCAAATTTTGAGTTGAACCCTCTAGATTCACCGCTTGACTTTTTATTTCTCTTTCCTCTCTTTTCTTAACGTTTCAATTCACCTTCTCTTTTCACACTTGGTTCAACCACCCTTTTTTTCTTGAATTTTATGGCACGAATGTTAAGTGAAAACTCAACTTTTATATAATTAAATAGATATTTTTTCTCGCACGCGTGGAGATGACTTGACTCTTGGAAAAAAAAAAAGGAAAAAAGAAAAGGTAGACGTACCGTGAACGTGGGCTTCTGAGCACGTTGTTTGTCCGTATCTATTGTAATGCCCCTCCAACTCCAAACTGATCCTCACGAGAAAGCAAAATACCTCCAATTCCAAAACTCGTCCCCTTTCTTTGGTCAAAAACTCGATTTCAGAGGAAAGAAGGAAAACTCCATCTTGTGAGGCAGAGATACTGCCCAATTTGATCCCCCCTCCCCCCCTACTCTTTCCCCGACAAGTTTCAGTAGCAAAGCAGAAGTCTAGAGGGGAAACCAAGAAGAGAGAGAGAGAGAGAGAGAGAGAGAGAGAGAGAGAGAGGGTTTTGGGTGGACTAATGTCGGGCGGAGGGTCATCGGGGAGGCTACCGACGTGGAAAGAGAGGGAGAACAACAAGAGGAGGGAGAGGAGGAGAAGAGCCATTGCTGCGAAGATATATACTGGTCTAAGAGCTGAGGGTAACTATAAGCTGCCCAAACACTGCGACAACAACGAGGTATTGAAGGCTCTCTGTGGCGAGGCCGGTTGGCTTGTCGAAGACGATGGTACCACTTACCGCAAGGTTCCGTTTTCGCCATTTCCCCTTTTTGTTTTCTGCCTTTTTCTCTGTGTTGCACACACTTACGGGTTTTTCGTTTCAGTCATTGATTTTAGTCGATTTATTTGTTTCCCCATGTTTACTCCAATTACTCGTCTTTAAACTTGCCTTTTGGAGTTTCCGGGACATAACAATCAGGTGTTAGTATCTGGGTTTCTTCTTTCCTATTCAGAGATACTAACAATCAGGTGTTAGTATCTGATTAGATTTTAATTTCGATAGGTTAGTTGAATAATTTTGTCTGTTTTCCGAAAAAAAAAATGGTCTTTTATTTTCTTAGATAAAAAGGAGCATCCGGATCATGGAAACCACCCAAAATATTGGTTCGAAAGCACAATAACAAGACATTTGCAGATAATATTTCTAAAGTGGGACATGTGATGCATGTAACGTATGTTATGATCCAGACGGCAAGGACAAAAACATTTGCAGAGGGATCGTCTAAATTAAGAAATAAGGTCTGTATGGCAATTTGAGTTTCAAATGGATGGATTTTATTGCTTCTGAAGAAAAATTAATTACAGGGACACAAAAAGCCATGAAAATTGAAACTATTTGCTGCTTAGCAATCGGTGAACATTTTAGATTGATATAATCTCATCTTGTGCCTAACATTACCTCCCCATACAGGGATGCAAGCCACCCCCAGCTGAGATTGCAGGCACTTCAATTAACCTCAGTGCATGTTCCTCTCTTCAACCAAGCCCACAATCCTCAAATTTTGCAAGTCCTATACCATCCTATCATGCCAGCCCCTCATCATCCTCATTTCCAAGCCCTACACGCTTTGATGCAAACCCCTCCTCTTACCTTCTGCCATTCTTCTGCAACATTACCTCCATTCCTACAAATCTCCCAACTCTTAGAATATCTAACAGTGCTCCTGTAACCCCACCTCTTTCATCACCAACCTCTAAAGGCTCAAAGCGAAAACCTGACTGGGAATCTCTTTTCAATGGCTCCCAAAACTCATTTCGCCACCCTCTCTTTGCTGCCTCTGCCCCCGCAAGCCCCACACGACGCCATCATATGACACCTGCCACAATACCAGAGTGTGATGAATCTGATGCTTCCACAGTTGACTCGGATTGCGGTTTGAGAGTGGCAACGTGAAGCCATGGGAGGGCGAGAGAATTCATGAAGTAGGAGCGGATGATCTGGAGCTTACACTAGGGAGTGGGAAAGCCTGTTGTTAAGCATCCAGGTGATGATCAGGGATGAGAATGTTTACAATGGAGGAAAGATTTCAGCTTGTGTGTTGGGTTAGTTGTGCATTCTCATCTATACGTGGTTTTTTTAGCCGTGCTGTACGTGGCATTGCTTGGGGTCTCGTGTGAATTCTGCCACTGTAGGTGGACTTGACTTTGAAATTGATGCATCCTGTTTTTTCTTTGTGTACAGTTCTCTTTCTGTTGGAGCCATTAGAGGATTGTAAACCGATTCAACTATTTATGAAAAGGGTTTTGCTATTCATCCAAAATATGGAATTGTAAGAAAGTGTTCCTAGTTATCTGTGTGGTGAGGAGGTGAATGGAGAGGTCATGCTCTTCTCCCCGTTGATTATGTCTGTAGTTTCTTCCTCAATTCTTCGTTTATTACGGGAGCGTCTTGAATTGTTAGCATGGTGGTCCTAGAATTGTGTTCTCGGCATATATATATATATATACACATATAAAGGCATTAAAACAAAAGGGCAACACCACTTGAAGATTGTTATTATCTATTCTTCTCCATTTTGGTATTTGTGGTGAGAAACCAAACCTTACTTTAAGTGAAGCGAAAGAGTAATAGATACTTATTTAGTGAAAACAAATTAAAAGAATATAGGTTCAGGAAAAGAAAAAGCGTTAAGTAAACTTAAAAGTAAAAAGATTACTCATCTTAAATAACAATAATAATTAAATTAAATATTTCATTTTCATTTAACTATAATTATAAAAAAAATTATTTAATTAGATGTATTTTTTATTTTTAAATTTAAAAAACAACAACAACAACAACAGAATGGTGAAGGGAAATGAATGATGTGATTTTATTGTAATAATTATCATTTAATGATAATATAGTAGAACAATTGAAAATGTAACTTCATATGAAACAAAAAATGTAACAGAGAAAGAAGAGGTTGCTTTTCCAAAAAATGAAACAAAACGTGCAGATGCTAGAGCACAGAGATGTCTTCTTGTAATGGCCACGTTTTTTTTTTTAAGTTAAAGATTTTAAATTATTTTATTTTTATGTTTATATTATTAGTACTATTATTATTATTATCAATTTTAATTCTTCATTTATTAAAAACCTTCAGATCAAGAGATCTAGATGGTTTCTCTAGAAAATTATAGAAAGAGAAGAGAGTTTTTTTTCTTTTAATAAGTAGACTTTTTCCACACTTAATTTAATGTACGTAAACTCTTATTTAAAGAGTTTTCATATGTAAAGTTAATTAACTTCCTTAAAGTTGTGGTAGTAATGGGGAGTTAATTAATAACCTCCCCACCCATGCGGATACATTATGGGTCATGGGATACCCACTACCAATATCTCCCACTTGTCCACAATGGATTTTATGCACGTTAACAATCTCCTCCTTATCTCTCAATCAATTATCCCTCATATAGAAAATGAAGCATGTGACTTGACGAGAAGGCAAATGGTATGAGTATTATATTAAGTCACTATCTTACTGACATAGTACATCACTCATAACATCTTGTCTATGCCCCAGACTATTTGAACTCACTAGGTCAAGAGTCCTTAATCACTCATGAGTTTATAACTCAAAGCAATTATTGACCTCACATTATATAATATGTTCATCATTATATCAAGTCAAAACGATATGATCACCTGGGCCATGATACATATAATAACAAATAAGAATTCAAACAATCTTCTCTAAACGCTCATGTCAATTCAATTAGATTTGACTACTTTCCTAGACATACTCTGCGAGACCATATCATTTGTGGCCTTAAGAAAACATGCTAAAGTAACAACATCAAGTTTTCATCTCATGACATAATTTTAGGTTCAATGGATTAGGAATATATCATTTATTAATCCATTAGGGCTCACATAGTAATAGAGCAAGAGCCCATTCAATCACCCCCTCATATGATCATCTATAACACATATAGTATGAAGTGTATGCTACGGCAGAACTCCCACTTAATTGGGCTTGTCACATTCAAATGTTGTAGGAATATTAGTCTAGTCGCCACAAAGGAGCTCTAACTTGAATTTCTTAGCACAATCACTCATCCAGCATCTACCTAAGATCTCACATTCCACTTTAATTAGGCTTCATGAAGTTGTGCAAATATTTCATATATGACTCTTGAAAGTCTCATCTTAACAAGTTAAAACGACATTCTTTAAATTTATCTTGAATGCTCCAAAATCATTAAGATGCTTACTTGCTTACTTTCCAACTGCCAAAGTAATCGATTTGTCTTACCTTGCTCACTATTCAAGTGCCAAAGTGATCATCCTTGTGAGTGGATTGATCTTTGCCTGGTTTCATTTTTATAATGTGTGCTTTTCACTTAGTATCAATTAATTAATAATATAAGATAAACACAATAATCTCACTGCAATAGATACAAACAATGTCAAATATACAATAAAGTCTAAGATATCATCAATACAATATAGATCAAATCCTATGAAATCCCAAACTCTTAACATGAGTTTGGAAAATATTTCTACTAGTAGCCTTAGTAAGAGGATCAGCTACCATCTTGCTAATAGAGATATATTGTAGGATCACCTCACCTCGTGCAACAACATTTCGAATGTAGTGAAAACGAATATCTATGTATTTAGTTTTTCCATGGTATTTGGAATCATTGGTATATGTCAAAGCTGCCATACTATCACTATAGATTTTAACGACTTCATCTGCAAGAGTCATAACCTTTAGGCGCTAAAAAAATCTCATCAACCAAACAATATCTTGTATAGCTGCTAAACAAGCAACGTACTCTAACTCCATCGTGGACAAAACAATGTATGATTATTTCTTGCTATACCAAAAAATAGCTCCCCCCTAAGCATAAATGCGTAACCCATCATGAATTTTCGCTTATCTTTGTTACTAGCTCAATCAGCATCGCTATAACTCTTCAGTCTCATATCTCCACTCTGGTAGCAAAGAACAAGGTCTGCTGTCACACAAAGGTCCTGGGTTACTCTAATAACGACTAACCAATCAAATTGTAAAGTAAATGTCAAGTCGTGTACACAATATAGCATACACCAGACTTCCAATTTCACTTGCATAAGGAACTCTGGTCATTTCTTTCCTTTTCTCATCATTCTTATGGCAATGTTCTAGACTCAGTGTATAACCCTTCTCAGTTGAATTGTCTATGGATTTGGAGTTGTGCTTATGAAATCAGTCTAGAATTTTCTTAATGTATGTCTCTTGAGACAAACCAAGAAACTTCCTAAATTGATCCCTTGAAATTTTAACTCTCAGCACATAATTTACTTCACCTATGTCCTTCATCTCAAAAGTAGAGGACAACCACTCTTTTATGATTTCCGACTTCACTTGTTGCTTCCTGGTTTCTAAGAGAGCTTGTAATGTGTCATCCGCATCAACATAATCATCAGTCCTGTCCATGAATTCTCTCAGAGTCAAGGGGGTTTTCTTGGCCAACTCGGTCATGAATGAACTTTAAGGCCATATACCTCCCAGAAGGGTGGCTAGCGTAATCTTCTCATCCTGATTGTCCGTGGTCAATTTCTCCTTGTTGAATTGGATCAGATACGCTTTCAAACTCTTATCTTCCCTTTGCTTAATGGTGAGAAGATAAGCGGGGGGTCGTCGATGTCTCCTACTCGTCATGAATTGTGTTAAGAATTGTTTAGCTAACTCTTCAAAACTGTTAATAAATCCGAGTCGTAAAGTTCTAAACTAGCCTCGTGCTATTCCTTTTAATGTTAACGAGAAAGCACGACAAACGACCTCTCCTAGAAAGTCGTGGAGAGTCATGTGCGTTTTAAAATTCTCCGAGTAATCTAAAAGGTCCCGGGATCTGTCATACATATCGATCTGAAAAATTTTGAATTTAGGCGGGAGTGGTACTGTCATCACTTCATCATTGTAGGGAAGATCAATCCAATTCAGCAGCTGCAAGATCCTCCCATTTTTCTTGCCATCTCCTCATATTTATCTATGAGGCTACACAACTTGTCGTGTAATCTCGTCTTTTCTAACTCCTTGGCATTCATGCCTCCTGCGCTCTGTGCATCTCATTTTGTCTGTTCGTTGTGGACAGGAGGTGGAGCAGCATTCTGTCGTTTCAACTCTTCGTTCTCCTTTCGCAACTGCTCAATCACTGTCGTCGCCTTTTTCAACTTTTCTTTAGCTTCTGCCAACTTTGCTTCTCCGTCTATTGTATTCATCTCTTAGTTACGAGTTGCTTGGGATTGCGTGATAGTTAACATGTGAAAGTCACGTTGAAGTCTGTAGAGATCTCACAGATAGCATCACTATTAAGGACATATTTTACACCACCAACTACACAGATGACCTACAATAGATGAGATAGTGGCACGTGGTGCCTAGTGAAACTCTGATGCATAAGTTAAAAGAAGTCGTCTCAATATAAGTATATGAATGAATTAATGAACAATACATTACCTTTAGATGTTATTTATGGGAGTATGAGGGTGTTGATAACTGCTAGCACCAAAGTTTATCTTGGATTACCCTCGAATAAATTGGTAGGATAGTTTTCCTGATTTATCAGAGGTGTTATCTATTCTTTATATTATCCAACATGTGTCCTCTAGGGTTGCAGATCAGCTCCAATTCTTAAGACCTTAGACTTGAACCCTCTAACACATGGACTTATTCCTCCGATACCCTAAATATCCCTTCTAATTACTTCTTTGGATTTAGAACTTCTTTGGATTTAGACCCATACCCACTTCCTTTTTTTATTTTGTCAATAGTTGCAGCTTTGCAGTGGCGGGCGCTGGCAGGCGCTAGATTTATTCCCCGATATTTATTTTTAGAGTAAGCAATATACCCACAATCTTTATAATTATTTCTTATACGGTCATGTTTTAAAGTAAGGTATTTTCACGAAATGATGTTATTTTTATAAATTATTTTATAAAAATATCTTTCATTTAAAATATGATTTTGTCAGAGATTGTAAAAAAAAAATTATGTATCTATATTTCTTTTGTTTTTAATGGATGCAAAATTTAATAGATATAAATAAATTAAGAAAAATAAATTGATATGATATTATTATTATTATCACAAGCCTATAATCCGTATAATGCGCGGATCGTTATTTATACTGAATTTTAATCGTTATTTATACTGAATTTTATAACTCTAAACAGTTTATTATACATAATCACTTTTATAATTATTAAAAAATTATATATTAAATATAAAAAAAAAATAGAACATGAATATATGAAAGAGTTTACTTTACAAATAAATATTTCATAGTCAATTTATAATATTAAAAATATAATATATATATATATATATAATATATAATTGGTTAATTTAAAATAATGTAAAATAAATTATATTAATATGATACACTTTTTAGTTTTTAAAGAAAAGTCAGAAGGAAGTCCAAAAAACAAAAAAAAAGATCAAAACGAAATTCTGAATAAAATCAAAACAACCCCAAAGCTCTGACGCAGAGGCTTCACGAAGCCTTCAAGGGGACCGTAGAGAGGATTACGTTGCCCTGCAAAGTATCCGCATTCAAAGAGAAAGGCGTTCTCAGCGTCTCCGAGTTCTCAGTTCCACGAACTACTTCATTCTCACCATCAGTTTTGAGCAAGACTCACTTCTTATATTTGAGGGTTTTGAGTTTAAACTTGCATTCGAAGAGACCCACTTCTTATTTTTGGCAATTTTTGTAGCCTAAGCTTGCTTCAATACACACCCACTCTAGGATTAAGATTTCAAGATAGATCTGTTGGTGCTTTCCAGTGTTTTTCTTATTGAGATCTTAGCCTATTTCTCATCTAATATGGATTTGAGTTTGAAATTCGAGGTATCCATATCGAGACTCTTGCTTTTCACGGTGTTTGGGTTTGTTTCGTTGGACTTGGATAGGTGCATACGCAAGTAAATTGGTGGGTCTTTGTTTGGAGGCGAGTTTGATTTAAAGTTTCGGGGGAAAACATGTTTTGGAGGGATCGTGAGAGGGACAACACAGAGCAAAACGGTGGACCGCCTTGTGGGCAGGTTCGGGTACTTCTTGTTGGCGACTCAGGTGCTTGTTATTTTTTCGCTATAAATTTGTTATCTTCTTTCATCGTTCTGTAACACCATGCTGGGACTCACCGCTTGGAGAACGCATTTCAACAAATACTAATTTTTGAGTTGAACCCTCTGGACTCACCGCTTGGCTTTTCATCTCTCTTTTCTCTCTTTTCTTGACGTTTGAGATCACCTTCTCTTTTCACACTTAGTGCAAGCATCCTTTCTTTTCTGAATTTTATGGTATGAATGCTAAGTAAAAATTTAGCTTTTATATAATTAAATAGATATTTTTCCTCACACGAGTGGAGATGACTTGACTCTTGAAAAAAAAAAATATGGAAAAAAGAAAAGGTAGAAGAGGAGTCGTACCGTGAACGTGGGGCTTCTGAGCACGTTGTTTGTATCTATTGTAATGCCCCTCCAACTCCAAACTGATCCTCACGAGAAAGCAAAATACCTTCAATTCCAAATCACGTCCCCTTTCTTTGGTCAAAAACTCGATTTCAGAGGAAGTAAGGAAAACTCCATCTTGTGAAGCAGAGATACTGCCCAATTTGATTCCCTCCCCCCCCCCCCCCCCCACTCTAACCAAGAAGCGAGGGAGAGAGGGTTTTGGGTGGACTAATGTCGGGCGGAGGGTCATCGGGGAGGCTACCGACGTGAGAACAACAAGAGGAGGGAGAGGAGGAGAAGAGCCATTGCTGCGAAGATATATACTGGTCTCAGAGCTGAGGGTAACTATAAGCTGCCCAAACACTGCGACAACAACGAGGTATTGAAGGCTCTCTGTGGCGAGGCCGGTTGGCTTGTCGAAGACGATGGCACCACTTATCGCAAGGTTCCGTTTTCGCCGTTTCCCCTTTTTGTTTTCTGCCTTTTTCTCTGTGTTGCACACACTTCGGGTTTTCCGTTTCAGTCATTGATTTTAGTCGATTTATTTGTTTCCCCGTGTTTACTCGTCTTTCAACTTGCCTTTTGGAGTTTCTGGGACATAACAATCAGGTGTTAGTATCAGGGTTTCTTCTTTCCTATTCAAAGATACTAACAATCAGGTGTCAGTATCTGATTAGATTTTAATTTCGATAGGTTTATTAGGTTAGTTGAATAATTTTGTTTGTTTTCCAAAAAATAAAAAAAAATGGTCTTTTATTTTCTTAGATAAAAAGGAGCATCCGGATCATGGAAACCACCCAAAATATTGGTTCGAAAGCACAATAACAAGACATCTGCAGATAATATTTCTAAAGTGCGACATGTGATGCATGTAACGTATGTTATGATCCAGACGGCAAGGACAAAAACATTTGCAGAGGGATCGTCTAAATTAAGAAATAAGGTCTGTATGGCAATTTGAGTTTCAAATGGATGGATTTTATTGCTTCTGAAGAAAAATTAATTACAGGGACACAAAAAGCCATGAAAATTGAAACTATTTGCTGCTTAGCAATCGGTGAACATTTTAGATTGATATAATCTCATCTTGTGCCTAACATTACCTCCCCATACAGGGATGCAAGCCACCCCCAGCTGAGATTGCAGGCACTTCAATTAACCTCAGTGCATGTTCCTCTCTTCAACCAAGCCCACAATCCTCAAATTTTGCAAGTCCTATACCATCCTATCATGCCAGCCCCTCATCATCCTCATTTCCAAGCCCTACACGCTTTGATGCAAACCCCTCCTCTTACCTTCTGCCATTCTTCTGCAACATTACCTCCATTCCTACAAATCTCCCAACTCTTAGAATATCTAACAGTGCTCCTGTAACCCCACCTCTTTCATCACCAACCTCTAAAGGCTCAAAGCGAAAACCTGACTGGGATGAGTCTGATATGTTTGGGGCAAAGATAAGATTTCTCATCTCTATCTCTATTTCATTTCATCATTACAACTTTTTTAAATTTTCATATAAAATATAATAAACAATTCAACTTTTTCAAATTCCAATACAACTTTTTCAAATTTCAATATTTTAAATTAATATTTTAAACTTTTATCTTAACACTATTCACAAAATTTTTAAAAATTCTCATCTTATCTCACCTACCAAACATAAGAGTGTGATGAGTCTGATGCTTCCACAGTTGACTCAGGTTGTGGGGTCAGTTTCCAGAAAGTTGCACATCTAGCAGCTCCTCCTTCACCGACATTTAATTTGATGAAACCGGTGGCCAAGCAGGGTTTCCTCCAAGATGTTGATGGGCATGGAGGCCTAGACTGGGGGGCTGCAGCACAGAGAGGGAGAGGCTCAGAATTTGAGTTTGAGAGTGGCAACGTGAAGCCATGGGAGGGCGAGAGAGAATTCATGAAGTAGTAGCGGATGATCTGGAGCTTAAACTAGGGAGTGGGAAAGCCTGTTGTTAAGCATCCAGGTGATAATCAGGGATGAGAATGTTTATAAGGGAGGAAAGATTTCAGCTTGTGTGTTGGCTTAGTTGTGCATTCTCATCTATACGTGGTTTTTTTAGCCGTGCTTTGTGTGGCATTGCTTGGGGTCTCGTGTGAATTCTGCCACTGTAGGAAGACTTGACTTTGAAATTGATGCATCCTGTTTTTTCTTTGTGTACAGGAGCCATTGGAGGATTGTAAACCGATTCGACCATTTATGAAAATATGGAATTGAAGGAAAGTGTTCCTAGTTATCTTTGTGTGGTGAGGAAGGTAAATGGAGAGGTCATGTTCTTCTCCCCGTTGATTATGTCTGTAGTTTCTTCCTCAATTCTTCGTTTATTACGGGAGCGACTTGAATTGTCACTATGGTGGTCCTAGAATTGTGTTCTTTATATATATATATATATATATATATATATGTATACAAGATAAAAGCAACGTACAATGCACATTTGTTTAGTTTATATTTAAATTTTTTTTTGTGAACTACTAATTTTTTATTAGTAAAGACGTAATATTTTCGATTAATTAAATAACGATGTAATGTTGATGTAATTTATAAATAATTACATTGTGATATATTATAAAAGAATAACATTAATAAAAGTTATAATATAATCTTATAAATAAACATCGCCTATAGTTTTATGAAAATTTTTTGAGAATTAACAAATTACCTTGCTTTGCATTGAAAAGGTTCACGAAAAACAAATGATTCTGAAAATTTTTGAGTCTCAAATTGAAAACACCCTGTCGCGAGCTCAACCTTTAGTATTTTTCAGATCTCGACTTTCGGTGATTGTTTGAACTTATATAAGCCTTGTAAAAGTTCATGGGAATAAACATTGAGCAAATAAACCTCGTTGGTAGTAACTAAGTTTTCTAGGCATTTTACCTCCTCTCCAATATATTTAAAAAAAAAAAAAAACACCTCATTTTCCAATATCAATACGATTGCAAAGACGCTTAAAAAAAAAAAAAAAAGATTGCAAAGACGTTACTGCAAAATATAACAAGATCTTGGTAACACAATAACCAATCATGAACAAGCCTTCAATAAGACATATCCAAAATCTTCCACGTATGGCCATCTCTTTTGCGAAATAACAATAATAGTGAATGTTTTGGCTATTGACTTGATAGCAGCCACCAAAAATACTTAACCGCTTCATCAATGAAAGATATGCCCAAGACCCAACAGATAATATGAAGACACCAGTGTTCTAGATAAGTTAGTAATACTAAAATTTACTGGCATCCTTAACTCAAACCTTTATGGCAAGGTAAATCCCAGTATCATAATTGTATCTGACCTCCAAAATACATACAAGATAATCGCATATGTTTATATTCACAATCTTACAAACCAGTCAGTTTAAAATACAAAATAGAAAACCAACCAGAAACTAAGGAATGGTACATACACTTGATCAAAGCCATTTTCAATAACAATGAAGCTAACCTAAAAATTAAGATTCCAATCAGTCAAAACAATCAGCAAGACAAGTTGGTTTGGAGAAGCAATGCAAATGGAGTTTTTAAAGTGAGGGATCAAGGCCGTTTTCTATAACACTGAAGCTAACCTAATAATTTAGATTCCAATCAATCAGAACAATCAACAAGACAAGTTGGTTTGGAGAAGCAATGCAAATGGAGTTTTTACAATGATGAGTGCTTATCACTTACAAAGAGAATTGCAGAAAAGACAAAAAGGACAAAACTCTTATAATTCCCCCCCTCGAGAAGAATGGACTAGACTGTCGAAGATTGCAATACCACCAGCAACGAAGAACTTCTTGTGGAGAGCATGTAGGAATATTTTGCCTACCAAATTCAACCTATGCAAAAAGAAAATTCTAGAATACCCCATTTGCCCAATGTGTCTACTGGAACCAAAAACTACAGAACACATACTTTGGGAATGTACTTCAACTACTGATATTCTAGGTCAATGCTCCAAGAAAATTCAAAAGAGTCAGTTGTCATACAAAAGTGTTATGGACTTATTGCAAGACATGTTCAAAAAGCTAAACAAGGAAGAGATCATTGAGCTATCTTTAACTCCCTGGAATTTATGGTGGAGAATGAATGAATGGTGTTTTTAAGAACATACTCATTGATCCAAACACAGTGTTACACAAAGTGAATCAAATGCTGATAGATATTTCTGTTTTAGAATCAAGAGAGGTTAACCGGACATCTTCTACAAATAAGGAGAGTTACATGGGAGTGTCCACCTCAAGGTTTTTGAAAGATCAACTGGGATGTGACAGTTGATACAAGTCATTGTAAAATAGGGATAGGTGTTGCTATTAGAGACGAGGAAGGCAACTTTCTGGCTATTTCAAGGAGGAAACAAGGTTCTTTTCCTGATCCACTTCTAGCAAAGGCAACAGATGCACTCGTAGCAATCAATTTTGGTCTTCAGCTGGGCATGAGCAAGGTAATCTTAGAAGGAGACTCTAAAAAAGTGGTTAATGAAGTCTATCAAAGAAGCTAAAATGACAGTTATTTTGGGATGCTCATTTCAGACATTCAAGCTTGTATGAATAAATATGTAAACTGTCAATTCAGCCACATACGTCGTGAAGGCAATTCAGTTGCCCACAATCTAGGAAATGATGCCTTATTTGTAACAGAATGTATAGTGGATAAGGAGGATCCTCCTGTCTCCAGTTCTTGTATTAGAAAAAGTTATCAATGAGTGAGGTTTTTTCAAAAAAAAAAGAAGAAGATATAGATATGGTAATGAACTCGAGTTCCATTTGACAGTCTCTCTCTTTCTTCAGGTTGGCACAGAAATCAACACCCATGACCAATTGAGTCTCAAATCGATATGGGACCCACTATTAAACTCAAGTTGATTAATATTCTTACTTTTCTAAGAAATAACGGCATAAGCAAATTTTAGAATAGGACATAGGAGTATCTTGTGATTCAACAACCATATTATTGAAATTGATATGAACATGACAAAGCTTTAGCAACAGTTTATGACTTTATTCTGAGTGTTTTAAACGCGTACAGGCTTAGTAGCTTTCTTCAGCCATCCCTTCTCAGATTCATTCAAGTAGGGAGCGAGAATATCCCTACATTTTGAATGGTAGCCATTTAGCCAATCTATCTCTTCACGAGTTAAAAGGCTCAACTCAATCAGCTTTCTCTGGTATGGTGCCTGCATGTAAAATGCAAAAGAACAAACTCTAGCTATCTATAATCTGCTGTTTCCATGCAAATATTGGATCGAACAAGTTCAATTTATATAAGAATCATCAATACAAACACTAAATTAAAATTCAGGATTGTATAAAAAGGATTGCAGTCAGACTATATTCCAAAATCAATACTTGACTAAACGGAAGTGTCTATTTGCACAAAACACTATGCACAAAATGCACATTTGATCCTACATCGCTAATGCAAGAACCATCATGTAAATAGCCAAACTCTAAACTTTTCAAGGACACATTCAGCTTGGCAGACCGCACATTTGTTTCTCATCTTTCACACACAAATATAGGAGTAACACCCACAGTGTATCATATTATCATTATTATTGTTATTATTAGTTTTATATTCTTGCTACAGAAACTTCTTTCAAGTTATGAGATATAGTTGAGCGGGTTAAAGAGAATATATATGTAAGGGCAAATTACTTCTTTTCCACCTTAAACTATGAGGTCACTTGCAATGTCCCTTCTAAAATTCAGATTTGAGAAATGAACCCCATAAACTACAGGTCAGTCGCAATGTTCTCTAACATTAAATTTTCTCCTATTTCGTCTTCAAGTTCATGTCTTAATCAAATTATCACACAATAACGTGCTTATTGCTCAATGTTTTGATAACGTGATAGGCATTTTAAAGTCAATGAATATGCAAATAAAAGAATAGGGTACAATTACTCAAATTTAACATCTAAGAGTACATTAGCAATGACCTCATAGTTTAGGTGAGAAAATTCACTTCATCCTAAAAGTAAAATCTCTTAAATCTCAGAACGCATAGTATATACTACATTTCCATTTAAAGGGCAAAGGACTGGTCAGTTGAATAGATACCAATTTTTGGAATCAGTTGTGTATTCAATAGTGTTCTAAGCAAATAAGCTCTGGTCAATTGGTATTGAAAGGAGCCTTTGTACAAATAAAAAATTGATAGCAAAAATGAAATAAACTAGGAAAGGCATTTTTAAAGTATGATAAGAGGCTGGGAGTTGAAACCAGCTAAATGACATGCACGGTTGATGGCCAATTGGTGCAGAATCTTCGTCAATTCCAAATCAAAACTAGGTGAAACATATACTATGCCTCTTTTGCACAAGGTGGGTTCAAGCAAAGTGAAATAATTAACAAACATATGAAAGATTTAGATGATTTCCAAAGATGGATGTATCAGAACTTACCCATGTTATGTGTTCAAAAGACAAGTAACCCTTGTCAGCAAAGTTGAATTTTGTACCAGCTTCCTTGATTACCAGCACATTCTCCAATCTTATACCGAAGTTCTCATCCTCATAGTAACCAGGTTCTGAAAATTGCAATTACAATCCATCGATATTAAAGTTGCAATGGTCTAGTAGGAATCCTTCAATTCTTAGGAAAAAGATCAAGTTTGAGGAAATAAACCCAGAACCATGATATTGAGATACAAAATGTCCAATTGAGTTTAAACTATAACAGCATGTGAAACAACTTATCTTGAGAGCATTTTGACTAATTCACAATTGTGGACTATTGTCCCAAAAGTCCTTGGAACAAATATGCCCGAGCAAAATATCAGTTGAGAACTCAGAGAACAAGCATGCATGCACAGCAGTGCAGATTGAGCAGCAAGAAACAGAACAAAATAAACTAAATGAGAGAAGGCAAAACAGCAGATCTGAGATTCCTAAGCATTGTAGCACTAGATGCCAAGGATCGTAGGATGCCAGGGTATTTATTTTCCATATAATAAAACCTTTCTAAGCAGGAAGTCATTAGCAGCAATGTCCACCATCCTGGCTATACATTTTTTTTTGACAAGTCTATCCTGGCTATAATTAACAGATGCAATCAACCAAATACTATGGCAGTCCAGGTGGCTGTCCAAAGTGTGGTATATAATGTTCTGTTGTTTTAGCAAAAACACAGTAGTCAATGGCAAGGATATTAACCATCTGTTACAGTCATGGATGCTTGTAGCGGCACATTTCGAGCCTGGGGCCTGAAACTAATCAAATGAGGTCCTGTAAAGTGGAAAAAAAAAACTGGTAATTAAATCAAATCAATCTGGGTAGAGAATAGCCAAAGGCAAGAAGTTATCCTTCAACCGTTACCTTCATGAACATTTAGGTAAGACCCAATTCCATGACCAGTACCATGACGGTAATCAAGACCATCCTTCCACAAAGGAACTCGAGCAAGAATGTCTAGGGCCTGACCTGAAAAGGCAAGCAGATGCAAATGTTTCCACTTCATCTTTAAATTTGGCAGATCTATAGATATATACTTAAAAAGATTCTTGTTTGAATGTGGAAAAAATAAAACATAAAAGAATAAAAAAGAATTTGTTATACCATTAGTTCCATTAGGAAATCGAGCATTTCCAAGAGCAATATGGCCTTTGAGGACCTGCACAAAATGCATCAAATTAAGCAACTTCTTAAAGAACAAAAAATATTGATCACCTAAAAGAATACCTATATATAGTAAAAGAATATGAAGTTTAAATCCTTTGCTAAATTCATACAAATTGGAGAACGAAATAGCAATTTGAAAAAAAGAAAGAAAGAAAGAAAGAAATTCTCTCAAAGCGTAGGCAACTGAACTCAACAAAATCTCACCTTCATTAATTGGTTCAGAGAAATGCAATATGTCATTATACCACCGCATAAAACAACCAAATTGACCAGAAAAATAAACTCAAATTTTTCCCCAGTAACATAGTTGTTTTCTTACTTTTCTTTGTGCTTATTATTCAATGATGTTAAAAAATGCTTTGATGAATAACTAAAATTTTAATCTTAAGAGTGGAAAAAAAGTTATTATGGAAAAGATACTGTAGGTTCTGCTGAGAGACAGGAAAATGATTCAGGTAATTCATTACTGGAATGTTCAGCTCCTATGGGCTGTGGGATGGCGATGGGGTTCTAACTGCAGGTAATGGGCACAGCTGCAGAAGAATTTATCACTGGTTTTCCAACATGAATATTATCTACTAGGCTTATTCTTGCAACTAAATTGCGCACTTCCGAGCGCAAAATCCTTGAGTAATATTCATTTATTTTTTTAATATAGCCCAGCATTTCAGAACTATTGAGTGATTTCCATCATATAAACTGTTCCTCGATCAGTTACATTTATAGGACAATCAAAAGGACACCTTAGCATACAAGGCCATAAATTGTTCTGCCCACAAGAATCACATCGTTTTTATTTTTAAACAAGGCCTGCTAATGACATCTCCCTCCAGGGAAAAGCTATATTTCAAAGTTCAAACTAATATTTTTTTTTTTTAATAAATGACTTTAAATAAATATGATAACAGTTGGGACAAATTAAACTACCAAATGAAGTGTAAGACGCTTACTGCAGTATAGCATGCTTTCTCGTGTTCTGAAGGTTTCCCAAAATGAACTGTCCGTGTTATATCAGTTGTTCCATCCAGGTACTTCGAGCACACCATCAACATTATCGGTAACAGAATAGAAGCATCAAGGACATTTCAGAACTAAAATATAAAAGATGAAACTTATTTAAGACTTTGGTTATGGCTATGTTGCAAACAATTTGTGATAATTTCAACTTTAAAAAGTAAACTACGTATGATATTTGACAAACCTGTGCTCCTGAATCGAAAAGATATATTTTGTCCGGATCAAACTCAGCGCATGTTTCTGCATGTGGGGCATAATGGATGATTGCTGCATTGGGGCCAACTGATGAAATAGTACGAAAACTTAAGCCTCTGAAATACTGCAACCATTACACAAAATAATCATCATGTCAAACTATGCAGACAGAGATAAATTAAACTGCATTCCACAGTTCATATTCCAGCAATCAATTCAAGGTCTTTCATTTTACTTCTATCCTTGAATATCTCAGGTAGCTTTATACCAGTTAGCTTTAATTACCAAGAACATTTCACACTGAAACTATCATTTTCAAATAACATGAAAAGATATCATCATCTCTACTGCCAGATCATTAGTTTTGATGGAAAAAAGGTACTGAAATAGGGATATATATAAATGAGTACTTATTTTATTGTGATACTTTATCACGAGTTGTCATTGACAGGGAGACAACAGAATACCCCCTCCCTTCACCACCACACTGTGGCTGGTGGGTTAGTGGGCAGGTGGCCTCACGCAATACTGAGAAATGGGAATGGATTTACTGCTGCTTCTTAAAATCATGTTAGACGTAGTGATTTTCCTTTAAGAGGTATAATATATCAGATTATAACCTTTTACAACCCCCTTAAATGATCGAGTCATTCAGACTGAAAAGGAAGCAAGGAAGCAACCAGAAATATATATATATATATATATATATATATATATATATATAAAATATATATATTTATATCTATAAGGAAAGCCTCAACTGGATTCATTGAACCCCAGTTTCACCGTAAAAAGAAATCAGATTAAAGAAGATGATAACATGAAGCATTTCTTCAAATGAATACTCAAATTTACACAGAACGGGTCTGGCTGTGTCAAAAAGGGTAGGCATGCTAAAGTTTTGATTTTACATACATAGAAATCTCACATGAAAACGGCATTACCTCTTTTGATGCTCTAAAACTCTCCAGCTTATCACTTGCACTCACCTCTGTCAGCTTCAAGGTTTCCCTGCCATAAGTTCATTGCAACAACATGCCAAAATACTGATCAGCAACTTCTAAACTCCTGTCACTGCAAATATGTTCTGCGCATTTTGTGCTACAACAAAAAATGAATCAATACTGATAGTAATCAAATAAGTTGAGGGCTTGCAATACATAATTTCAAACAGAGAAAAAAAGAGGTCAATGAGTAGATGGGGATAAAAGCACAAGCTCCACTCATTTTGCCATGTGAAGACTAATAGTAGTAAGCTAATTCACGGTCAAGCAGACCAGATTTTTATTCTAATGGGCATATTATTTTTGTATGATCAACCACACCGAGTCCTTTGAAAATCCATGAGCACACTCAATGGTTCCAAGTTTTGGACTCATTCCTACGTATATTAATTTACAATCTAGTATAATGTATGAGAAATGAAAGCCAATGTGGTACTACCAGAAAAGGTAATGCTTTCTCTGCAGTATTGTCACAAAACTTATTGTTAGAAGACGAAGTTCTCATTCAATTATATGTATCGGCAATTTATACCATGTGAAACATAAATTCATTTTTAGTGCCAAACACTATTTATTCCAGGTAGTACCAATAAGTTATATGATATGTCATCTTTCACTGAAATAATTTATCAGTTTATGTCTGGACTATGATGATACATCTCACTAACAACTCTTGACTTAATCCATGACAAGCGCTAGCATAGTAAATCAGGATAACAAACTCACAAATGCTTTTTCTGGTTCACTCCTATACCCTCCAAAAAGTAGCCAGAAGCACCATATATCTCTTGCATCTGCAATAAATAAGATTAGGCATCATTTTCATGCCTTGGGTTTTGTTTCATATGTTGGCAAACATAAACAAAATGCATGGAAACCAACAAGATCTGAAAGAGAGAGAGAGACTAGAAAAGCAGAGTGTGTGTAAGGACTCGGTACTCTTATAGCTTAAGAGTGTTATTGTACTTATGTTATAGTTTACATAATATAAATATGTGGAGAAAAACCTTGTATGCAGAGACTAAAAACAAGACCTTTCTTTCACATTCTCTTTGCTTCCTCTTCTTCTAACTATTTTCAACTTTACAATTCAACTTTTACAACACTTGTTTATTATCCAGAGAATATATTGAGGTCAGAATTAATAAGTTTCACAGCATACCTGAATATCTAACCAGGCAAGATATTGCACAACAGCTGCACCATCCCGAATGTGTGCCTTTTTTAACCCTTCCAACTCAATGGGGTTCTAAAATATTATAAATCTCAGTCAAGGAGTAAATAAGAAACATAGATAGTAACGCTTGAAAATATTTCAAGAACACAATCATATAAAATCATCTGATTGTTTTGCTATTCTAAATTTCAAATGATGCTTCTGATCTTGTATGCTTGTAACAAGCCAAGCATCCTCTTCTTTTTTGGGTTATAAGTTAAAAAAAATTGCGCACTCGCATGTTTAGATCCCAACCTCCAACGCCCTTTCCAGCTTGCAGCCATCATACTGGCACAATTGTGTGCATGTGTCTGTTTCTGTATACTGGATATATAGTTTTCTAGGAGTCCCAGGAAAAATATTTAGACTCTGCTGGAATACCCCAGAAAAAAGTATATCTACCACCGATATTGATAGGCTAAGAAATTCAAACCAACTCCTTAATTAATGTATAGAATTTAGAACTTGCGCTACTCATACAAGAAGTTCGTTCAAGTGACTCTTTACTTTCTTAATAGCCTTTTTCACTTGCATCCTTCAAAGTAGTGTCTACAGCCTAGCTAAGTCCAAAACCCTGTTCGGAGGTGACCAATGTTTTAACACGTTAAACTGGGGATATAGTTCAAATTCATGTTGAATACATAATTCACGAAAATTTTCTACAACCAAAAACATGAACTTTGCAATGAGTAAATCAAATAAATATCCTCATCCTTAAAAATAAAGAAAAAAAAAAGGCTAGAATGAGGAGTTTGCAGGACACATGATACTTGAAAACTAAGAAGTCAGATATATTGAAGAAAAGCACAAGACTGCAAGACCATATAAAAATCAGAAAACTCAAAAAAATATAAGGGTAATTTCAATAACATCCAATATCAGCCAAACCATTATAAAGTGGGGATATTCAAAATCGCATTGAAAGACATGTAGCAAAATATATAAAGAAAAAAAAGAGTACCAACTAAACTAGCAGGCTGTCAGCAGCTCAAGAACTATTTTCTTAGCTGCACATATTTTCATGGATGGGGTTCTACACAAATACATTTGATTAATTTATCTATGATCTCAGCTTATCAGTTCGTTAATATCATAGGTAAGCTTCAGTTATCAGCATTAGAAAAAACCATTTATTATCATTTTTGGATAGGAAGCACGTATACTACCTTAATAGCTTTTGCAAGAGCCAAAGGTGATGGCTGTAGAAGAACCTTATCAGCATCCAGTTTTGAATGCAGAGCATAGCAGCATGAACCAGGGTCAATCCATATGAGGTCAAAATCAGTCTCACTGGGATTAATTTCCACATCACTCTTGACTTCAGTTTGAGCTCCTTTGATAGCAGACAGAGGATTGAGTTGATTAGATGCAAGCAAGGTCACATCTGCACTCAATGCACCATACTCCCGAATTTCAATTCCGTTCTCCTCCATATAAGAGTTTACCTGCATACAACATGTTTCTCAGAATAGTCTACCAGTGTAATTAGGTCAACACTATGTGCTCAAATTTGTATTGAAAAATAACAATTGGAACATGAAGGACTCTATGGTTTCAACAGCCGCTACCAGATACAGTATTGGTTAAACTTGATACTAATTAAGGGAATATTATTTGTTGTTATCATAAATTTGCACCGTTATTTATCTTTTTAAAGAAAGCAAAAGCAGTATTAAAGCTCAATCTTAGAATCTGACCTCTGAAGAGAGCTTCCTCCTGTCCACATAAAAGAAAGCTGAGTTGGATGTTACTATAGCAAATGCATGAACAACTGGGCAATAGGATACATCGGTCCCACGGATGTTATACAACCAAGCAACCTGCACAAGCAAATATACTGAAGTTTTGCATGAAAGAATCAATGATAAAGTATCTGAATGGAGGTCAGGGGCCCCAAATTTCAAGAAATTATTAACAAGAAGATAATAAGAGCAGAAAGAATATAAGTTTAGGAAAAATATAAACTTACCTCATCAAGTGCTGTAATGATTATACCACGAGCCTTTTGTTTTATGAGCTTTTCTCTCAAATCATTCAACTTGTCTGTGGCAGAACGACCAGCAAATTCCAATGGATGTATAATAACAGGGCTAACTTCCAGTGGAGGCCGATTTTCCCAAACTTCATCCACCAAATTTTTAGAAGTCTGAATCAGCTTCTGCTGTCTTTTGGCAAAAGCACGCTCCCATCTTTGTGCGGTGTCTATGGACACGCACCAGGGATCGACACCAATGGCAGCTTCTCTCGGCAGATTCTAATAAAAAAATAAACAAAACTTACACTAGATATAATGAAGAAATATCATTTAAGATATAAAAATGCACATTTAAATAAAAACTGAATTTATAGAAGTAGTAGAACCATCAAAACTATCATTCTGTACTGCAAATATTAAATGACATGATTCTATAGCAACCAGGGAAGTTAAGTGATCAAGAGATAGAGACTTAAGAATCAAGTTGGAGTCTACATGTAACAACCCAAAGAAAGCCCAAGCTAAGATTTAGATTATACTCCAAAACAAATAGTTAATGTTACAGTTGGAATATCTTGAAATCATTATGAACCTTAAGAATTTCTTCCTCCTAGGCAATATGGCATCTCAGAATTTCTTCTTCATAGGCAATGCGAGATCTCATTCACCATAATTCCTATACTAAGTCCGGGTGTCCCTCACTCATATGACCGACGTCCTCATTAGGCTATTCCAGAAAAGGCATGGCTCAAGTCTCACACTAGTAACTTGGGAGTTTTCTCTAATACCATTTTTAATGATCCAAGAAAAGCCCAAGTCACATTCAAACTTATACTCGAAAAAAAATTAATCAAAATTATAATTGAAACTCCTTGTCATTATAAACCACAAGAACTTCTCTCTCCCAAGCACTATGGGATCCCATGCACAATAATTCCTACACCCAGCCCCGGGTGTTACATAGTGAGTCCAACCTTGTGACAATAATCTAGATAAAAAATACATGCTTTGGTTGAAATTGGATCGATAGAAAAAACTATAGAACAAGATTCATGAAGACATACTGAAGTTTGAAAAGGGATGATAGAAAGAAAAAGACATCCATGAGAGTATTCAAGAATAATTCATATGAAATATTTAAAAGATAGTGACTCACATCTGCCATCCAAACATCTACAGATGGGTCTTCTCCAATACGCATGAGCTTCCATTGATCACTAAGTTCTTTCATTGCCTGCAAAAAGTAACGCCCATCTGTCCACAGCAGTGCTTCTTTCATTGTTATAAGTGCCAAACCTGAATGAAATTTAGATAAAGGGTAGTGAGTTTAATGCAAAAGGGGTTTTTCTTTTGTTTTTTGGAAGGGTGTGGGGGACGATTTCCTAGCAATGTGTTCTTTTCAAATTTGCACATAAAACCCCTGACCTTGACGGGTCATTGCAGGAAAATGGGGCTCTAGTACTGCACAAAGCTGTGCAGTACGGCATGTCAACAAAAGATGGAACAAGTCAGCCCCAACAAGTTTAATGTTGATTAAATAAAAACTACAATCAGCTCATCCTAAGATGGATTATTGTCTCAAGAGAGTATCGTACTGTATGCTTCCTACAATTCATTAAAAAAAAAAAAAAACAGTTATGATTGTGTACAGTTGTTTCTTATATTTAAAACGAACCAGCACTTCCAGTGAAGCCAGAAACAAATTCACGTCTCTTGTCTCGTGCAGACACATACTCGCTCTGCAGCAACAAACACATTTCACATTAAAAAAAGAAGGAAAAATTAAAATTAGTACATTGAAATACTGTACGGTTGAATCGTGTGCTGCAAAAAAAAAAATTATGATTAATAAACAAAGTCAATTCATCAGAGATAATCAGCGGAAAAAGCAACTCCCAAAACAGATTCAAAAGACGTAGTGTCATAAATGAGGCGAGATCAAACTTGTCAACTGCTAAAAGGAACAGTGACATCGTCTACAACTGGGAGTCTGGGACCGCAGCTAAAAATAAGAGATTAGAGCTGTATCTAGCAGCATGAAATTAGAGTTGGACGAAATTGGAGGCTTCACTTTACGGTCCTCAACATAAAGGTTCTCCATTCCATCAAGAGTCCAAATTTAAAGCCGAATTTCGTGGTTCCAATCGTATTTGCCACGGTGACGCTGCGCAGCTAATCTCTAAATCCCAAACACCATTTACAGATAATCTATGATGCATGAAAATATAGCATAGATTTCAATGGAAGGTTACTGTTCATCACTGATCAGAATGTTGTTAGTACAGCCAATTATTGAATAAAAAGTTCTCTCCAAAGCATGAGAAAGTAAGAAAACAAAGAACAGGAAATAATATAGTTGGAAACACTTGAGACTATACGGAAAGGAGATGTTGGGACTGAGAGTGAGAGAAACAAAAGAGAAAAGAGGCAAAACCTGATGATAATCTTCGGAAGGCACAACCAAGGCAGCAAGAGGCGGAGAGTGAGAAGCCATTAGAGATCTCAAAGCACCCAGAGTGTCTTCCATCTCTGTCTCTCTTTCTTTTATTTCTTTCCTTGCGATCTTAATGAGTTTGGAGTCTCGAGTGGGGGAGAGTTCGAGCGAGCCTAGTAGTTATATATAGCATGCATACATCGCTTGCAGGAAAAGCGAAGGAAACTAGTCACAGATGCGTTGCTCTTGTTCGGAAATTATTTTCCTTCCCTTATTGAAGGTGCTGTTATGCTTATAATTTTATTTACATAATTATAATTATACGTATTGAGATATCAGCTTTAAAAAAATATATATTTACGGATAAAGATTATGCAAGTATCGGATATTTTTTTAAAAAAAATAAGAAAATATAAAATTTACATAAAAATTTTAATTTTTTAATAATAGACTTTAATTTTTTTTTAAAAGAGTGCACGATACTTACATAATTCATAATTATATCTATCGTTACTCTTTTAAAAATTATGAAAAATTGTAAAATTTAAAATTTAAAATAAATAAATATGCGGTACTCTAGTCTCTATAACTGACGAGAACCCAGATGTACAAATATTCGTTTCTTTTTTATAATAAAATCTTCGTTTCTATGCGAGGGAATCGGTTCTCTTTGCTTCCCCATTTCCCTTGAACTGCCTGTGTGGAGTTTAACAAAATCTTGGCCGTTAACAAATCAAGGGTTCCGGTTGTGCCAGCTGCATATTCTTAACCATAGCTTGGTTTTAATATGACCACCGAATCATCAAAGTTGTCGTTTTATTCGATAACTCTCACTACTTTCGTGCTTTTTCTCTCTTTTTTGTGAAAGAAGCATGTCGTTTGAGAAGAGGAATCTGTTACATTTTTATTCTTTCTATTCTTTTAATTTCTTGATGGGAATCTGGAATAATTCTTCATCCTTTACAGGGTTTGGAAGACAAGAATATTGCTGTGAAGTGTGAATTAAATTCAATACAATTCTTAAACTAATCAAAACTGGTCTAGGTGATTTGTCGAGATGCGAATCTTTCTTGATACAATCTATTCATTTCAATTTCATGTCATAGAATAAAGTATACATGAAAAGCAATTGGACAAGTTCACATAATTATTAATGAATCAAGCAGAAGAATTTTCAAAACATGTACAGCTTTTCAAAGAGAAGAAGAGAGAGAGAGAGAGAGAGAGAGAGAGAGAACAAATAGGAGACATATTGAGTATGGTACCCGAAATTCCAAAGACCAATCAAGGAACGAATAGTTATGATTTGATGAGCTGAAACCATGTATACTTATGAACTGTGTGGTATGTGACCATCATGCAACGTTGAGCCTCTTGAGTACTGCGGCCATATACTTGCCCTGATGCTCCGCGATTGCCAGTTCTGTTTCGCTAGGCTCTCTTGTGCCATCTCCAGCAAAAACTCCAGCACCATATGGTGAACCCCCTCGAATTGAGTCCATCTTGAACATCCCAGCCCCGAAGGTGTACCCAATGGGAACAAACAGCATTCCGTGGTGCGCCAACTGGGTGATTGCTGTCCAACTGCAGCCAAGAGGATAATGGAAACTATTTGAATATTTTCTCTCAAACTATTTACACTGTTGTTAACAATCATCAAAACTAAGGAAAGAATGAGCAGATGCACTTATGAACACAGAGAAACAATCCTTCAATTCCTATCTGCAACAATACTTTGATAAACGAAAATTTATACGGAACCCACAACTTTAGGCATATGAAGTACTCTGATGAAGCTCAAACAACTGCCACACTGACCTCCGCTAACTCAATAAAAACATTAGGATAAAAGGAAATATTGATAATGTGCAAAATTTTCAAGGCTCTGAAGTTTCTAACTTTCAAAAATTTCAAGTCCTGAAGAAAATTCTGCCCTCATGATGAATGCAATAATCCATACTACAATCATAGTAATAGATGACGGAAACTTACTAGTTCATTTTGATAGTAGGAGTCTCATCTCTTCAGAATTTAGTAAAAATTCTGTTCATGTTGCAGTATTGGCAACTGATAAAACCTTTTGGGAAGTAGAATCAAGCAACAGCATTCTTTCATATAGAGTAGAAACCCATTTAACAAAAGAAAGTAAAAAGACAAGGATTATTAAGACATTACTAAACAGTTTCCATCAAGCACATGTACATATGCATGTGTGGAGTAAAGAAATGTAGCACACTAGCATTTCTACTCCTAATTGAACTATGGGCATTGGAATAACCGATTCTTCGCAATAAGTGGGCTACAAATCTGAACTTATCAGAATAAAAACCAGCTTATATATATCTGTATTATAGAATAGCCAATGTTAGTGACCCAAATGTGAAACAGATTATCAATGTAGGTAACTTCCTTTTTTTTCCAATCTCTTTTAAAAGACAGCCACATTGCATTAAAAAGAGCTCATATTAACTTGGCCTCCCAACTTTAACATCACAGGACACATGCATTCTTCTGAACGCTGATAATCATGCTCCCACGTCTCCTTAGATACAGATTTCATAAATCCCCGGAACGAAGCAAATGTCTGATGGATAGTCAGTGGCAGAGGCAAAAAATGCCACGCACTTTCCTGCCTCTAAAACTTACCGGATACCTTTCTGAAAGAATTAGGCGAGCACCTACTAATGGGAGCAACAACTCTTTTACGGAGAGGTACAATTCTATACCCATAATATTCTAATTCACCTTGACAGCTTTTTAACCCCCATTTTCATGACAGCCATGCAAAACGCCAAGCTCATGACAAATGACACCACCAAATAGTCAGTGGAGTGTGACTTGAACGTCATTTTATACTAGAAGCCTTATCGAGGATCACACTGGCATTCGAGTCAGAGAACACAAATATTTTATAACTAGAAAATCTGAACGTCATCCTAGGACTATGGTTTGAACGTCATTTTATACGCAGACATTTTGTCAAATAAATATATTAACCCCATTATGAGTTAGAGAACAATTATCATGGTCTTCTACGCCACTGAAGCAATCCTTCAAACAGACTAATTGCACAAATACAATGATGCAGTATCCATATTCCGTTTGGTTAAAGTACGCTTACGCAGTGGTTTCTTGGCCGCCTCCTTGGGTGCCCGTGCTAACGAAGAAGCCCGCCGGCTTACCCGCGAGCTTCTGCTCTTTCCAGAGCTGCCCCGTCGAGTCAAAGAACGCCTTCATTTGCGCGGCCATGCACCCGTACCTCGTCGGAAACCCGAAAAGAAGCCCATCAGCCGCAGCCAGCTCCGCCGCCGTTATCTCCGGGATCCCGTCATCCTTGGGCGGCGCCTTCATCTGCTCCAAAACCTCGCTCGGCAACGTCTCCGAAACCCTGTAAAGAACTCCCTCGACGCCGTCGACCCCATCCACACCGTTCTTCATCCTTCGGGCCAGGCCTTCCACGTGTCCGTACATCGAGTAGAAGACTATGAAGATTTTCAGCTTTGCAATTGGACCTGAGGTCGTAGTTTCGACCGTGGCGTTTGGCTCAGCGCCATGGGGCTCGTCCTCGACCGGGATCGGCGCGTTCCTCGAGCCACTCTGGGTATCGGCAGCAGCGACGGCTGAAGGTACTTTCTTCTTGCTTGGAACACAGCCGCCTCCCTTCCCCATCGAGGAATTCCTTTAAATGGGGACAGATCGGGGACCAAACCTGGAGAATCTCTGATCCGATTCTGGATACTGAGAAATGTTTCCTGAAATGTTTCAGGTGAATTAAGAATGATGTTTGGGCACTGGAAGTTGGGATCTGAATTGTCGAACCAAATTTGGCGAGCTCTCGAGTAGGACTGGTTCTGAATAGTGTTACCTTAATTATTGTCAAACACGTGTGATATGCGTGAGAGCAATTTCTCTATATTCATATATAAAATTATATTTTTTAAAAATTAATTTCCCATATCAAAAAGATTTTTTCATACTGAATTATGTATTTTTTTAACTAAATA
The DNA here is from genome assembly GCA_029856935.1 of Cyclocarya paliurus. NCBI lineage: Eukaryota > Viridiplantae > Streptophyta > Magnoliopsida > Fagales > Juglandaceae > Cyclocarya > Cyclocarya paliurus. The sequence goes on along the minus strand of CM056954.1, from coordinate 30,483,799 downwards.
ATAATAAAATGTTATTACTTTATTTTTATTTTTTTTCTAAATTTTTTTTTTTATATTTTGCAATTAATACCAATATAAATTTTATCATTTAGCACTCACTATAATTTTTTTGTTTAAATTCTATCAATTGATGGAAAGAGAGTGGCAGGAAAGAGAAAAAAATAATAAAATAAAATTTGAAAAGTGAATAATGCATCTTCAAATTTGTAGAAGCATTATTTATAACTATGCAAATGTTTAGATACGCATAATTCAATGCAGCCTAATTTAAGCTCATATTTTATAAATATATAGATATATATATGCAGATGCATAATCCAATACTAATACTATTAGTTATGAAGAGATTTTTTTATTTTTGTATCAACTAATAATTAAGAGAGCTAGATGAAAATATTTCACAAAAATAAAGTTTAAATTTGTTATAGTTTGATCGATCTTCGGCAGCGCCACATACAGTCCAATTTCTTGGACTTTGTTGCAGTTCAAATATAGGAATAGATAAAAAGATCCCACGTTATTATAGACTTGACCAAAACACCCTTATTTCTAAATAAAAAAAAAGTAGCCCAAATCTAAAAATAACATTTTAGTCTCCCTCTCCCTGCCGTGCATCAGCAATCTCCATAGTCGAAACCCTCCTCGCCAGGCACCTATTTAACTCTGCATCTTTCTCGAAATTTCGAAGGCCCTCTCTCAATTTCAAAGATAACCCATCCCCCCTCCCGTATTTGATTCATAATCCCAAGTTGAGAGTAATGGAACTCATCGACTTGCATCAGACTTGGTTTCGCAAGAATCAAAAGGCGAAGCTGTCAATACTTCAAATCCAGTGAAGAGACATCCCAATTTGATAGGAGGTAACGCTCCTTAGCCAACTGTGAAATTGCGGAAGTGTGGCAATGAAGGGAACTTTGTAAGGCTAAACTTGAATAGGAGTAAGCCCAGGTTTTTGAACGAAGGCAATAGAAGTAGAAACAATTATGCTTCAAGTGGTTGAAAATACTTTAGAAAACATAGGAGAAAATTGGAAGGTGAAGGAGAATCATTTTTCTCTTAAAGAAATGCTCCATTTCATCTATAAATGAAACACTCTGTGCACTGCAAGCAGTTCACATCTGTGGACTATAAGAAAAATTATTCAGGCAGTGCTACATACAATCCAATTTCTTGGACTCATTTGCAGTTCAAATATAGGAATAGATCAAAAGATCCCACTTTATCATAGATTTGACCACAACACCCTTATTTCTAAATAAAAAAGTAGTCCAAATCTGAAAATAACGTTTCAATCCCCCTCTCCATACCATGCATCAGCAATCTCCACGGTTGAAACCCTCCCCGACAGGCACCTATCCAGCTCTGCATCTTTCTCGAAATTCCAAAGGTCCTCTCTCAATTTTGAAGGTGACCCATCCCCTCCTCTCATGTTCGATTCAGAACACCAGATTGAGAGTAATGGAACTCATCGACTTGCATCAGGCTTGGTTTCGCAAGAATCAAAAGGTGAAGCAATCAATACTTTAAACCGGTGAAGAGACATCCCAATTTGATTCGAGGTAATGCTCCCCAACCAACTGTGAATTTGCGGAAGTGTGGCAACGAAGGGAACTTTGTGAGGCTAAACTTAAATAGGAGTAAGCACAGGTTTTTGAACAAAGGCAGTGGAAGTAGAAACAGTTATGCATTAGGTGGTCGAAAATACTATAAAAAACATAGGAGAAAATTAGAAGGTGAAGGAGAATCATTTTTCTCTTGATGAAACGCTCCGTTTCATTTTGGCTTGCAGATGTGAACTGCAAGAAGAATTATTCTTAAAGCATTTCTCTTAATATTAATAAAAAAACATCTATTAACTTCACATATTATCAAATGTGAATTATAATCTTGAAAAATCAAATAATAAATAAGTTCTTTGTAATAAAACACAAATTTAAAAAAAAATTAAAAGAAAAAAGTTAAAGGGTCATCCGTAGTGCCCTTCCAAATTTTTTACAATTTTTATATTTTTAAATATTTGTTATGAAAAACTTATTTATCATTTCGAAAAATATATTGATATTTCTCAAAAAATAAAGTTGACACGTCGTAATACATGAAATTGCCACAAGTTTTCAATTAACTCTTATGTAAATCTTATCCGTCTACTATTCTAAATCCTAAAGTTAACATAAAACTATAAGAGCATCTCCATCCGGCAGAGCATCCATGATTTTTTACTAAGATATGGTCAAGAATTTGATGGAGTGATCAGTTTGACCCCCACATCTAGCTAAGCATTTTAGGTTTTTTTTGTTTGTTTAGAACGTTACAATAGATCCTCATATATGGGCTCTGTTGTAGTCTTGTAGATCCCCTCTCGACTAAAAAATTGTTTTCCTCCTTGTCGTTCACCCTCTCAAATTGTTCACTCTCTTGCACCCTACTCTGCTCCCAAGTCTCCTTCAAGTCCATTAACAACCGCCCTTCAATTGTTTTCTCTGATAAGTTTTTCCACCTTCGTCTCTCTCTCTCTCTCTCTCTCTCTCTATATATATATATATATATATGTGCACACACACAACATGCACACACGATCATCCTCCACCAATCAGAAACTACCCTAGCACCACCCAACGCCTCCCGTGACCTCCCTTGTAAGCCACAAAACACCTCTGTCACCCAAAGCAGAGCAACCACACATTTTCCCTTTCTTCTCAGCCGTGAAGCACCAATATTTCGCCCCTGCCTGGCTCCTCCACTCTCAGGCCCTCAATTTTGAGCACTTGGATCATCTCTAGATAGTCAAATCCAATCAACCACATCACGGCGGTAAGTGGCTCTCAGACAAATCTTGAAATAATTGTAGATGGGAATTGAGAATTGTAAATTGTGTACTATTGTTCTAAATTGTGAACTGTGTGCTGTTGTTGTGAACTGTAAATTGTGTAGTTATTATGTGGTTGTTTGCAGTGTGAAGTGATGGGACATTTGTGTGGTTGTGATGTGGTCGTGTGCTGTGTGAAGTGATAGGATATTTGTGTAGTTGTGATGTGGTCGAGAACCGTGTGAAGTGATGGGATATTTGTGTAGTTGTAATGTGGCTGAAAGTCTCGCAAAGTGTTGGGATTGTTTTGTGGAGTTGAGCCCTGTGGTTGAGAACCAACGATGTTGTGATTTTGTGTAGAACCTTTATTGATTGTCAAATTTTATTTTTCTATTCGGTAAATAATTCTGTATACCCCTTGGTTAATAACTGCTATTATTATCTTGTGACGTGGGGGTTTTACCCTCATTCACACTGTTTTTCAATCGCAAGGGGGAACCTTCGCAATGGTTTCCAGCTTGTGAACGTGAGCTTGGGATTCCCACTCTTGCACTGAAATACAGCTTGTGAATGCTTGTCGGAAATCTCCCCATGTTTGCTGTTTGTCACAATATATTTGATGCTGCATTGCTCTCCATCATGTAATTATCTGTTGAATATTTATTTTTGGCCTGTTATTTATTTATAACTGTTTTCGAGAATTCTTATTATTGCACTATGAATTTATGCTTGAAAATTGGAATTATGTAATATTGTTGGTTTTTGGAATAAATAGATTTTATGTGGGGTGTGTGAGTATCTATACTTATGAAATTCTCATGTGTATGCAATGGAGATTCAGAAGGTATAAATGTCTCTAGGTTATAAAGGTCTAATGTATGCAATGGAGATTCGAAAGGTATAAATATCTCTGGGTTATAAAAATATCCGGTCTTGTGAACCTGTTTGGATCCAAAGGGTTTAAATGTTTGGCCAAGTGAAACCAATTGAGACTCAGGGGGTTTAAATGTATCGGGTTCAATGGTTGCTTCTCAGCTGGTTCCTTTCTTGTGTTAATTGTTTGCATAATTTTCATTTCTATTGCCAAGCATTTTTTAGTGTTAGACTTAGTCCCATTTACTGAGATCCTGCAAAATCTCTCTGTGGTAGTACCACTACAGTCCCACTCCTTGGAACTGTAGATTTTGATGTAGGGGATGAGTTCGGTGGCGGTTATGAGCATGAAGATCCGTCACCGCCAGAGGATTAAAGATTGAGACTTTTCCTCACTCTGTTGAGTTGTTGTGTTTGATTTTTTTATTGTAAGACTAGATGACTATAATTAGTCTTTTGCTTATGTTTTGGGGACAAGTGGCTTATGGATATGAAGGTCATGATGTGTTTAATATTTCTAGTAGTGTTAATTAGTTTTGATGACTATCTTTTTATTTTTTTGCTACGAAATAACTATACACCATTTGAGCATGTGAGCATAAGCTCATTATTACAATGTGTGGGGTGTATATGTTAGGGACCCCGGTCAAGTCCCTAAACACTAAGTCCTCCTTGGCTAGGATCTCCCTTGGTTGACCAAGTTCTAATTCTTCTCTTACTTGGTTCACGATCAAGGGTGGTTATGTTGGCAACTTGGTCACGGTGAGGTTAAGTGTTTAAGCTAGGATGAGTGTATAAGATGTTGAGAAAAAGTGACTAAGTGTTTGGATGGTTAGGGTTGCATGGAGTGCACGGCAATAGAGGCTTGCATGGATGGCGCCACTTTGGTGATTAGGGTTAGGGTTTGGATGAGGTGGCTAGGGTTTGAGTTGTAAGAGGGATTAGGGTTTGGAATTAGGACAAGAGTGTTGGGCGGCTAGGGTTGGTCGAGTATGGCTAATGGGAGTTTTTAGGAATGTTTCCTAAAAACTAGGAATATGATTTGGGATAGAAGGGTGGCCGACCAAGAGTGTGGAATGAGTCAACTAGGGTTTCCAAGTATTGAAACCCTAATATGGCAAGTGGAGTGGGCGGCAAAGACCAATTCAAATAAGGCTAGTGTAGCCGAAATTTGAATTTGAATTAGAATTAATATGGTAAGAGGGTTTCGGCTATGGTGGGAATGGGATGGTTGAAGTGGTCAACTAGGGTTTCCAAATTATGGAAACACTAATATGGGAAGTAAGGTGGTCGGCTAGGGTTAATTCAAATAAGGCAAGAGTGCCAAAATTTGAATTCAAATTCAAATGGAAGTGGGAATTCGGTTAAGGCTAGGTGGAAAAATGAGATTAATTATGGAAAGTTAAAAAACAAGGAGGGTGGTCGAAATTGAGGATGGAATGGATTGACTGAGCCGAAAATGCAATGATCTCCAAGAACACAAGATGAACACTCAAGAACAAAAAGATGAACTTGAATGAACAATGAAAATAATTCAACAATTGATTTACAAAGTGCACAAGTGTTGAATAAACCTCAAATATTGATAAATAACAAGAACAAAGATAACCATAACTTGGATTCACGAATTGCACCAAGTTGCAAGAACAAAATAGTTGAATCACTCCAATTCACGAATTGCATGGAATGATCCTCTCTTTGGGATTTATGAATTGCACCCAAAAAGCCCAAGTGCTAAACACCGATGGTGATCTCTCAAACAATAGTTCTCCCTCTAGGGTTTTTGTCAAAAGATATGAAAGAAATGACTAAAGGTCTTATTTATAAAGGTTACAACTTGGAAACCCCCAAAGGCCCCTTTGCAATAAAAGAGATAAAATAAATAACATAAATAAAGATAGTGGCATGGACCACATGGCCGTGGCATGCATGAGCCAAGGGTTCGGCTAGGGTGGTGCATGGTGGTCCTCGGTCTGGTCTATGGCTAAGTGGCTTGGCATGGCTAGCTGTGGTGCATGGCATGGTGCCATGGATGGATCGGCTGGTGGGCATGGCATGGTGCCATGTTCGGCCTGCTGATGGTGGCTAGCCATGTGAGCCTGCTGCAAGGCATGGGCTGGAGCCATGCGCTGGATGGCATGCCTGGTGGGCATGCCACTAACCTGCTTTGCATGGCACAGGCTGGGCCCGTGCGCTGGATGGCATGCCTGGAAGGCATGCCACTAGCCTCGCTGGTGTGCGGCAGGAGGGCCATGCGGCTGGGTGCATGGCCGGTTGCAAGTGCATGGGTGCACGCATGGGCATGCGCATGGCTGTGCGCCTAGGCGTGCGCATGGCCATGCGATCAGGGTGGGGGCGCCGAGTCTTCAAGCTCCCTACACACAGAGTCTTCAAGCTCCCTACACGTACAGGGAAGTTCTCGCTCGAGCTGCAAAACCTGCAGTGGAGATGGTGCGGTTATGTGAGGAGGTAAGGGAGGGCAGCTTTATGTCAGGGACATCTATGGAAAATCTGCAGCTGGCATTGACAGAGATGGAGAAGCAAGTGGGTGCTTTAGTAATTAACATGGACTTAATTAAACGGTGCGTTGAGATGGCACAGCAGCGGGAGAAAGGTGAGGCACAAGGGCCGGTTGATGTTTTCGGGCTTAAAGGAAAAATAAATAATTCTCATGGGCCGGCTGATGATGTCGGGCTTAAAGGAAATAGAATTATATCTCATGGGCCGGCAGATAATTTCGGGCAGGCCAGGCCTCATGTGGCCCAGGGGCCAAACCCGGGGGTCAAACCCGTTTCCTGCGATCGAGATCCAGCTACGAAGGTATGGAGACCTTCGGCTACCCATCCGGCACCACCGGGGGAAGAAAGCATGGAAATGACCAGGAACATATCTATATTTGCTTTTTCCACAGTATCATATATGATTTTGTTTTTGCCAAATTTTTAAGTGAAAATCGATCCTTGAGTTCTAATTTAAATTAGTTGGCCGTTTCTTATTTCCTTCTGCATAGCAATAACTTACTTAGACATAATTTAAGTTGAAATCTAATGGATAAAATAAGCATGAAAAATCTATAGTTTCTGCAGAATTGAGATGACAAGGCACTTTTGATGGCTATCCACGAGTTGAGAGTACACATAGTTATTTTATTAGGTTATTTTAATTGAACTTCTTATTCATATGGTTTTAAGGGCGTGTAATGAGATAAATGAGAAATTGTGAGAATTATGATAATAGTAATGAAATAATTTTAGTTAAGTTGTTTTATTGGGTTTCGAGAAAAGAAAAAAAGAAATATTATAAAGTTATAAAATTATTTGAATATAATTTTTGTTTTGAAATTTGAAATAGGAATTTTTTTATTTGTGTTTTGTTTGGAAGTTTAGATGATTATGTAATGATTAAATGAAAAAGTTGAAGATTTGAAATTAAAAAGTCTTTTGTGTTTGTGTGATGTTTGGGTAGAAATTGTGAAAATTTATGAAATAAGACGAGAATATCTGTGTTACCGAACAAGACCTAGGACTACCCAAATTGGTTTCAGCAAATTGTTATCAAACCGTCTGATATGCTGGCATAGCGTGTTGTGTAAAAATATTGATGTTAAGAAACTAAGAGAGAACATCTTAATTTAAATTTAAATTAAAGAAAAAAAAACTAAGAAAAAAATGTTAATAAAAAGAATACAATTAAAAGATACAAGAAACGAAGAAATTAAAAAAAAATAAAAATGTAAAAAAAACCAGTTACACGTTAAAATACTAAAAAGGTAATTCATCTATGTATAAAAACAAAGCAAAAGGATAGAGCTCTAGGAGGGAGAGTGGTCTCTCCTCTTGCAGTCAGCCCTCTCGTGTTGGCTTGATATGCTCAAGGGCCACTTTGTGATTAACTTGAATTTGGGACTCCGCAAGTAATGAAGCGGGCAATGGAGTGGTTTTTGAGAGCCCCCTTTAGGAGGCAGGTCTCCTTGGCCTTGGATAAGATGACAATTTTTCACCCCGTCCCTAACCTTGCACAGTCACCTTATTGCCCACTCCCACCAGATGATTGGCAGTGAGTCTCCATGTAGATCCATGGCCATAGCAATGCCATGAGTTTGCGTCTCACCAAAAAGGATGAGAAGAAGAAGAGAAGAGAAAAGAAGAGAAGAAGAGCCATGGGCTTGCTAAAGAGAAGGTGGAGAATAAGAGGGATGGAGACGTGGGTAGGAAAGAAAAGAAGGGTTAGAGAAGAATTATGATATTTTTAATTACCTCTTGTTCTATGCCTCCTGAGGGAGTATGAGGGTATGACAAAGTGACACAAAAATGGTCATTGGAGGTGGAGCACCTACAAGCAATGTTCTTATTGATGGAGCGATGACACCTATGCCAGAGGTGAAGGAACCTCTAATGGTGACAACAACAGCAGACATCAACAATATAACTGTTGAGGGGTTTCGAGATTTGAACGCAAGATACTGCGTGGAGGAAACTATAGGTTTATTGTTGGTGCCTTGTGAGGAGGAAGGTCTAGGGTTGGGAGAGCAGTTGGTGCCTTGTGACAGAGGAGAGGATAGGAAATGGGAGAGTTGCTTAGGGAAATCGACAAGGTGTTGAGAATAAAATGGTTTGGCGTGGGCCAAGGGCATGGCCCTATCACTGAGGTCTTTGTCTACAGTGGGGTCGGTGGCAATGCCGGTAATGGAGGTGAAGTTGAGCATAGCTTGTTGTTGGAAGAGCTCTAGGGAGGATTTGAATTGGTTGTGGACGAGGATGGACTAGCTCTGACTCGTACCCTTTTGGGTTGGACTTCATCTGGGAGCAGACTACAGGGGGATGGGACTAGCCATTCTGGAGATCTCTTGAATAGTGTCTAGTCTTTGAGAACCTGCCTACATGAACGAGTGGGAAGTAAGGAGGAGCCTCGATCCTCTGGCAAGGTGACATTGACGTACCACCAAAGATACCGGTAGAATAAGGCAAATCGAGAAACCATGCCGCATTAATGGCACCACTATCCAAACAACACGCCACATTAATGATGCTGTCACAAAGGCACCCCACATTAAAGGACCCTGACAAAGGGAAATTAGTGAGGACCATAGGGGCAGGCACGATTTGCCCCCTTCCCCCAAACTCCTGGTATAAATAGTGATCCCTAGGTATGAGAAAAGCTCTAAACCCTCTCATTATTTACAAATTTTCAAAATACTCTACTGACTTTAGCATCGAAGACTCCATGGCCCCAAAGCTTCCTCTCCTAGTTTTTTTCTTCTTCATTTTCCCAGGCCCAGCTCTGAAGGCCTGAGTTGTTGGAACCTGGTCCAAAGACGTACGAAATACGATATTAACACTTACAATTAATAACTTAAAATAAGATATAACTCTAAAATTAATCCGAATCAAATTTTAGGTAAAGCCTAATCTATTTAAAAATTGAACTCCTAATAACGATCATCTTGTCCATGATAAAGTCTAATTATTTCAAATACTCATTACAATTCAAGTTGAAAATTCTATCTCAAAAAAGAGATAAGATTGTTTAAGCTATCCTCACTCGACTGAGCCTTGAGCAAGACATCAAGTGAACTCTTTTGTTGATCCATGTTTGATCGAACATTAGACAAGCGTTGAGCGAAGTCTTGACTTGAGTTGTTACTGCATCGGGATATCTCTCACAACAAAGGTTGTGCCCTCCTTTTCATTGAATTAATTGCTATAATATATTTTATATAATTTAATATAATAACCATTTAAATAATAAAAAAAATCATTTAAAATAAAACACCTGAGTTGACTTGATTGAAAGTGACAAATTATATTAGGAAAAGTTCTAATGAATTTATGGTTCAAGGCGTTGGAGTTTCCCTCCTCCTTTGTTACAAGGTAATTATGATTTATCCACTTAAGTATATAAGTAAGTAAAACTAATGTGTTAATCGGAGTTTAGTCATAGCTTCATTTCAGTCATAGTTCGGTGGAAAATCATGATTGATTATATTGTTAAGTGACTTGGAAGAATTCTATCTTTAACTAATTAAATTTAAAGCACCTTTATCCTCAAAAGTCAAAAACACTTTTATCTTTTTACGATTCTTATCTTCTTCCCTTTTTTATTGTTTGGTAAGTAAGTAAATCTTACGTTTGGTCAAAAAGAAAAGAAAAGAAAAAGTAAATCTCACGTCTTAATTCTTAGATGAAAAGATAAGCTCATATTAAAAATAAGTGTAATCAGATTGGGTCCCACTTAAGACGGCTTCTTTATTTGAATTGTATAATTGCACAAAATGTTATATATTTACCTTCATTCTATTTTTATTTCGTTGTAAAGCGAGATTCGAAAAAACGGTTCGATTCAAGTATCTAAATTGAATTAATCGGAAATGGAATCGATTTTAGGTGAGGTTTAGACAGTAAATTGAGTTGAGATGAGATAAGATAGAAGTTAAAAATTGAATAAATTATTGTTAAATATTATTTTTTTAATATTATTATTATTTTAAAGTTAAAAAAATTAAATTATTTATTATATTTTGTATGAAAATTTAAAAAATTTATAATAATTATATAAGATAAGATGAGTTGAGATCAACTCTGATTTTAAATGGGACAAAATTTTTGAATCGTTCAATGAATCACTTCAATCAACCGATTCTAACTGATTTTAGAACAATTTAAACCGATCCCAACCGATTTAAGACTATTTATTTTTATGTTATCTAACAAGTGAGTTTTGTTTTAATTTCTTATACATAAATATGATAGAACTAAATATATATTAACTTTCTCACCATTATATTAAGTAAGAATCACAAAAAAAATTAAAGATAAAGTATATATATCTTTATTTTCTTTAACTTAAACAAAAAGATTAAGAGATGAATGAGTCTTTTGTATTAAATATGTGATTACGAATAAAATACTACATTTATCATATGCTTATATTAACTTAATGGTTGTTGTCTTCTTCGTATATGAGACAAAAAAACATATCGACAATTGAAGTTAAATACATAAATTAGATATTTATTAAAATTATTTCAATTTGTATCATATTTTTATTAAAACTTGTAAATGAATTTATATGTTATACTCTTTTATACGTAATATTAAATGCTTGAATTATATTATATAAGATTTTTTATATATTTTTTATTAATATTAAAATAACCGATTCAAAATCATCATAAATTATCCGATTCAATTTGTTGAATCGGTCCTACCCAATTCTGATTTTTCAAGCTTTACGGTAAAGTAATGATAAGGTACAAATTTATTTAGTAATATCCAACATATTCATTAATACTTTGTGCACGGATCTCGCTTATATATTTGAAAAGATTTTTATAAATTTTATAAAAATCTTTTCAAATATATAATCATTAAAAAACTTATTTTAACCACAAATCACTAAAGTACCCCATATTGGATTATGTAAAATCAGCTAAGTTAGCCAAGTTTTTAAATATGTAACATATAGGAAGTGTATTGCATTAATGGCAATAATGTAACTTTGATCTATATTCTGTGAATTACTCGGAACAGAATCCGAAATAAAAGGAGAGAGAGAGAGGAGGATGATACGGCATGGAGTTTCCGACACGGCTTAAAATCAGGAAAAATATATTTAAGATTATCCAATAGAAAGTAAAGGGGATGAGTCATCGTGGGTTGCTGCATCGTCACTATCACTAATAAACGTGGGCACCTGCTATCCTCTCTCTCTCAGTCACCCACGTGTCGCCCTCCCCAAACCCTTAATTCCGATTCTTCTACTTCCAATAGGACACCGCCACACGAAGCAAAAACATCAACGACAACCGTGTACACAATCAGCGACTGCCGCACCAACTCAAACAGCAGCTGCTTCAGTTGTAGCACAGAGACAGTAGACAGTAGGCATCATCCTGAAAACCAAAAGGGGGAGCCTTTCTAGGCCGTGCGTTCGTACTTTAGTCCTGGTTCTCTGGCCCGAAACTTCTCAGCCGTTATTCTCTCGAAGATATTGTGATTCAAAAAAGGGAAGTATATACAGTAAAGAAGGGGACTGTGTCTGTGTATATCCCGGTTGGAAATCGACCTCACCCTTCTCCGACCGCCATTAACTCAGGTCTCTCTCTCTCTCTCTCTGCCAACGTATTGCTGCCTACCAATATTTCTGCCTATTTTTCCTCCTTTACTTTTTTTTTTTTAATTTGATTTAATTTCTCTGAATTAAGCTCTGGATCTCCAACTTCTTACCTGTGGTTTCGACTGCGGATCCCCATTTTTTCTGTTGTTAATGATGCCAATTTATGCTCCTCTAATCTGGTTTTATTTGAATATTGAGGTTGGCAACAACTTGAAATAGTAACGGGCGAAGTTTCCACAATTCTGTGATACTATTTTTGGAATTAGTTACTGTGCTTAGGTTGTGTATCTGTGAATAAACTTTATAAGGTATAATTGAGCAAAAAAAAAATAAGGCTAAGACTTGCAATTTATACATGTCAATCATGAGGCTAGGTGATCGAAAAAGAGGGAGTGAATACATATTCTTTGGAGGAGCCTATAGGAGGAAGAGTAACCCGATATGTAGTTGCGTTTTGGATTAGTTGGTTTTAGTACAAGGGGGTTACTTCAAATTGATAATATCTCATTCAGTGGTCGGAAGCTTGCATGTTTATGGAAGAGAAGCACTTACAAGTGCATGTAATTATGGGACGAATTAATTTCCTTATACAACATGGTAAAAGATGGGAGAATAGTTTGGAATGACCTTCATTCATTTTGTCATTTTGCTTATGTAAAAGTGTTTTTGGTTCATTTCAATATCAGGATGAGCTGAATCAAGGACGTCATATAGTGTGTGGTGTCATTGCTGAGTATATTACCAGACTAGTACCTGTAATCTATGCTCATAATAACTAGATGTTAACTAGTTCTATGCATGGACCCCTAAGAGTGTCACATAATGCAAACTGCCCCGAGAACAGGAATACCATGGTCCATATGACTGGTATTGTGTCATTCGGGGTGCCTATCAACACTTCGGGAACCAACCCCCCCCCCCCCCCCCCAAAACAATATATATATATATGTATGTGTGTGTATATATATGGAATGGACTCCCTTGGAGAATGAAGTTTGTGAGTAAGAGCGGGGCTACTCTGCCACTCAGAGTAGCTTGCTCATTTTGACCGCTAGGCCATTTTGGCTTTTTTATTTTCTCTCACTTTTTTTATTCATATTTTTTTTTATCATTTAAAAGCATTTTTAAAAAATATAAAAAAAATATCAATACACTAATAGTCACTTCCTTAACTATTAAGTAAAATTAAAAAATTAAAATACATGAGGTGTCAAAATGAGAGGACAAATTAAGTGGGCAAAATAGCATTTTCCTTGTGGGTAAAGTGATGTCTCTGACACAACTTCCAGAGATGGCAGTCTAGGGGTTCCCCGAGAATAGTCAAAACAAGGATAAATAATCCAATGCATTCTGAGTACCAAACAGGGGAGTTTATTGAGGAAATCATCTTTGACCTTTTGCAGGTTGAAATGGTGAATTTAGGGAATTATGACGTGTATAAATTACTAAGGAAATGAGGACCATCTGACAAACATTCTGGTCCTCACTTGAGACTGTCATGGCAGGGTAGCTATTGTATGATTAGCCTTTACTAAATTTATCCAATCCACATGCTCTTATGGTGTTGGTGAGGAGTCAGAGCCTTGAACATGAACCAAGCTCCCAGTATATCAAGCCTAGGTGTTTACGTTGGATATAAACATATGTTGTAATCATTTATGGTAACACTCTGTTTTGTGGTCTGAAATGACTGCAGAACTGAATAAGAGATAAGGTACAAGTTAAAGGCACTTAGATGTTAAGGCTTAATGGCAATAAGCAGTGAGTCTGTTGGTGAATATATATAATACAGATGACAATCTATGACTTGAAAGAGGATATGGGATTAATTTAGGTAACCGTGGCTAGCTGGAATTTAAGGCTTTTGTGTTTCAATTATTTGAAGGTTAAACCATTATGAAGTTCTTTAGGTTCTTTTAATACATCTTCCATGAATCAAACTTCCAGTCATATAACATTTTGAGAAGGAAAAGTCTTCTTACAAGTCATTTTGCGCACCAAATCGCGCACCAATATTAAATGTAAGGCATCCATTTAATGAAATGGTGCGAATTGAAGACGGAAATGATTTTCGTGAGATAGAGAACCTTCTTCTTCTCTCAAAATTTTTTTTCTTTTATTTTATTTTTTTCAATAAAAAAAGCTATGTAAGTGTTGGTACGCGGTTTGGTGCACCAAACCGCTTGTACCTAGCAAGCCTCGTTTGATAAAATCATAAATGTAAAATGCCATCAGATGTATGTCTTATATCAAAAGTGATGTATGTAGAAACTCTGATCGTTTTTAGCTTTGAAATAAAAGAGATATTTATTTTCCATTTAATTTCTTATCAGAAGGAAAGGGGGGGAAAACGAAAAATAGAGAGAAGACGTGCATTCTAACAGAAAAAGGACAAGATATGTAGCCAATTTATTAAACTGGGAATTTGTTGCGTGCTTGCTGAACGCTTGCTCTGTTACAACTTATTTGAGATGCAATCGCCACTTTTCCACTTGAACAGAATACCTTCAATCTCTTGTTTATTGTGGATGTGAGATAACGTCATTGATAAGTACTTTTACTACAACTCATTTTCATGTGAATCTAGAGAAATTGCTTTTGTTTATTTGAAAAGAGTATCAATGTCAAGTATATTTATCATCTTCTGAAAATTCTTCCACTCACATATATGGCTATCATATGGTGCTTTTCAGGTGCTTCATAGATATCACTTAGGAGACAAGCAATCCGGTCATAAACTGCAGCACTTGAAGGTGACTTTCTGAAACAACCTCGATGGGGACAGGGGAAGAGGGCACACCCACTAAGCCTTCCAAACCAGCTTCTTCAACTCAGGTCCCCTGTCCTCCTCCTATTTCCTCCACCATTCTCTCTCTCTCTCTCTCTCTCTCTCTCTCTGTTTGTGTGTGTATGTTAAAGCATTAAATGTATTTGTAGGAAATACCAACAACACATTCTTATCCTGATTGGTCGAGCTCAATGCAGGTTCATGATGAAAATATGCTTAATATTTTCAATTGATTTTTGCAGCTTTGTTACATGAGTTTTTTTCATTGTTTATCAAGATTACTTTGAAGTATGTACGATCAGTGTTAGTAGCTTATAAATTAGATTTTTGTTTAGGCTTATTATGGTCCTGGAGCCACTCCACCTCCGTTTTTTGCCTCAACTGTTGCTTCCCCAACACCCCATCCCTATGTGTGGGGAGGCCAGGTGAATATCTCCCTTTTTTGGATCATTTAGAGGTGTACATTCTACTGGATTGGAGATTCTTATTTTGCTTTTGTGTCGGCATTTCAGCACCCTCTGATCCCCCCCTATGGAACCCCAGTTCCATACCCAGCTCTATATACTCCAGGGGGAGTTTATGCTCATCCTAATATGACCATGGTAAACCTAGTGTTCTTTCACTTTCATTCTAAATTAGGTTTCTATATTCTTTTTTCTTTTTTTAACAAATAACTCATGCGCCTACATGTGTGATGCATGCACGCATACTAAGAAGTATTTAAATTGGTCATCTTAATTTGTTTTTACCATTTCTTGTGTAGACCCCAAACTATGTACAGACGAATGCAGAGTTGGAAGGGAAGGGCCCTGATGGGAAGGACAGAGCTTCAGCTAAAAAATCCAAAGTAACTTCTGGAAATTCTAGCAAGGCTGGAGAGAGTGCAAAGGCAGCTTCAGGTTCAGGAAATGATGGCACTTCACAAAGGTGCAGCAACCTAAAGTTTAACTTTGTATCTTCTTCTGACTTGCTTTCGGAGAACTTTTTCCTTAGCATTGAGTTTCCATCAAAATTTGTGCTATAACTAGTATATGCTGATCAGAATTTGCTCTCCCCCGCCCCCCTTTTTCTGGTTAACAGTGCTGAAAGTTGTACTGAGGGTTCATCAGATGGAAGCGATGAGAATAATGACCAACAGGTACAATATATTAAAACCAATAGGTGTGCCTTTTTCTTATCCATGTAGGTTGGTTTGGCATGCCTCTGTCATTATTCAGATATTTATGGTGGAGTTTTATACATCCGTATTAATCTGGCCTGTGGATATAATGTATTCTTTTTCTTCTAATAAACACGAGCAATTCTGTAGGATTTTGCTGCAAGTAAGAAGGGAAGCTTTCATCAGATGCTGGCAGATGGTATATTTTTCATCTTCAACCTAAATGCTTCCTGCCTGTTCCTTTAGCTGTGAAAATTTTGTCCTCAGGAGCCAATGCACAAAATACCACTGTTGGGGGCATTGTCCAAGGTTCAGTTCCAGGGAAGCCTGTGGCCTCTATGCCTGCAACTAACTTGAATATTGGAATGGACTTATGGAATGCATCCCCGGTGGGGCTGGAGCTGCAAAAGTGAGACCAAATCCATCTGGCACCTCATCAACACTTGAAGGCGTAATGCCTGAGCAGTGGAGACAGGTATAAGCCTTGAAGGGCTCTTCATTTTTCTTATTTTTATGCCCGTTTTCCATTCCACTTTTCGATGTAAAAATTACCTTAGAATACAAATTCTTGTTGAATTGTTGCTTTTGAGTCATTGCCCACAAACATGGCTGCACTTGTGCACACGTGCTCTCACAGCTGACACTGTTGCATTTCCGAATATGCTATTTTCTGTTTTTGTATGCCAGTGTTATCTTTAGTTTATCACTTGATATGCTTCTCATGGGGAGGCTTTAGTTTTGAACTCATTGCGACTGACTTGCCTTTGAACTAGTTCCATAACAAGATTTGGTTTATTACCATAGGTTACCATTTACCTATATATTTTAACAATTAAGCTTTCTATTAATTCCTTCATACTGAGTTTTAGCTCTTGATTTCGATAGGATGAACGTGAACTTAAAAGACAGAAGAGGAAGCAATCTAATAGGGAGTCAGCTCGGAGGTCAAGATTACGCAAACAGGTAAAGATGTACTTTTTTATTGGGAGCAACTTTTTTTCTGTTACACTTAGGTCCCACTGCTCGGCCATGTTCTCGAACCCCCTGGTTTGTGCCTTCAATTTTTTAACCATCTTAAGTTATGAAAAAAGTGTTTTGATAACTTTCATCAAGTAACTTTGTGTTTCTACTCTCTTTATGATGTTGAAGAATGATGTGAAGCTGAGGGAACATCATTTCTTTGATTGAATCTTACTGCCCTTGATGTTATTATAATCAAAAGAAGAAATAGGTTGGATTTTCATTGATTGCTGGGTAGTCTTTATATGTGCAGCTGTGCTTGAAGTCTGGTAGGGACCATTAATTATCTTGTGCATATTTTTAAATCAATCTTGCATTTCTTGTTCCAACCAGAAAGAGTGTGAAGAACTACAGGCAAGGGTGGAAAACTTGAACAATGAGAATCGCACTCTCAGAGATGAGCTGCAGAGGCTTTCCAAGGAGTGTGAAAAGCTTACATCCGAAAATGGTTCCATCATGGTTTAATTTTAAACCCTTGTCTTTTAGTATAACTCTTTCTGTTGTTTTTTTCTTTGGTGATCACTGCGGAAAAGATTTTGCTTCTGATTGTCAATTGATTACCCAAAATGTCAAAAGCATTCCAATCAATTCTCTCCCGAGGATTTCACCAGTTTGATGGGAAAGTTTTGCCCTTTTTTTTGCTTCTATAACAGGAAGAATTGACGAGTATATGTGGACCAGATGCAATCGCTAAACTCGAACAGAACATCCCCACATCAGTTCTTCAGTCTCATGGTGGTGATGGCAACAGTTAGAAACCCGGCAAAGACAAGAAGACTCTCTAGTCTGAGAAACATAAATTAATTCGACTCCCGGAAGTAATGACATTTGCACTCATCGAGCATAGAACATCTATTTTTGTTACTAATCTATAGCCTTAACCTCTTGTGACTATAACTTTTATGAATCTTAACCGAGTGGGTACGTTGATAAATCCATCTGTATTGTATTGGACGATTAGGGGAAAAAATATTGCATATAAGAGAGTGCCCCACAATACCACTACGGCAACAACATTTATCTGTGTTTGTATGCTTTCTGTCTTCAATACCACATTTTCTCTGTTAAGGCAACATTTTCTCGCTGGGTTAGCTCGGCTCATGACCTGGCCATAGCCCATGCAATCACAGAGGGAGATGCCAATCCTGTCCCCATTTATGAAGATGTAGGCTGCAGGCTTGCGTTTTTCAAGCACTAAAACCATGCAGAGTTATGATCCAATTCGGTGATGGGGGCATTAATACATGAGAAGTGCTACAAACATAAGGGGATTACATAAAAATAAATTTACAAATTAACGTGGATTCATATGATTCGTTAGATCTACTTTACAATCTAATATACTGCATCAAATTACGTCAGTTTATGGATTTACTTTTATGTAATCACTCTGTGGTTAAAATATTTCTCTTAATATATTAATATCACTTAGTCATGATTGGATAGGAAGGAGATGAATGACGACCTTAACTTAAGTTCCTTCACTCTAGTATTAGAAGACGAAAATCACAACATAATATTCTTGAGCATTAGCCCATTTCGTCGTCCGACGTTTCCTCAAGTTTAGGAGTGAAGGTCCTACCGTTATGATGGGGCAAGTATCCATGGCTGAGACCTCTAGTTCATTATTATGCCTTTAAGAAGGGAAAGCTTGCACACCTTCAAAAAGATGTTTTGTGCATTGTTTTCATTTGGTCCGACTGCTACATCAAAAGTGATTGAGTAGTGATCTGCTGGAGGAGGGGACCATCGTGGATTGTTGTTTTGGATTTTCCAGTTTCATGCATTACAATGGTCTTTTTAGGTTCTAAGGATCTAAGAGTTAGAGATAAATTGATTAATGGTAGGGTTGGAGGATTGATGAATAATCTAATTTATAGAGAATCAAAGGTTGTCCATAGCAAGAACAGCAAACTATTAGAATTGATGGGTTTCTTCATTTTAGATATTTCAGGGCAGCAACAGGGCCTCATTTAGATGGTAAGATGAGATAAAATAATCCGTAAATAGTAATGAAATGATTTGAGTTAATATGTTTTATGAAATTTTGAGAAATGATAGAGAAAAAGTTGAATAAAAATATTATTATAATATAATTTTTATTTTGATATTTGAAAACATTGAATTGTTTTTTATATTTTATTTTGAAATTTGGAAAAGTTGTAATAATTAGATAAATAAATTAAAGATTTGAAATTGAAAAGTGTTTGTATTTGTGGTATTTGGATATTGAGATGAGATTAGATGAATAAGATGAGATAAGTTGAGAGAATTTTACTATTCAAACTAGGCCCTCAAAACAATGTATATCCAATTAATTATATCTTGATCTCCTAAGAATGAGATGTTTAAAGGCCATGATGATTGTCTTCACGGGATTCGAGAGAAAGGGCAATTCGAGAGGAAGGTCTCTTCCTCCACATGACAGATTGGGCAAAGGGCCTGCCTGGTCGTCATTAATGGAAATGCAGTTTTATAGGAGAGACCTCGTTGGTAGGATGTAATTAAAAATTTCCAAATGAAGAGTTTCAAACGGTCTTGCATTTTTAAAGCCCAAAGCTTTTTCCAAGTTGGAGGATGACGAGAAGGACTATTTGTAAGGAGATTGTTGCATAAGCATATTTGACTCAGATTTTCTGAAGAATGATGAGACCATTTGGGGATATCCTATGAGAAGAGGGCCTGAAGGAGAAGAGAGTTTCGTCTCCTTTGTTCTTCTAGAGTCAATTCCAAGACTTTCAAATGGGGGGGTCCCGATAAGTATAGGAAGATTGAGGAGTTGGTTTAAATGAAGCCAGGATGGGAATCCAGGGGTCAAACCAAACTTTTGCATTGGTGCCATTATTGATATGGTAGCAAAAACTAGATTCTCTAAATTAAGCTTTTGATCACAAAAGCCTAATTCAGCTCTAGGTGAGTTTAAGTTGAATAAAGCTGATTTGCCTTGTTTTTGCATGTAGAAATAGCTGGTTATGTCTAGTTTACTTTTCCACTAGTTAAGAGATATTTGTACATGTTTTTACTTTTTAGTTTCTTGCACTACGATTGTAAGTAGTATTTTTTGTTCTTTATTGGTTACTTCCTTTCTTAAGCTTGGGATTTAGGATTTTGTATTCTAAAGGCTACTCTTTTTAATATAACATTCCTCGACCATAAATAATGGTTATTTAATAAAATGTAAAGTCCTGTCTTCTTCTCTCTTTTTTTCTGTGAAATGGGTACAATTAAGTATTTTTGTAGGTTAACATCTGATGCCTAGGAGAGTAGAAAAATTAAAGAAATACCCTAAAGCAGCCTTGATCTTTTCTATGAGCTCCTGTGATCTGAACCAATCAAAATCAAGACACCTCTACCTTGGTTCAAGGACAGAGTAAAAGTTAAATCAGTTCTACATTGGGCAGATTTCAGCCCAAAGTAAACCACTAATCCAAACAGGGTTCGATCCTATCTCAGACTTCAGTTCCCGTTGAAAAATTACAAGATAACCCATATAAACAAACATTCTCTCAAAAACTCCTTTTAACTATTGTAGAAGAGGAGCAAGGGAAGAAGGATAGTGGTGAAGGGAGTAGAAGAGCTCGGAGGTGTGAAGAATTCAAAGCCTAGCAATCGGTTTGGGCGATGTTCAAAGAATCTAATAAGCATGCGTATCCAACCCTTATGGAGTAACTGAAGTCTTCATGTTATGATGTCTTTTGGTATGATAAGCTTTTGCAAGGTTAGATGAGTTCTGTTTCACAAGGTGTAATGAGACTCTTCTGTTAATTGGGTACGAAAATTGAGGATGAATTTTAAGATGGCTAGAGGCAAATTTTCTTTTCTTTTTTTAAGTTTTGCGGTGCTCTCAAACCTTGAATTGGTTCAGATGCAAAACAAGCAGAAGAACGCCATATATAAACCACAAGGGAGGAAACATTGAACAAAGATCCTTAAATTTCTACAAACTGCAGCTTCCTGCTAGATATTGGAAATGATATATGCGTACCGTCAAGTTCTTTGATACTTGGCTATCTCACGCCATTTATTTGAATTTCTCAAGGCCAAAAAATTGAACTAAAGAAATTGGAATGTTTTCAAGGCCAAAAATTGAACTAATGGGGCTTATTAGTTGACATAACTGGATATTGAAACCGTACAAGCAGATTAGTATAGCTATACTGGGGATGAGAAACTCACACACCAGCAGAACTAGTAACGTATGACACCACAACTGTAATGTCATCGAGCTTGCCTCCATAATAGCAGAACCCAACCTCTTGAGCAGCCGTAGAAAAAGGTGTTGGCCGATTTCTATCCTGTGCTCGCTGGCATGCCAGAGCTGCTATCTTCTGAGCAGTTATTTGAGGTTCCAAGCCAGCCCTAACCGCATGAACGACAACAGCTGTAACCTCGTTATTATACAGGTTGTCGAATAATCCATCCGTTCCAGCAATAACGACATCCACGGCGGTGACAGGAACTGTAATAACCTGAATACATTGATCCCAAGAAGATGCTCAATTATGTGCCATGATTCTCCTGATTAAGCTACTGATTTAATTGATAAATATACTACCGGGGTGAAAATATTCAAGACACTCCTTTCTGATCTACGTCTAAAAAACGATATTTTCTCGTCATATCCTACGCTGTCCCCTTAGGGCTACTGGAAATTTACCTGGTCGTTAAATTTAGGGCCCCATAGGATTAGTCGAGGTGCGCGCAAGTTGGCCCAGACACCCATGGTTATAAAAAATATATATATATCCTACGCTGATTTAGTTAACAGTATCTTAGCTCTCAAGGGTCCAAAAATATGAAAGCCTGATATTAAACAGATCTTCAATACTCACAACCAATTCACTTCCTTAAATCTAATGTTTGTGTATGTGTTAGGGAGAGAGAGGTGCACCAAATATTCTCAAACAATTCAGTAAACCATGACAGCAGCCTTATAGGAAGAGACATCAGTAACATGCCTGCTATCTGTGTAACCCTAATGCACAAATGCACAACACGTACACACACACACGTATATATAACTGTCTCTAACTGTCTCTGTGTGGTTAATTTATGAATTCATTACAACATACCACAAGTTTCTATTCCATCAAATAAAAGACGTAAGCCAAAACTCTTTCCATTTCCAAAGACAATATATGATTCAGATATACCCTGACGACATCTCACAAAGAATATATGATTCTAGGTATTAAAGTGTTAATTGACCTGACCAGAGCTAGGTAGATCACCCCCACTACTAGGGGTGTAACCGGTCTGGTCCGGTCCGATTTTAGATAAAATCTTAGACCGAATCGGCATAACCGGTTTTGTATTTTTCAAAACCGATTACACACCGATAACCCTCCTAAACCAGTACTTCCGGTTTTCGGTCCGGTTCGGTCCAATTTTTCGATTTTTTTAAAATGAAAGTTTAACATTTTGTTATTAAAAATATGTTTAAAAAAAAACTGTTTTAAAAAAATCTATTATACTTTTATTAATCTATATTAGACTATTAATATAACTACAACTATAGTCTATTTAGACTATTAGTACAAGTTATAAATTTATATATTAGTATAGCTATATATTAGTATATATTAGTATTAGTGATAAACTATATATTAGTATAGCTATATAATACATGATCAATTATATTTTTATTTTTAAGATTAAACTTTTATTTTATAATAACATTATCTTATATATAATTATATTAATAGTATATGATCAAACAAATTACAAATGTTCATATTTAAAATTAACATTTTATGTTATATTTTATAAATTATAATATGAAATTATTTCATATATGATATATAATTATATATAAAAATTTCACATATAATTATACATTATATATAAAACTTATATATTAATATATAAAAAATATTTTGTATAATTTTAATTTTGTATAAAACTTATATATAAAATATTATTTTTTATATTTTTTTTATTAACCGGTTCGGTCCGGTCCAAAAAATCCTAAAACCGGAACCGGACCGGTTCCAATCGGTTTATGAATTATAAGAACCGGTTATAGACCGGACCGCTTCAAAACCGATAAAACCGGCCCGGCCCGGCCCGGTTCGGACCGGTTTAAATTTACACCCCTACCCACTACCACTCTCCAACTGCTTTGTAAAATTGAAGTCATGCTGCTGCACTGGGGATCGGAAGACAGTGCATTCATCTCTAACCACTATAAATCCACTGTCTCCTAGATTAATAGCATGTAGTCCCTGCTAAAAGAAGAAATGTACGAAACCATATACACGAGATGACAAAGTTTGTTGCCTTTTTAATATCTAGTAAGTAAATTATTCAAAAGGGACATAAAGATAATCAAACATGAAGGACAAGAATATGCTAAAACTTTCTGTGACCAGAAACCTTCATATATTCCATTGAGGTTTCAATTGCGTCAACTGTCCATGCCTGCAGTCTTGAACGCAAGTGCGATTCTCCAGTATACCAAACACATTAACAGTGATTTCATACTGCTAAAAGTTGAACTTCGAAACCCTTTTGCCTTAAGAGGCTTGCAATTTTCAGAAAGACAACAAAGAGCGATTGGGAGTTTGCAATAATCCAGTTGTAGAAAGTAAGAAGGTGACCACTGTAAACAAAGATAAACTTCTAATACATCCAAGAGAAAGGGCTGTCACTTTTTGGAAATTCCACTTTGTTGAAGGCCTAGAAGAGAAACAACACTTCAGTAAATCAAAGGCACAAAATCTGCTAATCTAGAAAGAGCAGCAATAAGAGAGCCTTTATTCAGCCAACACTGCAAGCCTTCGTTTATGTTCATAAAATTGTCCTTGTACATATCAAAATATTGCTCGTACTGAGGTTGAGATAAAAATTATATGTGTGAATGTTTACATGCAGAAAGCAAAAAATACATTTTTTTATGACGTGGAACCTCATCAAAGCAGGCCCCTTTAGACCCACCTCCATGGAGTAAACTCTGGATACATGAACCGCATCCACATTAACTGTGTATCAAGTGATCTAGGGAAACTTCTAGTGAGGAATTGAACTCATGATGACCAAGTCTACAGCCCATCCCAAGCTTGCTCTTTGACCACTAGACTGCATCCCAACGGGTCAGAAAGGAAATGCACACATATTCCCAATGCTAGTAAAAGTCTAGAGAAAGTTATATCTTGTTAGTATTTTTTAATAATATTTATTTATTACCGTCACTTATTTGTCTTCCACTTTGTCTTTAACGGGAATATAATGAATTTGCCGTTACTAATTGGGTATTAACTTGGCTTGAGGACTTTTTAAAGTTTGTTAACGTTGGCTCCTTTAATTTTGAATCCATTAATTGCTTAACATTTCGGTTGCTCTTTGATTGCTCTTGCCGTAATCAATTTTTCTTTTAATATTGGGAGATAATTGTTTGTACCGTTTGCTGCAAAGAAAAACGTCAACTTTCATTAATGAGTTCTTTTATTCATTTCACAATTGTTACCGGATGTTTTTTGATTTGTTTAAATATAGATGGAGATTGGTGTCCGAGAGGAGTCTATCCTTTATTCTAGTGTGGTGTTATTTTTCTCCGTACAATATTATAGAAAAAATTAGTTGAAGTGTACATATATATTTTTGAGAGTATTTCCAGATAAAAGAAATGTATTCTTTGAGTGGAGCTTTGGGCTCAACCACTTGTGCAGAGTTGGTTTGGGCTAGACGACGATCAGTTGGGCTGTTGTATCCTGGAGGAGTCAGGTCAAGAGGATTTCTGCTGCACCGGTTAATTTGAGACGTTGTACACCGTAGAGGGCTTGAATCTCCTTAAAGAGAGCGATATTTCCGTGCCTCAGTCCAAACTGGCTTCGTCTTAATTTTAATTTCATTGTAATTTTTATTATATTATTGTGAATTTCACCAACATATCTTCCATCAACTAGAGCATGTATCCTAACAACAATGTTTAGCATAAAACATTCCAAGTTCCATAGCTACCAAAATCTACAAAAAGCAACAGGCATGAGGGGCTTGTGAATATGAGGGGCAAAAAAGAAAGAGAAACCTTGTCTGTGAGAGCAATGATGCATGCTGTTGAGGAACCCTTGGCCTTCATGCTTGAGTGAGCCTTCTCTAAAACCCTGGCTGGCTCAATAGAACCCTTGGGCTCTTGTTGAATTGCAGTCACCGAATAGGACATAAGTTCACGGGCAAATTGCCCTGCATCAACACCAACATCTGCCCAGCCACCTGCACCATCCGCAACACCAATTGCTTGTTCATCTATGCAAATAAAATGAGCATCCTCTCCACCTGTCTCTTCCTTGTCAGGATGTGGCAGGTAACATAATCCTGAAATTAGCTTCAGGGTTCTGTTACCCAAAAACGTTCTGAACACCAAACAAGATATACAAGTCTAAAGAGAGAAACAATGAAAAGCAAAATTCTTTTTAGAACTACAGAAACCCTCCTCTCTCATAGCACTAGCATTAGACTCATCAATTGAGTCCAATCTTCAAAATTTGATGATTTTTGTTTTAAAATGCTAGCATTGGATTCACTATATACCAATATCTCAAGCTTTTAGCTACAGGAACTCAGCCTTCATCTTCAAATTTGGCGAACTCCTGTTGACTGGCTATCTATGACTATCCACATTATTTTATTAGTGAAATAAGATTTATAGATCATTTTCAGCCCCAAACGTTCACGTCCTTTTTTCTTTGTGCATAAACCTGGGCCCCAAATTAGGATGAGGAAAAAATTAGATTGATAAAATGTGTTTGTTGAATAATTAGGTTGAAGAAAAAAATTAATTAGAAAAAAATAATTTAAGTATCAAATTAAATTATTATTTAATATATAGTTAGTGCAATTGTAAAATATAAAAAAAAAATTAAAAAGATTATTATTTAAAAAGTAATATTAAATTATTATTTTGATGAATCTAATGGCTAATCCAATGTGAAGTTATGGATAAGGAAGTTTTAGATATATGAAAAATATGTACTTTTCATCAAAATTTGAAGATAAATTTGATGAGTCCAATACTAGTGCTCTCAGGCTGCTAAGCCCATTTGATAAATTGCAAACACTTACAAGCAATGTTTCTTCACTCTCTTGGTGTAGGGAGGGGAGATCGGGGTGAGGGATACACATACAAGCACCATAAAGAGTCCAAACTCATAGGCATAGTGGAAGGGGCAAATCGGGACCCAGATCGCGAGCCAGGGAGCCCCCGGGAGGCCTATAGCTGTGGGACAATCGGCCCATCTTTCCTGCCAGCAAGGAAGGCCCACTTAACGGGAGAGAGAGGGATCCCACCCTCGCATTTAATGAGATGACCAGGAACACGTGCGAGGAGAATCTGGGAAAAGACAGTACGCCGATGGGCCAACATCTAGGGCGGAACATGACGGGGGGAGCGGGATAAGGCATCTAAGAGGTGAGACTCGCTCTCTGAGAGGTGAGACTCGCTCTCCCCGATCTTTCAGAGGTTAAGCTCCCAAGGTACGCATAGGAGGCTACCCAGCCACCATTCCCCCCTTTCTCCCTCTCGTAGGTACCAAGCAACTGTTACAAAAGGCAGCTACAAAACACCCCTTAACGCATTGTTTGCTCTAGACCAACCAAATCTATTTCTAATTGGAAACAGCAAGTACATACCATAGAGGAGAACCTAAAATTGCAGCATCATCAAGTCAACTACACTACCCAAGAAGTACTAAGCACATGGTAGGCGCTAAGATTAATCGATTAAGATGACTAATAAAAATAAAGAGTGAAGAATATGAGACCACATACTGGCCGGACAAACTGCTGGAATCCGCAAGCTGTTCGTCACGAGAATTGTTGTTAAAAGAAACATCATGAGCAGCCCCAGCAGAATGGCATGCAGAAGATGAAGCATGGATTTTCTTCAACCATGGTTCACCAAGAGTACTGGGGTTATAACTCCGCAAACCATCAAAAATAAAATTTCCACAGATAAGATGATCATTGGACCGGTCTTGCCTTCTGAAACTCAAGCTAGCTTTGTGGTATCTGCTACAACTTCCATCATTGTGAAAAACACCAGTAGGTTTCGTGAAGTCTAATAGTTTCCACAACCTGTGAAGAAGCCGTCAACAAAATAATCTCCCAATAAAGTTTTGGAGGTAGAGGCAGCCATAGATTTTCTTGTGATCTCACAGCCAAGAGGAAACCGAAAAGTGTCAGGGAT
Organism: Cyclocarya paliurus; assembly: GCA_029856935.1. Taxonomy (NCBI): domain Eukaryota; kingdom Viridiplantae; phylum Streptophyta; class Magnoliopsida; order Fagales; family Juglandaceae; genus Cyclocarya; species Cyclocarya paliurus. The sequence goes on along the minus strand of CM056954.1, from coordinate 30,456,855 downwards.
CAAAGGAGTTGAGTACGGCAAAGAATGCAATGGCACTAAATTTCCAAACAACAAGTTCCCTGATCCAAGTAGCATATGTATTGAAACTCGCCACCCACATCGTTGCTGAGCTGTTGCCCGTGCGAAACCAGAAAAGACAGTAGTGTTCAGCTTCGAGAAAATGCCAGATCGCATCTTAGCCCTGTAGATAGAATGCCCTTAAATCAATTGCTCTCTGGGGAAAAGCCAGACTTGGATATCATATAGAACATAAAATTTCGTTATCTCCCCGGACCCCGCCCTTCCTCCCTTAGAAGCGAGTCGTGCCAAGCCTTCTCAAGTGAAACGGATGACTTCGGAACCTACATGAAAGAGAAAAATGAGATATATTACTAGGCGTGAACAGCTAAATAGATGCAGAAACACACGCAAAGGCAGACAGCTTGAAATTTCCCGACAGCTCCAAGGACTTGCATGAATAACAAGAGTAAAAAGCTATCTGAGAAACAAGAGAAAAATGAAGAAATCTGACAAGCTAAAAAGCCTAAAGTAAAAGCTATCTGAGAAGTTGATTTCGTTTTGGGAATAAATTAAAAATAAAAAAAGAAAAGATAAACAAATCAAACTCGGGAGAAGAAAAACTTTACAACTTCACTTAACAAAAATGAATTTACTTGGAAATATATGTCCTACAAAAAAACAGAACCCCCTTGTGTAACTCTATTGTAGCGGAAAAGAAGACCATTGATCTGTAGCTTTTCTCTTTCTACAAATGGCGAAAAGTTACCCCCAGACATAGACCCATAATCTTTGCAGTTCCATTCGTAAGAGAATAATATCTATTATGATATTATCTATGAATATCTACGACTCAAACTGATAAGACACGTGATGGGATTATCAGAATCAGCTGGACCAAGCACCAAACTTTTGCAAATGGCTGAGAAATATGAAGAAATCTCACCCCTTTCTAACCGAATATGACGTTTGGGCCCTCCCCGGAAGATTGCTGATTATCACCGAAAGTGATCCATCCTGAGAATGCCCGAAATCTGCATAAAGAAGCTGCGAATCAAATCTTCGGAGCTTCCCTCGCTTGCTCTTTCTGCGTAGCAGCGTAAGTAGCACGTTTATATCAAAAAATGAAACTAGCACGTGAGGGTGGAGGAGCTTCCGTACATACGTACAGTACTTAGTATTGTACTACTTTCCAATTAGACATAAAAGCCCCTATGAGTGCTGACAGAACTGGGCACGTCGGTCTTCTGCCTCTTTTTTCTTCTTCTTCCTTCCTTCTTTCTCCTTTTTTTTTTTTTTTTCAGGAAAAAAATTTTATGCTGTCTAAGGTTATGCTTGGGGTGAGATGAGAATTTTGTGTTTTGTTTTAAAGTTTAAAATATTATTTTTTAATTTTGAGATTTGAAAAAGTTGAATTGGAATTTGAAAAAGTTATATTGGAATTTGAAAAAGTTGAATTATTTATTATATTTTGTATGGGGATTTGAAAAAGTGTAGAGATGAGATGAGATGAAGATAAGAATTTTAAGTAAAACACTTTTTCTAAACATATCCTAAAAGTTATGAAAAAATCTATTCAATCTCTATTATTCATATCACACTTCATATTTTATATTTTTTTTAATTTTTTTTATTAAATATATTTTTATATGAATAGTAAATAAAAAATTATAAATAGTTTAAAAAAAATAAATTAAAAAAAATTTTAAAAAAATATTAAAAAATATTAAAAAATGTGAAATGTGGAATGTAGGAAGAATGAATAACAAAACTCAAAAGTTATCACTCCATTTAACCGTCTAGTAAATATCTTTTTTACTTAATAATAAAAGAAGTGATTTTAAATATATTGATATATTTTTTATTTTTTAAAAATATTTAAATATATTAAAAAAATAAAAAAAAATTACAAAAATAACTAGCAATAAAAATGAGTAGTACTACTCAAGCGATAGAGTAACACCGTTTTTTTTTCCTTGAAACACAGTTATTTTTTACTAAGATTTTTGATTTGGCACATCAGACATTCTTATAAGGACGGTGCTACTCCCACAGAGGGAGTCCGCCGAATAGGCAAAAATTTGTCTTTTTTCTTCTTTTTTTCAAATATTTTTTTAAATGCATTAAATATTTTTTTAAAAAAAATAAATTCATTTTAAAATAATTACTTAACAATTAAGTAAAAAAATAAAAATAAAAAATACAATCAATGGCCACCATTGGTAACCACCTTTCTATGGGAGAAGCATTTTACTTCTTATAATTATTATAATTTTTTAAAACTTTTATATAAAATATAATACATAATTTAATTTTCCTAATCCGACAACTCCAAAAATGTGAATGCAAAGTTTCGAACTCATGACATGTTGTCTATACGATTCGTTCTAAGATAACAAAGCCATGCCTAGAGATTAACCTATCAAAAACTCGTCATAGAGTTTAACATGTCTTTTTTGTGCAAGTTGGTTTAGAGGGTCTCGAAAGGTTGCTCAAATGGATAGCTAAGCTAACCCTTTCTTCCTTCCATGAAAGTTTATCTTATGTGGAAGAGTATAAATCAAAGGGATTATGCTTATTATAAAAATAGATATGTTTTCAACCGACAGATTTAACGATATGAAAACGTTTACATGATCCCCAATGGATCATATTGTAAGTGACAAACAAGAACATTAATGTCTTATTATAAACCATGTCACTAGAGTCCACGTTTAATTGCACAAAATATTTTTATTTATGGTCCCAATTAGAAATTTGACCTTTTTTTTAATTACTCCAACTAATATCTTTCAAAGATTACATAAATATACACGTGAAAGCTCTACCCATGTGATTCTGATTTTTTTTTTCTCTTTTATTGCTCCTTGTTATAGAGTTTTTTTTTTTTTTAAATATTTTATTATGTAGTATTGCTTTTTTTTTAATACCAAGCACTTGTTCGAGACCATAAGAAGCCAAAATCTTTGAAAGTCAACTGGTGCTTGTCGTGTGTATTACTTTATCAAAACTTGTTCATCTTTTTAGATTATAAATGTCGTTTTTTAAATAACGTATTTTAGTTTTGGAAATGCTCAACATATAAATTAGAATTTCTTTGAAATAGATAAAATTTACATTCTTTTTCTTTTAATTATATAGGTGCGGGTATTCAAAATTAGGGAGTTTTATTTATTTATTTAGTTTGCATTATTTGCATGAATAGAAACGAAGTTTGACGATTTTTGAAGGTTATGCTATTTAAATAGCTCAGAAAAAATTATAATGGAATAAACGACCTTAATGGAGTGTTAAAAAGGGCAACCCGCCAGCCAAAAAGGCTGAAGAGAAAAGTACATAAAAAATATACATTTATATACGATTACAGAGCAATAGATTGCCTTTTTTTTTTTTTTTCCTCAAAAATTCTTGTTGCAATCGCTTGGGGGACTGCCACGCAACCGGCGTCCACATGGGGGAAAATGAAACGAACTGTTTCATTCGTTTCTCCCCTTTCGCGGTTCCCCTCTCGTTTCCCCCTTTTTTTTTTTTCCCCTTTCGTTTCCCCTTTGTGTATTATTGAGAAATGAAAAATCGTCTTCGTGGGTTGTAGACGCTCGAAAATCAAAAAGAGAAGAGGCTCAGAATTACACTGGGTTGCAAAGGAAATCGAAATCGAAATCGAAAAGAGAACCTGAAATGCACTGGATGTGCTGACACTGTGGTTGGCAACTGAGAGAGAGGAAGTGAACACCTCGATTTTGCACAGATCTATTCCAAAAGAGGTTCAAGAAAAGTTTCAATACATGGTGAAAAGAGAAACAAAATATTCAAGAGAAGCTTCAAACCAAAGAAAACCACGGTGAACAGATCGAAGAGCTCACCCAACTTCCCTCCTCCTTCCCTAACCCAGAGACCTCTGTTAATGCATACCCATTGCAATCTTTTTTTTCAAGAATCTTCCACTTGCTATTTGACATAGAGACTACCCATTTATTTGTACTATTTCATTTTCTTTGTTTTTGGAGAGAGAAACGTAGAGTATGATGGATTGGGTTTTGTAATGGATATGCCCAGAAAATGTATAGAGCAGTTGTTGAAATTAATTTTCCCATAGCTATTGTTGAAGCTCGATGAACGCACAAAGAGGATATGAAACTGTCAAGAACCCTAGATTAGAAGGGGGGAAAATACGAAGTGAAGAAGAGAGGATGATATGAAGTATAGAACTGCGAAGGGACTTGTGAGAAGTCTGGGAACTAAAAATGGTTTCGTCCTATTGGTCAACAGAGTATGGCTTGGCTAAGTGGAACGCAGCGCTTAGTATGTTAGAAAGGAGTCTGTCGTTGTTAAGTTGTGTAATACATTTTTATTAAAGTGGGAGTTCGTCGTTTATGTTGAGTCAAACGCAACGTTTTGGTAAGTATAAACTAAATGGTGTGTTTAGTTATTGTGAGTTGTTTTCAGTCTAGCATTGGTCAGATTATCAAACTTGGAGTCTGTTAAGAGTTTGGTATATGAGGGTTGATGAATGCCTATTTCGACCATATTTAAGGAAGTTTGTATTAGTATTTTTTTATGATATACTAGTGTACAACAAGCGTTGGCTTGATCATATAGAACACTTGGAAAAGGTGCTGGAAGCCTTGAAAAAAATGAGTTGTATGCAAAACTGTCTAAATATAAATTTGGGGTACCTAAGGTTGACTACTTGGGGCGTGTGATCAGTGCACAAGAGGTGATGGCAGACCCTTATAAGGTGGCTGCAATGCTAGATTGGCCTACGTCAGTTAATGTGAAGTCTTTTACGGGATTTCTCAGGTTTGACAAGATAATACCTCAAGTTTATTAAGGCGTATGGAACGATTGCTGCTCCACTGACATATTTGCTTAAAAGGCATGCATTTGTGTGGAATGATGATGCAATGAAAGCCTTTAATGAGTTGAAGTTGGCAATGACACAACCCCCGGTTCTTAAGTTACCTGATTTCTCTCAACCATTTACTATTGAGTACGACACGAGTGGAATGGGAATGGGGGCAATTTTAATGCAATCTGGACAGCCCCTTACTTACATGAGCAAAGCGCTAAAAGGTAAGGCACTCCTTCTTTCCACTTATGAGAATGAGCTACTAGCCTTTGTAATGGCCGTGAGAAAATGATGACCCTATCTTTTTGGACAATCTTTTGTTGTAAAGATGGACCCGTAGGCTCTTAAATTCCTTCTAGAACAAAGAGTGGGGATTGTTACTCAACAGAAATGGGTTAAGTAAGGTGATGGGGTATGATTTTGTAATCGTTTATAAACAAAGCAAGGAGAATGTTGTGGCAAATGCATTGTCAAGAAAATGGGAAGAAAACAAGTTGAGTGAAGGATCCCTAGCTATGATCTCTTTTCCCACACCTGATTGGGTAGAGAAACTCAAGCCTAGTTAGGAAGGGTCTGATGAGATGAAGTATACCCTAAAAAAATTGTGAGAAGGCACTGCACCACCTAAGGGGTATCACTTGCAACCGGGGTTGATATTAAAAAAAAGAAAAAATCTATTTGCAACCGGCTCTGGGGGAACCGGCGCAACCGTGTCCTACGTGGACTGCAAAACGCTGTCGTTCTCATTATGAAATCAAACACCGAGCTAGCTAGACGTGCGTCGTTCACTTCACTTGCACATTTGCCATTCAATACTATTTCATCTCCCGCTCGATTCAGACCCCGCTTCTCCCCATTCCCATCGTCCTTCATTTCACCATTTCATCTCCCGCTCGATTCAGACCCCCCTTCTCCTTCGTGGCTCTGGGTAAGCGTTGAACTCGTCTTCCCCTTCGTGGCTCTGGGTAAGCGTCGAACTCGTAGTCGAAGAACGATGCACGTCTATGCCTCGAACTCGTCTTCAGGTAAGAGTCAAACTCGTCTTCCCCTTCGAACTCTGCCCTCTTCTTAGTTACCCATTCCCATCGTCTCCATCAGAGCCACGAAGCCCGGTTCGTCTTCTCCAATTTGTACCCACAAACCCTAAACCGAACCCACGAAGCCCCTATCGTGTTCAAACAACAAAATGTGAAGCCCTAACCCGAATCCCTAACCCTAACCGGAATCCCTAACCCTAACCCTAACCCTAACCGGAATCCCTAACCCTAACCCTAACCCTAACCGAAATCCCTAACCGGAATCCCTAACCCTAACCCTAACCCGAATCCCTAACCCTAACCCTAACCCTAACCCTAACCCTAACCCTAACCCGAATCCCTAACCCGACCTCAAAAATTTTGGCATAATCATCAATCGGGCCGATTGTCAAAGTATGCCCTTGCAAAATCAGGTTAGTTCTCTGATTGTTATATTTTCACTTTGAATCACTGTGAAGAATCATAAGAAAAATTAGAAGTAGTGGTCTGAATTTGTATTTGATGAACAATGGATTGTGAGGGATTTGTATTGGAATTGTAGAGTTCACCGATAAAAGAAAAATCAATTTCTGAGATCATGGATCTTTAATTTAATTATTTAGAAAATTTTAAATAGGCAGAGATATTATTGTAAAGTATATGTATCGGTTTCATCACTTCCAGGATGGAATTTGATCTTGTGCTGATTATGCTCTTGTTATTATAGGTTTAATTGGATTTCTTTGGAGGAGAATTTTAGCAAGTTGACGACTACCAGTCCAGATCAAAGGCTTTGTTGGAGAATTTTAGGAAAGTTGGTCAGTGCACTGAAATCTTCCACTATATTTTTCAACATTTGTTAATTTGAAACCTACATTTGCTAAAACAAGTTGACCTAGTTGATTGCCTCAATTAAATTCTATAAATTTTTGCCAACCTTAAATCTTCACTTAGTGCTTGAGACTTCCATTAACATTTTATTTCTATAATTTATTCTCTCTGTTGCAAGTATTAATCTCAGTGCGCTCGAGAGGCAAGTAATCTTAGGAAGATGATAGAAAATAGAATTATATGATGTTTTCTAATTTAACATCATATACTGTAACCTGAGTTCTGAGCTAAGCAATGATGAGTTAAATGGTATGACTTGCAGTATTCTTTTTCATTTTCTTAATTAGATATCATTGTATGCACCATTGAAATTCTTTGAATGCTCACACTCAATTTGTTGTACATGCTTCTCCATGCTTGCTGAAATGCATATGTGAATACATGCATTCATACATAGATGTGTGTGTGGGGGGGATTGGTGTAAGCTTCCCATCGTGTAATTCATTCACTTATGATAGAGAAACAGAAGCTGGGAGGTACAAATTCTGTATTAACATCTGATTTTTTTTATGACGCTTTTTCTTGTCAGTTAAGACTTGCATAAATTTTCTTCCGATTCACCCTTTCTTTGGCTGACAGTGTACAGGTTTAAGAAAATACATTTGTTTTACGATCCGTTTGGTTATCTTATCAAGTTTATTACTGTTGGCCAGTCAATCTCTACAGCTGCTGTCATTATAAATTGGTGCAAGTAAGCCGGGTACTTTATTTCATTTTTTTTTTTTTTTTTGGGTTGAGGGATTTTTTGCTTTTTCTGTGACATAGTTTGAAAATGTGTACCATTATATCCTGACACATTCATGTATGACTTGCATATGCATGGCTGTTGAATAATTTCAACATTTACTTTCATATAGCTTTTGTTTCTTTCAATTTTGTAAGCCATCTCTATGAGACATCTACTTACACCACTCCTGCTTGGGTTGAGGTTTTACACCTATTTCTCTTTGAAAATCCCTTTTACTCATTTTCTATTCTGCCTGCCTTCTATTTTCTATACATTTGTTTATGTTTTTAATCATAAAAAGGGCTATGATAAATTAAGCATTCAATAATAACAAATTAAGATTTGTTATTATTGAATGCTTCTAAAACGAATTCGATTACAGAGAAGGAAATAGGAATAATTTGTTTGTTTCTTATAAGTTGACTATTTTTTTTTTGGCATTTTTCTATCCAAGTCTTAAGGACTAGTGAGTATGCAATATCGTGAGGTTCATCCATTTATCTCAATCTCCCTACTTTTCAATTGTCTTCACCTTGTTGATTTTTCAAAATAGAATTCAATATATGTAATAGAATTTTACATACATTGTCATTGAAATACATTTCTAAGAAAAGCTTCTCTCTCTGTTTTCAGAATCTTATATATTAATATTTAGATTTGGTACCTTTCATGGTTATGATTAATAAATAGATTTTTAACCCTTCATAGTTAATGGGTATTTACTAATGCATTGTTTCGTTTTTCAGAATCTGTTATGGCATCATCCCAATCGTCATCTGTAGTTACTGATGATGCCATGGATTCACCGGTTTGTTGGTGTGGGTTAAAAACACCACTAAAGACGTCCTACACTAGGAAAAACCCGGGTCGGAGATTCTTTGCCTGCCCAAATTATTATACGGTAAAAAAACTTTAATAGAATGAGTAATACTTGCATATTCCTTTTCTGGTTTGTATGTATTTAAGCACTATTAATGGGGAGTTTGTACTGTGTGCAGGGAGATGTGAAGTGTGAATTTTTTGTATGGGCGGATATAGTGAGTTGTTAGAAGAGAACTGGAAATTAAGAGAGTCAAAGGCGAGGACTTCCCATGATTTATTACATCGTGAGTATGCCGTTCAAAAAAGGGAAGCTAAAGTGAGGGAGACAGCAAAGAAGCTAAAAAAGGAGAAACAAAAATTATTGTTTTTGTATTGGGTTGTGGCCTTTGTTATTTTGTGGGCTTGGTTTGTATAAATTCCATGTGTAAGGTCAATAGGTTCATTTAGAACTGGTTGTAGATAAATCTACCTTATAAGTTGTGTACCTCGGGCATGTGACCTGAGCATGTGTATATTTTGGGCATGTATTTTGGGCATAACTACAAATGGCCAGATTGGAGTTCTATTTTGGCCTTTGTAATTCCAGATTGTAGATGTCTAGATTTGATTTAAATGAATCTACATTCCAGATTGTTAACTTATAAGAATGAATCTCCATTTGATGAATGTTGGATTATTGAGATATGTTGTGAATACGAATTTAAAACAATAATTCTAGCCTAGAATTGTTTTCATGAAGTTATAGTTTTGTCTCAATATTCATCACTGAAATGGCAGGTTACTTTGTGAATACCAGAGTCCAGAATTCAATGTCCAGAATTCTACAATAAGTCAATGTCCAGAATTCACTTGCATATTGCACAATAAGTCGGTGCGTACAGAATACCAACATTTCGAAAGCTTTCTAGTTCTTTGGCATCAACAATATTAGTCATATACATCAACAATATTAGTCATATACATTTACAACATAATATAAAATAATGTCTGCCATACAAACACAATACCACTGAGCTAAGCAATTTCGGGTTCAGCCATATATATGGACAGGCCACAACGCCCAGATGACCCATCAGCAACCCCCCAAAAGTAACTACCCCTAAATAAAATTAGTCCCCACAAAATTTCCACTTTTAGCTCATCAAATGGAAAGAAAAGGGAAATGCTCCTGCGATATCCGTCCTCTTGCAAAAGCATGGTGTCCAGGAGAACGATACAGTTGATCAGATAAAGCACGAATCTGGAAAAATACAGACCAAAAAGATGTCTCTTAGTTCATAATATTGGGAAATGCATAACTGCAAGGTATTATAAGAAACAACAATAGCTAATAACAATACCAATAGTAGCTAACAAAGTAACCACGCCTATCTATCATACAAGGTTTATTTTTCTTTCTTTTTTCTGACAAAGTAACCACGCCTACCTATCTAACAAAGTAACCACAATTCTTCTCCCACAATTTGTAATGGATTTTTTTGTTTGTTTGTATGTCCTTTTAGGATATGGAATTAGCATTTTCATTTAAATTTACTTTCTTGATACTTTTGTTAGCCTGTAAGGTTAATTCATTTTGTGCAGTCAAGTTTTATCTCACTTGTATTAGTTAGAACAGGTTTATTAGGAAATGTATTCATCAATTATTAGGAAAGCTGATAAAATTAACATAGGCTTTGATAATTGCTGGTCTCTTTTGGTTATATTATTTTTGACTTGTGCATAAAATTTGATTTAGATAAATCTAAATCTCCCACAATAATTGTTCTCATTGTACAGATAGGACGTTACTTTAGAAGGGTGTGCTAACTATATCAAACTTGGACTTCCTCGATCGTATACTAGGATCAATTTAACTGTTATATTTTTTCTATGTATAGCTTGTCAATAAACTATATCAAATTATTTTTTCTATGTACCACCTGCAAAATCTATATCAATAACACCCAATTCCTTAGGCTTTATATGAACAGCTGCTTACTAAGTTGAATTCAAAGGTTAAATCTCCGACCATCCCCCCTATCCCTCTTTCTCCCTATACTAAATTACAACGCTGCCACAGGAAGTTTTGTGTTCTCAATCCACGAAAATAAAAATATTTAGACAAATGAATTTGTAAGTTCTTCAGACATTTTTTGAAAATTCAGTTCTACTAAAGGTACTGAAGATATACTAAAGGTACTGAAATTAAAAAATTCAGTCCTCGGAGAGCAGTGACTGGAAAATGAGGTATACCTCAATTAAAATATTCAGTTCTCAGAGAGCCGTGGTTGTGATCCATCCAAGCCAAGTTGTATCTGTAAAAAATAATCATGCACGTGTCTATTAATGTGATGTCCACTAAAATAGTTAAAAACCCGAAAAAGTGAAATTTCCACATACACTTTCTTGACTTTGAATTACTGTTTCTCGGGGATGTGTTCCACCAATTTCAGCAACTGATATGTTCTCTGGAATAGTCTGCATTGTGGATATTTGTTAAAAACACAGCAATTTCAGAATACATTGCTCAGAATATACTTATTATATTACCTGGATGTATTGAACATTGGAGTCGTCCAAATCAGAATGGCCAAATAGTCTCCTGCAAGTGTCCACGACAGGTGTATCTTCTATATCTCGCTGATAAAATAGTAACCAATCTGTCAGATAACATATAGTAACCAAATTTAAATAAAGAAGGTAGGATTACAAACTTTTAACCTGTTTACGTTTTCCCTTCTCTTGCGCTTTCTTCGTCTTCTCCTTAACCTTGCGCAAGTCTCTTTCCATCCTGGATGCTCTCCTCAAGGATGGGGGTCTGCCTTTCCCTCGCACAACACGTGGACTGAGGACTTGCGTTGAACTGCCAATTGTAATTGTATCATTCGTCGTGCCTTCAACATTTAGAGACTGCTGACAAATCGTTGGGGGTTCTTGGTTCCCAGAATACAGCTCAATCATTGCATGCAACTTAGTAGTTGCATCCTCAGTATGGTTTTTTGAACCCGCGGCGCATGTAATCATTTTATAACAGATATTCAACAGACTTAAATATCTGTTAGCATCTTCCCGCTGATCCCCAGAGTCATAGCTGCTATGGATTAATGTGTATCTTCTTCTGATATCTTTCCTCCATCGATCCAAAATGTACCTATCTGGTATTGTCTTAATCCCGTTACACTTGAACATAGCGAAGATGTGCCGGCACACTATCCCCCTCATTTCAAATAACCCACAAGAACACTTGGTGACTGCATCTTCCTCTCTAAAATCCACTGAATGTGTAACTTGTTTAGTGAAATCTTCGACACGGACTTCATCCTCCACCAAATAGGTCTTTAGTGTACCATCCCTCTTATGTAAAACTGGGTCCAAGTCAATAATGCCGGTAAGTTGGTGCTGAATCTCTCTGAATTTTGCATTTGTGTACAATTCTTGATATCTCTTTTCAATTGGAGATCTCGAGATGCAGGGAATTGTGGCATTAAATGAGTGGAAGTCAGCTGCATTTTCGTTCTCTATTTTTTTTTTCAAGCCATTATCATATTGATCAACAAACTCTTTCAAGTTTGTCTTAGCGTGAACATAACCATCGAAAAATGCATTCATGCTCTCGCTACGCTGTGTTGTACTCATTCCAGCCCAAAAAACCTCTTTCAAGTAGGCTGGTACCCAATGATTACGCTCAGTGTACAAACTCTGCAACCACACATTATCATGCAAGTTGTACGTGATGATCAATTGATCCCAGCACTTTTCAAACTTTTCTGGCGTTCGGGTGTCATACACACATTTCATCAGTGTAGTTTTCAACCCACTTTTGTAGGAAGCATAGCAGCCAAGCTTTTCAGGCACTTTCTTCAGGATATGCCATAGGCAAAATCTATGTCGGCTTTCTGGAAAAACCCTTGCAATCGCATTTTTCATTGCTCTGTTTTGGTCAGTGATAATAGCCTTCGGCGCTATACCATCCATACACTGCAACCAAGTTTGGAATAACCACATAAAGGTCTCAGTGTCCTCAGAGGAAATCAAGCCAGCTCCTAACAAGATTGACTGCCCATGGTGATTTACACCAACAAATGGTGCAAATGGCATCCCATATCGATTCGTCAAGTATGTCGTATCGAAGGTTACCACATCACCGAAGTACTGGTAAGCTGCTCTACTACGAGGGTCTGCCCAGAATACATTTCTTAACCTCCCATCATCATCCAAGTCCATTAGTGCAAAGAATCCAGGATTTTTATATTGCATTCGCAAAAAATAGTCTCGGAGCGCTCCAGCACCACCGGCGCCCAATCGTAGATGTCGTGCCTTGTCGATATAGTTACGGCAATCCTTTTCCAAAAACGGGAGGTTTTGAAAACCTCCCGCGCCAACAACAAGAGATCCAAAACTCTTATTCATTCGGATCCCAGCCAGATCATTTGTATCTAGGACTCTTTTAACGGATTCACTCACTTCTAGGTTACATCGAAAGAATCGAGATTTCTTTGGACTGAGATCGTGGTTGTGGTCATTGTGAACTGTAGTCAGCCGAAACTTTCCATCAGCAGCTTTTAAGGCATTAATTTTTGCCTTACATTCCGTTTTCCTTGTCGGACGTGGGTTAGCGACATTCAAAGTTTTATTCCGGGCCTTCCCACCACGAGCACATGCAAGGGTGATGTATCTAATATTCTCATCCTCTCCCCTCTCACTCTTTTTTGTCATCACCCCAAACCCACATTTCTTTCCATATCCCTTATAAAAAGTCATTAAATCTTCTACAGAATTAAACTCCATCCCTTTCTTTGGCTCATCATCAACATCCATTTGCCCTTTATCAGATGATCCGCCACTACCATACTCAGTTTCTTGTGCATCTGGTTTATCAGGAACAATTTCTTCAACTCTAGCAGATGTACCTAGCGATTCAGTTTCCCCAACACCGAGTCTATTATCCTCTGTACCGACTACCAGTCTGCTTGTAATGGAGCTTGTATTGCTGAGAGACAATTGACTTTCCATGCCATGAGGAGAAGTTGATGGTATGTCCTAAAATGTTATTGAAAAAATTAGTTGATGTACTTTGAAAATAAATAACAAAAAATATTGAATCTAATGTTATTGATATATTAAATAAAATATATTACCGCGGATGGAGGATTTGAGCTAGGTGGTCTTGGAGTAGATGTATGTTCTTTTTCTTTTTCCATGCTGAGAGTGAGAGAAATGAAGCTTGTCAATAGCAATATTGTATAATTTGCCACAATAAAATTATGTAACACCAAAATATAACAATTTTGGGCCATAATAACCCAAAACTTTCTTATATATTGATACTAAATCAAACACATGTGATACAAAAACATAGAATTAGATAACAATTTTTAGCTCCTCCAAATTTAGTATATAGATAATAATGCTTTGTGAAAACTACATCAAAAGCTTCCATCGAGCTAAGCAATAATGTAGAGACAACCTCACTTGTGCTTGTAATATTAGTTATATTATGGGTCAATAAACAAATTTAGAAATAGAATTCTTCTTAAAGAAAAAGACAAAAATGATGGCTTTCCAGATTGATTTTATAGGATGGCACTCATGCATATATACATATGAAATCATAAGAGTCATAAGGTGAAGTGTATATGCAATAATCAGTTGTGTCACGGGTTGCATAATGCTGGGATATTATCTTTCTCATTAGGAAAGTTGTTGTTTTTACCATGCCTAGTAATGATGGTGTTCAATAAATTTCTTAATTGGTCGCACAAAATAGGAAAAAATGCAGTTTTCTGTATCTATTTAAGGTTGTGATCATGTAAGAAAACTGAAGAAAGACACCAATAGATCTATTTAACTTTATAATTATTTGTACATTGCCGTAGAAATCCCATGGACTCTTTATTCTCCCAGGTCCAGATCATCATACGGCCCCCTCATGATATGTGTTCTGTTTACATTTCATCACTTCCATTTGACAGTGGCAGATCATGCATACAACATTAAAAAGTACATTGGATCAAAAGATCATTAAAGACTGGAAGTGATCATCACAAAGAAAAAAGAAGAATTAACAAAAACAAAAATGAAACAAAAAAACCATCTAGACTGTGACATTAAAACTTATATATGTAAGCTAGTGCAGAGTCGTTGGTATATATATAGCTCGTGAACCTTACAAAAAATTATCCCTTTGCCAATTGTCCTGAAGGCATGCGTCTGCCACTCGAATAGTATAAACTTAACTTTAATAGAATGAGAATTAAAATGAGAATTAATCGAATGGTTGATGAGAATAAAAGATCAGATTTGAGGTTTACCAGTTTTGTAGTACCACATTATATTTTCATTGTCCTTTGTAATCCTATGGGTTCTTTTCCTCCCTGAAGTAACAAACGTACCATTTGATGTGCAAACCGAGTTTTATTTACTTTTATTTACTTTCAATAAACAAAGAACATGAAGAACCATTCATGTGCAAACCAAGTTTTACTTTTTATAAACAAAAGCATGTTAGCAAACCAAAAGTGCAACAACCGAAATGGTATTTTACTTGTGAGGAGAAACTCAAACAACAGAGCCGGTACATGAATCCAAAAGGAAAATACTCCCCAATAAAAGACATACTTCCGAATGTGTGAAGAACAAGTAAAAATCAAATCTAAAAGTAGAGAAAGAACTACTCAACAGTGAACTGGAAGAAGCAGATCTGGAATGGAAATCAATGAAGTAGACCCACTTCGACGGCGGCTCAGATCTGCATTGTGCGTGAACGGCGACCGTAGCAAACAACCGGTTCTTCAGTCCTCGACGACGACCACAGACGGAATCGTTCCGACGATGGCTTCTGGGTTCAGCTCGAGCAAGGTTCGGGTTTCTTTTTGTTTTGTTTTTGTTTCGTTTCACTTTCTCGTTTCCCTCCATTCTATTCTATTCATGTGTTTTCATTTTCATTTTTTTTTATAAATAAAATCAGCTGACACGTGGCACTGCCACGTCAGCCGGTTCCGCGCGGAACCGAGGCTGGCGGTTGTATGTAGTAGTGTTGTAAAAAAAAAGGAAGAATTGTGATTGCTGCTGATTCATCATTTAAGGGGAAAGTGATGCAATATATTCATGATAACCCTTTAGGGGGACATTGAGGTTATTTAAAAACCTACCATAGTGCTAAGAGGAGTTTTTATTGGAGGGTAATGAATAAAGATATGAAAAGTTTGGTTCGTGAATGTGAGACATGTCAAGCTGTGAAGTATGAGACAACCCCACCAACAAGGTTGTTGAAGCCTTTACCAGTGCCCCAACAGACCTAGATAGACATCTCTATGGATTTCATAGAGGGCCAAGCCATGTTTAGTGGCTCCAATGTGATCCTAATCGTCGTTGATAGGTTCACTGAATTTGGACATTTTATATCCCTCTCCCATCCACACACAGCATCTGGGGTGGCCAATTTATTTCTCAATCATGTGTTTAAGCTACATGAACTTCCTCGTACAATTGTAACATATCGAGATCCTTTTTTGTGAGTTCTTTTTGGCAGACATTTTTTTCTTTGCAATGATCAGCTCTTAATCATAATTTTGCCTACCACCCTCAGTCCAACAGACAGATAAAGGCCCTAAACAAATGTCTAGAGGGTTACCTAAGGTGCTATGGCAGAATCAAACCTCAAAGGTGGTCACAGTGGTTACCATTTGCAGAGTGGTGGTACAACACCTTGTACCACACAACCACTAAGGTGACCTCGTTTCAGGCCCTATATGGGTGCCCCCCACTGCAGCTATTGTCCTATGTTCAAGAGATTTCCTCAAACAATTTTGTGGATCAAACGTTACAAACTAGGGACCAGATTCTCAAGCTACTAAAGGAAAGTCTAGAAGCTGCAAGAAGTAGAATGAAGATACAAGCAAACAAACACATATTTGAGAGGAAATTCTAAGAGGAAGACTGGGTATACCTGCGGTTTCAACCCTACGGCCAAAAATCTGTATCCCACCACCGGAATCTAAAGTTAGCCATGCGTTATTACGGCCCCTTCCAGGTAGACCAAAAGGTGGGTGAGGTGGTGTATCGTCTCAAGCTGCCGAGCTCCTCCAGAATCCACCCAACCTTCCATGTTTCATGCCTCAAATGGAAGATTGGAGAGTCGATTCAATCCTTGGCCACACTTCCTCCATTCGACATGCATGAAGAAGTCTAGCCAGAGCTGGAATCCATAGTGGATCGGCGTATGAAGTGTCATGGGAACAAAGGAATTACAGAGGTTTTAGTCAAGTGGAGTGGAACTACAGACAAAGATAATACATGGGAGAGACTATGGAAGCTTCAACAGCTTTACCCGCACCTTTTGGGCAAGGTGCTGTGAAGAAAGGGGAGATTGTCAAAAACCCTAGATCAGAAGGGGGAAAACACAAAATGAAGAAGAGTGGATGAATTGAAGTATGGAACTGCGAAGGGAGTTTAAGTGAGAAGTTTGGGAACTTAAAACGTTGTCGTCCTATTTGTCAACAAAGTATGGCTTGGCTAAGTGGAACACAACGTTTAGTATGTTAGAAAAGGAGTTTGTCGTTGTTAAGTTGTGTAATACACATCATTTTTGTTAAAGTGGGAGTCTGTCGTTTATGTTGAGTCAAACACAGTGTTTTGGTGAGTATAAATCAAACAGTATGTTTAGTTATTGTGAGTTGTTTTCAGTCTAGCGTTGGTCAAATTATCAAACTTAGAGTCTGTTACGAGTCTGGTATATGAGGGGAGAATCATGAAGAGGAAGGGGTCTTGAATATGCTAAGTTTCTAGATTGTACCGGAGGAAATAATTGCCTCGAATAATTCCTCTGGGAAACAGTTGGATCGCAACCATGAGAAATAGTTGGTTGGAATGGGTGGAATACTTGGTCTAATTGAATATTTTTATGGTCTTAACCAACACAAGATAAGGATATGGCACATTCAACAGCCCTAGCCAATTGAAAATCTTGACATTTGGATAAGTTGAAATTAATATAGAGATAGACATGACATGATATCAATACCAAAGCAAAGCACCATACGTCCAATTTTGAAATTGTGACCATTCAACTTACATAAAATGTGCAAATGATATATATTCTTTTGAAAAAAATAAATAAATATAAAACTAACACGAATAAATTACTTATTATATGAGCAGTGCTACTCCCACCAAAAGATCAATACTGAATAGTGTAATTTTTTGTTTCTTTTTTCTTTTAACATTTTTTAAATCACTTTAAACATTTAAAAATTTATTTATAAACTTATTAAAAAAATATTTTCTTAATCAATAAGTAAAAAAAAATATAAAAATATAATTTGATAGAAAAATTCGGTATAAAAATTTGGTGGGAGTAGTGTTTTGCTTTTATTATTATTATTATTATTATTATTATTATTATAGAGGTCGTTTTTAAAAAAAAAAAAATACACAATACACAACTTATACCTATATCAAAGATTACTTCCAACCGTAATTACGATGCACTGCACGACAAACCAAACAAACCTTGAGACAGCCGCCTACCTTGTAAGGTAGCAGCTGTCAACCAACATCAACCCTCGACCAAATAACAATTATCGGGATTAAAGTCACAGAAACTATCATATAATAGCAACTATCTAATTAAAAATAAAATTTCATCACAGCAATATTTATTCATTTTAGTTGAACGATTATTACATTTTTTAAAAATAGGGCAAAGATATTATTTCATTTTAAAATTTCACATCCTTAATCAAACAAGTTGATGTGATATAATTTATGTGATTTCTTTTGTTAACCATTTGAAATAACGTTATACGGTCTGTTGGAGATAATATCAAATTATGACTCTTGATTTGATATTATCTTGATATAGTTATCAGATCAAAATTGATTAGAACACTTTCTTATTTCACTTGGCCTCTTTCTCAATAAATAGGAGTCTATGCCTTTGTATTATTATGAACACTTAATAATAGAAAAGATTTAGCCCTCAAATTCTCTCCCTTTTTCTCTCCTCTCATTTTCTCTTTTATTATATTTTACTTTTTTTTTTTTTATCACTGTCTATGTACAACATTAGATGTACATAGAGAGGATCTTATCAAACTCCTCTCTCTCCTAATGAAAAAACGTGACTAGATAATTGCAAGAAAATCTTCATGCTATAGAAGTTGACATAAAGATTTTAAAAATTTTAAAAATAAAAAGCAATTAAGCAATGCAAATGGAGTGTTAAAATGTCACATGAATTATCAAAAATAAAAAGAAATTAACCTTAAATATAATTAAAAAAATTATTTGCAAAAGATTTTTTTTACACACCCAACACATTACGCTACTTTTGGTAACCGACCACTCGAGGTGGCTGATTGTGGATTTCCATGGAAGACCCACGACGCAAGTTTATCTTCACAACCTATGTGGACACTGGACCAACAATCAGATCATGAATCATCGATAACTATCCCAAGGGTGGCTCAAGGGCAACCGCTAATACAAGGGGGTTGACGTACACGTACCAACAAGATATTTTTTAAACCATAATAATTAAGTAAAATTATAAATACATAAAAAGCTAATAAATAACTTGCCTTTGTTTTTTCAGTCCCTCTGACCAGTTTGGGTATTAGGTTCGTTTGATTGTAAAATTCATCTCAACTCATCTTAATTCATCATTACAATTTTTTCAAATTCTAATATAAAATATAATAAATAATTCAACTTTTTCAAATCTCAAAACAATTTTAATATTTAAAAATAATATTCTAACAGTATTTTATCATCTCAACTCAACTCAACCCAACTCATCTCAACATCCAAACGTACCCTAATCTGTTTATTTTTAATTTATGTGGACTACCGACAATTCCACATCAGACTAGTGACTAATGCAGTGGCTTTAACGTTTTGCAACAAAAAAAAATACAAGCACGATCCAATAGATCTATAATTTAAAAAACCCCAGGTCTGTTCCAAAAGCAGAATCATCCTCAAAAGACAAAAGCACAATTTAATTTAAATATAATTACAAGAGGTTGAAGGTTGACCAAGACGACGAGCCCTAAACCAAAAGCCACGTGTCATGTACAGAGACCAAGCCAAAGTCGTCCATGCACGGCATAACAGCAGCCCAAATCAGGTCCTCGCCTGCGCTGGCATTTCAAGGCTCTAGGCTTTGATGAAAAACATAAAAAAAAACCTAGCAGATTTAAATAATTGGTGGCCCGTTTTTTTTTTTTGCAAATACAATGTATCGGTACAAGTATATTGCGAATAAACATGACCCCATTTGCAGCATTTGATAAAAGAAAAAGGGTCGGTCCCATGCTTTTATGGCTAATTGGCTCACTTAAGACTTAAGAGTCTAACACCACACGACAGGAACTGATCGCCCTGGTCATCGAAGGCAGCAAAACAGTGAAAAAGACCTAACTTCCTTTGGCCTAGTTCTTACCTTCAAAAGGGCAATATATATTTTTTTTTATGAGAAAATTGTCGGTTTATTATTGTTCGTCCAGCAACTCCAGTCAAAGACCGTATCAATGGGATCCTTTCTCCATATCAAACAATGGAATACTTGGAACTGTTTCCTTCAAACGTGTCATGAGTTCCTTCCAATGTCTTTGCCAGAGAATTCTCCTCCTCCTCCTCCATAGGATGCCGCTGCTGCTGCTGCAGCGGCTACGTCAAGACCACCACCTATAGATGTAATTAGTGCTGACAGGCCACTGCTGGGGCTGCCACCAGCAGCCATTCCCAATCCAAGAAAATCAAGAGTGGTTTGCTTAGGACCAAAGACAGAAGGTGTTCCCATCATTAATTCCTTCAATCCTGAGCCTCCATCACAATGGGCAAGTCCAAGCCCCGAAGGAACTGAGGAATTCTCGGGTTCTACTTGTCTCTGACTCCAGTGCAAACCATCCTGCTGACCAGATGAAGATGATGATGAAACTATACCAAACCCACGGAGCAATGATGCATTGGTTGCGGCTGCCCCCATTTGAGCAGCCTTCTGTAGTAGTGCGGTGGCAGACATTGCTGGTTGTGGTGGCGCTGCATATTGCCGACGGTCTTGCCCTGAAGTCCCAAATAATGATGACGCGTGATTAGTGGAGAGGCAGAGAGAAATGGGTTCTGTAGAAGAAGGCCGTGCAAGTTCTGTTGGGGGATCAGGACGCGCCATAGCACGGATTAAGTCGGTAAATGCAGGAGTTTGAGGAGTTTGCAAGCTTGCTGATGCAGTAGAGGAAGCAAATAAGCTTGCGAATACGCTACAGCTTGTATTGCCATTGCTGCTTGAGCTGGTGGTGCTGCTACAGCTCCCATTTAAGCCTGTCGCAGCAGCAGGTGCTTCTTCTACTATTGGCTGGGGATTTTCCGGTAACACTATAACAAAAGCCAAAAGAGAAGAGAACACGAAACGGGGTTAACTTAAAAACCGAGAGAGACCTGGAAAGTGAAGCTTTTCTATGAAGAACTTTAGAAGAAAAGGCAGAATCAATAATGGCTTCCTTTATCTAAACCACTTCCAACAATCCCCACCCTTCTTTTAACTTTTGAATGACTCGGGTTGCTTTATCAAAGATCAAAGATTTGCACATATTGAATTTCATTAGTTCGGAGGAAATCCCACAGCTTATTGTTTTTATATGGTATTTTATCAGCTTGCCAAATCTCAGATCGATTAATCAACTTTGATACAAATAAAGATGACAAAGATCAGCAACAGACAAAATTACTAAACTCCAAGATTGAAACAGAGAGAGAGAGAACATAAAGCTGTTATTGATTTAAGACAAAAATACACATCCGACAAAACCCAACAGAAAAGATTTGAAAATTTTCCAAATTATGGTCATATTTACCCGGGCTCTTAGTCGGCAAAACCGAGGATATTTGACCAGTACTTGGCCGTGGTGCTGCTGGTGGCGCTGGAGCTGGAGCTGGAGCTGGGGCTGGGGCTGGAGGCGGGGCCGGGGCCGGGGCTGGTGAATCAACTGCCTGGGCTTTCGAGTTTGGCTCCGAGGTTGGATTCGCCAACGGCTGAGTCTGAGCTCTGGCGCTCTCCTCTGCCAACGCATCGCAGAACGCCCGGTGGGTGATAAAGCTATCCCTCCTTCAACGAATCAAAAACCAAAAACAACTTTAACAAAACCAATAAAGCTGAACAATTGCACTAAAAAACTGTGATTCGAACAAAAAGAAATCGAACAATTCCAAGCCGAAAAAGAAGAGTGAAAACCTAGAAAACAAAGTCCCACAGTCGCATTTGTACTCCCTAGTGCCACAAATCTTTGAATGAGCTTTCCAATCGGACTGCACCGCGTACTTCTTCGAGCACTTATCGCATTTCCACTTCTTCTCACCGTGTTTCCTACAGAAATGCTTCTTTATCCCCGTGAGATCGCCCAGGGCTCGCGACGGATCGTGATGCACGCACGACGGCTCAGGACAAACATAGACCCTCTTCTTAACCTCCTTGCTCGACCTCTGCCTGAGCTTCCACGGTAGATTGTGACCCCGACGATGGAGCTGAAGGTTCTGATCCCTCTGAAACCCTTTGTTGCAAATCTCGCACACGAATCGGTTCGTGGCCATGAGGGTCTTCGGAGACAAAGAAATCACCTCAGCATCTGGATCTGTAAAAACCCCACAAATCCAAAAAAAACAAAAAAAGTCAAATAACCTCTGAACAGAATATCATAAAAGAAAAGAAGAAATACAAGAACATGAGAAAGCTCATATCGTTGTGATTCTTATAGGTACCGGGCATTCCAGGGAGGTTGCGCTTTTTCTTAGCTGTGGGCTTGGGGGGTTGACTCTGATTCCCAGAGGAAGAGACGCTAGCTTCCCCGGAAGCCGTAGAGGAATTATCCAAGTCGACCGGCATAGATACTGGGAAATTTTTGCTAGGGTTTTCTTGGGAACAATTTACTAAACAAGCACAAAATTGAAAGACAAACAAAAAATCTCAGTGCATTTTTCTAGATTTCTAAAGAAGCTTTTGGAGACAATGTTTTAGGGTTTCCATCTCCTCTCTCTCTCTCTCTCTCGCTCTCTTATCTACCAGTCAATCAGCCTTTTTTTCCCTAATCTTTACCCACCTACCGGCTCTGACGGATGTCTTACCAAAATTCACAGTACCCCCAGGAACCTCAATGATTAAACGCTAAAGACCGAAAACAAAAGCTCTTCTCTCAGCAGATAGAAGTTAAATGAAGCACAGAACCCACAACCAACACCGGGAAATTGATCTCCGGCAACGGAACTACTACTTGATCCTACGTACGGTCAAACAATGAATAAAATAATTCTACTTTCTGGTCTAGACGAACAAAGTGAAGGCATTTCGGCGAATATTTTTCAGGGATATCAACTTTTCGGATCAATCCATAAACAATCCGATATTGCAGCGAAAACAGAGCAAGGATTAGACAGGGTCCGTGTTTTATATGGCGGCTAAGGAAGAAGAGAGAGAAAGAACTAGAAAAGATGAGAGATCTTGTCCAACTGAGAGAGAGAGAGAGAGAGTGCTAAAGTCTTCGGTCTGTGCTCTGCTTTCCAGCTTTTCAGACAAGAGAGAAATGATTAATTAAAGTAGTAGTTTTTAAACCATGTTAAGCTGTTGAGTATAAGCTTAACTAGCCTTTATTAATCAGAGAGAGATTAACAAAGGTTTGGCAGTGACTTCTTGACCAAGTCTCTAATCTACGAACGAGGATTTAACAGTACAGTTGTCTAGGCCACGGTCGTTAGGCGCGTTGTCGGAACTCATCCAACTGGCTATACTGTTCGCTGCTTGTCGTTTAGTGAAATCTTTATGACCGATTGGATTTACGTTCTGAAAATTCTATCCCAACTTTAGGCCTGGCTCGGGCATCATAAATTGTATTTTCTTCTATTTTTATTTTTGTTTTTATATTTATTATAATTTTGTTATAAATTATTTTTATTTAAACCCATAAAAGTCAAATGACTTTTCTCTCTTTGATTCAAACCTTTTAAGCCTTTCCGGGCCATACCCTTGCCTGCCGAGGTCCACCATCTTTGATTGGGACATTTTTCTTGTTTGTTGCTTTTTGTGCATATGGATGGATGGGTAATACTGGAATTTCAAAAGAGTCCTTCTACATCTATTGTATACAAAATTAAATTATATATTGATGTGTCACTGCCTTATTTATTAATTAATAATGTTTTTAATTTTTAAATAAATATGTTGGATATTTTTAAATAATTATGCTTGATATTTTTTAACAATTTATGAATTTACGAGTCTGAGCTCTCTTGTGGTACGAGGAAATATATAATATAAATTATATATTATATAAATATAAATATATAATTTATTCTTTTTATTCTTTTATTTATATAATTATATATTAATTAATATGCAACGTGAAAATGATTAGCAGTACTTGACTGCGTATAAGCTTTTATTAAAGAGAGCATTTTCCATTCCAAAATGGTACGTGGGTTACACGTAGGATTAATTTGAAGACAGGTGGCATGAGTAGCCTTTGCTTCTGAGGGGTACGTTTCGGTTTTTCAACCCAGCACCTCATTACTCCATAGCGCCCCCACCTGTTTATAGTGTTTTCACTCGTCTGTTGAGATCGACCCCTCGAGTCTCGTTCGGCCAGAGAAGGTAAAGCTAGGTGTATTTGTTAAATAGAGATGAATTAAAATAAAAATAAAATATTAAATAAAATATTATTAAAATATTTTTTTTTAATTTTTTTTAAACTTAAAAAAATTTAATTATTTATTATTTTGTTAAGAAAATCAAAATAGGGCTTATGATAAAAATATAAATAAAAAATCTACTTATCATTTTTTTATTATTATCTTTTTAATATTTATTGATGTGATATTAAATAATAAATTTAAAAGTAAAATATAAGAAATAATATACAATTATTTAATATCACATTATAAATGATAATAGGATAATGAGTAAAGAGATAATTAGTAAGATTACTCAAATAAAAATAATAATTTGAGTAAAATTGGAATTTTTGGACAATAAAAGCCCAAATTGCTTTTTCATTCTTATTATTCAGTTAAAATTTATATTTTGAATTTAATTATGTCATGTGAATGGAATACAGTGTAAAAATATTCCTATATAATTATTCGACTTCTAATTACTCTTTCATTTTTTAGGAGTTTCAATTTAAAAAAAAAAAGTAATGTTAAATCTTCTCATTTTTTATTATATTTATCATATTTGTTGATGGGTCATACTTTTTTTATCGATTAAAAATAATAAAATTTAAGATAAAAATAATATTATTGTTTTCTAAATGAAAATGTGAAGTTACAAAATTTCTCTTCTCTTCGAGTAAAGAAATAGATGCTAATTCTAATAATTTTAATATCAATTAATATATATTTTGAGATTCATTATTAAGATACCTTTTTGTACCAGCCATGGTCATTATCAGAGTTGTCAAGTTGGGATTTTATACCGGTTAATGAACTTTCCATATTAATATTAAAACATTAATTACCCAACGGCACTGACAATATAATTCATGCCATTTGGGGAAGGGATTTTCCCAAAAGTTCTTCTAAAGCAGGATTGTATTCAGGTGTCATTTCCCCCATACAAGAAACAGCATGCCCCATCTCCCCGTACAAGATCTCAATACAACCACCTTATTTCCAAAAGTTGTTTTTGTTAGTTTGTATAAATTTATATTTCTTTTATACTTAGTGGGGGAGTCTCTTTGAGAGTTGCTACCATATCATATGTTGTTATCAGATTATTATAGGGTTGGCAAGTCCACATTTTTTCTTCAGAAATGATTTGTACAAATTTTAAATAGATAAGTCTTGTGCAAACATTTGTAAGGTTCCCATCTTGAGAAAATGTTAAAAAAAAATTTCTTTTTTAGTAGGATTTACTTTTTTTACAAAAGATCTACGCTGGATTTATCTATAATTTGGCGCTTGTCTGCTACTTGAACTTTTCATTTTATCATATTCCTTCAATTTTTAGGCATATTGAGTAAGTATATAGTTATCATCTGCCTTCTATAAGAATAACTTCAAGTTGAATTTTGAGTAAACCTTAGTTTTACACTCTCTAGTAAAATTTTGACATTTGTGTTTTTTAAGAAAAGAAAGATACAACTGGTCCCAGCTAACAGTTTCTCTCTTTCTCCATTGTCGTTTCTCTCTCTTTATCCCCTCTCTCTTGTCGCTCTCTTTCTTCCCTCTCTCTTGCTGAATGGGTGATGATTTACATACATAGGCACAAATGGAGGAGGTATGACCCCAACAAAATCTATAGTTAACATATTTCCATTTAGCGGGACAATTTGGCTATGTAGATTATAGAAACACTAATTTTTCCTTATAAAAGGCTTAATAGGAAGAGTGGGGTAATTTCTTATAAAAATCAGGATAAGTTTGTTCCTAAGTTGTGTAAGACTTCTCATTACACTCCCTCACGTGTGGGCTAATATTTCTGGTATTATCATCGTGGGTAGGTCGCATGAGTCTATCATCGGTTATAAGTTAGTCTCCTCTGATACTATATAGAAATATTCATTTCTTTTTATAAAAAGTCTAATATGAAGAGTAGAGTAATTCTTTATAAAGATCAAGATGAATTTGTTCCTAATTCGCATGAGACTTCTCAGTATGAATCCCCATCTTTTGCTGTTAGATGGTACTCCTCTCTTATATTTCCGCCTTTATAAGGTAGAGGCAGCATAATGGCTTTCCTTTTATGAGACTCGAGCTCATGTTTCAAAATTCCAGTACCATTGAAAGCAACACTGGCATGGATGTTGGTGTTGTCGTCTAGGTTGATTAGATAATGAGATTCCTTTCTGCATAATGAAGAACCTTCATCAGATCACAGAAAATAGAGTATGTTTACCTGTTTTGATTACTAAATGCAGATGGAACTTATAGAAACTTTTGAGCAGTGAGCATAAGCTGGATTTTTTTTTGTTTCAGAAAAGTTAGTTGGAAGAACACTAGAATGAAGAGAGCATAAAAATAATAATAATAATAATAAAAATCTTTCAGCAGTTCAGAAAGTATCAAACCTTCAAAGGAGAGAGAGAGAGAGAGGCATATGGGATTTGGAGATTTGGTTAGTTACAATCGTTTCTATTTTTTAATTGTTAAAAATCACAGCTATCACAAGTTAATGGGATGGGAGGGTATAAATTCCCCCTCAACACCCATCCGCCCCTCTAGCCTCTCTCTTGATAATTTTTATTTTTATTTTTTGTAGGCTCTCTCTTGATAAATTTATTTGATTATTCTTTTGTATAATGAGCTTTTCCCTTAGATTGCTTTGTCAGCGCTATTTAGCGGGTTAATTCTAAATCATGCCAAACAACTATTATTAAGCCTGGTTTAAATAATAAGATAAGATGAAATGATCTATAAATAACAGTGAAATAATTTGTAAATAATAGTAAAATTATTTGAGTTGAGATATTTTATGAGATTTTGAGAAATGAGAGAGAAAAATGTGAATAAAAATGTTATAAAATTAAAATATTATTTGAATATAATTTTTATTTTAGTTTTTGAAAGAGTTGAATTATTTTTTATATTTTGTTTGAAAGTTTGAGATTGTTGTAATGATTATATGAAAAAATTAAAAATTAAAAATCTAAAATTAAAAAGTATTTATGTGTGTAGTATTTAGATATTGAGATAAAATAAAATGAGATGGGATGGGATCGTAGGATTTGAACATCCAAACCAAGCCTTAGTATTACCAAACTCGAACTCCATTCGTTAATTAATTTGAAAAGTTTAGCTTGCACAATTTTTCTCATAAAGGCCATTAATGGATCAAAGCATTCAAGTACGTAGGCTATTTATTTGCGTTACTTAAAGTTGAGCAAGGACATGTGGTTATAGGAAATGTTAGTTAAACCGATAGAAGTGATGGATTAAATTTTTAATTTTAATTTTTTTATTTATGATTAAGGAACTAAATATTAGTAAATTGATATTTTTTATTTTTTAAAATATTTAAAACTGTTTAAAAATGATTAAAAAAAAGAAAAACCAAAACAAAAAAGTGCATTCAGTACACTTCCTTCGATTAAATATCGGTCCCAATAATACTGTCCTATACTGTTTGTTCAGTCGCATTTAATCACAATATTGTATGTGGCTCTTCATTATCAATTCAACTAATTAGTAGCAATTATTGGAAGGCAGCGATATTCGAGCAATGAAAAATGTAGGTTGGCAACTCACATCCCGCACGCATACGTCATAGTTACCAATATATTTGCACGATTGCTTCCGGTCTATGAAATATCTCATTTTTTTTTTCTAATCCAATTTGTATTGAAACTGAAATCAAATGTAAAAAGGAGGGATATCCCAAATAAAAGCGCCACCAATGGTTCGGACTCAAGGTCTTTGGTTTTGCTAAGGAAGGGGCTGCCAAAAAAAGTGGGTTTTGTTGTCCAATCTGCTATTTTGACGCATTCATTTGAGACTTTCACTTAGACCACCTACATATATATATTTGTTTAGAGAACATTTAAACATAAAATGATAGGTAAGCTTGGATTGTTCTGATCTTTGGTGACATTCAAAAAATACGCGCATGATCTATACTGATGCGTGGGCTCCATGCGCTGTCGATATGTGATGAATAGAGTGGGCCAATCATGAAGACTTGAGGTTGAGGAAGTCGCCAATGTCACACGTATAAAGAATGAAGTTATAATTTTGAAATGATGCATATGTGTTAGTTCAGTGGCATGCATGCTTGTAGTCGCTTCTTGAAGATTGGCAGGTGGGATTGCTGTGGCATGGCATGTTTGGATTGTGGGTGATTAGAAGGAA
Organism: Cyclocarya paliurus; assembly: GCA_029856935.1. Classification (NCBI taxonomy): domain Eukaryota; kingdom Viridiplantae; phylum Streptophyta; class Magnoliopsida; order Fagales; family Juglandaceae; genus Cyclocarya; species Cyclocarya paliurus. Next base: position 30,428,744 of record CM056954.1, on the reverse strand, counting down.
GTACTACTGGATCAAGACTTTTGCATTTTAGATAAAAGACAAAATAAAGGTGGGGAAAGCCATACATATAGAGGAAGGGAAAATGGGAATGAGAAGGGGGAAAGGTGGAGGCCAGGCCCTCCCTTCAAGAGAGATGCTGTGTTTTCTTAGAGAGGTGGATAAATATATATATATATATATATATATATATATATATATATATATATATCAATTTAATATGGGGAGAACTTGTCATTTTCAAATAAAGGGATGACTCAGCAAACTCTAGACACACTAGCAATGATCATACAATTCAGCAGTTCATGTAATTGAATGAAATTGCCGCACCCAACCAATCTTCCAATATTGGTTGGGTGCTGCAGTATAAAATCTCCCTAATTAATTACTCCATTTTTATGGCACCAAGTACCATACAATATCTTTGACAATTTTTAAGCCAATGCTGTTCTATTTTGTCTCTTTATTTTGACCGTTCATGTATTTAATTTTTTTTAATTATTAATTAAAAAGTGATTATTAGTATATTGATATTTTTTATATTTTTTTAAAATATTTAAAAATATTAAAAAATATAAATAAAAAAAATTAAAAAAGAAAATTTTGACCAGCAGTCATTACTGGACGGCACTGTAGCAGAACTCTTATCTCTTTGGCAACTTTAACAACTAGTTCTATGTCATGATAAAGATAAAAAATAAATAAATAAAGAAGTGTAATTAGATTGCAAATAAAATCATAACTCATCATGGAAGATTCATGATATGGAATAATTTTCAAAGCAAAAGTGAAAAAAGTATCAACTTACTGATAATTTATTAATTGACTAAAGTGTGCATGATGGGCCTCTTTACATGGATTTTTTTTTACTACCTAATGACACTTATATAAAATAATTTCTTAGAATAATGACCTTCAGAATCCCATTTAGTAATAAAATGTGGTATGCCACCTACGTGTCACGTCGGCAAAACCCTTTTTTTATTTATTAATATTTTAAAAAACGAATTTAAGTAACAACTGCAAATCATACCATATAAAGAAATAGCACAAGAGGTTAGAGAGTGAATAAAATATTATCTTGATTTATTTAAAAAAATGTATTATCTTGATTTGGAAGAATATTAAAATATGTCATGCATTGTTTAGATATATATGAATAGTTGTAGATAGTTGCATATAACGAATACGCTGTACTCTCATCTAAAAAAATAGAAATAAATGGATAAAAACATATTCAAAATTCAAGTCATGATTTGAATTTCACTTGATAAAAAAAATATATCATATGCTGATAAGCTGATATATCAAAAGGTAATACAAGATACAATTAATAAGAATAAATTAAGATTCATGAATAAGCCTAAATTAATTCATATTTTATTATTATTATTATTATTATTATTATTATTTTCTAAAGTTATTATTATTATTATTATTATAATATATAATTTCTTAACTAGGTTAATATCGCTATAATGTTTTGTATCGATTATTTTTTTTATTTAGTGATGTAAAGGTGCGTGAAATCATGGTTTTTGTGCAACCTTTTAACGATGAATTGTGGTGGTTTTTGGTTGATTTTTAGTTTATGTTACTACTCAGGATGAGATTTTGAATGCAAATTTGCACACTTCAAACCATTTTGTGTATACTTTCAAATCCCAACAAAATAAAGAATCTTTTACAAAATATCTGAAAATTGGAAATACTTTCCATTGTAAAATAGTAATATATAGACAAAAATAAACACAACTTTAGTAATATATAGACTAAATCTGGTGACCCATTTTTTCTTGAGAAGTGCTATGTATATATAGCCACAAAAAAATCTCACAAAAGTAAATTTCACAAATTGAAATAATTTTATATAATATTATATATATATATATATTACAATAAAAATAATTTTATAATTTAATGCTCCACATTAAATCATGTCAACTTTTAAATTTACTTTGCAGTAGCTACGTTGCATTTATGCAAATAAGATAGAAAATTTAATTATAATTTAATAAATATAATTACTTCAAGGGGAAAAATTCCTTTAGAAAATTACAATAAAATCTTCCCTATTAGGCAGCCTGGAAAAGTGTGACTAGTTTTGTCATTTACAATGTGTGGTCATATATATCTTGATTGACCAGTCCTCAAAATAATGTGGTTGTTGCACCCGCCAAAAATTTTGCAATCCCTGAATGTACGTTGCAATTTCGCAATCGAACCACTTTTTATGGGACTTGGGAAAGCAATCTTTCGTTGCAATTTGGCCACTACATTGCAAGTTAAGACCAGCCATGAGTTAAACATTACATCTGTTTATTTTTATTTTTATTTTTGTCTCTCTACCATAAGATCAGCCATAAGTCATACAAGGACAAGGCTATATGTCGTTTCTTTGCCTTTATTCTAAGTTACACAAAAATATCTTTTTATTGAGTACTTACTTATGGCTTGTTTGGATAGTGAGATGAGATAAGATGGTTTCAAATGAGTTGAATAAAATATTGTTAGAATATTATTATTGTTTTGAGATTTAAAAAAGTTGAATTATTTATTATATTTTGTATAAAAATTTAGAAAAGTTATAATTATGAAATGAGATGATTTGAAAGTATGTCTGTATCTAAACGAGACCTTAATTGTCTTGACTTTTAAGGTCATGGGATATAGTAGGTTTATAATCTACATTCTTATCTTATTCTTGTTTTACTATATTGATATGATATTGTTCATCATCCCAAAATTTGTATTGAAAAAAAGGAACTGATTCAAAGATTTTGATCTATATTACACTGTTATCTCATTCACCCTAATATGCTAATGACCTAATGTGATATTGTTCATTATTCCTAATTTCTTTTCCTAAAAATTTAGTGTTATTTATAAGATTATGAACAGTATCACATTTATAAAATAAGATAGAAGGGAGATGAGAATGTAGTATATGGTATTTTCTTTTGTAATAAATTCTTAGGAAGACTGACCATAGCATTTTTTAGCACTTAAGGGATTGTTTAAGAAGTGAGATGATCTCATCTCATCTCAAAACTTCTCATAATTTTTTTTTTCAAATATTACTCAAATATAAATATTTTTAATTGCAAATATTCAACTTTTTCATCTAATTATATCAACTTGCTCAAACTTTCATATAAAACACAAAATATAATACAATTTTCTCAAATTTAAAAATAAAAATAATATTAAAATCTTATATTCTAATAATATTTTTTAACTTTATAATATTTTTATTCAATTTTTTCTTATTCATTTTCTAAAACTCAATAAAACATTTTAATTCAAACTATTTCATTACTATTTATAAATTATTTAACTGTTATTCAAAAAATTCTTATCTCCTCCCACTTTTTAAACTTGTCACAAGTCTCACGTATCCTTTCGCTTGAGCTGGTCTAAGATACTGATGTAAGTAATAAAATAGTAGAGATTAATAAAGTTTACTAGCTTGTTTAAAATTTGAGTAAAGTCGATAAGATTTGAGTTAGAACTTCGTAAACAGAGAATGAATTTTTAAAAATTATTTTTATAAAAAAGCTCTTAATTTAACACAGAATTACGTAAAGAGTTATGAAAAAGATGGTTTGTATATTCAAAAAGCTCTGCCATTCTTATTCTCCATATTCTCATCATCACTTGCATTGACTTGGGGTTTCATTTTTTACGTAGTTCAAACTCTCATTATTCAGGGCATGATATGGGGCATTGAAAACTTTACTTTTGCCCTTGGTTTAGAGACTGTAAGGCCAATCACGTTTCCGGGTATAGATATTTTTATAGACTATTTATGTATGAATCTACGCAGGCTTTTTTTTCCCTCTAAGCAAGTAAATTTTCATTATAAAGAAAACATCATACATGAGTAGGGGGTTGGATTTTTCAACAAACGTTTCAGCACAATAATCACGGTGCAAAGGTGGAGAAAAAAGAAAAGAAGAGAAAAATAAAACAGATTTTGAGACTAATTTCTTGATCTTCACTCTTGCTCTATAAAGAAAACACCGTCCTAAAAGTTGATTTATAGCCATGCAAAATGTAGCAACGCCGCTGTAGGCGGCCAGTGAAAGTAGGTGCACTGCATAGCCATGCGAATCTACACAGACTTTACTTTAGTCACCTACATTTCACAAATTCAAACTCCTACCCTCATCATGCTGATCAACATCTACCTAACACCTTTAATTTCTATTTTTATGCACGTGTTGTTGTCTCTTCTATTGGGCTCCTGAGCTGTTCATCATCTTCAAATCGTATTTTCTCGCATTATTAATTAGAAAATAAAAATGTGGGATGAGGAAAGAAATATCGATTTCAAATAGAAAATCGATAGACATAATATAAAGAGGGTTCCAACAATATATTCTATATGATTTATTTTGCTTTTCAGTTTTTTTTTTTTCCTTGAGACTTGTTTTGTTAAAAAATTTATATTAGAGTATATAGCGGAAGCAATATTAGCTCAAGTCGCAAATCTTGGATTTGATGTGGTTGTTTCATAGAATTTTTCATCATTATTGTCAACTCAAATTTATTCTTATAAATGGTGGAGTGTGCCACGTGGTAATTATTAAAACAACACTCGTATATTTTACAGCCTAAATGTTGGACCAGAGAAAACCAACACACTTGATGAGATAGTGCCAAAAATCCATGTGCTAAGGGTAGGGGATCTCATCTCATCAAATTTAAACTAATATTCTTACTACTATTAATAAATCATCTCAACTTATCTCATTTTATTTTACTATTCAAATGAACCCTAACTGCTTGCTATAGATGCCGCCTTTATTACATGTTTGAACTTGAGGGGACTAATGTTCAGGCAAATCTCTATCAGGTATAAAACAACGTTTACATTACTATTCCTTTCCACGTGAACTGTAACATAATTGTTGAAGTACAGCTTTGAGACTTGAGAGCAATCCATGTTCAATTGGCCAACTAGTCATGAATCTTACATTTTGGGAACAAAGAAAAAACAAAATGTTGCCTCAAATCACACGCAAAAATAACGGACATAAAGTTTAATTATGAAACTTAAGGACTGTACAATTGTCAGCAAAAAGATATATAGTTGTGTCCATTATAATTACTTAATGCTAAAAAGAAAAGTATTAATATGCTTAAGTGGATGATTGTCCACAAACACAAATCAAATCTTTTAGTACATGCAAAAGTCCACGACCTGCAAAAGCGGCCTTTTTATTTTTCCTTTGTTTCAGTTGCGCAAGTATTCTAAACAGAATACATTGTACGACAGGGTTTTGGGTTACAACAATTAACTCATGCTCCTAATTGTATCTCTTTCCTTTATGAGCTTGTGAATTACTTGAAGCAAATGAGAATGGGTTGAAAAGGTTATGTGTCGCTCAAATTAGACATGAGTAGAGCATATAATAGGGTGGGATGGTTGTTTTTAGAAAAGATCATGTTAAAGTTGAGGTTTGCAAAGCCTTTTGTAAATTTGGTCATGGAGTGTGTTAAAACAGTCTCCTTTTCCATCCTGGTGAATGGTGAATTCCTGGGGCATATTATTCCTACTAGAGGTTAGGGCTGTAAGCGGACCGACCGGACCGAACGGACCGACCGGACCGAACGGACCGGACCGGACCGAGTTCATTCGGTCCGGTCCACGGTCCGAATTTAATAGGACCGAATTAATTCGGTCCGGTCCACGGTCCATGTGTTTTTCGGACCGGACCGGACCGGACCGGACCGAACCTAAAAAAAAAAAAAAAAAAATTATATATATAATTAATTATATAATTTTCATCTAACATAATCCTATCACTAACTAATATATAATTATACCATATTATAATTAAGTATAAACTATAGTTATACATTTATACTTATACTAATATTACTAATATATAGCTATACTATATTACTAATAGTCTTATACTTTATACTAATTCTATTATATAGTTATACTAATTATGATTCATAATAACTAATCACTATAAGTCTATAATTATATATATTTAGTATCAATATATTAATATATTCTTTAATGTATTATTAATACTATTAAGTATTAAGAGTTATAGTATAAATTAATTTAGTATTGTAAATAAATTTTTTTATTAATTGATGTGAAAAAAAAAAAAAGGGCTGGACCGAATGGACCGGACCGGACCGGACCGGACCGATGACTACCGGTCCGGTCCGGTCAAACCATGGACCGAAAAAATTCGGTCCATGGCCGGACCGGACCGAACCGGACCGGACCGGCCCGTTTACACCCCTACTAGAGGTATTAGGCAAGGGGATCCTCTATCCCCTTACCTATTTCTCTTTTGTACCGAGGGACTGATTGCGTTGTTGAAAGATGCTGAGAGGAGAAGTTTGGTTAACGGTATAAAAGTTTGTCGAAGGGCCCCTAGCTTAAATCACCTTCTGTTTGCGAATAATAGCCTAATTTTCTGTAAAGCTTATGCTTAAACAACATTTCATATTCAGAAACTGTTAGAACAATACGAGTTGGCCTGAGGACAGATGATTAATAAAACAAAAACTGTTATGGTTTTTTTCAAGAATGTGCCTGAATTGAAACAAAGAGAGATCCTGGCTCTATGGGATGTGAGATCTTTTCAGCAATATGATAAGTATCAAGGGTTGCCTAACCTAGTGGGGAGATCTAAAACTAGAACTTTTGAGGATATTAAAAGAAGAAAAGTTTGGGTTAAGCTGCAGAGCTAGAAAGGCAAATTATTATCTCAAGGGGGAAGAGAAACTCTTATCAAAGCTGTCGCATTATCAATCCCAACCTATGCCATGAGTTGTTTCAAATTACCTTTAAGTTTATGTAGAGAATTGGAGAGTTTGATGGCTAGGTTTTGGTGGGGGCAAAAAGAGGATGAGCGGAAAATTCATTGGATGAGCTGGGAGAAACTTTGTCAGTCAAAATTTAGAGGGGGGTATGGGTTTCAAGAATTTACATTTTTTCAACATGGCTTTGTTAGCAAAGTAAGGATGGCGGCTTTTACATAATAATGACTCTTTACTCCAAAGAATATACAAGGCTAAATATTTTCCAAGTGTTCCTTTTTTTCAAGCAAAGTTAGGGAATAACCCTTCCTATGCTTGGAGGGGGATATTTGAAGTTAAGGAATGGTTAAGGGCAAGCTGTCGGTGGCGAGTTCGCACGGGGGAAAATATTAAAATATGGAAAGATGCTTGGGTGCCAGGTCATAGCTGTTTGCAGCTAGCAATTGATGGGATTTCTATGAATGAGGCACATGAGGAAGCAACGGTAGATTTACTAATTGATAAGGATACTAGATTGTGGAAGATATGTTAAGTTATATTTCTCTTCAATCCAAATGTGGCAAATAAAATCCTTCAAATCAGGCTATCCAGTACGGAGTATATGGACAAGTGGATTTGGAATGAAGAATCAAATGGGAACTTTACTGTGAAGAGTGCTTATAGCCTGATACAACTCTGAACTTTGAAGGTAATGGCGAAAGCTCCTCTCTAATGGTTGATAAGAAGATTTGGAAAGGTATTTGGTAGATGAAAGTTCCAAGTAAAATCAAGATTTTTGCATGGCGAGCTTGCAAAAATATTCTACAAACCTTGACTAATTTGAGCCATAAAAAATAGAGGTGGAGAATGTCTGCTATTTTTGTCAAGTAAATGGGGAAGACGTGGCACATGCTCTTCTTTTTTGCTCTCATGTTCGACTGGTATGGCAGTAGTGGTTTCCTTTATTGAACCAGTTCAGCAGCAGGTAACTTTCTTGGACCAGGTTAGATTTGTCTTGGAAAGAGGAAATGAAGCAGATTTTACTTTGTATTTTCTGATTGCATGGAGTTTATAGTTCAGACGTAATAAGATGATGATGGAGAGAAATGTGGTTGAACCCAGGGCAACAGTTAATCATGCCCTTTCTCTTCACAAAGCCTTTGTCCAGTTGAGAAATTATAATACAATGTAACAATGGAGAGGAGAACAATGTGTAGATGGCAATCACCTCCACCGGGTTTTTAAAGTTGAATATAGATTGTGCAGTTGTTGCTAATGTGGGGAAAGCTGGAATATGAGTGGTTCTATGAGATGAAGAGGGTAAAATTGTCATGGCCGCAACTATAAAGGAAGATTTTGTTGATGAACCTATTACTATCGAAGTGCTAGCTGTTTTGAGAGGGTTGCAGCTCTGCCTTCCGCTTGGGATATCTAAACTGGTGGTAGAATATGATTGCTTAGTCTTGGTGGAGGAATTACAAGCTACACAAGAATCTTTCTCCTCAAATGGGAACCTGATACAAGATACAAAGGAGATGATGATGCAGTTCACAGAGATACATGTTCAACATGTCTATATGGAGGGGAATGGGGTAGCGCATAGCTTGGCATGGTTTACATGGAATGTAGATAATATCCAAATGTGGTGGGAACATGTCTCAGTTTTTGTGGATTATGCCCTTTGGTTTGATCAGTTTGCTGTGTAATGTTTTTTCGTATAAATGAAAGTTTCATTGGTTATCAAAAAAAAAAAAAAAAGATTATCTGTACAATAGAAATGATACTTATCATTTATCATTTCTACATCACATATCAATATGTGATTTATTATTTTTCATTCTATTTAAACATACATATTTATACGCCAATATGTGTGTATTTAAATAAAAAAATGAAAATGACAAATCACATATTGTTACATATCTGCACTGCAAAAAGCCAAGAAAGAGAGAAGCTGAAGTGATAATCAATTTCATTAATTCAACTTTTTTTAAAGAAAAAAAAAGCTAAGCTATAGTCAAATTTTATTGTTATCCTCTCACTTAGGACGGAAGAATACTATTTATAAAAAGAAATTTCAAAAATTACAAAATTCAAAGACTGAAGACTCACGAAGAACCTATTAACAAGTAAATGACAACGATAAGCCATAAAATAAAAACTGTAAAAATAAGTACGAAATTCGTTTCAACAATTACATTATACAAATCTAACTAATTGCAGAGTAGCAAACCACGTGTTAGAGCAGAGATTTCGGCATAGACATTTGAACCAAAGCCCAATGGGACAACAAGATCACATAGGAAGTTGCTTATTCAAGTCGACTTGTCTAGTGGTTTTGTTTTTTCACAATTCTAACTACCCCTTAGAGTCTCGAACAAAAGAAATAGAGTTCCACGTTTAAACTTTGAGGAGAGATTTTTTTTTTGGAGATTGCTTTCTATTGTTGTATTTTTCAATCACGGATGTCCAACAATAGGGTCGGATGACCCTCTTCTCTTTAAGTAGTGGTGATCAATGGGAGTAATACTTGACTTGTACATCCATGGGTAGCTTGATGATAAATAAAATTAAATAAATAAAACAAGATTTTACATGGTTCGACACTAAGATCTATATCCATGGGTCTGACGTGCAAAATCCACTATAAATAAAACTAAATATAAGTTCTTTAGTGATATTCTCTAAACTCTCCACAATTACTCCCATGGAGATAGCTAAGAAAGGTGATCAAGAAGCCCCTAGAACTCAATCTCCCATTTCTTCATGTCAATGCTTGCTTTATATGTTCTATCTTCGATTCTTTGTTGGATAATAATAGGCTTACTACTTCCTACCACCCATTTACTACTCATTTTATTTTATTTTTTAACTTTATTTTTAAATTTTTTTTACTTAATAGTTAAGAAAGTGACTATTAGCGAAATTGTATATTTTTTTAATTTTTTCATAATGATTAAGGATGTTAAAAAAATACTTAAAAGAAAATAAAATAAAAATTTCAATTATATTACAGAGTAATAAAATGGTGGTAGGAGAGTAGTAAGCATATCATTATCTTTGTTTTTGTTCGATCCAACTTTATGTCTAATTAAGACTTGTAGATGGCAACTCCTCTCTCTCTCCCTTCTCTCTCTCTTACAAGTTACATGCTTGCATAGTGGATTTTTTTACAACCTTCATACATTTAATCCCCTACACTGTCAATGTTTATAAAATAGATTAACTTACTCCTACATAAGAGCATTAGTTCATGTGAACTAGATATAGTCAAAATTTAGCCAAGGTTTGGCTAGCTTGCTTAAAATGCATCCACATCAAACTCAACATATATATAGTAATTTAAACTCAACATTTTTTATTGGCCAAATGTAGCCAGCCCAAATTGTTGGCCAAATCATTTTTCACAATAATATATTCTTTCCACTCAGACCATTATTCGCGGGAACATAGCTCCTCAACTTTTTCTCCACGAACAAAATTCCTTAACACATCTCCACAAACACAACTCAGCCAAAAATGAAGCAACATTGATCTCTCTGTCTGCCACCGTTGACCTCCACGAGCATCTTATGGTAAGCCCACACCGTCGACAATTGTGGATTTTCAAAATCGAAAAATCATTCTTTTTTTTTTGTTTTGCTTTGGTTCTTTTTTTTTCAGAGCTGTGTTTCGATTTTGGGTGTTGGTTCCAAATGTTATGGTGGATCGAGAAGATGGAGAAGTGATTTGGGTTTTTCTTTCGTGTTGTTAATTTTTCCAGCTCCCCAACACATACCAATAAAAAATTTTTTGAGTCTGTCTATATATTTATGATCCTAAAAAGAAAGCTTTCAACTAGTAAGAGCTTATGAGAGAATCTTGCCTTTTTGTACTTACGATTTGTTAATTTTGTTGGCTAAAATATGACTTTTTTTTTGTTGAAAATTTTATATAATGGAAGCATATAAAATCAATATTTTAATAGGACAGTGATAGATTTAGAGAGTTTGTTATTGGGTATTGTTGAAAAATAAATTAGAAAAAATGAATTTCCTAGTTAAATTTTGGCTAAAGACTGGCTAGGCTATTACTAATGCAAAAAAATAACGTTTACAATCAAAATTAGGTATTTTTTCTCTTGTTTGTAAGATAATTAATTAGAGAAATGCTATTCCCACATAAATATTATACCGAATGCCTCCAGTGAGTGATGTGGTGATAGCCACGTGGAAAAAAAACTCTTTTTGCTAAGAACTTATCTCTTATTTCGATCGATTTCAACATTTGAAACCCTAAGTGATTCCTCTCATCTCTCACATATTGTGGCCGAATCTGTCCCACTCGTCATCCCTCAACACAATCTACTACCCCGAGTTCATCCCGCTTGCCGTCCCTTTGCTTACCGACTTTTACCTAAATTTGATTGTTGGACTTATATAAGTTTGATTTCTTAAAGGGTGTTCAATAGCTGGAGACGAAAGGTAGAGGTTATTGGCACATGTATCTTGGCTTTTGTTATTATCATGCCATACCCATGTGGCATTCTCCCCATTATGAGAGGTCTCAATTTAAACGGTAAGAATTTGAAGAAAAAGTCCAGAAACCTCTACTATAATCGTGATTTTTTCTCATCAATCTTTTTGTATTTCTCTATTGGGTGTATCGTGGAGTGTTCGTATTACCATTAACTTCTGTGCTTTCAGTATGGTGAGTTTTTGTGGAGTATTTCAGATCAAAAGCACTTTTTATTTTATGAGAATTTCTAATCTTTATGCGCACTCATCATTCCACACACCACATTTATTTTTATTTTTTAAAATTTATTTTTATTTTTTTTTGTTTTATTGTTCCTAAATTAATTGAGTTCTTCTACTCATCATCTATACACCACACATTTGGTAGGAGAAAAAAATAAAAAATAAAAAATTATATTTAGTGTGTGGTGTGCGGAGATGATGAGCATAATTTTTCGCACAACTAATACCTGCTCCTCATAAGCTATTTATTAATGTATGTTATAGGCGTCTATTTTAGTTTAAATTGCACAAATAATAATTTTTTTCTTATTTTTGGTATATTACTAGAGTTTCAAATGAATTAGAAGCAAGGAACCCACAAGTTACTCGTGTTGCTCTTTTTTACTTTGTTGTTTCTTACAATCATAGAGACAAGTATAGTAAGCACAACCATTCTTGTAGGCCAACATGTTTTTTGTTACACTTTCAGCAATGTAAAAGAAATTGTAGACTATTTAACAACGATGGCTCCTTTACTTTCTATGTCAATTATACTAAACAACATACAAGGGGTACTCTCAAGTTGAAAACCTCTCTTTTCTGTGTGGCCAGGAAAAATGAATTGACATGGTATAACTAAGACCTTCTTAAGAAAAACATTTTGTCGTTCTTAATAAAAACAACTTTCTTTTCCTGGTAATTCTAAGGAAATTTCAATTATCTAGTTTATGTTTTCTGCTTGTGAATGAAATTTTTGGTGGATTTTGCTTATGTCCAAAGTCTCCACATGAAGGCAGTGTAATATGTTATGTAAGACATTAGGATCTTGGTATTATTCTATGAAGACATTAGGTTTGGTGTCATAGGATCTTGGTATTGTTCTATGTCTTTTTGTTCTTTTCACCCCTTCTAATCCCATGTACTAGAAGTTTGAGCAAACATTACCCTCCAGACTTGACTTTGAATCTTGTTAGCATATTGTATTTGTGATAGCTAGTAATTTGAAATGAAATAGAGATCCATCTTGTTAGGAAATTAACTTTCTTTTCTTAGTAATTCTAAGAAAAAACTAATGCTTTAACCATGTTATTTATTTGTATTTTTCATGGCCGCAATGATTAAAATGGTTGTGAATGATTGAACCACTCGCTTTAAAAGACTTGGTTGGTTTCTGTTTGACCTTAAAACATTGGGTCCTCAAGGAATATCATTCTTATTTATAACTATATATAATAATATACATATAGAGATACACTAATGCCTATATAATATTGCACAGAGGTGAGCCCAAAGTTTGGAGTGTCATGGTGAGGTCAATGTTTAACTCATTTTTATGCACCAGTTTAGTTTGATTTAGAGTATCATAAATTATATATTGTTAATTTTCTCATTTTCTAGGTCGAGATGCTCTAGAAACATATTATCCAAGAACCAATTACCAAATGTTTGAGTCACGCAGTAGCACTAGCAACATCTCATGCTCAAAAAACTCTTGTCAAAATGAGTACCCAATATGTTATTATGATATTAAAGCATGTCGAAGAACTACTCACATTGGGGATAATGAGAGGCGCCAATTTTTCTGTTGCTAAAACTATAAGGTATGTCATTTGTTGGATTATATATTTGCATAACTCTTAGTAGTCTTGTTTGTTAATATGTACTAATCAATTTTGAAGGTTAGGCATTCTTGTGGGTTTTTTTCTTATTATGACCCGAAAATACCAGCATATGACCAAAAGACAATCAATCTATTACAACAATCAATTGGTAGATAAAAAATCAAATTTCAAAAGATACAAGCAGCAGTGGATATCCAAACCACTCAATATTGACTAAAAATGGAAGTTGTTAGAAAACTAGTTTCATTATAGCAACTTCATTGTCGTGGTTATTATTTTTTGGTGGGAAGTTATGAGCAAACAATGAGTGCAATGTAATTATCATGCTTATACATTTGGGAATTATTGTCTAGACTATTTGTTGTGTATATAATGAGCATTCTTGCTGTAATTAATCATCCTTTTGCACAATTGCTTTCAACTTTGAACACATCGTTCTACTTTATATTGATGACAAGAATTTGTTCTATTTTGATATTAAGATGTGCTTGAAACAATATTAGACATCTCAATTTATTTAGAAAGGGGAAGATCCTGTTTCTTTGAAAAAATTCATCAAGATATACACCAAGAACTAGACATTACAGAATCTAATTTTAAAACATATTAGTAGTACGTACAACATATAATCCCAACTCAATTACATAATATGCCCCTTCCAACAACCTAACTTCAACAAAAACTAAATATTCATTACATAATATGCCCTGCCCAATATCCTAACTTCAACAAAAATGTTTGCAACTCCAATCCCCTCCCAATTACATCAATCATGGCTTCCACCATTTATAAACGTCTTTGTCATAATCCTAGTCCGAGAGATGCCTTGGATGAGTAGTTAATCCAAAGCCCAAATAATCTAGTGTATACTTGACTATGTGTATATTGTAGGCATAAAAAATGTAATAATAACCAAAAATATAATTGCTATACAAAAATGTAGTTTCAATTACCTATGAATGATGAGCAGTCAAAAGAGTAGCAAAAAAATTTGGCGCATGTGTCCAACCTTGACTTTGTTAACTCTACAGACATTTAATACTGGAGAATGCACAATTGGTTTGATTTAATAAGGACCAATATTTAAACTAGAAAAAAAAAACCACCACAGACTATCTGAATTTGAGGAGCCTAATGTTGTGTACCACTCACATTGTTTTCATCTGGTAAGTGACTACTTCATTAAATCATCAAGAGAACTATTTTTTTAAAAAAAATTATCAATAATGAACCTCAACTTTGCCATTGTGCAATTTCCTCCTCGTACTAGGTTTTTTTAGAGCCTTCTCTTCGGAATGCACTTTTCTCCTAGATGGTGGTTTGCCCTTATTCCAAACTACCAACAGACTAAGAACTCTACTTATCGTGCCCTCCATGGATGTAGCTGGACCAATGGTGTTGTTAGCACACCGTGAATCGATGCCAGGGTACTCTAGCTTCAATTACTCTTGTTGATTGATCAATTTCACACAGTTGCTCTTGTTCTTTGAAGCATTCGAACACAGTTCAGAGAAGTGATTTTGGATCTTATCATACCTTTGTCCATCAGGGTTGCTACTTGCCAGATAACTACTTTTGACAAAAATGTATTTTCACTCGATATCTTTCCTCTACTGATCCAATATGTATTTTGATGGTACTATACTCTTACCTAGTTGAGCCAAGATACGAAGAGCATGCTTGCATGATATACCCGTAAACTCAAACAACTTGAAACTGCATTTAATATCCAAGAAATCTTCATCTAGTTTGACAATGTAGTTTGCATGTTTTATTAATTTATCACTCATTTGGACCTCATCAACAACTACGTATGTATATGTTTCACCCTTGCATCCCACAAACGAGGTAGTCAAATATAGAAATCCACGCAATTCGTCTTATACTTCTTTAACTTTGGCAATTGTGTATACTTTTAGAAACTGCCTCTCAATAAAATAGTGAATGTTGCAAAGGATCTTGGTGTTAAATGAATTGAAGTCAACAATGGTTTTATTCTCTATCTTCCTCTTGAGAGCTGAATCGTACTGATCAATAAATTTTTTCAAGGTGGTCTTAGAGTTAACGTAGTTATCAAAAATTGCATTCATTCTTTTACTCCATTACGTAGTTGACATTCCAAATCAAAATGTGTCTCTAACATAGGCCACCCACAAACGTCGGTCACTATGTAGTAATCCAATTATACATTCTCATGCAGATCATACACACTGAGCATTCCAGACCAATGTTCTTCGAATTCATGCTTACTTAAAGAGTTATACACACACTTATGTAGTATATATTTGATCTCCTCATATCGAGAATGTGATCCAAACTTCTCAAGAAGATTTTTTATTATGTGCCACAAGCAGAAGCCATGCCTAGACGTTGGAAGCACCTTCAAAATTGTAATTTGCATTGCCTTGTTCTGGTCTATGATAATTGCATTTGTTGGTTTATCATTCATACACTTCAACCACGACTCAAACAACCACTCAAAGGTATGTGCATCCTCATTAGATATCAATCCACACATGAATAGGATTAACTGACTATGATGGTTCACACTTACAAATGGTACAAAATGCATTTTATATGTATTAGTCAAGTATGTTGTTTCAAATATAATGACAACCTCAAATGACTCATACGTCACTCTAATTCAGGCGTATGCCCAAAACAATTTATTTATCCTTAACTCATGGTCCACATCTATCATAAAAAAAATCTGGATTCTGTTTTTGCTTTTCTTGAATGTAGTTACATAGAGTTTCAGCACCTTCAACCCCGAGGCAAAGTTGTCGTACTTTATCGATATAGTTTCGCACTCATTCTCCCCGAATGACACATTCTCGTAACCCCCTATGGCTTTGAATTTTGTTGACATTCGTATTCCTGCTTCATCATTTATTTAAAGTCTCTTAGCTACACGAGTATGTATCTGAAATACCTTGTCTTTCTTGTACTACAAACGTGTGAGTACTTTGAATTTACTTTAGATAGGGTAAATATGCCTTCATCATTCATACTCTGTCTGCTCTATTTGTCTTGGCTTGAGAATATTGGCAGCCTTATTCTTTGAGATGCCTTATTGCGTACATACCGAGGACTAAGGTAAACCATCTGACATTTCCATCGTCATTCTATTTAGAATTCCTTCTACACACCTCAAACCTCTTTTGCTTATGTAACACCTAGCTACCCACGATTAAGAAAGATGTCATTTTTAGAAAATCACAGTAGCCGGAGTGCTGTTAAGAACCTTGACTTAAAGATTTAATTTTCTTAAAGAGTCGTTTTGTATTAAAATATTAAAATCATAAATGAGAGTACTTGGAAGTATTTACTAAAATTTCTCAAAATCTGTGCCATAAAAATCATAACTTAAAATCTCTGTACATGATCTAGGTCACTGTCATGTCTCTCTAGACTAAATCTCGTCCTGCAGCTCAACTTTCATAAATATTCTGACCTGAGCTAGTTTACAAACATAAAAACAAACTAAAATGTGTCAATGACTCAGTAAGAAACCCATCATCTAGTAAACATACTTAGCATAAGATTTTTCATAAAATATTTTATGCTAAAAACTTAAAATCATGATTGTTCATACATATACTATGACATGCATGACTTATTTTAACTTATCTAACTTATCTTAATTATCATACTGGCCCATTCCACTGCCGCAAATGGAGTCGCTAATAGTATTCTAGGATACTATGGCAGACCATGATTAGTTTTGTGGCTTGCACATCTACTCATAAATTGCATTGGTTAACTATTATGAGTTTACTGGATCTTATGAAAGCTTACGTGTCTTATACAATGTAAGAGGCATGAGATGTATGATATCATAGATTACTATATTATGCGGAATGAAATATGATAAATGACGTGCTTGTAAATATCATGACATGTGTAGTATATAAGCAGTGGCTTCCAAAGAATTGACTTTAATAATAATATATATAACTAGCTAACGTTAATAGGAGTGGCAAATCGTGTTAATGAATCGTGTCAAGTCATGTATATTATACAATATGGGTCAACCTGTACACGACCCATTAAAATAAAAGATTGATACGATACGACTCGTTTTGACCCATGTCAACTCGTTTATGTAAATTGGTTGAATTGACTCAAATAATCCATTTGACAAGATCAACATAATTTCACATAAAATTTAAAATCACAATATCTCTCAAAAATATAAAACTAACTACATAAGTCTAAAATTATAACCCAAACATTAAAAACATCAAAATTACAATCCATAGGAAGTATGGGAGGCGGTCGTGACTCGTGAGAATTGACTCAACTAAGAACTAAGAGAGAGACTGAATATATCTAAAGATGAATGTGAGATTGTGAGGGAGTCTAAGTTAGAGTGCGGCGGGAGTAGAGTTTTTTAGTTTTTAAGTATAAGGGTAAAAATGTAAATTTAACTTTCTTAACGCCATGAAAGTTAAATTTACATTTTTGTGGCACTAACTAGTTTTTTGTGGCACTAACTTTGTTTTGAATAACCCTTCATGAAAGCTTTCTGGATGGAGCTACACGACAAGGGTTTAAAGGGGCTGATGGTTTGTTAGCTAGTGATACGGTGTGTTATTGACTTTGTGAGGAAGGAATTGTTGCCGAAAGCTTGTAAGTAAGGGAATTTAAAGACAGGAGAATGGACCTGACATGTTGGACTGAAAAACTATTTGTGATTGGTCATGGTCACCGAGAATGATTTTGAGATTTAAAACACATTTTAGTAGTTCATTTCTAGTAAGATACAGAGTGACGGTGATTATGTAGGAAACTTCAAATAGTGATGATTTTAAATTGAATTAAATTTCTAATAGTCAATCTTTAAATTTTAAAAGGAGTATAGCTCGTTCAATAAATATTAAATGTGATTTAATCTAGCTATTGAGTCTAATTAAAACTTTTAATCAAACTCAATAATTTGTAGCTCGTGGACTTATCCAATATGGCCTAAATTATTATGGCCTATTAAATATAATTTAGGCCAAATAAAATTATCAGTATTCTGACCTTAGAATTATTGAGTCAGGTCGTTACAACTTACCATACTTTATATAGTAAGACTGAACTTCTTCTACAAATGAAAATGTCATTCCAGCCTTAGATTCTTCAATGATTTCATCACATTCTTCCTCATTAGCAACTCTTACCTCATCATACTCATTATCCATGTCGGAATCCATTGCAAGTCTAACTTTTGAATTATCTAAAAGATCCATCATATTCAAAACAAAGTTAGTGCCACATTTTTTACACAAAAAATGCATAACTTTACTAGAACTAGTACAAACTTTCTACACTTTCAAACAACAAGAAAATAATGTAATAGTGGATGAGCGGTGTGCTAAAAATTCTTTCTATTACTTTTAAATCATTATTTTAAAATTTGAAATTAAATTAGATTGTGTATATAAATATAATGGTCCAATTTATTCAGATATTAGAAATCTCAATTTATTTAAATACTGTTGTGCAAAAAATATTTAGAAAGGGGAAGATCCTATTTCTTTGAATAAATTCAGCAAGATATACACTAAAAATTGGACATTACAGAAGCATGACTTCAAAATACACCAAAAACTCAACATTATAGAAGCAAACAAAATTTTCTCCACTTTTGATGCTTTAATTCGTGAAAAACATGACTTTAAAATTTAGGAGAAAAATTTATTGTTGCTGCCGTGGAGCTCTTTCCGTTTCATATCTACATTGTAGTACTTATAAAAAAAATATACACTGCAGTAAAAGAAAAGCAACACATATGGGTTCAATTATAAAAGCAACACATATGTGTTTAATATATACAAATTAGCCCATTTCTTTTAAAAAAAATGTACCAATGTAAAAAGTTAAAAACCCTAACATTTCCCTCGAAATGTAAACAAAAAAAAAAAAAAAATCAGTGGAAACAATGGAGTCAGCCAATCACTGTTGCCGGAGAGCAAGGGAGGCTGGAGGGGAGCCGAAAATGGAGCTCTGTTGGGGTGATTTCGCTTTGCTTCAATAAGAGTTCCTATACTCTGAGAATGGTGCAGGGAGGGGAAGGGAGATTTGAGTTCAGCCAGTGCATGCATGCGTGCATTTAGACAGAGTGCATATGTTGTTTGTCTCTTTTACTTTTGGAAAATTCTATTCATATTCGAATTTGCGCACCCCTGCGCACGAAGGATGACATGGAATGAGGGAGGCTGGTTTAATAAAACGGTGCAGATTGTTTTTGGTGGGAGACAAAATTGATGCGGAATGGTGCACATGGTTAATGAAAGGGCGCAGATTGCTATGGTGGAAGACCAAATTGAAATGGTGCATTTCACCCTTCTCCTCTTCCCCACTCCCCCAAAAGCTCGTCTCTTTCGTCCCATTCCCCTATAGCTTCTCCAAACCAAAAATCGCAGGGAATCACTCTAGGTGAAAGTGGAACCTCAAGGAAGGGAATCACATGGCAATGGACCACAAAAGAGAAAAAGCCAGATTCACAAAGATTCTACTCTCTCTCTCTCTCAATCAATCACTGAAAGGGTAAAGTAATTTATATATTTGTATTGTTCATCATCAACAATAGTAGCACAATGAATTAATCGAGACACGTATATGTTCATTTCTTTTGTTTAGAGCTATTTTATACTATTTTTGTTGGGTTCTTGGTTTACCTAAATTAATGTTGAGCTTTAAATATTCGAGAATTTGATGAAAAATGAAGCATTTAGATAATCCTGGTAAATTTAATTAATGCTTATTTTTCCGTGCCCTTTTCTTTTCGCAACAATAAGTAAATTTGAATTAACTATCAAATTTTCATCCGGTGCTATGATTTTGTTGAAGAAAATGATGTCTGTTAATGTTGGTATGGTATTTTGGAAATAGGTTTCTTTTGTAGGATAAGAGTGAGAGATTCAGAAGTGTTATTAGATCGAGAATTTTACAAATACTTAAACTAAAGTAGTTAAAGATAGAAGGAGAAAGAAATCTTTATCGTGGGCGAGAGAGATGTGCGATGGTGAAGAAGTGCCAAAAAATCGTCGGAATAAGCTACTCAGAACTTGGTTGTCGAAACAAGCTGGTTCTTTGTTCGTGAGTGGCAAAGCAAGCTTCATTACAGGTCAGTCTTAGACGTCTTCTCCCTCAAGTTACATTTGTTTTTTTCAATTTTACAGACATGCTTTGCCATGTCAGCAAGGGTGCACAGGGTGTGCGCCAACTTGATTACCCGTAGCAAAATTGTTTATTTCTTACTTTTTTTTTTAGGTTGCGAGGTGGCTTTTGCCACATCATTCAGTAATGAGATTCGGTATAAATCTTATGTGGCCATAGCAAAGCTTAATTAATTATCTTTGTCATGTAATATCTTATTAACTTAAAATATTTCTTTTCAAAATAGGGGCCTTGGCAACTTCTTGGACCTTAGTTTAGAAGTATTATCGATTCACTTAAAGCCCTTAACATGTTAATATCATGTCAATAAGAAAAGAAAATTTCTATTTGCAGTCTCCAAGTGAGGGTTGTGTGTGTAGACCCACTGATATATTTCATTAAATGGAAATTATTATAATTTGAGAAAGATGTTATTGTAATTTTGAAAAGCTTTTAAAGACAACATTATACGGGCTTACATGAACAATCCCCGTTTGGGGACTGTACGTAGCATTACTCATAAGAAAAACTCATTTAATTCAAAATAAAATTTACTGGAGCTAAGGGGAAGTTTGGAAAAAATTTTCATCTCATCTCATCTCATTTCTTTTCCAAATTTCATTCAAATATAAACACTTTTAAATTAATCATTATAACTTTTCTAAATTTCTAAAAAATAATCAGATTTTTCAAAAAATAATATTATAACAATATTATAACTTTATATTGTTAAACCCAATGAATATTTAACTTAAATTATCTCACTATTATTCACAAACTATCTTACTATTATTCACAAAATTATCATTTCATCTCATTCTTCTGTTTGGAAATAATTTTCTTCTCATCTCATTTTATCTCAACTAATTTCCTTCACAAACATCATTCAAACTAATCATTACCACTTTTCCAAACTTCTAAACAAAAAATGAAAAATAATTTAACTTTTTTAAGTCTCAAAACAAAAAAGAATATTTTTATATTAATTTTTATTCAACTATTTCTCTCTCATTTCTCAAAACCTAATAAATATAAATTATCTAATTATTATTCACAAACTATCTTATTACTATTTATAAAATTCTTATCTTATCCTATTTCTAAGCATCCCAAACTTATAACATTTCTCAACATGACATGAGTCAAGCATATATGAATATAAAAATACATACTAAATTCAAAAAAAGGAAAAAAAAATTACAAACATGGAGTCACGAATCATGAAATACAAGGTAGAAAAAAAAAAGCTAAACACTCCAAACATGTGATTATTTGAAAATGAGTAATACAAGATTTTGAGATGACACTCCAAACATATGACTTTTAGAAGATGAGTAGGGTGTAACAGTCCGTTAGAAATTTAATAGAGAAATTTTTCTATAGGCTCTAGGAACATTTCGTGGAAACTCTGTAAGATTTCACAAATTGACCAATCGTGTAGGTTTTGGTCTGTTAAAGCTTTGACCAAGTTCAAATTATAATTCTTTTTAAGTTAAAACTCCTACATTGAACTAGCCAAAGTGATATTTGTGAAATTTTGAGCTACAATAATTTAGGGCCCTAGTCATATTTGGAAAGTCATTGTAAAATGACCAAATCAACATTTTATGGTTTTCCTATCCAACTACCTCTCTCTTTTAATATTAGATTTTAATATTAATATAAAAGATTAAATATAAGCATATTTACAAAATATTAAATTTTAATATTAATACAAGTGTATTTAAAAAATATTAATTTTTTAAAAATATTATTAAAATATATAATATTATATTACCATTTTGACTTTAGAATGACTAGTCCAATATGGATTAATCTCTCCAAAAGTTTTGGCTATAGTCAAAACCTCAACTTGTAGTCAAAATTTAGACTTGCCATTGCCAATGCTCTTAACATAGTCAGTGTTATCACTCACTATTAGGCCAAATATGCGATTTTATTTATTTGAGATAATTAGAAGTGTGAAAATGAGATACGGTCTAGGCCATTAGAATCAGAGAAATATTTAAGATTTTATGGCGCAATAAGCTCATTTTCAGTTTTCAAACGAAATGTCTATTTGAAAACGTATTTTGATTATTTTGAAGTATTTCAGAGTTGATTTTTTATAAACAATTTGCACTATGAGGTTAGTATATTCATTTAGGATCTTTTAGTGCTAAGTTTCATATTTACTTTTCCACAATGAATAGTAACCTCGATAGTAACACCAAGTGTGGTGTTTTCAAATTCACAATGTGGAATGTCTAAATTAGGTTAAAAAAGTTTTATTTGGACATTTGACAAGATTTTAGCCACATTTGGTAATAATATTGGACACTTCACACCAAAAGGAACCATTAGTTGGAAATATGAAAAAAATCAAGGTGTGAGATCATGCCACCTAAGCAAAATACTATTCCATCCAATCATCCATTTTGTACCAAACCAAATAGGGCTTCAAGCCTAGTGAAAGCCTAAATACTTGATTTCAAGTCTAGAATCCAATTGAAACTCCAAAAACTTGGAGGAGACTGAAACCCTAAACGGTTACCTCAAACCCCAAACTTGATTCCAAACCCTAAATGGATCCGATTTCTAGCATTGCGTTTAATCACTTGATTAAATCATTTACACATGTTATTAATCTCTCAAATTCATATTATGACATTATTATTCAACCCTTTAAAACTTAGAAATTTGATTGGTCTAAAAAAAATTAGATTTGGACTTGATAGCATATCAAACCCTGACCCTATTTAAACTCCAAAATGAAGCCCATTCGGCCTATGAATTTTGGCTACCTTGAAAAAACTTCTTAAGAAAGTTTCCACCCACCCACCCAAGATAGACCACCCACTGCTTAAGACAACCCTCAAATAGTCCTTAATGGGAAAACATAGGTAACCTTAGCACAATCACCTACATGGCACCTCAAGGCAACCCATACCATGGAAAGTTTGCCCCTTGTTTTGGGCAAGACTTCCATCACTCAAGTGTTACTCAAGATCTCACTTTATCCTTTAGTTTGTGTAAGAATAATGCAGACCATTCTCTTTCTCATTTCATCTCTTTTCCCACATATTTTCTAGAGAGGAACTTATAAGCTCTCTCGAGCAGTTTTATGAGCTTTCTTGCTTATAGTTTTTGAAGTCTTTGTAAGTATTATTATCTCACAAAGCCTCTTTCATAAAAGTTATTCCTATTTGAGTATAGTTTCTTTGGGTACCTTTTGTATTTGATTTAATGGTCATTTGATTGGTTAAAATGTTTTTTTAACCATGGAAAGATATGTCTGGGCAATAAACTGGATAGTATTTTGTATTTTAGAGTTTTTGACCAAACTAATAGACAGATCTTGGTCTGAAAGTTAAATGAAGTGTTGCTAACTTATTTATATGAATTTTTGTTAAGGATTCATTGCTTGATAAAATCTTTTGATGAAAGATTTTCTCAAATCTATAAATTTAGAAACTGGAATGAGAAAAACAGTTTTTGTTTTAAGAAAGTTTGGATCTTTTATGATTTAATTTTACTCCAATGACTTTGGTATTTTTAATCGATGATATAAACATTTTATCTATATGTTAGTACCTTTTTTTTTTAAGATTTTAGGTGTTGATTTGTAAAGATATAATTTTTATGCATAAGGATACTTGGAACCAAGTAAAAAGTATGAGGTTTTTGCATAGATCCATGTTTTGGTTTAATTTTGGTCATGTGATTTTAATTTTAATGTTTGAATATACTTCAGGACATATTTTTAAACCATATGATGTTGTTAGTTTGTGGTTTTTATCATGGTATGTCTCGGATCAAGAGGATCAACCAAAACTAAAGTTAAGAAAATTCTGTTTTGTTGAAGTGTTGGAGCTGAGTTCTTCAAGTTGAATTTTTGTGATTTGTATTTGATGATTCAAAATATGTTAGTTCTTAAGAGTGTGTTATGGAAATGTTAGAATAAGATTTTGAATTTTTGGAATTCTTGGAAATGTTTTAAAAATAGTCAAAACCTTGAGATTCAAAGGTTTGTGCTTTAGTTAAAAAGTTTGGATCTTTTTACTAACAAGTTTTGTGTTTTTGTGAAGTGAATTTTTATTGGTTGTTTTAAACATACTTCTAAGTATAGGATGTGATGATCGATGTTGCAATATTTTGATTTAAGTATAAGTGTTGAAGTTGGATAAAATTACAACAAAAATCAAAGAGAAAATGCCTAAGGGTGTTTCGGCCATAATGTGTTTTCTATGGTTATGATTTGTTTTAAAATTTTCTAATTAGATGCTTGAGTTTAAGACAAAATTTATACAATGAATGTAAATTTTAGAATTAGGATGTGAAATCATTAAGTTGGGATAAAATGATCATTTTTCCACATGTA
This sequence comes from Cyclocarya paliurus, assembly GCA_029856935.1. Lineage (NCBI taxonomy): Eukaryota > Viridiplantae > Streptophyta > Magnoliopsida > Fagales > Juglandaceae > Cyclocarya > Cyclocarya paliurus. The sequence goes on along the minus strand of CM056954.1, from coordinate 30,404,127 downwards.
GAGGGTAAGATGAAAATTTTACTCTTAAGTTAGCAATTTTCATGTTACTAAGTTCTTAATGATAAAGTTTCTAACATTTAGAATCCCTACTTACAGTTTTTCATATTTCATTTTTTTTTCCCGTAAAAGCGACAATCATTGTAAGTTAGATGGCTAACTATTGGATTACTATGTATGTATATGGGTAAGTGAACTACTGTTCATGTAACTATGTTACCCTTTATGCCATGTTACATCATATATGTTTGTTACTTAATACATTCTATCACGAGATAATGATCTATTACACAATGTATTCTTTCATGCAACATTTATTTGTTAGATAATATACTATGTCATGTAATATTATTTGTTACATGTTATTCCATGTCACATATTATTGTCTATTACATGTTATGCCATGTCACGTAGTGCTGTCAGTTACACGTTATGTCATGTCATGTAATGTTATTTATTACATTTTATGTCATGTTACGTAATGTTATCTGTTATATGGTATGTCATGTCACGTAATATTGTCGGTTATATGTTATGCCATATCATGTAATGTTATATGTTGCATGTTATGCTATGTTACGTACTGTTGTTTATTTTATATTATGTCAAGTCATGCATCTCATGTACATGTCACGTCACGTTATGTCAGGTCATTTGTCTTTTCAGTTTAAGTCACGTTATGTCTTGAGTATAGAGTGTGTCTCAAAAACAATATTTTCTCAGTCAGTCATGCCTGAGATATTCGTGACGTAATCACTATGATTGTCTGATTATCTCCATTGATAATTCATATGAGGTACTTTCGGCATAATCATTTTGATTGTTATAATACCTCTACTCACCTAGCGGAATCATTATGTTTGTTAGATATTATTAGATACTCTTGGAGTAATCATTCTGATTGTTAGGGTATCTTATTTAAAATACTCATGGTGTAATTATTATAATTGTCTGAGTATCTCTGGCGAAATATGTTGATTGAAATCATTTTGACTATTCACTATTCCTGACAAAACAACTGGCAAAATCATTTTAATTATCAGAATTCATGTATTTTCACATTCAAGTTTATGTATTCCACATTCAGTTCTAGTTCATGTATTTCACGTTTCAATTTATGTTTCAAGTTCAAGTTCACGTTCACATTCAAGTTCAAGTTCAAGTTTATGTCATGTCAAGTTCAACTTCAAGTTCAATTCACGTTTCAATTCAAGTCATGGCAATTCATGTCATGTTACATGCTAAGTTATTTTATACTTGCTAACTTATTTTATACTTGCTTATGACTTTGATGATGCATTTATGTTTTTACGGTCATGTATGCATTATTAACCTGTATATAAGTTTTCTGTTAACTTGCTAAAATTTGTACTCAAACCTCACCGTGGTAATCTCAGCTACCATTCCCCCCAAATGGTAGGCAATATTTCAAGATCAAGAAAGATAATGAAACCTAGCCGATTGTAGGAGGCTGATTAGGTGACGCCAACACAATACGGAGCTTGTGGCTTCCATAGTTAGATTTATAGACAATATTATGACATCGTTAATCGAGTTATGGGAGTTACTCGACAAACTAGTCCTGTGATTATGTTTTGGTGATGTAATGATGGAGCTTTGACTCCCAAACTTTTGAGATTACAGTCTTTTTAAGACTATTACTATAATCATGGATGCTTAACATTTCAATATGTATGGATTATGTTATAACTATTTGAGAAATTTTTTATTAGTGCATAGTATTGTTCAAAGAAAAAAATTATCCGTTGCAAATATTGCATACTGTTAGATGCATGCTAGGTGCATTGCATTTTTAATTGTCATGAACGGGAGCATGTAACCTTGTGTTGCATGTCCCGGCGCTTCAGATGTCCGTCTAATCTCAAGCGGAATCTAGAAACGTCACATAGGGGATAGAGAATGAGATGAAATGAATATTTTATGAATAATAGTAAAATGGTTTTTGAATAGTAGTAAAATGATTTAAGTTAAAATTTTATTGAGTTTTAGAAAATGAGAGAAAAAAGTTGAATAGAAAATATTATAAAGTTAAAATATTGTTAGAATATAATTTTTTTAATATAATTTTTGTTTTAGCATTTTAAAAAGTTGAATTATTTTTTATGTTTTGTTTATAAGTTTGAAAAAATTATGATGATTAGATAAAAAATTTGAATATTTAGAATTAAAAAGTACTTGTGTTTGAGAGGAAAATTATTAAAAATGTTGAGATGAGTTATATTTTCCAAACAATCCCTAATTCTAAATTTTAATGTGTGTAAATTTTGCACAATTTATTTGAAAATATTTGAAACCTACTATAACAGTATTTTTTAAGGATTTAAAGTATACCTCATTTTGTTTAAGAGTTGTGCTAGGCTGCCGCCCAGCTTTGATCGCTGGGCGTGCTGCCTAGCACAAATGCGGGTTTTTATTTTTTCATTTTTTTAACATATTTAAATATTTTTAAAAAATAAAAAATATATCAATACACTAAAAATCACTATCTTAATCATGAAGTAAAAATAAATTAAAAAAATTAAATATACAAGCAGTTAAAATGAGGGGGTAAAGTGAGGGACAAACTAGCAATTTTTTTTAAAAAAAAGGTAGTGTGAGAGTTGTGCGTTATATGATAATATTTTTTTATTCAGCTTTGCTAGATACAACTGGCCTGCGAAACCGCAGTGCAACAGGTTGTTTATTTCAAGAAAAAAAGGGACCCACCACTGCTCAAGTGCCGGACAAGCTCAACCACCACCTTTTCCATCTTACTTGAGTTGTAGACCATACTTATGGTAATATGTTCTTTTCTCTTGCTTCTTTCATTTTCACCATCAATGTCAATAGATTTACCTTGATCAAAGCTCTCATTTGCGCATGATTGGAGTATTATCTCTTTATTATTTGCCCAAAAAGAGGATAGAAACTTTAATAAATAAGTCGACTGATACTTTTACTTGAGATTAAAAAGAAACTGCGAGTTCCCCCAACATACAATCAGCAATGGAGAAGCTTTTTTCTTCTTTTCGTGCTTTTTTGCGGCTGCTCATGGGCTTGCCGCCTGTTCTTCAATTTTAGTATTTTCATCGTCGTCTAATCTTAAATAACAGTTGGCCATTCTCAAATTTTTTTTTCCCGTCGAGGAAAGGATCCATTAACCCAACAAGTAATACATTAACCCAACAGCATCATTCAAGCTTGAGGCTTGACATGCTCCAAAAAAATTGGGAAACTGAAACTAAGGACATCTAATTAACTTAGGGGGGGCATCGGGGCCCCACACCTCACTACACCGCCCCGTCTGCCCCGCCCCCGCCCTTGCGGGGCAGGGGCTTCGGGCGGCCCAGGCGGGGTGCAGGTGGGGCCACCCGCACCCCTGAAGAGGAACGAGGGCGGGGGGAGGAGGGGGCTGGACCCCACTCCTGGTTTCCTCCGCCCCGTATATATATAAGTATAGATTTATATATATATTTAAAAAAAGAAAAACTCCATATTAGTGAAACGACGCCGTTTTATCCACAAAACGACGCCATTTCACTAATATGTTAAGTTAACACCTGTTACCCTCCCTTTCTTCTCGATTCTCGTTCTTCTTGAAGCCTCATCTCTCTCTCAGTCTCTCCATCTCTCAATCTCTCAGACGCATTCTCAAACCTCAGTCTCTCTCTCGATCTCTTCTCTCTTTCTCTCTCGCATGAGTCACGACCGTCGACTGCAAGAGCATCGCACATTTAAACTTTGCTGCGCCGAACTCCAAAGGTAAGACTCCTAATCCGAGACTTTTTTAATCCGAAACCCTAATTTTGTTTAGGGTTTTCAATTGAAACCCCTTCAATTAATTTAGGGGTTCTCAATTGAAACCCCTTCAATTTTGTTTAGGGGTTCTCAATTGAAACCCCTTCAATTTTGTTTAGGGGTTTAATTGAAACCCCTTCAAAATCTTCAATTGAAATTTAGGGGTTCCAATTGAAACCCCTAAATAAATAAAAATATTTTTTTATAAATTGTTTGATGTATTATTACATTTTTTTTATGTGTTGTGTTCACTTTGCAATTGAAAGTTTGAAATCTTATTTAATTTTATAATTTTTATTGTGGTAGGAAATCAGGGATGTCTTCTAAAAAAGATTACAGTGATAGATGTCTTACCCCTACCAGTATCCCTACCCTTACCACAGAGTTGGCCCTTACTGAGCCTACTCCAACCCCCATGCCCCAACCGACACAGAGAAGAAACCTGTGTCTATAGTTTGGTCTCATTTTACCAAATTAGAGGGTGGTGACCCCAATAACCCCCAAGCTAAATGTAATTAGTGTGGTTAAATATATGGATGTCACTATAAGAAACATGGTACATCCCAGTTAAAGGTTCATTTAGAGGAACAATGCAAGAAGAGTCCAATATTAAGATCCTTATTAGAGAAGAATCAATCTAGACTAGATGTTGGACTAAAAAAAATGGCGGATGGGAGTAATGGGAGTCCAACATTGAAGGGGTTTACGAAATATAATCCCGATGAGTATAGAAGGAAGGTAGCTCGTATGATGATCATAGACTAGCTACCTTTTCAATTTGTGGAGGGGAAAGGGTTTAAGGAACTTGTTGGAGAATTGGAACCTAAATTTTCGCCTCCTTCTCATCACACTGTGGCAAAGGATATTAAAAAGATATACAGAAAAGATAAAAATATTTTGAAGGGCCAATTGGCGGGTTTGGTAGTTTGCCTCACTACCGATACTTGGACTTCTGTCCAAAATTTCAATTACATGTCTTTGACTGTCCATTTTATTGATTCTGATTAGATTTTTCACAAAAAAATTAATTTTTGTCAAATAGTTGATCACAAGGGTGAGACTATTGGGAAGGCTTTGGAGGCCGCAATAAAGGAGTAGAGGTTGACACGGGTTTTGACAGTTTTCGTTGATAATGTCTCGTCTAATAATGTTGCTTTGGGATAGCTGAAAACTTATTTTAGAGAGGCAAATAAAACATTCTTGGGTGGTGAATATATGCATATTAGATGTGCCATATATCTTGAATATAATTGTAACTGAGGGGTTGAAAGATATTAATAACTCGGTTGCACGAGTTAGAATGTCTGTCAAATTTGTGAGATCTTCACCTTCTAGATTAGAGAAGTTCAAGGTTGTTGCGAAAACTGTGGGCATAACATCGAAGAAGGGTCTTTGTACTGATATTCCTACCTGATGGAACTCAACCTATTTGATGTTAGAGGCCGCCCAAGAATATAAGGCAGCCTTTCAATTATTGGAGGATGAAGACATTCAATATGTCAAATATTTTGATGAGCATGGGGGCTTAGGAAAGTCTAATGATGATGATTGGGAGGTAGTTTCTACTTTTGTTGATTTTCTCAGGTTTTTTCATGATGTCACATTGAAATTATCTGGTTCTTTGTACCCTACATCCCATGAGTTTTGTCAACAAATATGTAGGGTAAAAGAAAAATTAGACGATATGTGTAAGGGTTTCAACATAAGGATGAGGGGGGATGACATTGACTATGAGGGTCAAATGTGACAAATATTGGGGAGATTTGACTAGATTGAATATTTTGTTATATGTGGCTGCTATTTTTGATCTCTGCTTGAAAATTTCAGACATGTTATATGGTTTGAGATTTGCGTATGATCAGGCATGGACTAATCTTATTGTTGATATGGCCCGAGATACCTTGGCTAAATTATATGATGAGTTTAATGCAATGAAGGGTGGTATTACATCTACTACATCTACACCTATCACAACACCTCCTTCAGACATCGGGCCAGCAAAGAAGCGTAGATTAGCGTGGACTAAGACCCTTGCACATAATCCCACACTAGTCCGTCAATCTACGGAGGTGGTTTTGGAGTTGGACAACTATTTGTCAAGGGATCTTATTCAAGATGATGACAACTTCGATATATTGGTATGGTAGAATGCTGCAGTAAAGAAATATCTCATCCTTTCTAAGATAACCTGTTGTATCTTGGCCATCCTTATTAGCACCGTTGCCTCAGATTCAACCTTTAGTATCAGAGGGCACATATTGGATCCTTTCCGTAATTCATTATTTTCTTCAACTGTGGAGGTATTGATATGCACACAGAGTTAGACGATGGGAAAAGATATTTATGTTTCGGATGTTTTGGATTTGAAGGAGACCGACGAGGAGGAGGATGATGATCAGTCTGGATTTGGACCTGGACCACCTGTAATTGTTATTTTTATTTTAATATATTTTAAATTATTTATATTCATTTCGATTTTATCGGTATTAATTTTAGTATTTATTGTTGTAGCAACAGATGAGACTGCTCAGAGTTAGACAGCGTCTACCTTCGTTGTAACATGAATATGTGCTCACTGCTCAAGCCTCAAATCTGAATTATCAAATATTCAAATTATGTATTGATGTATTAAATTGATTTGTAATGTTGATACAATGTCCCTTGGATACTTATGTTTGTAATTTTGTAATTGTTTAGCCTTTCAATTTTGTAAATTTGTAATAGCTTAGTTATTATTATTAGTTTATTAGGTATTAGACTAGTAATATGCAGTAGTAAATTCGTATCATCAATCATGTATATACTATTTTTATTCATGTAATTTCTTTTTTTAATATCTTATTCAGTTTTTATTTTTTAACTTCTTATTTATTTTTGGTCATTTTAATTTTATGGGCCCAAAATGGCCCAGAAGATGTTTCTGGGCCATTTTAGGCCTATTTCAATAGTTTTTGGACAAAAAATGGCCCCGAAATCGTTGCTAGGCCAAGGCTCAGAAGGGGGGCCGAGCGGACTGACCCCCCCACCTGCACCCATTTGTCCGGGACGGGGTACTCCTCCCCCGCATGTCGGGGGCGGGGGACAGGGAAGAATTTCAACCCCCCCCATGCAGGGGCGGGTAGCACCCCTAAATTAACTAGGTGATTGGAAGTGCGAAACTGTAGTAGTCTATATTCAAGAATCTGCAATGTTAACCTCAACCTCCACACCAGGTTCAATAGTGCTAGAGGTGATCTGCTTATCAACATTAGGGGAGCTGAAGAGAATCAATTACTCGTTTGTGGACACGAAACTCAAATCTGTCCCAAGTGTTGGTGCCTTCCCCGCAAGGGGACTTCTTGGTGGTAATGTGCAGAACCTTGGTGGGCATTCTCACTGGTCCCTTAACCCTCAAACGCTTGTCCTTGGCACCACAAACTAAATTCGCACAAACTTTCTCAAGATTCTTGACGTTCTTGGAGGAGAGGGTGATCCTGATCTTGTGAATCTGCTCCTAGGGTTCATCCACACCTTACTGCTTCGGTGGCTTCATTGCGTAAGCCATCTTTTCTTGCTTTTGTTCTAGGGGAGCGAAAGAGAGAATAAGACCCTAGCAGAGGTCTAGAGCTCTGGTTGGGGCGGCCGAAGCTATTGACGATTCCTGTTGCCGATGCCTTGCCACCTTTCTTTGGAGTCATTTGTGCGGCTGCGAGATTGGAAGCCCCGCTGGTTTACCCCTGTAGTCTGCGAACAACAAGGAGGAGAAGACGAGTTGATGTGCGAAGAAGCTGAAGAGGGAGGGAGGGAGGGAGAAATGAAAGGGGAAGGAAAAAATTAAACAAAAAATCTTCACAAAATCCACACTCCATACTCCACAGTTTTTAAAATTTTTTTATCAAATATTTTTTATATGAATAGTAAATAAAAAATTTGAAATAGTTTAAAAAAAATAAACTAAAAAAAAATTTAAAAAAAATATTAAAAAATTTAAAAAAATGTAGAGTGTGGAGTGTAGATGAATAGTAGGAGGTTGTGTAGTAAAGTCCAAAATAAAATATGTGTACATCCCGGTTGCATGAAGGCGGTTGTATGTATCATTTTTATTTTTTAATTCTTATAAAAATGAAAATATATATTTTATATTATAATATTTTGTGATGTAAAACTTTTTAATAGAATTATTATTTTTTATTTTTAAAAGAAATTGCTTGTGAGTTTGAACTCCGTGAGATGGAACGTAGGAATTATTTAAAAATTTCGAAAGAAAAAGCAACTGCATGAGTGCTTTGTCAAAAAAACAAAGAAAAAAAACGTCTACTCAACAAACCCTACTCTGTTCGTTCCTAAACCTCACCGGTTGCCGGAGCCACTGCTACTCACGTATTTTTCCCGATAGAGATATAGTCGGGGGGGCAAACGGAGATTTCGACTTTCCAGCATGGACCTGGACGACATAGACGCGCCGAACCAGGTTCCGTCTCGGACTTCAAGATTTGCGCCGAAATCCAAGCCCAAATCGAAACCGAACGCCCAACCTGAACCTCGAGAGTCCGAACCGAAGGCTGAGCCCCGGGAATTCGGTGCCGCAATTCCGAATAAAAAGGAAGATGAAGAAGCAACGACGGCAATGGCCGAAGCCCCAGCCCCGGCCTCGGCTTCGGCTTCGGCTTCTAATGGAGATGTGAAAATGGAGGACGAAACCCTGTCGGAAGCCAAGGAAGAATCGATGGAAGATGATGCCATGGAGGAAGACGTAGTTGTCCGCGAAATCGACGTCTTCTTCAATCCCCCCATGGATGACGACACGAAGGTCGGCCTACTATTGCAAATTTCTTTTAACTCTTTGTCACCTTTTATTTTCCACTTATTCTCAACACTCATTGTGTCCGTGGATGTTTTATTTTTGTAAAACTTGTTTTCAGCTATATGTTTTGCAATATCCTCTGAGACCGTCCTGGCGGCCATACGATTTGGATGATCATTGTGAAGAGGTGCGTAGTTTCGGATGAATCCAGCGCATTACATTCGTTTGTTTGTAATGCAGCGTGGAGTTATGAGTTTTGCGTCTGTGTTCTGTAGGTTAGGGTGAAACCTTCCAGTGATCAAATGGAAGTAGATTTGGCACTAGATGTCGATTCCAAGAATTTTGACCAAGATTTCGGCAACCGTCTGAAGTTGACAAAACAGGTCCATTTCTTATCCTGATTATGAATAAAGAACCTATTTACGCATAGAGTGTTGTTTACATAGTGAAAATACTAAGATAATAATGATGTGATCATTTTTTATAGAGCTTTCAACCGCATGAATTGGATGGTAATTCGAAGGGAGATATACTGGTTGGTCTTTCACGGGCAAAATAAAATGTTTTAGGGTGCGCATACTGTTTTATTTTAAATTGCATCATGCAATATGGGCAGAAAAATGGAGAGAATCTCCATTGTTATTTGTAATATGGTATTCGAATTAAAATTTTGGGTTGTTTGTGAAATTGGTTAATTTGTGATGCAAAATTAAATTGCAGAAGTCATATTGAAATTATGAAACTCGATGTTGGGGTATCACTTGAAATTAATGACTATTAGTTATACTAAATTAGGCTAGCCTTTTGTTCTAATTTTTTTTGCCCGGGTGGATTGTTTGGGGTTGCAAATGGGTACTACTAGCTTACACTATCAAGGTGTCTGCATTTGTGACATGTCCTCTTCTACTTTTTTTGTGTGGGTAAGAGGGGAATCAAAAGGAAGGAGAGGGGAGAGGGAGCTAGGGGGTATCGGAGAGGTGACAGTGGCTGTTGACGTGGTGGGGGAGTCTCAATATGGGAAGGCTTCCTATTACATCTCGGGAAGCTGCCCAATTGGCGAGGTTGGATGCTGTTCTGTGAACTTTTTGGGCTGACCATGAGCAGCCGCTGAGTCTGTTGTTAGACTAGCTACATGTTCTCTTCTACTTAGTGGTAGAGTACAAAGTATGTATTTATTAATCAAAGTGAACAGCTATAGTCAGTGGCAGAGTAAGAATTTCTTCAGGGGCAACCTCGTTAGATAATCGACATTTTTTTTTTTATCTTTTTACAGGGCAAACAAATTATGGTAATCAAGATTTTTTGATCTTTTTACATAATGCACAATTGCTATGCATAATAACACAAGACTATTAACATGATTGAAGATGCTGAACTTTTATTATTATGTTATCTACCTAAGTTTGCATGTTGCATGTATTTGGCAGTGATTTATGAATTATAGACAATGGTTTTTGGTTTTCAACAGAAAATTCAGCTATTTGCTTTGAAGTCCTAGTTGAGTAAAAGAGAGAAAACATAAGAGAGCAAGAGGTGTTGGAGGGACATGAGGGAGGATGGAGGAAAGTTCTGTATTATGGCCTTTAAAAAAGATATCTTTTTGAAACCTTTTTGGGGTCAAACTCTTGTACGCTAAGAAAATATAGATTGTTTAAGGGCATGATTGGACACTATGAGAATTCTCAAAATTCTTAAAACTTCTCATAATTTCATTCCCAAACATCACTCAAACACGAAACATTTTATAATTTTAAATTTTCAACATTTTCATTTAATCATTACCTAATCATTATGCAAACACAAAAATCAATACAATTTTTACAAACTTCAAAACAAAATACAAAAGTTGATAATATTTTTACAAACTTTGCAACAAAAATAATATCAAAAAAATATATTCTAACAGTTTTTTAACTTTATAATATTTTTATTCAACTTTTTCTCTCTCATTTCCCAAAACCCAATAAAACATTTTCACTCAAACCATTTCACTATTATTCACAAAATTCTAAGATAATCAAGCATCCAAACATGCCCTAAAAGATCTAGGGCTTTTGAGTTTTAGCAATTTTTAAGTGTATGCCTTTAAAATTTTGAGAGACATCATGAGCTTTTTCTTAGATTTTTCAGGGTTAAGGGAGTTCAGTTTTTTTTTTAGGGGGAAGCCCCCATGCCCCATTTCCTATAATGGTTAGAATATGCGAGATGATTATAAGAGTTTCGGTTTAAGTTGTTCTATTTTCTTTTTAAAGAAATGTGTCTTGGTGATGTGTTGCACAAGACATTAATTTGGCCTAGGAGGAAAGGTTCTACATATCCATTCCATTGTAACTTGATATTGATGTGTTAAACAATGCCTTTTTTATTTATTTATTTATTTTTTCTGTTAAAGTTGATACAGTGATATGAATGGTTTAATGATTGGTTCAATGGCCCAATCTACTTTTCAATTAGAATGGTCAATAAAAGATGATTCAAACAGACTTTAAGCTGGTCCCCTGTTGAACTAGTTTGGCCCTCCTTTTTTCATATAGATGGATATTTTATGCTCTTGTTTTCTTAATTATGAAGCATGGGGGGGGGGTATGGGGGAGGAAAAGGAATTCCACCTAGTTAGATGGAAGACAGTATGTTCTCCTATTGTGTATGGGGGGTTGGGAGTGAGTGATCTAAGAACCTTTAATAAAGCTTTATTGGGGAAATGGCTTTGAAGATATCATTCGGAGGAGGGATCATTATGGAAAGAAATTATTGACGTTAGATATGGAGCTACTTGGGGTGGTTGGTGCTCCAATGAAGTGCGAGAGGGGCATGGTGTGGGTTTATTGAAGTTTATAAGGGGGGTGGCCTTGTTTCAAAAAACACATTCGGTTTGTAGTTGGAGAGGGTAATCGAATCAATTTTTGGCGGGATGTGTGGTGTGGAGAACATGCATTGGAAAGGGCTTTTCCGGCTCTCTATCGTATTGCAGCTAATAGGGAGGCTTCAGTGGCTGATATGCGGCTGTTTTCCCATGGCGCTCACCAATGGAATGTACTTTTTAATAGAGACTTTCATGATTGGAAATTATCTAGTGTATCTGATTTTTTTAGTCTACTATACTCCACGGGACTACTACAGCCCAGCATGACAAATTGAAGTGGAGGTACAAGGACCACAAGAAATGCATGGTTAAGGCGTATTATAAAATCTTGTCAACACAGGATCTTACGCCGTTTCCCTGGAAGAATATTTGGAGGTCTCTTTACTTATAAAAAAAAAAAAATATTTGGAGGTCTCGTGTGCCTTCTAAAGTAGCTTTTTTTTGTTTGGAGTGCTGCTCTTGGGAAGATATTGACCACAGACAACTTGAGGAAGAGAGGATGTGTAGTGTTGGATTGGTGCTACACGTGCAAGAAGAATGGAGAATCATTGGACCATCTCTTACTACATTGTGAGGTAATAAGGGTGTTGTGGGATGAGATCTTCTTAAGGGTAGATGTTGCTTGGGTTATGCCTATGAGGGTGGTGGATTTGTTGGGTTGTTGGTCAAAGATGCAAGGCTGCCATCAAGTGGCAGCAGTGTGGAAGATGATTCCGTTGTGTATTATGTGGTGCATTTGGATGAAAAGGAATGCACGTAGCTTTGAAAATAAGGAATGTACAATGTCCTAGTTGAAGAATTTTTTCCTCCACACTTTAATGTGTTGGTTTTTCCCTATTGTATTACTTGGGGATAATGTTCAGGAATTATTGTCTTTAATTTTATCGTTTTTAGAATGTAATTAGGAGTTCTTAAGTATACTTCCTGTGTACAAGGGCTATGCCTATTTCATTCATATATATAATATCTATCTTTTACTGATAAAAAAAGAAGAAGAAATTATGAAGCATGTTTAGGTGATCGTACTCATATTGTACTTAATGACCTGGTGGTTTGGTAAATAGTAGGCCAGGAAAATAATGTTGGCGATTTAGGCATAAGTCTCCTAGGTATATAGATAACCTATTCTCCCCAGATTTTGGAGCTCAATGCAAACACTATTAATTTTGGTGCCATACTTTTGTATCTATAGTTTTGCGCTTTTATCCAATTTGGGAAATGGTTTTCTACTTTAAGAACAATGTTTCTTTCTCAAATTTAAGCTGATTGGGATGTGGTCCTTGTCCCTTCACTTAGTCCACTACTTTTGGAACTTGATTGTGATACAATGAATTTTGTTTAGTTTCTTGTATCACTAGAACGTCACTCCTAGATGTTGCTTTCTTGTATACGACCCGTGTACTTGGGCTTTTGCCTATTCTTATGATCAATACAATTTTATTTACCAATAAAAAAAGTTTTTGTTGTCTTATAATATGAGGGGGAATTGTGAAGGCATTGCATGGACCCAACATGAGATGTTTATTAGGTAAAATAGAGTCTATAAACTATTCTTAGGGAGCTATTGTTGAAATTTTAACCAGTCCTTTTGGTGTTTGGTGCAAATGTGGTTAGTGTGGCTAGTATGTCCCTAAGTTGTGATATCAATTTTTTCTCATACATGGTTATTATACTTGTTTATTTCATTTGTTTGAAAACCACATCTGTTTGGGGGTTTGATTTATTGTAACATTGGTTTCGTTCTTCTAACTTGTTCTATGCATGAAACAATTATGATGTAACTTGAATTCATACTTCTTGGTTTTCCTTTAGACTTTGTCATCATCGTGGAAGGTACCTCACACAACTGGCCATGCTATTGGTGTTCTGATAGGTAATAAGGTACTCTCTCTCTCTCTCTCTCATAGAAGGTTTAGTAAATGGCATTGTATTTAGTGAATTTTTGCTTTTAATTTATTGTTTATTCACGACATTTCCTATTGGAAACTACAGTGCTAAAATATGCTCGACATACCTCTTGTAGGAGGTAAGTTCATGTAGTCCAACAACTGAGATCCACCGACATGGTCCATAATTGATAAAATACTTTTTGCGTAATTGGGTAGCCCTATTCCCTGATGTTGCTTAGAAGAGGCTCTTAGATTATTTTCGGACTAATTTCTTTTATTTCTTGATTGTGATGATTATTTTTGGAGTAAATGGTAGTTCATGTTCGAAAATGTGTGGGTGAAATTCGAGGAATTTGTTAGAAGTTGTAATGTTGGTGGTTGTCATATGATTTCCATGGGTCTTCTAGCTTCCATATGGCCTATAAATTGAATGTTTTGAAGGTAGATTTCAGGAAATGGAATGAGGCTGTTTGACCATGTTGGGAAGTAGAAACAACTCCTCATGGATGAGCTATGGGAGATTGATGTTCTTGAAGACGATAGTGCCATAACCGAGAATGAGGTTGAGAAGGTCTTAGAACTTTAATGAGTTGGAGAAATCATCATTTTAGAGGAGGTGAGTTGGTGACTAAATTTGAGGGATTTGTAGCTAGAAGTGGGATAATTTTTTTGATCGGAAAACAAATTTTTATTGATCAAAAGAGTAGGCAAGAGCCCAAGTATACGGGACATATACAAGAGGAATTCCTAAGCGTGCTAGTTTAACGATACAAGAAATTCATGGAAGGTCATGCCATGAAAATCAATTACAATAGACCAATGGAGTAAAGTATTGAAAAATAAGTTTCTAAGCTCATCCATTGACTGCTCTTGGTCTTCAAAAATTCTTTCATTCCTCTCTCGGCAAATGCACCACCATAGGCATATTGGGACCATCTTCATATTGATGCAATTTGAGAGTTGCCCCGAATGCCTCTTCAAGAAGCTTGGAGGTCACTTACCCTTCTTGGCATCACCCAATTAAGTTAGTCCCAACTGAGCAAAGACTTCATTCCACAAAGTCATAACAATCTTTCAATGAAGTAGTAGATGGTCAACGGACTCTTCGCTCTTCTGGCACATACAACACCAATCGATGACTATGATTCGACATTTCCTCTAGTTGTCTAGAGTGAAAATCTTCCCCAAAGAAGCCATACATCCTTTAATGAGAGAGCAAATTGTGGCCCATTTCACCAAGTAGAATTTAAACTCGAAATTTATCCCCTCCCCCTCCCTGTCCCCAACCCACATAAGAAATCATGTTGGAGTTTCTCCATGCAGTGAGTCACTTTGGCGGGGAGCAGAAATAATGAGAGGAAATAAGATGGCAAATTGGAAAGAGTAATTTTATTAGGGTCACCCTACCACCTTTGGATTAATACATTCTCTTCCAACTAGCTAATTTCATCTCCATTTTTTCGAGGACATCATCCCAAATAGATTTCGATTAGAACGTAGCACCCAACGGGAGGCCAATATATTTCATGGGCAGTTGAAATATCTTGCATCCCAAAATGGACACCATTCTCTCCACATTGGGAACATCTCTGACTAACACTACTTTTGATTTGACCAAGTTCACCTTTAACCCTGATGCAATTTCAAAGCATAATAGGAGAGCGCTCAAGGCTCAAATTTTATCATGGCTAGCCCCACAAAATATTAAAGTATCATCAGTGAATAATAGATGAGATATGTTGAGCGAGCTAGTAATTGCCTCCTCCACTAAGAATCCATATATGAACCCACCCTCCACGACACCTGAAATCATCTTATTGATGCTTCCATCACAAAAAGAGATAGAGGGTCACTTTGCCTCAATCCTCATGAGCTTTTAAAGAAGCCTTTTGGTGTGCCATTCACCAATATAGAGAAACAAGCCGTAGAGATACAATGATGGATCCTTGTATGCCATTTGTAACAAAGCCACATCTCTCGAGCATGTAAAGTAAAAATCTCGAGTTGACATGATCATATGCTTTTTCCATATCCAGCTTGCACAAAAGCCCCAACTCTCCAGACTTGAGTCTACTATTCAAACATTCGTTAACAGTAAGTACTGAGTTGAGGATTTTACTACCTTTGAGAAAGGCATTTTGAGGCTTTGATATTAACTTCTCCAACACCCTTGCTCAACCTATTTGCCAATTCTTTGGAGAGAATTTTATACAACCTGCTCACCAAGCTAATGGGACAGTAATCTTTTACCTCTAAATGATAGATTCTTTGAGGATCATGAACGCTCCTCCGAGGAGTTTAGGAGTTTTTTTTGGAAGACTTTATTTATGTGGGCCATTGCTTTAGAGTTAAATGGTCTCAGCTTCCATGATTTCCTTGTAACTATTTCTACTTCTTAATTTGGTATACTCCTATGTATACCTCCGGTGTACTTGGGCTATGCCTATCTTTATCAATATAATTGCTTCTTACTTATAAAAAAAAAATCTTTTACCTCTACAACACCAGGCTTTTTTGGTATGAGTGCTATAAAAGCTGCATTTAGGCTTTTTTCAAACCTTTCATTTTCATGAAATTCATGAAAGACCCCCATGATGTCTTTTTTAAGCACTTCCCAGCATTTTTGAATAAAAGCCATAGAGAATCTGGACCTAGAGCTTTGTCACGCGCCGTGCGTTTTAATACTTCCCAGCAGGTCGGATAATTAAGTGGACATATTCAGCAGTTCTATACCAATATGTACTCTAAAAAATTCAGTTGGAGGCCTAAGTTTGATGGTATTGGTTTTGAATCTACTGGTGTTGAGGAAGCCAAAGTACTAGAGGTGGCGTATGCATTGAATGGTGATAAGGCCTCGGGTTTGGATGGGTTTATTCACTCTGTCTTGTTGGGAGTTATGCATGGAAAATTTCATATCTTTCATTTCATAACTATCTTTCATGAGTTCTATGCACTAGTCAAGATTGAGGAGAGCCTATTGTTGGTGAAAGCACCAGGTGCATTCAAACGCAAACAGTGTCTAGAGCCTAGGCACAAAGTGCAAAGCTAAAGTGTGCCTGATTGAAGTAAAGCGCTTATTTGTAGAATTAATGTATGATACCAAAAGATCTACAAAATACAATAAAAAGGGTTTGAAAAGCAGAATGGAACATATTTATGTAACATGAAAATCAAGTAATTAACTAATTACGTAAATTACTTATGTAATCAACTCTGGCATGGTCTACCACCACGGGCTGGTTCGGCCACCCACGGGGTGGCCATTGGCCATCATGGGGTGGCTATCGGTGGTCTTCCCTCCTACAAACCACCATTTTTTTCTATTTTTTAATAAAGAAATGATTAAAACTTATTTTTTAAATTTAATTTTGAAAATAAGAAAAAACAGTTTGATATGTGGGAGGTTCATGGGGCGACACGTGTCATCTGTTAATTGAGATAGACCCAAAATGTGATGGAGGGATCTAATCCAAAATTTTTAAAGGAGTTAATCCTAAAAAAAAGGCACATGAGGCGAATCTGAAATGGCCAAAAGCACAAAGGGTTTATGACTAAATTTCCCTAAAATTAAAGTACATGGTTGAATAAGAATATGTGTAAAGCTCAATAATTATAGGTATTGACTTCTATGCTCGACATAAACAGTCAATTATCAATCCATCTAGAATGCCAACTTGGACTATTATATGGAGTTCATAGCATATACTTCACATATGACAACATGTGTTGCCATGGTACCTAAATGATCTTCAATATCAACAAAATACCTAGAATATTTGTTTAAATCATCTTGTAGGTCTTGAAATGATATTTTATACTATTTTTTTAAAAATTACAGAAGTGTGCCTTTTTGTGCTTTAAGCTCACACAAAAGCCCCAAAAAGCGCATGTAAAAAAAGTGTGCTTTTGTAAATGTGCTTCGCTTTTGATAAGCAAAGCACTTTGTACTTAAGTGCACTTTTACCAACACTTGAAGAGCCTTTTTTTTATTTGGATGAGTAAACAATAGTATTAATAAAGGATAGGCAAAGCCCAAGTACACAAGATGATATACAAAGGAGAAGGCCTATCTAAGTCATAATAGTGGAAACAAGAAAATCATGAAAATTTAGGCCATTAAAATCTACAGTTAGAGCCCAAAGAAATAAGGTACGGAAAAATAAAGATCTAAGCTCCTCTAGTGCCACTCCTTATCTTCGAAAGTCCGCTCATTACGTTCATGCCATATGCACCACATAATGCATATAGGTACCATCTTCCATATGACTTTGATTTGTGGAACACCACGTGGAATTGTCTAGCTGGCCAATAACTCTGCCACTGTAGCCGGCATCACCCAGCTTAACTCTAATCGACTGAACACTTTGCTCCACACGGCTCTAGCTATCTCACAGTGTAACAAGAGATGATCCATTGTCTCGCCAGCTTTCTTGCACATACAACACCAATCTGAAATAATCACCTGGCGCTTTTGTAGATTATTAGTTGTCAAGATCTTACCCAAAGCCGCTGTCCAAGTGAAGAGCCTTAATGCTACATTTATCGCTCTTGTCCCTAAGATAGCCGAGTATATGGATGTTAGGAATTTCCGCCGTATCAGTTTAGTGGGCAGTGTATACAAAATTATTTCTGAAGTCCTCGCCAGTAGACTCAATAGGTTGAAAACGATGCTGGATGAGGCTATTTTTGGGACACAACATGCTTTCATCTAGGGGCATCAGATTTAGACCAATTCTTTATTGCCATTGAATTCCTTGATGGCAAAGTCAGATTGGGGGCACCAGGTGTATGTAAATTGGATCTTGAAATTAATTGTACTCTCTCCAATTTGCCAACTTGCTGCCTGTCTCTCTTCCTTATTTCTATTGTTGTAGCTCAGTTAAAAGTTGTATGCAATTTCAAAGAAACCATTTGATGAAAAAGAGTTTCTAATTTTCGTTGGTAGATTAATATTCCTGCCTGTTTTAATTTGCGTGTTTGCTTTATTTAGAGATAACAGATGCAACATTTGAGAAAATCTGTATCATTCCCTATCAACTCTTTTCCCCCATGATTGGCTCTTTCCCCTCTTTTCGTTTCTCTCAAGGTCCTAATCAATTCTATTGACCATTTAAAGATGTTTTGACTTCTTTTTTTGTTGTGCAGTTGCACCTGAATATAATTCATACAGTTGTGCAGCTCCGACCATCATTGGAACATCTGAGGTCTGGTGGCTCAAAAAGGAAGAACAATGTTGCAGGGGATGGAGAAGTTACAGTTAAATTGGAAGAATCTGCTGAAGGAAGATCTGTTAGTCCATCTAAGAAGCAGGTGGGTTTTGTTCTTGACTCTATGCTACAGAACTGTAACACCCCTTCCCGTAGGTCAGGAATTTTATGTACATTCATAATGCCCGGTAAAGAGATTCAAAGTTCTGAAAATACCGCATGTATTGAATCATCAAACAAACTTAGCATAGCAATCTTTCATAACATAAAGCTGAAACATAATGAAAAAGGCATAAACTAGGTCTATGTGGTGATCACTTATTCAAATATTTTAATTATAAACTAAATCCTTGTGGAAATAACACTTATTCCAATCTAAGTCTTTGAAACTAATCTACTCTTGGCCTTCCAGCTCAGCGTCCACGCCATCAACATTTGGGACATTAAAACATAAAAACAAAAAAACAAATGAGTCAAAGACTTAGTAATAGCACATCATAATGTAAACTTAACTTAGCTTAACATTAGGCTTAATTTAGAACATTTTAATGTATCGTAACATATGTGGAATTAACAAAATCATGGAATTTTATGTAACATGATACATGAGTGACTGACTCCATGCATTTCCTATCAATCATACATGATTTGTTTATCTTGTCTTTCACTTATTTAGTGGCCATCATTACATGTGTGCATCGGTCTGATTGTCGTTGACCGTATATACATATTATAACATGAGGTGAACCACGCTTGGGTCCGTGGCACCCTGTAACGTATCATATCATGTAGTGATACACGCTTGGGTCCGTGTTATCACTTAAAATAGGGTGAACCACGCTTGGGTCCGTGGCACCCTGTAACGTATCATATCATGTAGTGATACACGCTTGGGTTCATGTTATTACTTCAATTAGGGTGAACCACACTTGATTCCGTGGCACCACACATCATAACCTGTGGTGGAACACGCTTGGGTCCGTGTCACCTCAAAACATCATAACTTCCATGTGGTGGATCACACTTGGATTCGTGGTTTGCACATCCACCCATAACATTAGGCCAATTTAAAGTTTGCTAATTATTCATGTGTTTTCTTACAAGCTTTCAAAATGCATGTGAACATGTTTGATGTCATGAATTTACATGGCATGGCATACTTTTGTGCATGGTATAACATATAACGTGGCATATTATTATGAATCTTACACAATATAGCATAGCATGGACATGACATAACATGATTTAAACTTCATATGGATATTACATGGCATACATGTGATTTTTATAATATATCATCCATTCTAACAACAATCCATATCAACATGGCAGATAGTCTCATTCACAAACATATCATTGAAATTCGTAGAGATTCACGAAATGGGGCTAACCTTGAATTGGCTCGTAGCGTAGCATAGGTTACAGTAAACCTCACATTTTCATGCAAAAACTGAATAATTTACAATACACTTAAAGTTATGATCATGCTACTTACTTCTTAGCGCTACTTCTTGGTTCCTACTTAGTAACTCATTACCTATACTGGGTACCAGATGTTACTTTCTAGAAAACGTGTCGTAGCATTCTACCCACTTGAACACATATCAAGAACTTTAATCTAATAAAGTATTCAGCTATATACTGAATTCATTAAATACTAACGTCATATAGCCATTAAAACCATAATATCATATCTTATTCTTCAAATATAATTTAGTAGGGAATATATATTATCTATTTTGTAAATAATAATTTCATAAAATAGGTTTAGGCCCCGTTTGGAAGTTGGACTGAATTGAGATCAACTCATTTCAGTCTAATTTTAAATTGAGTCTAACATTCAAACACCCAACTCTCAAATCACTAAACTCATCTGAACTCAAAATCTCTTTACACGTGGAACCCATAACCTTTTCAACTTAACACTTCTTTACACACAGAACCCACAACCTTTTTCAACTTCCCATAAACACATCTAAATTTATCTCAACATCCAAACACATCTAAATTCATCTTAGGTGGGTCCTACAAAAGTCACTCCACCATTTCAATTCACTATTATTCATAAAGAACTCAACTCAACATCCAAACGGGGGCCTTAATAATACTATAGGCTAACCATAAGTTAATACCTAGCTATATAAGTTTCAATCCCTTAAAAACATTTTCTGAAAAAATAAGTTCATGGGTTTAGGTTATATATTTATTCAATTAAACCAAGCCCATATAAAGTATAACATAGTGTTTTCTTATCATGTATACTTCCTGTGTACTTGGACTATGCCTTTTTACTTGGAATAAAATCTCTTATTACCTATAAAAAAAAGAAGTATAACATAGTGGTTTCATGTAAAATACAACCAGCCTCATTTAAACATCAAGCCCACGTGAAATCCACTTAAACTATTGCGATAGTTTTTGAAATATAATAAAATCAAGCCTAACTTGATTTAAACACAAGTCTAGTTAAAAACTAAGCCCAGCACACTTATATCTTAAGAAGGCACTTGGCCAAATGGGCTTAGGGCCCATTTTAATTTCAAAAGGGCAAGAACTCTCTTTGGAAAACAAAAAGGGCTGAGAAACAGAGAACTCGTGAGAGAGGGAAGAGACCGTGCGACACTCACCAAGAGAGAAGGGCAAGGCAACGACAACAGTGGGTGAGTCTAGGTCGACAAAAGCATAGGCTTCTGAGAGGGAGGAGGAAATTGTAATTGCAGGACAATGGGAAATGAATTGTGGTCTGTTAGAACGAGAATCATGACGGAAGTAAAAGAATGGAGGGATTCCCACGTGGGCCTACTGGGATGGTGTGAGTTTGACGGGAGGTGACCGGTCGGCAGTTTCTTAGGCTACCGAGAGGTGTTTCGACTTCCTCTGTGGTGGTCGACGGTGGAGCAGAAGCAGAATAGATAGAACTTTTTACTCACAGCAGAGAGAGAGAGAAAGGAAATCAACGGAGGAGAGAAGAGGACTTACCGACGGTGTCCTCTGGGTGATTCTAACGAGGTGGCTGACTTGGTATGAAGAGGGAGTGCTACGGTGGATTCTGTGAAAGTGGTTTCTCGATTGTTTTGCTGTTTAGTTCTGGTTTGAAGTGTAGGAGAAATTTGATGTCGCTGAGGGTTTTGGCCACAGGATATCGTGGGTTTGATGAAGAGGAAAAGAGAGGATTTTATGGGAGGGTTATGAGGTGAGTGTTAGTTTTTTTTTTTTTATAAGTAAATGATTATAATATATTAATAGAATAGGTACACTCGAAGTATACAAGAGATTTTACCTAGTTAGTTAGGTGAGTGTTAGTTACAGATAGGAAACTATTCAAACTAGGAATTGAAATCAAACATAGTGATAAAAAAAAAACTAATCATTTAGCTCTCCCTTCTCTCTAGAAACACCGAAAGTTTTTGGTGTGGGGGGGGGGGTGGCCTTGTTTTGAAAAACATACTCGGTTTGTAGTTGGGGAGGGCAATCGTATCAACTTTTGGCGGGATGTGTGGTGTGGAGAGCATGCATTGGAAAGGGCTTTTCCAGCTCTTTATCGTGTTGCAGCTAATAGGGAGGCTTCAGTGGCGGATATGCGGATCTTTTCCCATGGTGCTCACCAATGGAATGTACTTTTTAACAGAGACTTTCATGATTGGGAATTATCTAGTGTAGTAGATTTTTTCAGTTTACTATACTCCTTGGGGATTCCTATGGCACAACATGACAATTTGAAGTGGAGGTACAATGATCATAAGAAAGGCACGGTTAAGGCATACTATAAAATCTTGTCGACACAGGATTGTACTCTGTTTCCTTGGAAGAATATTTGGAGGTTGCAAGTGCCTTCTAAAGTAGCCTTCTTTGTATGGAATGCTGCTCTTGGGAAGATCCTGACCACGGACAATTTGAGGAAGAGGGGATGTATTGTGATGGATTGGTGTTCTATGTCTAAAAAACATGGAGAATCTGTGGATCACCTTTTATTGCACTGTAAGGTAACAAAGTTGTTGTGGGATGAAATCTTTCGAAGGGTCGATATTGCTTGGGTTATGCCTTTGATGGTGGTGGATTTGTTCAGGTGTTGAAGGAAGATGCAAGGTTGTCACCAAGTGGCAGCTGTGTGGAAGATGATTCCGTTGTGTATCATGTGGTGTATTTGGACGGAACGGAATGCACGCTGTTTTGAAGATAAAGAACGAACTATGGAGGAGCTGAAGAAGTTTTTCTTTCACACTTTAATGCTTTGGTTTTATGCTATTTTACTTAATGGGAACAATGTTTACGATTTCTTGTCTTTAATTTCTCGTTCTTAGAATGTACTTAGGGGTCTTTTTGTATACTTCCTGTGTACAAAGGCTATGCCTACTTATTTCATATCAATAATATTTATCTCTTATAAAAAAAAAGAAACACTGAAAGTTTTTTTGAAAATAGCCTGAGGGTTCTTGAGAGTTAGTGTTTATCCTTAAGCTCTCGTTAATGTTGTGATACGTTAACTGATAGTTTTAAGATGGGTCGACCTATAGAAGTTGTGATTGAATCCAAATGCTTTATTTTGTCAAAAAATGGTGGTGGATTGTGAGTTATCGAGAGAAACTGGAAGACAGAACACACGGTGATGTTGGGTCCTTCTTCAACGCAGTGGCTGGGGAAGGTGTTAGAGGAGAGCCTAAGAGGGGGGAAGAAGGAAGTATATTCGTCAACTAGAGAAGGATATAGTAGTATTATAGCCCAACGCTGCTCAAATCGTAGAGGTAGATATCTTGAAGTTTCTGAATATAATCAGGGGGGGAGGAGGAATGTCATATGTATCCCAGAAGGTGAAAATGGTTGGGGCTGGAGGAAGATGAGGGAGGTGCTGTTAGAGAAAGGGAAGGAGGTTATTAAAGTGGGTGTTCCGCCTGGTGGAGGTCAACCGAGTGTTGGCAAAGGGGAGTTGAGGAACCATTCTCGGTCGTATAAGGAGGCTCTTGCTCAGATGAAGCCGAAAGTTGCAAGGCAGAGGGATGGCGGTGCGAGAGCCTCTGACAAAGGAAAAGTGCTGTCGAAACCAAATGTTGCGTTGAGCCATCCCCATGGCAGGAACTCAGTGGCGTGTCAGGAGACATGGGAGGTCCGAAGGATGTTACGGGAGATGCAGGGACATTTGCGCATGTTGTAGAGAGATATGGCTGAGGTAGTGGAGTTTGTCGGTTCACTTAAGGAAACGGATGATATGGGAGAGTTAAAAGGCAAAGCAATACTGTCAGATGATGGGCCTAATGAATCAATGGCCCAGGAGAACGTTAGAAATAGAAACGGGTGGGCTGCTGGTTGGCGAAAGATATCTCGGCCTAAACCGCAGATGGTTTCGGATGAGGCTGGGCCGTCTCAGTTGGTTTCGGATGGGGCTGGGCCGTCTCAGTCGGTGTTTTGGCCCAAACCGCAGATGGTTTCGGACGGGGCTGGGCCCCGTCTCAGTCAGTTTCTCGGCCCAACCTACAGTTGGTTTTGGATGGGGCTGGGCCGTCTCAGACCAGGGCCCGGGGAACCAAAGCCCAAGCTCTCTGTAAACCCGATAGTGTGCCCTAGCCCAACGATCCCAGCGGAGTTGTGCAGCCTCGGCTTCGTGCCGGATAGTCTATGGACGGCGAAGTTTCAGGCGGCCGTTAGACAAATAGCGCCGACGGAGGTAGAGGATGCCGAAAATCCCGTAGTGAGCCCTAGCCCAATGTTCCCAGCGGAGCTTCAAAGCCTCGGCTTCGTGCCGGATAACCTATGGAAGGCGAAGACTCAGGCGGCCTTTGCATATACATCGCCAATGGAGGTAGTGGATGCCGTTGAAGAGGCGTCGCCGATGTTTTGTGCGCAATAGGCACTAGTGGAGTTTGGAGATAGTTTTTCACCGTCGAAGGAGGGTCAGATCTTGAAGATTAATGCTGATGGGGTGGGTTTTGCTTCGGTGAAACAATCTGTCAAACCTTTTGAGGAGTTTGAGTTGGTTGAAGTTGAGGAAGATTCGGAGGACTTTATGAATTTGGTGGAGGATGAATTATTCATCCCTGAGGCTTGCGGTTTGGAGGAGATCTTAGTGGGAAAAGAGTTTCAGAATTGTCAGAGTAACTGGTTGGGGAATCCTCTACCTTTGAACTACTATTTTCCAAACCAAGCTTCCGATTGGGTCATTGATAAAGTGAAAGAGATTCAACATTTCGTGGGGATTAGCTATGAGGGGTATGAAGAGCAGTTCATAGCCATGTTAACAGCTATGGAAGCTGGACATCAACAAAAAAAGAAGGGGGACTCGAAGATCAGTAGGGAGCTTAATAGACTAAGGTGGTCGATGAAATCGGTGGGTAGCTCCAGTAGGAATAGGTGAAGGGGAAGGGGCTGATTGTTCCCCAATGAAACTTAAGATTGTATCTTGGAATGTCCGGGGTCTAAATGAGGCAGAGAAATGTCTTCGGATTCGGCATTTGCTTCGTGAGTGGAAAGCGGACAATGTATGCTTACAGGAGACGAAGTTGAAGATGATCAATAGGAAGATAGTGCGGAGATTATGGAGCTGTAATTATATTGATTGGGTATATATGGCCTCTTCAGGGGCATCGGGAGGAATTGTAGTGATGTGAGATAGGCGAGTGGTGGAGAAAGTGGAGGATTATATAGGGAGATATATGGTAGCATGCTCATTTCAATGTGTGTCCGATGGTTTCTTGTGGGCTTTTGCAGGTGTGTATGGGCCTAATTTTGACTTCGACACAAGAATATTGTGGGATGAGCTTGCAGGGGTACATAGTTGGTGGGAGCTTCCTTGGTGTATCGTTGGTATTTTAATGTGGTAAGATTCCAAAGTGAAAGCTTTGGAAGTAGAAGATTGAGGCTAGCAAGTTTTGAGTTCTCAGAATGTATATTTGACCTGAACTTGATGGACCTTCCTCTCGCAGGTGGCCCCGCCACATGGTCGAATAATCAGACTTGGTCTCGTTTGGATCGCTTCTTAATTTCACCTGAGTGGGAAAGCCATTTTCCGGATGTTTGGCAAAAGCGTTTGGCATGCTTAACTTCAGATCATTGGCCTATTATGCTTGATTGTGGAATCATTCATAGTGGTAAATGGTACTTTAAATTTGAGAACATGTGGTTGAAAGCATAAGGTTTTGTGGAGAGGGTCAAACTATGGTGGATTTCATGTCATTTTGAGGGTACACCCAGTTTCATTTTTGCGAATAAACTGAAAGCCTTAAAAAGAGATCTAAAGGAATGGAATAAACAGTCTTTTGAAAATATCGAGGAGAACAAAAGCACCAAGTGGATGGAAATACAGGATTTAGAAAGACTGCAAGAAGGGAGGTCACTTAAAGAGAAGGAGCAAGCACATAAAACTGTACTGGTTGTAGAGCTAGAGAGGATAATTTTACAAAAAGAGATGTCTTTGCGCTAGAAGTCAAGAGTACTTTGGTTAAAGGAAGGGGATTGGAGCAGTGTTTTGAGTTTCGTACCGTACTGGCTGATACGGCCGGTATTTTTCATACCGGCCACCAGTCTGATACAGGTACACTGCCTGTTTCGTACCGGCCATTTCGGCCGATATTTCGATCTGTACCGGCCTGTATCGGCCGATATTTCGGCCCTCAATTTGTTTTTTTTTTTTTTTTTTTCATTTTTTCAAATTATAAGTTCATTTTTTGACCCCCAATTCAGATTAGGCTATTTATAATTTATATATCTATATATTTATGTATAATTTATTCATATATAGACTATTATTTTGAAATATAATTTATATATATAATTTATTTATATATCGACTATTCCGAAACGGTACACGAAACGGTACTGGTACCGAAATATTTCGTTCCAGTGCCTTCACCGATACGGCATCCGGTACGGTATTCAAAACATTGGATCGGAGCACGAAATTCTTCTATAGAATTGCAAACTCTCGTAGAAGAAATAACAACATTGAGGTGCTGAAAATTGAGGGAGTTGAGTGCAGAGAAGAAGAGGTAATTCAAGACCATGTGGTTAATTTCTTTGAAAATCTTCTTACTGAGCAGGTGGGGTGGAGGCCTACCCTAGATGGTTTGAATTTTGACACTATTGAGCTGGAGCATGTAGTTAGGATGGAGAGGGCTTTTGAGGAGGAAGAGGTGTATGATGTAATCAGAAAAATGGTAAAAGATAAGGCTCCCAGCCCTGATGGTTTTTCTATGGGCTTTTTCCAAGAATGCTGGGAGGTGATTAAAGAAGATCTTTTGAAGGTGTTTCAGGAGTTATTCTCAGTTGGGGAATTTGAGAAAAGTCTCAACACTACTTTCCTCACATTAATCCCTAAAAAGGTTGGGGCTAGTGAGATTTCAGATTTCAGGCCTATTAGCTTAGTGAATGGAGTTTACAAGATTATTTCAAAAGTGCTTGCTAATCGACTAAGTGAGGTTTTGGAGAAGATTGTTACTAAACCTCAAAATGCTTTTGTTAAGGGTAGACAGATCCTTGATGCGGTTCTAATTGACAATGAATGTTTGGACAGTAGACTGAAGGCTGGTAGCTCAGGGATTATGTGTAAGTTAGATATGGAAAAGGCGTATGACCATGTTAATTGGGATTTCCTTCTATATTTACTGGGTAGGTGTGGGTTTGGAGAAAGGTGGAAGTCTTGGATTAGCTGGTGTATATCCACAGTAAGGTTCTCTGTGTTGATCAATGGAAGCCCAGAGGGTTTCTTCCCGAGTACTCGTGGTTTGAGACAAGGGGATCTGTTATCTCCTTTACTTTTTGTTATTGTTATGGAGGCACTAAGCAGGATAATATCAGCTTTGTTGGCTAATGGGTTTGTTAGGGGTTTTCAGATTGGATTTTCAAGTAGGGGTATTATCACGATCTCTCCTTTGTTGTTTGCAGATGATACTCTAATTATGTGTGAGGCTGATCAAGACCAGTTACGGGCTATGAAGGCATTGCTACTTTGTTTTGAAGTGGTATCGGGCCTAAAAGTGAATTATGATAAATCCGAATTGGTGCCGATTGGAGACGTTCAGAATTCACGAGATTTGGCTGGTATTTTGGGTTGCAAGATAGCGTCACTTCCTATGACATATCTGGGACTACCTTTGGGTAAAGCTTCGAGGGTGCATTCGATTTGGGATACAGTGACTGAAAGAATAGAGAGGAGATTGGCAGGGTGGAAAAGAATGTACTTATCGAAAGGGGGCCGAATTACTTTAATCAAAAGTACACTTTCTAACCTACCCACTTATTTCTTATCCTTATTCCTTATACCGGCAAGTGTGGCGAGTTGAATTGAGAAGATATAGAGAGATTTTCTGTGGGGAGGATTAGGAGAGGAGTTCAAATTTCATCTAGTCAAGTGGGAGATGGTGTGCCGTCCTATCTCTAGTGGTGGTCTGGGTATTAGAAATTTGAGACTGTTTAATCGGGCGCTACTTGGTAAATGGTTGTGGCGATATATCAAGGAACCAGAAGCCTTATGGAAAATAGTAATTTAGAATAAATATGGTAGTTTAGGGGAGGGATGGTGTACTAGAGAAGTTAAGAGGGGCCTATGGAACGGGCTATGGAAACACATTAGAAGAGGATGGGAGGCCTTCAAGCATCATACTAGGTTGTAGTTGGGTACGGGCTCCAAGATCAAATTCTGGAAGGATGCATGGTGTGCCAATAGTGCTCTAAAAGGTCTGTTTCCTCTACTTTTTTTTATCCCAAGTGCCCAAGATGCCACAGTGGCGGAGGTTATGGGAATCTCAGGAAGGAATATTCACTGGAACATCAATTTCAACAGGGCGGCACAAGATTGGGAGATGGGGAGTTTTGCAGATTTTTTTAGTCTCTTGTATTCTTGCCGACCAAATATCCAGCATGAAGATGATTTGTGGTGGAACCTTGCAGTGAAAGGAGTGTTCTCTGTTTGATCCTTTTATAAGGTTCTCACACATGGGCGTGAGATACAGTTTCCATGGAGAAGGCTTTGGCGACATAAGGCTCCTCCCAAAGCTTCTTTCTTTGTGTGGACAACGTCCTTAGGAAAGATTCTCACTACCGATAATTTGAGAAAGATGAGGATAATTATTGCAGGCTGGTGTTGTTTGTGTAAAAGAGGGGGTGAGTCAGTGAATCATTTACTTTTACATTGTGAGGTAGCCAGGAATCTTTGGGACGAGGTGTTTAAAAGAATGGACATAGCTTGGGTTATGCCAGAAACTGTGTTGGATTTATTGGCTTGCTGGACATCTATTTGAGGTGTGCGTCAGATCAAAGCGGTGTGGAAGATGATCCCTATCGGCATTATGTGGTGTTTGTGGCAGGAGCGCAATGAGAGGACGTTTGAAGACAGAGAGATTTATGGCGGAGCTGAAAGTTTTATTTTTTAGGACTCTTTGTACTTGGGCCATTGCCGTGGACTTTAATGGCATGGACTTACATGAATTTTTAGTTTCTAATGCTGCTTCATAGACAGGGCATTCTTAGTGTGTAATTTACAGATGTTTGGATTAATAAAATTTGTTTACTTATAAAAAAAGAACATAGCGATAAAAGGGGCGTATTGAGTGGAAGAATCCCACTCAAATGAAATTGCTATTTCAAAACTGATCTGATAAAAATATTTACTTAACTAATTATATTAATACTAATAATGATAATAATAAAATATTAATAAAGCAATAACTCTAAACACTACTTTAGGACCCGTATGTTACAAGAACTGCGGGCACCTACTGCAGAAAAACCTGAGTGCATAGATTTGCTTGTGTTCATGGTAGTGACTGAAGTATATCCTAGTTTTTGTATCTAGTGTATACGCTGACATGACTTCTGCCTTTATGGTTCTTCTAGTTATTTTAACCTTCAGTAGCTGATAAGAGATCTGGAATAGCAGTAATTATCAATGCTTTAATATATTTTATTGCTCACTAGCTGTTCTAGTAACCTTTTTTGGTGGTGTGGACTCCATTTCTTGAATAGAATGTTATTGCATACTGAGTTGTATTTATGCTTATATGCCCCCTCTGCCCAGATTTTAATTCTTGCCTATTCATTTATCACTTCTTTTTTTTATTAATTCAGAACAAGCGGATAGAGTCTTCAACTGAGGAGAAAACCAATTATGAAGAGGTATGATAGTTGACCTTGGTATATAACAGTTGATATTTGGTAGGTTTTTTTTTTTTTTGGCTTAGAATGAAGACTAATTAGTTGCTAATTGTTTTTCCTTCCTCCTCCCCTCACACCAGGGCTTTTGTTTTTTACAAAAAATCTGGAGTGTCATTGTTGCCTATTTTTTCACCCTTCATTAGAAAGAAACTGTGTAACTCTAGATGATTTCTTATATAATGTTTTCACTAGTTGACTGGTGAAATATTTATTATCTTCTATATTTACTGATCAGAAAAAAGATGACTAGTTAAATACAAAAGTTTCAGTATATATATAGCTTTGAACCCACACTTGGTCAATCTAAAGACATGGAAGAGTTCATGTTTTAGTGTCAATGGCTTAAAGTTTTGTCAGATCATATGCTTTGACCTTTCAAGTTGTTTGTTTGCCATGTACATAGAAGTTTTTCCCGCTGAATTTTGCTTATTCTGTTTGTTTTTAATTCCATTGAATTAATCTTCTGATGATAGCGTGTTAATCAGAAGCAAGTGTTTTTCTGATTGATTTTGTTATTGTGACTCATATATTTCTGTTTCTCATATGGAACCGTGACAATCATATGTTTTACATTGGACTCGGCTACCATGTGTCATGGCAACCAACAAGCAGCAGAACTCAGTTTATTTTATTTGACTGTATCTGTTTGCTTTATTTAGTCCATTGTAGGATATTGTAGGAACTAGTCATCTTTCTTTTCATATTTTTATGGTCGAAGAGCTGCCTGCATTATTGGAGTTCTTTCACTCTTCTGGTTACATTTTTACTGCAAACTGAGCATTACCTGGAGTCATCACCTGAAAACTTTGTTCTTTCTTTTCTTTTCCAGCCTTGGGTTCCTCTCAAGTACCATGGCTCAAAGAGTGATTTCTCTGCCAGATATTTACAAAGAATGGTGGAACAAAATAGCTCTCCTATACAATTTACAATGAATCCGTATGGCTTTTATTTTCTTAGTGATACATGTCATCTATGTTATTTTATGTTT
The DNA here is from genome assembly GCA_029856935.1 of Cyclocarya paliurus. Classification (NCBI taxonomy): domain Eukaryota; kingdom Viridiplantae; phylum Streptophyta; class Magnoliopsida; order Fagales; family Juglandaceae; genus Cyclocarya; species Cyclocarya paliurus. The sequence continues at coordinate 30,373,463 of CM056954.1, read as the reverse complement.
TTGGTCCCTGGGAGGCTCACTGAGCTCATGGGCACAATGTGAGGTAACCTCTCATTTTCTTCAACCCTCAAACACTCTTTCCTAGGTGTTGGTGGGCCTACCAGATCTGTTTGTAAAAGTACAAGAGATTTCACTAGCTGAGCTAACTAAAATGTGATAATATTATCTGTCATAATTACTTATCAAAAAAGTGTCGCCAGTATTTTACACTCTATTGAAAGCAGTTTTTTTTCTAAGTAGCTCTATTGAAAGCAGTTATGCTAATCATTTTATGTTATATTATAATTTCTGTTTGAAGGCACGATTATGTTGACTCCTTGTGTCCCGGGGCATCTAACAACAACATTAAACCGAAAACTACTTCAAAAAGGTATAGTCATCCTCATCATCTAGTTTCTTAGTTATAAAAAAACCTAGTTCCTTCTCGCCCATGTTGAGGAAATCTAGGTTAGTGTATCGTAATTTGATTTGTCCGTTCCTTTTGGATGGTTTGCTATATGCTGCAGTGATGTTAGTATTTATCTTCAAAGTTTTAATTTGTTGGGTTTATATTAAGGTAGGCATTAGTTAATTCTGGAAAATGTAATAATATTTTGCGTGATGAATGGTTTGGTGGCTTGCTGTGTGATCTTTATATTCATGCAAGTATTTAAGGAAGAAACTAGGATGGGGTCAAATTAAATAATCTGACTTCACCTCATCTTCTCTGTAAAACTTTCCATTTGCTTTTAATTGCATCTTTTAGATGTAACTGCTTCTAAATTAGTTAATACATTGGATGTGCAATTCGAATCACAGTTTGAAACTTTGTTGTTACGTTGCCCTCTCTGTGAAAGACTGGAATTTAAGATGAAGAATATCTTACGTAGTCATCTCTGAATTTGGCAAAATTACTCTCAACAAGATAGTGAAATAAAATGTACATTTTGACTCTTCATCTTCTTCACTTCTGCACATTTTCTTTTCCACACCTTCCCAAATTATGTCCCTTGTCACCCAAATTAGTGGGTTGCTTAGCTACCCTAGCTTCAAATTATGGCTCATGCCATCCATGTGCAACATAGCCCTAATCTGTGAGCTACAAATTCATCAAGGTAAGGTTTGGTTATAAGATGGAAGGTCAGATTGCCTCCATCTATTAAAGGACTAAGGGATGAATGATACTAGAGAGAGATATACACTTGTAGAAGGGCAAAGAATATACAAATAACATTGGAGGAAGATAGTAGAGTGAGATCTACATTTGTAGGAAACAATAGGAAGGTTACTGTATGGGTGACTTTAGTTGTGTGCACAAAGTTTCGGAGCTTATGTGATATATAGGAAGTGTCTGTTATACGATTCTCTTGTGATCGCAAACCTCATCTTGAGGTTGAGAATGAATCAATGAAAAGATTTTAACTGGCTGGGGGTATTGTAATTCCAGTCAACTATTTGACACCACTTTGCAATTTGGCTTATATAAAATACATTAGGACCATTTACATGACTAGTACACTAATGAAGATAATGACTGGAGTCTATGCTTTGTTGACTTGAGGAGATGGAACAAGGGGCTCAGACAATTGTTGAATCTCAGGACTTTTTGGATTTGTATTGAATATCATGAGAAAACCAAATGTTGATCTGTTTGTTGATGAGGTTGGTAATTAGCTGACTATCTAGGCCATGGGAATCTGAAGCTGCCATCTTCTCTTATTGACAGATAGTTGTCACTGTTAGAATTTAGATGCAAGATTAAGGTAGATTTTGCAAGTTTTTATGCTTAGTGCTTTATTGGAGAGGTAAGTTATATATACTCAATTCTACGCTCACTGTTGCTATTTTTTCAATGGACAATCACGGAGGTTATGGTCAAGGAACATGGTGAAATTCTTGATTGTGTGTCATTCTTCACAAGTAAGCGCCATTTTTTATGAAGATAGCAAACTAATACTGAAACTTGTTTGAGTTGTATCAGAAATTGCATGTAATCATTTTATTAGGAGAAATTTATAGGTTATAAGATAGGTCAATGGGGGGGGGGGTGGGGGGGGTGGAGTTCAAATGTAGTAAATGGGTCGTTTGGTGTTGGGGTTTTTTTTTTTTTATAAGTAAACGATTATATTGATATGAATAGATATAGCCCAAGTACACAAGATGGTATACAAAAGGTCTCACCTATTTAGAGAGAGGAAACAGAAACAAGAAACATGAATTGAGGCCACAAAAATCTATAGCAGTGGCCCAAAGAAAGAGAGTGCTAACAAAAAATAATTGAAGTTCTTCTAGTGAGCGCTCCTTGTCTTCAAATGCCCGATCATTTCGCTCCTTCCGTAGGCACCACATGATATAAATCAGAACCATTTTCCACACTGCTGAGATTTGTGGGAGACCTCGTAGATTTATCTAGCTGGCCATGAGCTCTATTATTGGGGCGGAAATAACCCAAGTTAACTCCATTCTCTTTTTTTTTTTTTTTGATAAGTAAAAATATTATATATATATATCAAAAGGAGTAACCAAGTACATTGAATGTATACAAGAGAACACCTTGCTCATAATAGAAAACCCCTAATAACCCAAAAAAGCCTGTGAAAAAAACCCAAAATACACCAACCCCGACCCCAACCCCTTGTTTTCCTGTCTTCACAATGCTCTTCCTTTAGATTTCCCTCTAGTTGAGCTATCACCCTTAGCATCGTAGTTGATTGTCGAAAAAGGACGCTGTAACTCCCTGCTTTTCTTGAAACTTGATTTGGTTTCAAGCGCATGGCTTGTCTCGATCGCAGTAATTAGTTTTTTAAATTGGTCTTCACATCCTCCATGTGAAATTCTCACGAACTGCTGAATCTCGTTAACTTTAGGTAGAATCCAATCCGCTATTGGAGGAAGAGAGACAGGGAAGCCACAGTATCCAACTGCACTCCCGACTCTAGGCATTCCTTTACACAAGGCACCAACGCCAAATCCATATTCAAATCTCGTACCTCCTCAGCAACTACATTGGTTCTCTCCAATGGTATAACATCAAGTCCCTTCACCTCTGGTGACCCTTTTTGTGCAACTTCAGCAGGTCCCTTCACCTCTGGTGACCCATTTTCCTTCAACTCCGACGAGGGAGCCATAGTTTTTTCAGGTACAAAAGTCACCTTAGGCGAATGACATTCCATTGCAGATGTCTCTACGCCGATACCCGATGTAGAACCCACTTCAAATAACCCAAACTTCCTTTTGACCCGCCATACTCTTCTAGATCTGGGTATAGGGCTGAATCCCATTTTTCGTTCTCCTTTATCTGAGCTTAAAGGATTCGGGCCTATCTTAGTCTTGTTCCTTACAACCCTGTTGCCTCCAGCTAAAAGCAGGTCTATTTTCGTAGACAAAAAATCCATCGCTGCCCTCAATTCGACAAGTTGGGTTTCCATCTCATTTAAAGAATTATGCATCGCGACAAGCTGGTTTTGAGATGTGATCTGCAAACTACTTTCATCAATTCCCTCACTATGAACCCCAAAAGCATGACCGGCCTTTAAAGCTGCCGCATATGGTCGCCTCGCCACCGTGGATATACTTGGGTCTTTATGATTCACCTCCAAGTTGATGTTCTCATTCTTCTTTTGGTTTTACTTCTTTGACGCATCAGTAAAAAGCATATTCACAGCTCTGTGTACTTCTGCATCAAATTTCTCCCAACCCAAACGTTCATACCCTTCGGAATGACTACAACACTCCGCCGGCCTCCTCCACCATATTCGGTGACCGTTAGAAACCTACCATGCTCGTTGGAGCATCGTTGAGCCATGAATGTTCTGTTTCCTTCGCGCAAGTGTTTTGTGAAATCCAAATTTCTCCCCGCTTATAATACTGCTTCCACCGTAGCCATCAGCCATTCTATACCTCTACAACAAATCTCCAAACCCTTCTACTCCTCTCCACAAATTTTAAGAAAGACCTCCATGTTTTTGGCAAAAGTTCAAAAGCCTTCGATTCCACCCAAAAGCGCACCAGCTGACCCATACTAACATCAAACCTACGACTTCAGTTGTAGAGGCATCCCAAGCTGCATGTCTTCATTCTGTCGAGAAGAAGCACTACGTGAAAGGGGAATAGATACCCCTAACTTGAGTTAATGGAGAAACTGAGTCGCCGGAGAAGAACCGACGTTGGGGGGCCCAATCTGGAGTCGCTGGTCTTGTTTGAGACGGTGGAGATACGGATCTGACGCCAGAAAGCGCACTGGAAGCTAAGGAGCACGGATCCGATGAGAAAACTGAGAAAATCTCAGAGGAACAGGGTTGCCGGAGATGAAACGACGACGGGAAGCCCAAACTGGATTCGCCAAACTTGTGTCGGTGGAGGATCCGACAACATAATGAAATCGCCGGCAAGATCCCCAAAAAAATCCGAAGATTCACGGGAGTGAATGAAACTAGGTCTCCGGCGAGACAAACTACGCTGGACGGCCCTCGGCGAAGTTGCCGGGGCCCGTCGAACCTCTTTGTACCGGTGGTGAGAAGACACTCCAATCTAGGGTGGATGAGGGTGGATGAAGGTGGTGGCGTGTTTAGGTTTTCAGAAGGAATGGTTTTTGAGAGGAAGAGAGAGCGGGTTGGGGATGATTTATTTTATTAATGGGTTTCCATTCTATTAAACACTTCATTCCATAACATTCCAGCAACCTCACAATGCAACAATAAATGATCCATAGTTTCACCATTTTTCCTACGCATATAGCACCAATCTACTATGATCACCTTATGTCTCCATAGATTATCCGTCGTCTAAATCTTACCTAATGTTGATGACCATACAAAAAATGCCGCTTTGGGAGGTGCCTTGTTTCTCCATGGGAATTATGTATTCTGTGGTTGTGCAAGAGACTTATAAAAAGAACGGACCGAGAATATACCTTTATCGGTGGGTATCCGCCACATCTTGTCTGCTCCTTGGGTTCTCGGCATCATGGTGTATAGAAGAACTCCTCAATGCTGCCAACTTCCCAATCTTGGGCGGCTCTAGTGAAATTCACATTCCATTGGACTAGGTCTCTAGATAACTCCATGCAATTAGCCACTGAGGCATCTTTCTCACCTACAATCCTAAAAAATGATGGGAATGAATCCTTTAGGGCTTGATCTCCACACCACAGGTCGGTCTAGAATTTTATTCTAGGTCCATTGCCCAAAGCCAGCCTAGTATGTTGATTAAAGATCCCCAACCCTCTTTGAATGTGTTTCCAAATTCTCACTCCATAAACCTCGTGAACCTCCCTAGTGCAACCCCCCTCCCCCTCAACATGCATTTATATTTGCAATCAATCACTAACTTCCATAGGGCTTCCGGTTCTGTATTATATCTTCACAACCACTTCTCAAGCAAGGCTCGATTGAAAATCCTCAAATTTCTAATACCCAACCCACCCAAAGAGACTGGAGAACATACCTTATCCCACTTGACTAGATGATACTCAAAGAAAATCACAATATAGCTTCTCAATACGGTTTGCCACACTTGCTAGAATTGGGAATATAGATAAAAAATACGTTAGTAGATTAGAAAGAGTACTTTTGATGAGGGTGTTCCTACCACCTTTCGAGGATATAATCTCTTCCAACCTGCCAATCTGCGTTGAATCTTCTCCACCACTGTATCCCAAATCGATATAGATCTTGTAGCTGCCCTTAAAGGAAGACCAAGGTAATTCATGAGATGAAAGGAAACCTTACAGCCAAGGATACTAGCCAGCTACCGGATGTTACCAACATTGTCCACTGGCATCAATTTTGATTTATCAAAGTTCACTTTCAACCCGGATGCCGTACAAACAATAAATGAGATAGGTTAATAGTGCCCCTATTAGGATTACCCACCGAAAATCCCTCGATAAAGCCACTGTTCACCAAGGCTAGAATCATTTTGCTAAGTGCCTCCATGACAAGAACAAATAGGAGTGGGGACAAGGGATCTCCTTGTCTTGGGCCTCGAGAGCGGTTAAAGAAACCATTTGGGCTACCATTCACCAATACTGAAAATCTCATCGTTGAAATACACCATCTAATCCATGAGCACCATTTCTTTCTAAAACCACACCTCCCAAACACAAAGTAAGAACTCCCAATTAACATGATCATACACATTTTCCTTATCTAACTTGCAAGGGATTCCCAGCTGGCTAGATTTTAGCCTACGGTCTAGGCACTCATTAGCAATAAGGACTGAATCCAGGATTTGCCTATTTTTAACAAAAGCATTTTGGGGTTTTGTAATGATCCTCTCCAAAACCTCTCCTACGCGATTGGCGAGCACCATAGAAATAATATTATATATCCCATTCACAAGGCTAATGGGCCGGTAATCCTTCACCTCCGAGGCCCCAATCTTCTTAGGAACGAGTGCTATAAATGTGGAACACTTTCATTAAATCCGCCCTCACCACATCCCGACAAGTTTGACAAAATCCCATGGAAAAGCTGTCCGAGCCAGGTGCTTTATCTCTAACCATTCTCCCTACCACGTTGTGGACCTCTAACTCCTCAAAGGGCTGCTCCAGCCATGAAGCCTATTGTGGATCAATGGACTCAAAGGCTAGTCCATCGAGTTTTGGCCGCAATCCCACCTATTCAGAAAGTAAGTGTTCAAAAAATCCCACAACTTGCTCCCTAATCACAAGATCCTCCATACAGTCCACTCTGTCTATTTTCAGCATCTCAATGGTGTAGTTCTCCTATGGGAGTTGGCCACTCTGAGAACTTTGTACTGCGGTCTCATTCTTTCAACCATAAAGCTCTTGTTTTTTTTTACGCCAAGAGATCTCCTCCAATAACACAACCCTTTCAAATTTTGCCTTTAACTCAGCCTTCCGAGATGCTTCCTCCATAGAAAGGGCATGCCCTTCCCACGTCCTCTCTACCTCTTGAAGCTCCTCTAGCATGGACTTTTTACAGTCTCCTACATCACCAAAAGATTGAGTATTCTATATCTTTAAATAATTTTTTAGAGCTTTCAATTTTCTTGCAAAAATGAAGCTAGGGGTGCCATTAATCTGCTAAGAATCCCACCATTGCCTAACCCTTTCCACAAAACCTTAAGTTTTCAGCCACATATTTTCGAACTTAAAATACTGACACCCTCTTTGAATACCTCAACAATCTAGTAATAATGGGAAATGATCTGAACATAGACAAGGCAGCCTCTTTTGACAAAGCTCTGGATAATGTGTTTCCCACTCTGATGATACTAAAAATCGATCCAATTTAGACCACGTATGAATATTGGACCATGCATAAGCACCACCCATGAGAGGAATATCCATCAAACCCAAGTAAAAAATACACTCCGAAAATTCTATCATTGCCGGTCGTAATCTGCTCTCACCACATCCCTTGGGCGGGTGCCCCTATCAGATGCCGAGGGGTAGATTGGCGCCACCACAGTCTGGCCATCCCTTCCAACACCACATTTTTCACAAAAAAAGTCCACAAAATCACATATAATTAGAAAAATCTCACAAATTCAACAAAAACAAACTTACAAAGTTACATATTAGACCAAACAAATAAACCAAAATAAGTCGTAATCGATTTGAAGATCTGTGCACATACCCACGACAGCATGTCATAAAGATATGTGCATAGATCTTTAGAGATTTGTGGGCAGATCTTTATGGCCCATGGTCACGACTGTGGATCATAAAACTCGCATACCCACGGTCGCAGCTATAGGTCTTTACCTTACATATCCATGGCAACGACCGTGGTGTGCTGGGCAATAGAGACCATGGCCAAGTGATGGAGATCCAAGAAGGGTCATTCGTAATGCCACTAGGAGGGCTAGGTATGCCGAGGCTAGGAGGGTGTCATTGGGGTGCATGCATGGCTCGGGTGATGGGTTCTTGGGTGCCCAAGACAAGGTCAACTAGAGGAGGATCAAGTTAGCCAATTCCTTGATTTTAGGAGTTGGTTGGCAAATCCCTTGAACTTAGGGGAGGAGGCAAACCCCTTGATTTTAGGGGATTGAGCGGTTGCTACAGGGTTGGCCGAATATCTCCTTCAAATTAGGGAGATTATCTATTTGTTAATTTGTTTGAGTTTGTTTCCTTTATTTTAGGCATGTGATAAGATTGTTTCCTTAAATTTAGCAGTTTGATTTGTTTTGGAATTATGATTTCAAAAGAAGTCGTTGGAGGGAATAATTGGGGGAGGGCTAGCCGAACCCTAGTACTATTTATTTTGGTTTTGCATTGTAATTGATTATTATGTTATTTTGAATGAATGTGAATTTTCTCTTCTAATCTTTTGAGAATTGAGTGCTAGCCCGAGTTAGTCTTAATTTTCACTATCATACCAATCGGATCTTGGTGTTGTCTTGAGATAACCCTAGATTCAATCACCTAACACGTCACAAACACTTGAGTGAGAGTGAAGCTTCCATCACTAGGCCATGGGCCTGCCCGAGTTTCACCCATCCACCCAACCCTATAAATATATAACAATAATTTATTTTCAGTTGTAAATTCTAGTTAGGTACCTCTCATGTATACTCTATGTGTACTTGGGCTTTGCCTATTATTATGAACAAAATTTACAACTGAATGTAAATTATTATTGTGTATATATATATATATATATATATATATATATATATATATATATATATATATATATAGGGTTGGGTAGACGGGTGAAACCCGGGTGGGCACATGGCCTAGTGATGGAAGGCTCACTCTTACTCAAGTGTTTGTGGCGTGTTGGGTGATTGAATCTAGGGTTATCTCAAGGCAACACCAAGATCTGATTAGTATGGTGGTGAAAATTAAGATTAACTCGGACTAGCACTCAATTCTCGAAAGATTGAAAGAGAAAATTCTCATTCATTCAAAATAGCATAATGCTGAATTACAAGCCAAAAACCGAAATAAATAGTAGGGTTTCACTAGAGTTTCGGCCATTCTTGCCCCAATTACTCCCTCCAACATCCTTATTCTCAAACATAAATCAAACTCCTAAGTTTAAGGAAACAATCTTATCAAATGCTTAACATAAAGGAAACAAATTAACAAATAGATAATCTCCCCAATTTGAAGGAGATATTCAGCCAACCCTCTAGCAATCGCCCAATCCTCTAAAATCAAGGGGTTTGCCTCCTTCCCTAAGTTCAAGAGATTTGCCAACCAACCCCTAAAATCAAGGAATTGGCTAACAACTTGATCCTCCTCTAGTTGACCTTGTCTTGGGCGCCCAAGGACCCATCACCCGAGCCATGCATACACTCCAATGCCACCCTCCTAGCCTTGGCACACCTAGCCCTCCTAGTGACATTACGAATGACCCTTCTTGGATCTCCATCACCTAGCCTGGCACCCATCCTCCAACATTTCAAACAGGAGGATTAAAGCCCGTCCGCCTATTGTATAAGGGCGGATGCCCCCCGCCTAGCCTAGGTAGGGGCTAGACGGATGGGTCAAGCGGGCTAGATGCAGAGGCCTGCCTAGTAGGCCTACAAGAAAGTAGAGAAATTCAGTTTTCAGTCCGGTCTCAGGGTGGGGTTTTTTCACCCCGAACCAACCTTATTTACTATATATATATATATTTTAAAAATTTTATATGATATTTTATAATTTTTCAAAGTAATATAAATTGAAAACAAGTAATTGTATGATTTTCTTCTAACTAATTATAAGTAATTATGTAATTTTCTTTTAGCCTAATTATTTATGCTTAGATTATATAAAATATTTAAGGTTAAGAATTCTAAGATAGGGTATTAACTATTAATTATTGATAATACACATACTTCTAACATTATTAATTTATTTTACTTAATTAAAACACTTAATTAGTTAAGTATATAGTTAGACAACTTAAATTCAATAATTCACTTAATTATGATTTTCATTTTATATAAATTTTGTCAAAAACTTTGGGGAAAAAAAAGAAAAGGACCTAGACCAGAACACCCTGACAAGACCGATTGGACTGAACCAAAGCGGTCCGGTCAAGACTTTTGGTGGACCAAAAAAAGGGGTCCAGTCCAAAATTCAAGTGTTGTCTCTTGTATACTTCATGTGTACTCAAGTTCGCCATCTATGTTGCTAACCTCATTTACTTATCAAGAAAAGAAATTGGCTGGTTAGCTTGAGTGTTGCCGTTCTACCAAATCGAACCATCAATTACTTTTGACAATTAACTGGTTTGAGTTTTGCCTTCTACCATAATAGTTAAGATACTTGCACATGTCCAATAAAAGCAAAAAAAAAGTCAGGGAGAGAGAGTGGAAAAACAAAAATAAAAGAAAAATCGAAAAACAAAGCAAAAAGAAGTAAATGAATAATCCTCGGATAATCTTGTCCTAGTTTTCCTCTATCTTGTAGCTCCGACCATCTAGGCACCTAGCTTCCTTGGCAAGGCCTTTTTAGATTCCATTTTCAAAGAGTTGTTTCCAAAACCCCTAAAAAAATCCTATCTGTATTCAACTCCCATCATCTCTGATCATGGCTCTATTGTCTTTCCTCTCTCTCCTTCTTTTGCAAAATATGCTGACGATCTCTCTTCGAAATTTCAGGTGTCATATTTTTTTATATACCTCCTTGATCCTCCAATCTCTTACTTGTTGTAGAAATTCTATATTTTCTCTATTACCCCAGTATTCATTTAGAAGTTGGCAGAAAAACTTTGTTTAAGAAGTTTTTAAAGTTTTTTTTTTTTAAATGAGAGTTATTGAGTGCATTTTAAAAAATAGTAAATTGTGTGTATATATGCTTTGGTAATTAAGATTTTGTTTTAAAACTGGGTATTGCTTTGATTAATTGTGTTAGCTAGTTTTGAATAGAGGCTATGCATATTGTGGGATTGATGGGAGGGGAGGTGGAAGGTGGGAAGAAATGATTCATTTGGTGACGATGGTAATTTCAGCAACAATAGTGGTGTTGATTCGGAAGCAACAGGTTTCAATCAAAGTTGGGGCTCAGGCACTCTTCTATCCAGCTTTACTCTTCAATATTGCTAGGAATAAGATTTAGGTCAAGTTTAAGTGGTGTCCAGAAAATCTATTGGTTGAAAATCAATTCTCAAGGAAAGATTCTAAAGGGGACTGTAGGTTTGAGTAGATAGAGAGCCCTTTGCTTGAGCAAGAATCAATTTTCTGGGAAGGTCCCGGATGGCATTGGGAGTCATTTCCTGTTGAGGTCCGTTGATTTTGCAAAACTTTGCTTCCATTGTGAACGTATCTTGTTTCAGCCAATAGATCTTCTAGTCAATCTATTGGCCAAGAATCAATTCTAAAGATCTCTCTCCCCCCCCCCCCCTCTCTCCCCTGCTTTTCTTGGACATGTGTGAGCATCTTAGTGATCTGATGTGTAAAACTGTAAAAGTGGTACACCCCGTCAAAAGTTAAAATTTGAATAAAATATTATTTTTTAATATTATTATTGTTTTGGGATTTGAAAAAGTTGAATTGTTTATTATATTTTATGTGAGAATTTGAAAAAGTTGTAATGATGAGATGAGATGAGAATTTTGTGTTTGAAGTGAGATCCAAACCAAACCTAACTGTTTTTCTTGTTGAAGTTTAATATTTTTTCCCCATAGAATTTCACAAATGTTAATGGATAATGTTTCAGGTTTATGCTCTCACTGCCTTTGGAAGAACGTATTAAGAAACTGCTGTGTGAGGTTTGTTGCAGCTTAACATTACATGCATGATTTTGCAATGATACGGTCATGGCACTTGAAAAATTTCTGTGGTGCCTGCATATGTGTGCATTTGTGTATACAAGAGCACCTATGTATGTGTGTGGGCTTGGAAATTTCCAGGGTTGGTTTGCGAAATAAATGTTGAATCTGCTTATCTTCCATCTTTTCAACTAACTTTAATTTACTGCACGCATTTCTTTTTGAGTTCATTCTTTATTCAATAAACGCCTATACAACAAGCTTGCATATCAGCCGGTCTATAATATCAACCGGTATATAAGATCTTGTTATCTTTCTGGTACAATCCATGCTCTTATGTCGGGCATCATGCCCTTGTTCACTTTTAATTGTCGTCTTGTCATTGGTGGAAGGCTTTTTGCATTTTTACTCATTGTGGGGTCTATGGTTTGAACCTAGGGTATAACTTTGTAGCTTCCGAGTGCAAGAGCACTGACTTTGATGTTATTGTAAGGTCGAGTGTCTATTCATTTAGATTGCAAGTATTTGTTGTCTTTTTTTTTCTTTTTTATGTATTATAATGAAATAAAGTTGGTTTTCAAACCTCCTACTTTTTTTTTTTTTTTTTCAAAAAGAGCAAAATGGAAGAAGCATGCTATAAAAGGAGTTTGCAGTTTGTCTTGGTCAAAAGTACGAGTTCCCAGAGCAATTCGCCACCTCTTTGGGTGAATTGTGTTTCCGATCTTCACACTGCTTAAGTTATATTGTGTGTCTGGCAAGGCTCCTCTTCTGGTTATATCTTTTTTTATCTGCATTACTTTCTAACTACGGATGTGTCATTTTTTTACCGCTTTTTTCTACAGTTCCACACATTCTATATCTGAAGCATGGATAAGTTTACTTGCAGTTCTATTTTTAAATATTTATATTTATTTTTCCTTATGATAATTTAGGATCTTTTCTTAGCAGGGACCTCCAGTTCACCGATTCAGCTTTCTGAAACACTTTGCTTTAGATTGCTGCGATGAAGAATTTTTGCAAGTCCTTCAGAAGCATGCTTTACTAGTCCAAGGTCTTTGGGCTCCAAAAAGTTCATTGTTACTTCTGGAAGATGGTGAATCGTCCTTAGTTAGGGATTACTTACTTCTTTTATTTAGCGAGAATTCAACAATTTCAGAATCAGATTTGTTATCAAATATCCCAACAAATCTTAGGAAAAAAATGGAAGTCTTCCTGGATGCTTTCGCTGTCAAAAGATCTTCATTCAAATTTACTGGTTGGAAATTTAAAGAGCCTGCTGATGCGTCATTTATAAAACGCTACCCAAAAATTGTTGACGCACAAAAAGAGGTTTGGAACGGTATTGAGAAAAACTTAAAGAAGTATATTGGAGGTAAAAAAAGAGGGCCACGCGAAAGGAATGCTGACCCAAAGCCTATAATAACTGGTACACCTGGGAAAACTGCAAACCCTATTGGAACCTTAATGAAAAATGCAATTGGAGTATCCAGTGGGAGGAAGACCATGTCTGAAGAAACTCGAGAAGCTCTACCAAAGGCCCTCACAAAAGTTTTTCAAACTCACAAGGTTTGCAGGTTAGTTTTTGGAGCTTTCATTTCTTCACAACTTACTACAGTACGAATCTCAGCACTAGTTTTATTTTCAACATTAAGCTGCCTTTATGTCTTAAGATTTCCATAATTGTTGCCTAGTATCAGTTATATTGAACATAATTTTGAATGACCAACAAAAGGTCATGGCATTTTTTTCCTGCTGTATGTACCTAGATTATGATGTTGCTTTTGAGTTTGGTTGATTCAGCCAGAAGTTTTGCTTTTAAGATTATTGGTGCATATGTTCATGAGGAAATAGTCTTATATTTTGTGGAGTTTTATCTGAAGAAATTATGAATGAATTTAGAGGATTTTTGAAAGTATGACATAGATTTATGTATGGTGTATAGTATTTTATGATGATTGGTGGTACTCTTATGTTCTATAGGTAACACAATTCTATCGTCAAGTACAACTTATAAGATTTAGGACCCGAACTTCGGACAATCTTAGGTTATGATTTATTGAGGTTATTATTTTAGGTTGGGAATTTTATTATTATTATTTCGTGTGGAGAGTTGTATTTTTGTGGAGATTGTTAGTTACTAACTTACTATTGTATTTGGAGTTAAGATAATTGTTGGGTGGATTTATTATTAGGCTTTTAAATCAATTCTATTGTTAAGATTGATATTTGTTTAGGCTAGAATTGAATTTGGAGTGTATGATAATTGACACGTACCGTGCTAACGTGTATGCCTAAAGGATTAGTAAAGCATCGAAACAAAATATGAGACGATCGCAATTTTTGAATATTAGGTTCGATTAAATGATCGAGGATTTAAAAGAGAGATATGAAAAGCATGTGACAGATAAGTATGTAAGTTATTTAAGGTCTAGCAAATTTCGAGGACAAGATTTTTAAAGAGGGGAGTTCATAACAACCCGGCCCAATAATTCTAAGGTTGAAATATTAATAATTTTTATTGGGTCTAAATTATATTTAATGGGCCACATTGGATAAGCTTACGAGTGATAAATTATTGAGATTGATTAAGAGTTTTAATTAGGCTCAATAACTAGGTTAAAGTTGTGTTTAGATGTTGAGCTGAGTTGAGTTCTTTATAAATAGTAATGAGTTGAGATGGTGGAATTCTTTATGAATAGTTGTTAGTTGAGTTGGATGTGGGGCCCACTTAAGATGAGTTTAGATGTGTTTGGATATTAAAATGAGTTTAGATATATTTATGAAAATTTGAAAAAGGTTGTGGGTTCCTCCTGTAAAGAGGTGTTGAATTGAAAAAGGTTGTCAGTCTCACGTGTAAAGAGGTTTTGAGTTAAGATGAGTTTAGTGATTTGAGAGTTAAGTGATTGGATGTTAGACTCAGTTTAAAATTAGACTGAACTGAGTTGATCTCAGTAGAGTCCAACAACCAAACGGGACCTAAATCTAATTTAATATTTATTGAACGAGTTAGACTCCTTTTCGAATTTAAAAATCGGCTATTGGATATTTATTTTAATTTACAATCATCATTGATTGAAATCCTCTACGCAGTTTCAGTCACTGCCAATCCTATATTGAATGAACTACTAGATCATGTTTTTAAATTCAAACTCTCTTCTTAGATGATTACAACTGAGTGTTCAACAGATTAATGTCACTACATGTATTAACCGAGTCCAACTCAAATTGGTCATCACCCTCTCTGAAATCTCTCTATAAATATCTCTCTTCCGCGTGTCATTTGGAAAAAACCATAAACCTTCCAGTCCAACACTGTGATCAATTTTGGGTCAGAAGTTTTAGAAAGAAACACTACAAGGTAAGTAGCTTAATCATAAATTAGGATTGCATATGTTAGTTAGTTATATATATTATTATTAAAGCCAGTTCTTTTGAAGCCAATGTTTACATTCCATGCATATTATGATATTTGCAAGCACACCATTCATCTTGTTTCATTCTACATATTATAGTATGTATTATGCATCTCATGTTGCATAAGGCACGTAAGCTTTTATAAGATCTTGTGTAAGATAAGCTCAGAACAGTTAATTAAATGGTCATTCAGATGCATGGTACCAATGCGATTTAAGGGTGGATGTGCAAGTCACGAATCTAAGTGTGGTCCACCATAGTATGCTAGAATACTATTAGCGGTTTCCCTTGCGGCCGTGGGATGTGTGACGGTTGCACAACCTTGCAAATATGGTTAAGTGTGGGGGCTAGCAAAATAAGTAAGATAATTCAAAACAAATGATGCATGTCATAGTATACGTATGAACAATCATGATTTTAAGTTCTCAGCATAAAATATTTTATAAAAACCTTATGTTAAGTATGTTTACGTTATGATAAGTTTCTTACTAAGTAATCGTCTCATTTTAGTTTGTTTTTATGTTTTTAAACCACTCTAGGTCAAAATATTTATGAAGGTAGAGCTGCAGGACAGGACTTAGTCCAGGGAGGCGTGACAGTGGCCTAGATCATGTATATAGATTTTAAGTTATGATTTTTATGACATGGGCTTTGAGAAGTTTTAATAAATGTTTCCGCTCACTCTCATTTATGATTTTAGTATATTGTAATACAAAACGACTTTATTTATTCTAAGGAATCTTTGTACTTGGCGCTTCCTTTAGAAAAAAAAAATTTATTTTTAATTCAGGTTTAGTAGCAGCACTCTGGTTCCCAAGAATTTCTAGAAGTGATTTTATTCTTAAACCTGGGGAGCAAGGTGTTACATTTTCTGCTTAGTAACAGTTTGGGTGACTAAAGGTCTGTTAGATAATTATTTTTCTTCTCTGGGACTTGTTGTGACAGCCGTTTTAAGGCAAGACACACCTGTGGTTATGGTCTCTTACAAGAATTTTAGGGTTGAACCAATTGCTAATTTGAAGGATTCAAGTCTTCTGGAAACTCTTTGCCAAATTTGATATGAAGTAATTTTTGGGGCACCGCTTTTGTTCCTGGATTTTTTTCTTGAGTTCAATTACTGTGGTGTTTTTACTCTGACAGGAAAGTGATGCTCAGTACAGCAGCTTTGGTGGCAGCTCAACCTACTTGTGCCATTTTAGTGCTTTCACTTGTAGATACTTTGGTTGTGTGGTGGTGGTAGTTAACTAATTTTGGTAGTTTTAAACTGGAGTTAGATGCTGGTTTTGAGAAGCCAGGTAAACTTGCAAAAGCTGGAGTTGTTTGTATATTGTTTTCCTGACTCTGATTAATGTTTCTAAAAATTTTAACGTGATTTACTTATATAAAAAGAAAAATCAACTTGAATTTACTCTTTAACTACTGTAAATGTAATTATTGTGATGTTTGAGGCCATTTAAGTTGTGTGAATCTTACCATTTTTTATTGGTGATATTTTTAGTATTTTGCACCATATGCAATTTAATTTTGTAGTTCTTTTGATCATGGGGTAAAAATGATTAAATTTCTTTGAAATCATGATTCAATAGTAAATACTAGTGTAATAATACTTATTAAAAACAAAAGGATGGTAGAATGATAGCGTCATTTGCTTTGCAGCTTCCAGCTGATATGTCAAGGTCTGCGTCAATTGGCGATTTCTCTGTCTACTCTTCCAAAGGCAGATGCTAGAATGGTGGTTGCTGCTGCTTATGGCGTTGATGCTCCTTCTGAAGAGTTGCACGAGATTATAAACCAAGTTGCAACAAATATTCATGGTCTCTATGTCTTAAAGTCGTCTCCAGAACACCCAGAATACGATCCATTGAGGTCATTCACAAATGCACTACTTTGTTTTCTCTTCTTTCTTTTTTTCTCTTGATGAGCCACCATTGTTGGTGAAAGCTCAAGGGGCACTTGAGCACAAATGCTGTCTAGAGCCTAGGTGTATAGCGCAAGCATGCACCTGATTGATATATAATAACAAAAAATTATTGAAATATAATAAGGTAGAAAAAGCAAGTTGGTAAAACTGATCAAACGAAAAAAGAAAGAGAGAAGAGTGAGAAAAGTGCCTGCGTAAAGCGCAAGCACACACTTTATTTTTGCTTTCAGGATGTCCTAAGTTTTTGTGGAGCGAGATGAGACTATAATGGTTAGCAGTGTCTAGTGATTGTCAGCAACAAGCTTTGATTTGATAGTGGGTTAGGAGTTGTGCAATTGTAGTGGCAGACGAATAAGATGGTGGTTGAGAAAAGGTGGTGGTTTTATGGTAGTGGATGGAGGTGATGTTTGAAGTGGCTTATAGTTGCTAATTCGGGTGATAGATTGGTAGTAATAGGAGTACAGCAGGTTGAGTATCCAAGAGTCTAGTCTCAAATAGAAGATCAAGAACATATTTTCACTTAGAGAAAGATACATACTGAGAGGATGAACAACTCAGTTCCAAGAACATATGTGTGCCATTGTTTTAGATTTTAATGGTCTCAACTTTCATGATTTCCTTGTATCCATTTCTTGTTCCTAGCTACATGTAATCTCTTGTATACTTCCTGTATACTTGGGATATGCCTGTTGCAATATCAATAAAATATCTTCTTACTTATGAAAAAAACCATAGAATGTATACTTCCAAATAAGTCCAGATTTACACACCAAAAAATATTGAAGTTTCAGGGAAAAAAATGGCCATAATTAGGAGACTCCAGCAACTCAAACCATGTGATCGTTAAATGCTAACATCATAGTGCCTTGGTCAACCAACGATGACTTTCAGATCCTGATGGCTTTTACTAGTGGGTGGATCGGCTGCTCTGTTACAAGTGTAATTTTTTTTCTTGATAAGTAAACATTTACCTTTATCATACCAAGTGTAGTTGTAAGCGTTGAATTGTAAAGTCGAAAAGAGTGGAGATGGGAGGAAATAAGAGGATGTGAAAGAGGTCCTTTTTTTTATTGTCTGCTGCACACAAGGTTTTTCACCACATATTTATATTAGCTTAACCGTGGCATAATCACAATAATACCCTTATGTTTTTAGAGTAACAAGGCTTCATACAAAACATAACAGTTCTAACAGTAGTGAATGAGATCCCACATTGGCTGGGAGGGAAAATGTCTTGCAGTTTATAATGATTCCAAGGAGCTTTAATTGCATTCTGGACTAGTCCTATTGGAATATGAGCCTAGATGTAGGTTTGATTTTTCTTAGGTCAATTCAATTGTTGAAATACTTATGAAACTGAATGGAAAAAGATTTAGCCATTTCTCTATTTTTTTTCAAAATGTTTTTGAGCCCAAAGCAATGGTTTTGATGCTCATCTAGTGGAGCATTGTGAATCTAAAAATTAGTTGCAATAATAACTTCATGGTGCTCATGTATTATGCTGGTAAGAAATATTCTACTTTGATTTTATTTGTTTTTCTGTTCTAAAAAATGTGTTTCCCTTACAGGAAAGTTGTTATTGATCTTCTACGTGGAGGATCACCTGATGTAAAGCTTAAAAAGGCTAATGTATTTCAAGCTGCCAAGGAGGTTCTTAAGAGGGATATCTCCATTAATGAATATAATAAGGTCACTTGCTAATTTTCTCTTAATCGACTTTTGATGATCTTCTGCATTCTAAGAATTAGTAGTAGCAGTAGTAATTATGATAGTAGTACTACTAGTATCAACAACTGCAACAACGGAACATGAATCATGCTTCTCATCATGACCATACGAAAATCAAATCCTCTGTACAGAACTCCCTTTTAAACTTGATAGGAGAACTTCTGCAAGTGATGACCTAAAGATGTGAAATTTTTAAAAATTGTGCCATAACTGTCAGGCATGTTACAATATGGTGATGTATAGAAGATTAAGATTCAGAACATGATTCTTTCAATAAAAAAAATGAAAATGTAGTCACATCTTATAAGATTGAGCAGAGAAGCTTCTCCAAAATATTTGTTTGCATCTTTTATTTGAACCGGGTGAACACTGGGTATAGGGCTTCTTATAACAATGTCAACAAATGCATCTCACTTTGCTCGATGAAGCTTGTTCCTCATTTCTTCTACCTTCAGTAGTGTATGCTTTGAAGCATGTAGATATATGAAGCTATAATTTCTCATCTTATATGCTTTCAAACTGCATTGTTGTCCCAGTCCATGTTCTCATGTATGAGGCTGCAAACATCTATCCTGCTAACCAGACTGCATAATATTATCTTAAATGAAATCTGTTACTTGCAGCTGTCCATGGTTAATTATTTGCTTGCTTATTATTGCACGAGCACCTATATGGCATTTGAGTACTCCTAATTTTGTAATCAGAGTTCATAACAGATCTAAAGTACAGGCTTTGTGATAGTTGTACTCACGTAACCTTCACCTGTTCCTTGGAATGTTTGCCTATGTATGAAACACACAAACAGATTTAAATATCTGATCACTGCATCAAATAATGTAATGCCCCCATCCCATAGGTTAGAATTGTTGCTCATACATAATTAAAGGTTAGAAATGTTGCTCATACATACTCTGCATCAAGTAAGAGATCCAACATAACAAAAACTTTATCTATGTATGATTTCTTCGCTCGTCAACATCATCCATTTTATCTGGACATTTAAAAGCATAAAAATACACAAGTGAGTTGATACTTAGTAAATAACACATCATAAATAGGGGTGTAATCGGTTCAGTTCGGTCTGGTTTTGGACATATTTTGAAAACAAACCAGTCTAAGTCGGTTTTGGAATTCTGATAACCGATACAGGCTGATTTATCCAAGAAACCGAAACTTTCTGGTTTTTCGGTTTTGGTCCGGTTTGGTTCGGTTTATAAGTGTAATTCGGTTTTGGGCTTTTTTATTGGGCTAGTTGGTTTTTCTGACCCAAATGAATTATTTTTTTACCCCAAATATGATGGAGCCCAAAACATTATTTTAAAAAACACCATGCATATAACTAATTAACCAAATAAACAAAATCTAAAAAAAAAAATACACTTAAAACAATTGCAAATGCAACCACCAAAGTAAGAGGTCCAACTCCAAAATATATAAAAAAAAAAGTTATAGATTAACTGATTACCAACTAGTTAGCTTAAAAAAAATTACAATTACATATTATATATATACAAAAAATGTACTCTTATACTTATACCCTATTATATATGTATGCAACTTAATATGTACGGATAAATATATATATTTTTTTATGTCGGAGAACCTCTCCAAGGCAAGGCCCTTCGGACCCACCCTTGCAGAGTAAACCCCCGTCCCGTGCACAGCACCCTCGGAAGTTTCCTTACACAGAACTGGTTAAATCGCTAGCTTTTCACTAGGGGGTGTCCCCTAGAGATTGTTTGCACCCAAGGGAATTTAAACCTTGGACCTAGGGAAGCATACCCCAAGCCCAAGGCCTTTACCACTTAAGCCAACCCCTAAGGGTTATTTACGGATAAATAATCACATGTTAATAACTTAAATAATTAAGAGTAAGTTTATATCAAGGAAGCATAAACAATAAGATTATAGGTTCATATTATATTAATTTTATGCGTGATATATATATAGCATAAAAAAATATAGCATAAAAATTTAAAATATTATAATATATAATATAAAATTTATATTTATATATATTTCGGTTTTGTTTGGTCCAATTTGGTTATAAAATCTTTAAAACTGCTAGCAAACCGATTTTTAATCAGTTTAGTTGGTTTTTCAGTTTTTTCTTACACCCCTAATCATACAATATACATAATTTAACTTGGCTTTTTCTTGGAAAACATTCATAGTTCATACTTATACTTACATAGCACATAGATCAATCAATATGTGGCATAACCAGCAACAATTACCCAATAACATATTCATCTTAACCAACAATGAGCATTATTAATAGACAAACATCATATTCATCATATCCGACAAAGAACAAATAATGACATATTCAGCATTAGGGGCACCCTATGTGGGCTGGTACCACCCTCCCCACACCCTGGCTCCACCTCCCCCACATTTCGGATGTTCATGCTGGGTGAGCGGTTAAGCAGATTTCCTAGGCCACCGTCTAGATTCCCGCCCATTCAGACCAAGCCATCCCAAATCCTCCAAAAACAAACCTTACCAGACCATAATTTATTCCAAATCGATTAGAATAACCAAAGCTATTATACAAAATGAGACCCTCAGTCTCTTCATAGACAACCCCACGACTGCCATTGTGGGTCCCAAAGTCATTACAACCACTTCTATCCACCACAACTGGGAGAAGAAAGAAGAGGGGGAGAGGGAAGAAGAAGAAAAAGAAAAAGAAGAAAAGAAAAAAAGAAAAGAAAGAAGAAGCAGAAAGAAAGGTCAACTGGTGGAGAAGAAAGAAATTGAGGAAGAAGAGAGAGAGAGAGAGAGAGAGAATTGTCAAAATGGCTAGGGTTTTTGAGATTCAGATATATATAATATGAAATATATAAATATATATGAATAACAATTTATATGCTGGCGGGCAGGTGAAAACCCGGGCAAGCAGGTGCCCGCTGCATACCTTATACCTTAAAATTTCCCTGCCTGTCCCCTAGCAGGGGCGGAATGATGTGTTGGGTGCGCTGTGTACGTTGGCCTGCCTAGCACCCCTACTCGTATTCAGCATATCCAAGAATGAATAGATGAACATGTTCTTTGCATGAACCAGATACATGGCATATCTAACAATGAATAAACAACCAACATGTTCTTTGCATAAATCATTAAACTTATATTTCTTGCTTTATGGCCAACACACTAATATCCCCAAGCGTAAGGTTTGTGCACCAGTCCCATGGCCCCTGGCCACAAGGGCGACTGCTAAACATTCTTATAGCTTACACTTTCTTTGGTGAAGCACATTTCCACGGAAACGTCCTTCGTGGGGGGTACTGCATGGCCATCTTTTAATGCTTTATTCATTCCTTCATGTACCTTGGCTTTTATCTTTCTTATCATGGCATGCGAAATAACATGTGAGCTAATATGACATTCATATTAAACATGTACGGGGCATTACAAGTATTACGGCGCATGTATCATGTCATAGCATTATTTATACATCATGTCATTAATAACAAATATTTGCAGGATATAAAGTCAAACATGACCTGATAAGCATTATATGCATCATATCATAACCTTCCTCACATTGTAAATCATCATATCGCGGCATTCACAAATTACTTTCATCATAGCATAGGTTCATAAATAGTTATGCACACGTTGCCATGAGAATTGTAAAAATCACTTTCAAACATATGTCACTCTCACAATCCTTTTTTTGCCTGTCGTGCAAACTATTCACATTTTATATTACCTTCTCATTTTCTCTCTTCTCCTTTAATTTTAGTTTCGAACACATTGCCATGTGAATTGTAGCTAATTTTAATGGTCTTTCTTCAGGTCATGAATGATATTTGTGTTTCCAAAGGTTCTGCGTGGGTCTTGAAAAGTGGCGATGGAAATCCAACATGATTTTACCTTGTTCATTGGATTAATGACAAGAAAAATTTTCAGGGTACAAAGAAAAGCAAGTTAAGAGATATGATGCTGGTCAAGCATGTTCACATGCTTTCTTTTCCAGGTGCTTGTTCTCTGTCACGATATCTAAGGTTATACTGCTTTTTTGCTTCACGTACTCCCCAGTCCCTGCATGAAATTTTTTTAGAATCATTACTGATGGATGCCAGCTGAAAGCCTTATTTTTGTGCAGTTTTTTTAATGTTTCTGGTGATTTGGTCGGTGCTTTTGATAGAATTTGAAAAATGAAAAGAATGGGATACAGCAATATAACTGCCTAAACGCATCCTGGAATTTTCTAAAAACTAGTATATACAGCTTTTGGAAATCATAACGTGATGAGATAGAAGTGTGGCATGCATTCGATGTTAGGATTGAAGGATTGTCATTGTTGCCCCTTTTCATGTATCTGTTCCTGCATTCATAAGATTACTGACAATAATCTTCCTTCCGCAGTTTGCTACAATTTTGGTCCTATGAAGGATCCCAAAGACTGGCTGCCAATATGATGGTAGAGAACGAGTTCTTAACCTTTTTGTTGATAGCGATAGAATATGATGGTAGAGGAGTTCTTTTGTTCTTCGAACTTTGATACTTGTAGTGAATATAATAAATAGCTAGTAATCCGTCAGAAAGTGGTCGTATTTAGCATCATTCATTGTGCTCTACGGGTCTTGGCTACATGTCTGTTCATATGTGACAAAAAAACAAATAAAAAAAGAGATGATATTTGTAGTCTTAGAGTTTGTAAGTCTCGATCACTTTGAAAAAAGTGGATAAATCCAAAACCCACATTAAAGATCATTTTTGTAATAGTGGATCTCTCTGTTTTTCCAAAGGAGTGTGTGACTTGCACACTACAGTTCTGTATCTAGAATTACAGAACTGTTTGTAAGAAGGAGATTGTCTTCTTTGAGCCATTTTCAATTTGTGATTTCCGTCAAACAATTGAGAAGAGATGCCTTGCCGAAAAGAAACCTTAACAGCTACCCACAGAAAATAGCAACAAATACGAGAGCCCTAGGTGATTTCACGATTTACTTTCACACAGGTGAAGAGCCCTTTCCTCTCGCATAGGTGATTTCGCGATTTGTGATTTCTGTCTAAGGATCCAACATGAAGAGCCATAGGTGAAGATGCCTTTACATCTGCCCAGAAGTTCTCTCAAGCTGGTGGAGAAAAAAATGATGAGTTTTAATTAAAGGTAAAATTTACAATTTACAATAGCTGACATTTGGGGTGTAAGTTTAAACCAGAAACTGAACTAGTTGGTCTGGTTTTGAATCGGTTTGGTTCGGGACCGGTTCTTATATTATGAAAACCGGCCGGATCTGGTTCAGTCTTGGTTCTATAGTTTTCGGGACCAGACCGGTTGTAAAAAAATATATATATAAATTAATTGTTTATATATGAAATTTTTATATATAATTATATATCATATATGAAATAATTTCATATCATAATTTATAAATTATAATATAAAATATTAATTTTAAATATGAATATTTGTAATTTGTTTGATCATATGTTATTAATATAATTATATATAAGATAATGTTATTATAATTTATAAAATAAAAGTTTAATCTTAAAGATGAAAATTTAATTGATTATATGCTTTAAACATAATATATATATATTAAATTATTAATAATATTTTATCATGAGAAATAACATTTTATTTTATATTTCTATATTTAAAAAAAATCAAAAAATCAAACCGAAAAATGTAAAACCGGGTGTACCAATTTAAGAGAGTAACAGAGATGTAATTGATTTTAAAAAATATAAAATTAGTACATACTAGTTCAATTTTAAATTTTATCTAAAATTGAATCGGTTTGCTCCTTAGCACATGGAGGATGTGTGGGGTGTGTTAAAATAGAAGGCTTCTGAATAATATTTTTCTTGTTTTATACGAGGGTAGACATTTCGTTCCGCTTTTGTGGAGGGTGTGCAGGGCTATTAAACGGGCCTTTAATAGAATTTATCTAAAAGCTCACAGATGGATTTTGAAATAAATAATGTTGTTTTGATACTTTATTTTGATATTTTATGTATTTTAATTTTATTTATTTATTTAATAATTAAGAAAATGATTATTAATATATTGATATTTTCTTTTATATTTTTTTAAAATATTTTAAAATGATAAAAAAATTAAAAAAAAGAAAAGAAAAAGAAAAACTGCTTTTGGCGGTATATTACAGCGGGCAGTTTGGAGCGGCAAAGTACCGCTCTTTTGAAATTAACGAACGAGTTTAACTGACGTGCTCAGTCAGCTGCGTGCCAGATATAAATTAGGAAGCCCCAATCGAGCCCTAGAATTTTCAGCGCTTCGTAGACTTCACTCGTCTGAAATTCCGCGGACCAAATTTCCCAAGAAACACACGAATCAAGACAGAGAGGACGCGCTGAAGGATTGAGAGAGCGAGTAAGAGAAAGCGGAGATGTCTGATCACGAAGGAAGATACGAAGGCAACGGAGAGGACGCAGACAACTATGGTGGTGGCTCCTCTCCTCAATCTCGCGGTGGCAGCCATGGCGGTCCCGACGGTAATAGCGACTCCAGGTCTAAGGTATACGTCACACTTGGATTTTAGTGCCTATGTATTAGACTTTGTGAAGAAGCGTTGGCTGGGTGTGAATCTTCGGGTTTTAGGCTGAATCTAGCGTTTATTGATGATGCTGCTCATTTAAAGTTGAATATTTGGGTTCCGACTGGAAGGGAGATATTGAACGTGTGTTTAGGGTTTTGAATTCATTTCAAAATGTGCGTTGTTGATGAACTATTAGTTCACTACTTCAAATTTTAGAGTTTTGCAATGACATGACAAATTTTTCTGAAAGCTGCTGGGTTGTCTTTTGGGTGCTGTACATGGTTAGCTTATGTAGGTTAACTCATTAGAGTCTTGTACAAAACGGTAGATTCATTATGGGGAAGTAATATAATGATAAACTTGTAGAAGATGTGATGGTCTGGTTTTTGATGAATTTTCGGGGTTTGCTATTTTTTTTTTTTTTTTATAGATGGAGTATTCTAATCTGAAGTGTACCATTTTATGGGTTTTGGAACTTTAATATTAAAATTTTGTGTTATTTCCATTGCACAAGATCATTTTAGATTGTTGCGGGTTTGGATGAGTTTGAAAGAGATATGTTCTTGTCTTAGGTTACTAGATTTTGGAGGAACACTTGTTTTTCAATTAGAAGAAAATTGTGAGTTCAGGGTCTGATTGAAATTTTCAGCTTTGTTCATTTCATTAAGTCTTGGGGTACAATTAATGGTTCAGGGAATTAGTTTTGTTTCTTGTTGATATTACTTAAGTCGTGTTATTGACTGGAGGGTATAATTTTTACCTATTCCTTATTTAGAGTTGGTCAAAGTGCACTTAAGCTTGAAGCTCTAAGCACCAAGGTCAAAGCACTTCATTTCACAAAAGCAAAGCTGTAAAACCCCCAGATTGTATATAGAAAGGGGAGGACGTGAACAGGATACCGTATTGCTGGGGAAGGAGAAGTTTTTGTCCTTTATAATGAAATTTCCATTAGAAGGGGCTCGTATGTGTTCTGCAGAAACCTCTGGAATCTCAGTCAATCAGACCTTGCTTTTGCAAGTGTCCATTCACTTGAATTTGATCTCCTTTCCAAAGGACTTCAATTGTATCATGAATTAGTTCTTTTGGAGTACGGGCTTAAATGTGGCTTCGGCCTCTCTTAAGCTGTTACAAATGACATCAAAGTCAATCCCAAACAGAGGTGTGGGATTTGAGTTGTGTCACCAATGATGAATTGGTCCATCAAGGACATTGGGAATTTAGGGGGGAGATTTTAACACCCCTTGGTTTTTATATAAAAATGGAAGGTGGTGAATGAGATCCCATATTGCTTGGGAAGGAGTTGTTCTTCCCCTTTATAATACATTCTAAGGGATTTCAGTTGTAACATTGGCTAGTCTTTTTGGAGTATGGGCCCCATATGTGGTTTTGGAAATTCCTTCGGTCGTTACATAAGTGCACATTATAGTGCCTTTTTTGTGAGCTTAAAGTCAGAAAAGCACACTTTTGTAAACTTTTTTGAAGAAAATAGAAAATATCAGTTCAAGGTCCTGAAAATGATGTCAACAAATACTCTTTAAGTATTAGTTGATATTGAAGATTATATAAATGTTTACTTGGGATTTTGCCTATTCTTATGATCAATAAAATTTTGTTTGCCGGTCAAAAACAGAGAGAGAGCACTAGATGTATATGCTTAAGTATTTAGTTGATATTGTAGAAAATATAAATGGTGCTAGATGAATATGCTTTGAACTTGGTATAATAGTCCAAGTTGGCTCTCTAGATGGATTGATATCTGATTTCTTATGTTAGCATAGAATTCAATACTACCATTCTTGAGCTTTTTTGGTTATTGCCTTTTTGGCATATTTTGATTTCAACCTTGTAATTTTATCATAGATGTGTATATTTAGTAAAGCACAAGAATTATATAATATGCTGTTTAAGTTTTATGTAATTAGTTTATTACTTGATTCTCATGTTGCATAAAACTATAATAAATTGAGGTAATAGACTAAATGTATTACCATCTTGCATTTTAAATCTTTTTTATGACCAAGAGCACCCTTGCGCTTTACACCTAGGCTCTAAATGGCATTTGCGCTCGAGTGCATGCAGCTCTATCACCAATACTGGTTTTAATTTGCATAGATGCTTTTACATGTACACTTGTTTTCTTTTTGGAGGTAGTGCAGCATACATTGCTGGTCATCTATTGTGTCTCGTTGGTCCTCCTGCTGACCAGTAACTAAAGCACTTTAAGATATATTTGTGATTAATTTTAATGCATAAACTTATTGATCAAAATAATAATAATAATAATGCATAAACTTAAAGGTGCTGTTTTTTTCACATATTTGTTGACTACATATTGGTTCTTTAACTCTCTTAATTACATAAGTGATCTGCTATTTTGTTTCTTGTTATACTTTACTTGATGGAAACTGCTAATATAACTTAATACTTTGCAGCATGGTTCTCGTGATTATGAAAGAGCATCTTCTAAAAGTAGGGAGGACAAAGAAAAGGGGCGTGATAAGGAGAGGGATGGGGATAGAGACCGTGATCGGGAGAGAGTCAGAAGCAGTGATAGGGAGAGAAGCAAGGACCGAGATAGGGATAGGGAAAGGGATAGAGATCGTGACCGGGATCGTCATCATAGAGATCGCCAGAGGGATCGGGATCGCAGTGAAAGAAGGGAACGGGGTAGGGATAGAGATGATGATGATTATTATCGAAGTCGGGACTATGAAAGGTAATTAAATGAAATGGTGTATTTTGACATATTTCTCTTGTACCCTATGAAGATTTGAGGGACCAATTTGCTTTTATCCTGTTTTGGTTCTTGAGGTGTTTTATTGCTTGATTTATTGGCAGACGAAGGGATCATGACAAAGACAGAGAGGATAGGCACAGACATAGGTCTCGCTCCCGCTCAGGGGGTAGATCTGAGCGCAGATCTAGGTCACGTTCTCGCTCTCGCTCAAAGAGGTAGGGTGTGTTTGGTTAAGAGAAACTTTGAGAATATTTGAGAATTTCTTTGTGATATATCGTTTATTATGTTTTGTGAAAGCAGATAGGAAAATTTGAATAATCTTTTTGAAATATGTGTTGTTTTGGGATTTGTGGAAGTGGAGTGTATAGACCAAATCTGACGCTACGAATGCAGTGGAATAGACAAATGCAGATCTGCTTCATGAAAATGAAGCAACTCTTCTGTAAATCCTAACAATCTCACTCTAAGATCACAAGGGATAGGGAAAACTCTCTCAAACAGTATTTTCGTAATAAAAGCTGAATAGTAATAATCAAGAACCTCTTAAAATGACCTTAGACGGATCTGCTTGGTGTGGAGATCGAGCTCTTGATAGGGCTTTACTAGCTCTCTAAAGTATTACAGTTAACAGGGATGTTTCTGTGGCGGATCTGCTTGCATTTTCTCATGGTTCTCACCAGTGGAATGTCCTATTTAATAGGAATATTCATGATTGGGAATTGCATACCGTTTCAGAATTTTTTTTCAGATTGATATACTCCACAGGAAGTATAACGGCATAGGGGGATAGGATATAGTGGAGGTCCAATGGCAGCAAGAACTTTACAGTCAAGGCGTATTACAAAATATTGGCAGCATAAGGTAATGTACCCTTCCCGTGGAAAAGTATTTGGAGGTCTCGCGTGCCTTCCAAAGTAGCTTTTTTCGTATGGACTGCTGCTCTTGGGAATCTTTTGACCACGGACAATTTAAGGAAGGGGGGCACATTGTGATGGATTGGTGCTATTTGGGCAAAAAATATGTAGAATCATTGGATCACTTATTATTGCATTGTGAGGTGACAAGAGTGTTGTGGGATGAGATCTTTAGAAGAGTTGATGTTGCTTGGGTAATGCTAATGAGGGTGGTTGATTTACTTGCTTGTTGGAAGGAGATTCAAGGCTGTCCCCAAGTGGCGGCAGTATGGAGGATGATTCTGTTGTGCATTATGTGGTGTATTTGGTCGGAAAGGAATGCACGGTGCTTTGAAGATAGGGAGTGCACAATGATGGAGCTTCAGGATTTTTTTGTACACACGTTATTGCTTTGGTTTTCAGCCATTATGCTTAATGGAAACAATGTTCATGACTTCTTATCTTTAATTTAGCGATTCTAGAATGTATTTAGGCGTTCTTTTGTATACTTCCTGTGCACATGGGCTATGCCTATTTCATTCGTGCAATACCTCTTATAAAAAAAAATGACCTTAGACTTTCCTTTTATAAGACTTACAATGGAAGGCTTTAAAATAATATAAAGCTCTAAAGTTAACACTAAGCAAACTGTAGATAAATCTTAATCTATTTAAAATCAATCTCTTAATAACATTATTTCGTCCATGTAAGCCCTAATTATCTCAAATACT
Organism: Cyclocarya paliurus; assembly: GCA_029856935.1. Lineage (NCBI taxonomy): Eukaryota > Viridiplantae > Streptophyta > Magnoliopsida > Fagales > Juglandaceae > Cyclocarya > Cyclocarya paliurus. The sequence goes on along the minus strand of CM056954.1, from coordinate 30,343,867 downwards.
CATTACAATTCAAATTGAATTAAAACTTTATCCAAAATACAATTAAACAAATTCAGGGAAGTTTGCTCAACTGATGGTCTAGCAAACGTCTAGAAAACTTGTTCACAAGTGTTGCTTATTTGCCATGTTGGTCAATTGAACATCCAGCAAACTTCTTTGTTAGTACTCGCTTGACCGAACATTAAGCGACGTGTGAACTCTCGGGTTTGGCTATTGTTGCAGGATTTTATCCTCCTTTCAAGCCATTCTTGTCCTCTATGCACTTTTATGCCTTTGATAGCTATAGGCTCTGCATCAGGATAAGTAGATTTTTTTTTTTAATTTTTAGTTTAGTTTTTGTTTTAGATTGAGTTTTTTCTTTTCACTGAAATCTAGACAAATGATTGGATGAACAGTTGAATAGTTTTTTTTTTTTTTGAGATGGGAAGATAATTGGATTGAAGTTGAAATTTTTGGAAAAAAAAACACTAACCAAACATGGACATAGTTTATGCATGATTAATTAGTGAATCTAGGATAAAAATGGCTTATATGGAGATAGGATGATCGTATTTTTCTTGAAAAGTTCTGAAAATTTTGAGAAAACTTATTGAAGATGGGTTTTATGGGGTTTTGTGAAAGTGGTGGGATCCATTAAAACTTTGTTTGGGCTGACAAAGTTTTTAAAAGATGTTTTTATTGGGAATTTTTTTTTTTTATTGGCACCGGGTGTCCAGGAACAGCGTCCCGACTAATGCCGGGGGTGTACAGACTCTTGGTAAGGAGTTTCCGTGTTAAAATTTATTTTGTTGAAATTTTTTTTGAAATTTTTTTGGTGTAAACATGTTTGAATTAAGATTTAAAAAATTTTGAAAAAGTTTTCAGGAAGTCATTGTTGCCAAACCTTGCCTTAGGGGGAAGGAACTTGAGGTATTGCCAAGACTTGGTGGAGTGTCTGGGTTTGCCACCAATCCAGAACTTCAAATGGTGAGCATGGCCCCACCACCCATGACGGAGAGAACTAATTTCTTGGTATCTCTTTAGGCAACTTGTGGGTTAACACATTGCTCCGGACAAGGTAGTGACAGTAACAATGACACTGTTGAGGTGCGGAATTTGTGTGCAGGAGATGCCATCGAGGTAATGAGATACAGCAGTGTTTGCGGATTACATGTGGGGGATCTGAGGACCAATTCACATCACTACTCATTGCAATTGAGGCGGGTCACTTGGAACTAAATCAAGTTCTAAGAAGACCAGGGAGTTAAAGCGTACTTGGGCAATCAACTACAAAGCTAAGGGAGGTAGTCCAAGTCGAGGGAGGGCAGGATTGGTTGTATTATGCAGCCCAAGATTTAACTTGGAATGTCCAAGGACTAAGATATATTTCTTGTAGGATTGTTGGAGTTTGTGGAGTTGCCAATACATTGGATAGTCCTATTTAGCTTCTAAGGGAGCTTCGGGTGGAGTATTAGTTATGTGGGATACAAGGGTGTGGAGAGAGTTGAGGAGTGTGTTGGGGAATTTACAATGGCTTGCCTTTTCAAAAAAGGTGGTAGATGATTTCGAGTGGGCCTTTGCCAAAGTTTATGGGCCAAACCTGGATTGGTGGGACATGCCCTGGTGCATTGGTGGTGGCTTCAACATTACCTGTTTCCCAAGTGGGAGATCGGGGGAAGCGAGTCTTTGTCCCAAGCAAGAGGTTGGAGGATCATTCACATGGTCATCCAATTGGGCTTTGTCTAGATTGGATAGGTTTCTAATTTCTCCCTCTTGGGCTTTGTTCAGATCATTTTCCTATCATGGGCTTAATGTTCATGATTTCCTTGTATCTATTTTTGCTCCCTAGCTAGGTGCTTTCTCTTGTATACGTCCAGTCTACTTGGCTACACCTATTGATATTAATAACTTTTTACTTATAAAAAAATAAAGTTTTAACCTCTTGGGGATTATAACTGTAAAATAGTGTGGTAAACTTTTTGTCCACCATTAGTTGATAGGTTCCGACTTTTGTAAATTCATGTTTCTGCATTAGGTTGATGTGGCCATTCTGTTTCGCTGTCATGTTTCTTCTTTTGTGGTTTACCAATGTTGTTTCGATTATGTACTCGAATGCCGAGTACTTAAAAGAATGTGTCACTTGTATATTTGCTCTCTTCTTGGTATACTAAACAGTATTTACTTGCAGCAAAAGGATTAGTGGTTTTGATATGGCTCCTCCTGCTTCTGCATTGTTACCTGGTGCTGCTGCTGCTGTTGCTGCTGCAGCAGGTAAATGTACCCTCTTATGTATTTAAGAATGATATAATTTTCTTAACTGCCTTTTTCTTTTTTGGATATAGTGTGGAAAGTTCCTATCAAATTGCATGGTGTAATTTGGTAAGCGAGACTTTTGTTCTTTCATTTGCACATACAGCTTTCCAGGATGTGGTCTCTATATGGACTGTACTTCTTCTTCTGTTTACTTGGTGAAATAATTCTGGAATTCGAACTGAGAGACGTTTCTGGTTTTTTGTTGTGTTTGGTGTTTGTTTGTTTTGTTTCTATGTCCTATCTTTTGTTGTAAGAAGGCAATGTTGGGCTAGTTGCCCCACTGAGCTGACAATGGGCGTGAGCCGACTTCTGTAGCTTTTATGTACAAGGAGGAAACAATGCACCGGTTTGATGGGTCTTGTTCGTCTTCAACCAGGAACTATTGCCTGTTTTGGTAGTCTTACGAATATTACCTCCATAATTTGTACATAATGTATTCCTTTCATCTCCTTCGATAAATATTATTTAAAGAGGTTAAGATGTGCTTAATTAACGTGCTCTTGTGGAAAATGGTGATAAGAGTCGAGTTACGTTGAAGTAAATTAAGATGTTATGTTACTGTTTCGTTCTTAGTAGTAAAATCTATGTGCAGGTCAGATTCCTGGGACTAGCCCGACCATTCCTGGAATGTTTCCAAACATGTTTCCTTTAGCAACTGGTCAGGTATGATCTTGTGTGTGTGAGCATGCGTTCCCATCCAGTGCAAATGATATCCATGAGAATGCATAATTGTCATTATCACTTGTCCTTGGTTTGCATGCAGCAGTTTGGAGCTCTTCCTGTCATGCCAGTTCAGGCAATGACTCAACAGGTAAGTTAATTTGGCACTTAGTATTTCTTTAAAATATATTAGAATGTCTGGATCCTGTTAACATGAAATATGATCTGCTATGTGGTTTCAGGCAACAAGGCATGCTCGGAGGGTGTATGTTGGTGGCCTTTCTCCAACAGCAAATGAACAGGTTCATCCATCTCATTGACTTTTTCATTGTTCCTACTATCTTTGATCTCTTCCCTCCCCCTTCTCCCACAAAAAATAAATTAAAATAACACCCAGTGATTATAATGATCTCACATTTTCATCTGCAGTCTGTTGCTACATTTTTCAGTCATGTCATGGCTGCGATTGGAGGAAACACTGCTGGTCCAGGTATGTCGGCGTTTGATATCGGTTTGCCTTCTTAAATTACCTGCCTTTTTAATTGGGTAGTTTCTTAAACAACTCTCTCTCTCTCTCTCTCTTACCCTGCCGCTGTTTGTGCAGGAGATGCTGTTGTCAATGTCTACATAAACCATGAAAAGAAGTTTGCTTTTGTAGAGATGAGATCCGTTGAGGAGGCTAGTAATGCAATGGCTTTAGATGGGATTATTTTTGAGGTGTATATTCAAGTTTTATTATGATCAACCTCTGTGTGTCTGTCTACCCTTGATAAATTCAGTCAGAACATGACATGGCATTGACCTCTTTCATTCATTATACATTTTCCAGGGTGCACCTGTTAAGGTGAGGAGACCTAGTGACTACAACCCATCTCTTGCTGCAACACTTGGTCCGAGCCAGCCCAATCCTAATCTGAACCTATCTGCCGTTGGGTTAACTCCAGGATCTGCTGGTGGGCTTGAGGGTCCTGACCGCATATTTGTCGGCGGGCTTCCTTATTACTTCACAGAGACCCAGATCAGGGAGTTGTTAGAGACTTTTGGTCCACTTCGGGGTTTTGACCTTGTGAAAGACAGAGAAACAGGAAATTCAAAAGGCTATGCATTTTGTGTTTACCAAGATCTTTCAGTTACAGACATCGCCTGTGCTGCTCTGAATGGAATTAAAATGGGTGATAAAACTCTCACTGTTAGGCGTGCTAACCAGGGCACCAACCAACCCAAGCCCGAGCAGGAGAATGTATTGTTGCATGCACAGCAGCAGATTGCATTGCAGGTGAAGTCATCTGAGTTTTCATTGTCGATCTTGTCACAGTATTGCTGCTAATGTTTAGCAAGCGACTAATATCTGCGTATATGTTTAATATTATATGCCCTCTGTTTTGCAGAAGCTCATGTTACAACCTGGTGTAGTGGCAACAAAGGTTGTGTGTCTAACTCAGGTGGTTTCTCCTGATGAACTCAAAGATGATGATGATTATCAGGACATTTTGGAAGACATGAGAGAAGAATGTGGAAAATTTGGTAAGACCTTTGTCTGACTAGTGATTACAAGCTGACACACACTTTTCATATTTTGTCATTTTTACTTGCTAAGATTCTTGGGTATGTATTAATTTTGTCTGTGCTATATCTTTTTGTTTTACAGCTTTTTTGTAGTCCCACATTCTGCTTTAAAGAATCAGGCCTAACATGCACAGACAGAAGCCTCCATAACCTTCTTCCATGTTCACCGAAGAATGTGTCTTTGTATATTATTGATAAATCTTATGCATTTTGAATTTTTAATGTGATTTGCAGGTACACTGGCAAATCTTGTCATCCCACGCCCAACACCGAATGGTGAACCATCACCCGGAGTTGGGAAGGTTTGTGTGATTTTTCGTATTTCCATCTAGTTTCCTGCAGTTGAATATTTACTTCAATGATGCTTGGTAATTTTATGGGAGTTGTAGATGTCACGTGTTCCTCCATTCAGGCAAATACCTGGTCTTACCTTTCTCCCACGCCTACCAATTAGTTGTGGGAAAGTGATGTGACTTGAGGAAACTTAAGCCAAGATGAATCTCTAATGTGAGAAAGATGAATAAGATTACTTTGTTGGAAGGAAAACAAGCATTTATAATGGAAATGTTGGTGTGCGTGTGAGGCATGCATATGCCCTAAATTCTGTTGTTTGGCAACCAAAAACTCGTCCAGTACCTTAACTAGAACTTTTTCATTTGCTGGAACTCAAAATTGCTGAAAGCAATTCTCTGTTAATGCCAGGTCTTTCTGGAGTATGTAGACATTGATGGTGCGGCAAAAGCTCGTTCTGGGTTGAATGGACGAAAATTTGGTGGGAATCAAGTTGTCGCCGTCTTTTATCCGGAGAACAAGTTTGCCCAGGGGGACTACGAAGGCTAGGAGTGTGGTCTTAAGAGTCTTCTAACTAGTGTTGCCTTTGTACGACTTCATGATTATCCTCAATACTCGCTGAGGCACTTCATGTTGATGGATATGGAACATATTGCAGCCTATGGTTTGCCCTTTTCGACCCCTTTAATTTTTGCTGTTGAGTTAGGGTTGCGACAGATTTAACATGATACTAAATTAGTTTAGCTTGCTTTGTTGATGTTAAGTGGCACAATTAGCAAAATACAATTTGGAGTGTGATTTGTTTGTAGTTCTTGGTGCTATTTTGTCGTCTTTGTTGAGTAGTGGTATAAACTATTAATCACAATCACATCTTAATCCCCACCCACCCTGTAGTTTTTTAATTTATGAGATTATGATTGATTTTGCAACAAATGTTCAATACCACTTTAAAATTTATAGAAATGATATCGGAAGATTTAATTCAAAAGCATGAGATACGACGAGAGATATGAAGCCCATGTTTCCTCAAACAAATATATTCAATATTTCTTATCTGTTTATTTTTAAATAAAATCAAACATCTTTACCTCTATACTTTTTAATTTCAACTTTTTCTATTTTAACTTTTCATCCAATCATTATGTAAATACAAAAATCATTATAATTTTTTTTTATATATATATAAACACACACTTGGCGCAACACACCACTCTTAACTAAAAAAAAAAAAATCAAAATACTATTTATTAGTTTATATGGCCGGTCTCCATATCCTCTAAATCACTAATGTCTTGATATATTAAAATATAAAGTTGTAAAAATAGACATTTTCTATTTGAAAATGTCCAACACAAATTTAACTCTCCATGTTTGTGCTTTTGTTTTGAATTTCCAATGAGGCCTCCAAATTTTTTGCGTTGATAAATTTTAGGACCTTGTATTATAATTTGCTAATTTTGGGATTAATATAAATAGTGGAGGACACATTCCTCATTTTGTGAATCTTCACACGCATTGAGAATTGTCTCTGTCCATAGTTCGACATTAAGAAAGACTAATCAATTTTTATTTATTTTTTATTTTTTAAATTCATCTTAGTCCGTGATATTGATATAATTTCATTGGTCGATAGAGTTCATGTGGATAAATTTTTGTCAATAATTTGATTGATATTTTTCTTAAATTTTCATGGAGATCTCGTTAGTCATATCCAATAATAAAGCATCATCATGTTTAATAATTTTTTTATCCAAATAAAACCTCGTTACTCGTTAGTCAGGCCTCTCTTTAAACGAAAGAGGAGCCTTCGACAATTGTTATTTGTGCCTTCGCCCAGCCCAATAGTATTAACAGGAGAGAGAGAGAGAGAGAGAGGCTGGTAGTGGCGGTAGCAGCGGCAGCCGCAGGGTTTTGATTGAGAAGAAGCACGCAATGACGACTCGAATAGCACCTGGAGTGGGAGCCAATCTGCTGGGTCAACATTCTGCCGAGAGGAATCAAGACGCCACCGCATATGTCGGCAATCTCGACCCTCAGGTTCTCTTCCCCCCCTCAGCTTTTCTCCTTTCTCCTTTTTGTTTGGTTGCTGCTGCTCCGTATTTGCTCGGGGAAAGAGAAGGAAGTTTGGCCCGGTTAGGGTTTTTATTGTGTTCATTTCAGTTTTGGTTTTATGCAAGGGTTCAATTGTTCGTATTTTCGATTTGTTGATTCCTTGAGCCTGTTTCACTTCTTCTATTTCTACGCTTGTAGGTGACTGAGGAGTTGCTTTGGGAGTTGTTTGTTCAATCAGGCCCTGTTGGTATGTTCCGGCCTTCCTTTTGTTTGCCCAGATAATTAGCGGTTTTTACGCTGCATGGATTTTGTATTTCGTTTAAAATTCGTAGTATAGGAACTTAGTTTAGTCAGCAAATTTGGTTTCCCGTTCATTATTATTATTTTTTTGCTTTTGGTAAATTGTTCCCGGCGTCGTACTCTCCATACTGTCGTTTTTTGGTAAAGCTTATTTCTTCGTTTCCTATCGTCTGGGATTTTTTTTTTTTTTTTCATTTCTGTTTTCTGGTTTATATCCATAAATATTTCAATATTGTTCAGGTTCAAATGAAAGATAATCACGTTCAACGAACTGGTTTTATTTTTTATTTTTGCTATGTAAGAAAGAAAAACAGTAAGGTTTTAGAGTTGTTTATTTGCAGCGTATATTTTGTTAGGTGAATACCTTATGGAAAGCATCCAAAGTTAATTTTTGACCCGCTCATTATTATAATCCTCCATAGCTTTAGAGAAGAACAGATCGCAAATGAGACTATTAAGATTCATTCTTGTAAATTATTGAGTTTTTTGGGAAAATCATGTTCAATAACTTTATTATCCTATGTTAAAAGTTATCTTATGTTAATCTTCAACGATTAATAGTTTATTCAGTGTTTATTTTATCTGTGTTACTTCAATCCTTATCTGCTTGTAAGACTGCTCATTTATAACCTTCAGCCTTTCTGTTTCAGTGAATGTGTATGTTCCTAAGGATAGAGTGACAAATCTCCATCAAGGATATGGATTCATAGAGTTCCGAAGTGAAGAAGATGCCGATTATGTAAGTATTGATCAACTACGGCAACAATGCTATCTGTAAGGTTTAACTGTCGACTTCCTTTAATAGTTCTTTACTTTTTAATAATCGTTCCTCCCCCGGATGACCATGCAGGCAATCAAGGTGCTAAACATGATTAAACTTTATGGAAAGCCTATACGTGTAAATAAGGTATATTTTTTTCTTAACTATTGTTTGGCAGCTTTTTGCAATTTTTTGCATAAAAGTTATTATTCATTATTGTGCTTGAAAAGGTTTAGCGTTCTCCGCCCCGTTCCTTTTGCATCTTTTTTATGTGATTTGAAAACGATTGTGGTGTTTACATTTTCTTTTGCCTTTGTTTTTTCCCAGGCATCCCAAGATAAAAAAAGCTTAGATGTGGGCGCAAACCTTTTCATTGGGAACCTTGACTCTGTAGGTTAAATTCTACCATATTATGCACTCTAACACAAGCTAGCTTACTGATTTTAACCATCATTACTTGATATTCTTCTCAGGATGTGGATGAGAAGCTTCTATATGATACTTTCAGTGCATTTGGAGTCATTGTCACAAATCCTAAGGTAAGGTTTGTGGATTCCTTTTGTTGGCATCTGATGTTAAATTATTTTCTCCATTTCTTTTAAATTGTCTAGAAGTGTAGAAAAACTTGTGCCGACTGCCTATCCATTAATAAGACTGTTGGTTTTCCTATTATAAAGTTGAAATCTGGAGTCATTATTTATCTTCCAACCCTTAGATTTTATATAACATCATTTATGCATAAGGCTACTATGAAATTTAATCATGGGCGGAGCAAGGTCTTTTGTGCCAGGGTTCATGGTCCCTACCCTTGTCTAATATGAAATGTGATATCCATCATCACGTCACCTAAAAAAGGTAACTAAAAAGGGCACACTTAACTCTTTCACAGCCGTAGAAAAGAGGTTTAATTTGCCATTTGTTTGCCAAGAAATTGTTACATGTAGCCATTGCTTATAGTCCTCGATTTCACATGCCCATGTATGAGGGTGCAATTATTCTGGTAGTATGTAATGATTTTGCTTAGCATTCCCTTTTTTGATAGGTAAACGAAATTTAATTAATAATAGAAAATTAGGTGTAGCGCAAGTACACACGATGTATAAGAGAGAAGTACCTAATTAAGAACTGTAAACAGCTACGGGAAAATCATGGAAACTTTGCCCATTAAAATCTTTTTTTTATCTGTACTTTGCCCATTAAAATCTATAGCTAATGCCCAAAGGAACAAAATATTAACGGAGAGGCTTCTGAGTGCATCCAATGGCTGTTCATAATCTTAAAGTTTCGGCAATTCCTTTCCCTCCAAAAGCACTAAAATAAACTATGGGGACCATCTTCTATGTGGTTTGGGGACTACCATATAAACCACTCCAGCTTGCAAGAATTGCTTATCATTCTTGCAACTGCTGTCACTCTTAGTTATTTTCTTTTAGGGATCGTGAGATTTCTAGACATTATAGGTTTAATTGATAATCTCCTGCATGGCTTCATGGGTCGAGGACGGCTTAAAACTGTGCTAAATTAGCTTTTCCGGTTGACATGGTCAGAAAAAGATAATGAATCTATGATTAATCTTCGATACACAACAATGGAAGAAGCAACAATTTTTTGCTAGCTGTTGCATTTTGTTAGAATTAAATGATTAAATTTACCTCTTCCCATCAACTTGAGCTTTTTGGACAAGCAGTGATTTAACATCTTATCTAAGCCACCGTGCTAAATCACTACTTGTCCTAAAAGCGTAAGCTAATGGAAAGAAGTAAATTTGATAATTTAGTTTATATCCTAACATTTCCTCTTACGTGTGGGCCAGACTCCCCTTAATGAGTGTGCGCACGTGGAATATACAAATAAATGGGGTGAAGTGTGAAATTGGGGTTCGAACTCAGGATCTCTACTCTAATACCATGTTAAATACCACTTGTTCCAAAAGTTTAAGCTGTTAGGAATAAGTTTTTTTTTTTTTTATAAGTAATAAAATTTTATTCATCGAATGCAATAGGTGAAGCCCATGTACACAGGACGTATATAAAAGATACACCTAATTACATTCTAAGATTAGGAAATGAAAACAAAAACTCATGAACAGCCTCTCCATTAAGTACAATAGCTGAAAACCATTGAAGCAAGGAAAACATAAAAAATTTCCAGATTTTCTCTACAGCACGCTCCCTGTTATTAAAACACCGCTCATTCCTTTCCATCCAAATACACCACATAATGCACAAAGGAATCATCTTCCACGCAACTGCCACTAGAGAACAACTATGAAGCCTATTACAACACACTGGTAGATCCACCACTGTTTTAGGCATTACCCAAACCAGCCCTGCTCTACTGAACACACCATCCCATAACACCTTAGCCACCTCACAATGTAAGAGTAAATGGTCCACCGATTCACCATATTTCTTACACATGAAGCACCACTCCATAACAATCATGCCACACTTTCTCAAATTATCAATTGTCTGAAGATTCCCAAGTGATGCTGTCCAAATAAAAAATGCTACCTTTGACAGCACATGAGCCCTTCAAATACTCTTCCATGGAAAAGAGAAGTGATGCTGAACAGTCAACATCTTTTTTTTTTTTTTTGATAGGTAATAAGAGATTTTATTCAAAGTAAATAGGCATAGCCCAAGTACACAGGAAGTATACAAGAGAATACACCTAAATACAAGCTAAAGCAAATAAAGAGAAAACACTACAAATATTCATGTCTTACACTAGATTGTTTACCCAAAAATTTAAAGTACTAAAGAAGAAATCCCTAAATTCTTCCACTGTGCGTTCACAATCTTCGAAGCATCTCCCATTTCTCTCCAGCCATATACACCAGAACAAACACAAAGGAATCATTCTCCATTCAGCTTTATTGACTCCATGTCCCACAACACCATGCCAACTTGCCAAGAAATCCACCACTTGAAAAGGCATCACCCAAACAATCCCAACCCTTGTAAATAACTCGTTCCAAAAAGCAGTCACCATTTCACAATGAAGAAACAGGTGGTTAACTGATTCGCCATCTTTTTTGCACATGAAACACCACTCCATCACATATAAACCCCTTTTCCTCAAATTATCAATTGTTAAAACTTTCTCCAATGACACCAACCAGCAAAAAAATGCAACTTTACTGGGCACTCTACCAGCAACATCTTATAGTATGATCTAACAGAAAACTTTTTACACGCTATATGCTTCCATGACATTCGATCCGTCTCATCTTCTCCAATATCCAGAGAATACAAAAAGCTGAAAAAATCTGCTATCTCATCAAGTTCCCGATCCTGGACAGCTCTAATAAAACTAACATCCCAATGCACAACTCCATTAGATCGGATCAACAAATCTGAAATGGAAGCCTGCTGATTAACAGCCATTCTAAAAATTACCGGAAAAACTCTAAACAGAGCACGCTCACCACAACAATCATCGAACCAGAAGCGACCTCTTGAACCATCTCCAACCTTGAACTTAACTTGTTTCACAAAATTATCCCATCCCTTTCTAATAAATTTCCAAAGACTTACACCATAAGTCCCCCTACTCTCCTTATAACACTAGCCCCCCCACTCACTCCCATACTTTCATACTTTCGATCAATAACCTCCCTCCACATCGAATCCTCTTCCCTTTGATACCTCCACAATCACTTTCCCAACAACGCCTTATTAAAACTACTCAAATTATGAACCCCTAAACCTCCATTAACAATAGGACAACAAACTCTATTCCAACTCACTAGATGGAACTTATTTTCCTCTCCCATACCGCCCCACAAAAATGCTCTAAATAACTTCTCAATAAGATTTGCCACACCTACCGATAATGGAAATAATGAAAGAAAGTGGGAGGATTGGAGAGGGTAATTTTGATAAGAGTAATTCTACCCCCTTTTGATAAGTATAGCCGCTTCCAGCCCGCCAATCTTTTCTCAATCTTCTCTACCACCCCATCCCAAATATTCTTACCCTTGAATGATGCCCCCAACGGAAGACCGAGATATTTCATAGGAAGAGAAGCTACTCTACACCCCAAAAGTTCCGCCAAGCTGTTAATATTATGCACATCCCCCATTGTAACCATCTCTGACTTACCCAAATTCACCTTAAGGCCTGAGACAGCTTCAAAACACAACAATACAGCCCTCAAAGCTTGAATCTGATCACCATCAGCATCACAAAAGATAAGAGTATCATCAGCAAAGAGTAAATGGGATATTGAAATAAAACCATTATTTGCATTTCCCACCGAAAAACCGGAAAGAAAACCCCCTCCTACCACAGCCTCCACCATACAGCTCAAAGCCTCCATAACGTAACAACTAAAAAAGGAGATAACGGATCCCCCTATCTCATTAGGAAGAAGTTAATTTAATTATTTAACTTATATTCAAACACTTTCTCCTGCTCATGGAGCAACCCTCTAATCCTTGAAAAATTGGAGGGCAGTTGCTTTGCCTTCTCTAACACAGTTTTGTAAATGTGTACACTGCTGTATGATAAGAAACTACTCTTGATACCTGCTCCTTGAATGAATGACTTTAGCTAATTGGCAATTATAGATGTATTTTGGAAGACTAAAATATACTTAAAAAGTAGTTTGGAAAGGATCCTTATTTCTAATTTCCAAGGAAAATGTCTATAATATATTAGCCTATCCACATTGTTCCATGTTATGGGGTAAGTGGTGTGCTGCTTTCTGTTCCAAGTCTGCATTCTGCAATGAGCCATGTTCTGGGTGAGTTGGATCTCTATCCTCAGTAAGGTATATCTAATGGTGCTTTGGTCATGGAAAACCTTAGATCTACTTTATGAGCATTTTTGCATGGTCTTCAACTCTCCATGTTGGTTTTCTTATGAGTTTGTTTCTGCTTTAGCAGAACTGGATGTAACCGTTTTCCAATTCTTCCTTTCTATTTGTGTGTGCACTAGTTGTGGACTCAAACATTTGTACTGAATGCATAAAAATTGTTTTACTGACTGATGTTTTCTACCTAATAAAATTTTGATGTTTCTGTTATTTGGATTCTAATCTTTAGCACTTCTCTTCAGATCATGAGAGACCCGGAATCAGGAAATTCACGTGGTTTTGGGTTTATTAGCTATGATTCTTTTGAGGCATCTGATGCTGCTATTGAGGTTTGTGTCCTTCACTGATATTTTAACGTTCACCATATCTGCTTGAGAAACGTGAGATTTGATGATGCAGGAATTAGATGAATCATTAATTTGTTAGTCTTTCTGCCTTTTTCTCGGTATTTAATATCTCAGAATTTTGACTTCCACTTGGTCATAGCGTGATGCCAAGTCTACTTATATCAAGGAGTCCATGATACTCATTTCAGAAATTAATTAGGGTTCTAGGATCTAATTCAATAACATTGTAAAAGGTATTATATTAACCACTAAATTTCTTTAAACCATGAAACATAAGCGACTCCATGGCACTAGTATTTGTTTCTAATGATATATGGAGCTGATTTGGTATTGATCTTCTACATTTACAGGCAATGAATGGTCAATATCTTTGCAACCGTCAAATTACAGTGTCTTATGCATATAAGAAGGATACTAAAGGGGAGCGTCATGGTACTCCAGCCGGTGAGCATTTTTAAGCTGCTGCTTTCTTTTTGTAGGAATAATTCATGCATTCATTAAGAAAATTGATTTGCTATGTGCTGCCGTTATCAGAGAGAGTTTTGGCTGCAAGCAATCCAACTGCTCAAAAGAGCAGGCCTCACACTTTATTTGCCAGCGGACCTCCAACACTTCAGAATGTTCCTCAGGCCAATGGAACTGTGCCTCCACGCCCATTTGCAAATGGTACTGTAGCTCCAGGCCCAATTCCTGCATTCCGTCCGCCACCTCAAGGTGCCTTCCCACCTATGCCAATGGCTGGACAACCAGTTTGGCAGGGTCACCCGCAGCATCTGGGTCAACAACTCCCACCATCTGGCATGCCACCTCAAATGCAGCAGTTCAGGCCACCTCCCCCAAATATGCCACCGGCCCCTCCACAGGTAGCTCCAGGTCCTCCAAGACCTCTTCCACCACCAATGGGAATGGGAGGCCCACCGCCTATGTGGCGTCCACCACCACCCCCACCCCTTCAGCAACATGCCGGTAGGCCCCATATGCCACAGACATCAATGCCTCCACCTCCCCCTCCACATAATCCCAATAACCCCCCTCTGCCACCATCAAATTGAGATCTTGAAATATCATTCTGAAAGGTTCTTATCATATAATGTCTAGGAAATTTCTTGTTTGATTTATTTGTTCTGAATTAGGATAATGCAGATTGTAATGTGTCACGATGGTTAAGAAAACAAGCATCAATCTTTGGCTGGAAGGAAAATTTATTTTTAACAGTCCTTGCTCTCTTTTTTTGGTAAGTTCTCATTTCTTGCACCACAAGTGCCAGATTATTGTTAATTATCTTTTAGGTTCTCATTTGAAGGGACAGATTCGAGCGTATTACCCGAATCTTCTCGTATGAGGTGAGGATGGTGGCTTGGATAAGACACTTTCAAAGGCAGCCAACACATTCTTGTTCTTGAAATATGAGTGCCGTGTATGGGTGGGTGAGAGAGTATATGGGGAAGGGGTTAGAGGGGTTTGAGCCGTGTGCGAGGCTATAGGTCTATCTAAGTGACTTAAGTCACTTGTTGCCTATCCGTGCCACGCACGGGTCTAAATCGCACAGTCTCACTGGAACTTATATAATTAGGCCATAATTTACACCAACATAAAGTAGACCATCATAGTCTCACTGAGACCTACACAATTAGGCCATAACTTACACCAAAATAAAGTAGACCACCCCTTCCAGACTTATTCCAAAAAAAATATGCTAAGCAACCTAATAACCAACAACAACAACAAAAAATCTAAAATTAAAACTGATTGCCCAAAACAAATTTCAAGAATTTTAAAATCAATTGAATCAAGGCTCATGCCAAGTGTACCACATGTCCAAGCATGTTGTCACTCACAACCAAAAACAATAAAATGTTGTCTCATTTGCAACAAACCACAATAGTTGTACACACCTCATAAGTTCATCATTATCAAAGTCCATGAGAGTGTGTGTGGGGCTCCTTATTTCAGCAGGGAAAAAAATCCACATTTGTGTATGTATATTTAGTTCTTTTCTTTCTTTTCCCTTTTTTATTTTTCATAGATATTTCCAAAAGGTTTATCTCTCACCTTAAAAGTCATAATTTATGTTAGGGCCTATATACTTGAAAGAGTATCTCCTCCAAACATTAGTTTGCAAAACCCTTTGATATGTCTATTTTTATTGCTCATCTTTTTCCACAATAATTAGAGCAATGATTTTTTCTATAAGAACTTAACGTAATACCTTGCTCCTTCCTTTCTTCTAACGTAAGCAATTACGTCAGATGCGTCAGCCTGCCCACTCCCCTCTCTAGTGTCTAAGAGTCTCGTTACGCGTGCCAGACCCCGATAGCGTGTTTTTAAAGATACTACATAATTTATAAGACTAGCTTTGTGTTTTAAAGTAATGTGTATTTTTACATGGAAGATTCCTATCACTATCTAAATAAAGAATATTTTAAATAACTCAATTATAATATTTTTGAAGAGCTCCAAAAATATTATAATTGTAGGGAATCATTTTATATAAATGATTCCAGTTATTTAAAATATTAGGTGATTTAAATAATGATGGAATCTTTATTTATTTAATAGTTTTACTCTTTTAAATATTTTAAGTAAGATCTCATCATTTTATAAATGATGAGGGAATATTATTTTAAATAATATTCTATCTTAATTCCTCTCAGTACTTTTAAATAAGTTAGCTCTTACGCATTTTTAAATCAGTATTTAAGGGTCATCGTAGACCATTTTATAGACTCCCAGATGTCGGGTTTTAGGATAAAACCCCAGCCCCTCTCTTTTTCCCCTCACTTTTTCCTCCCTTTTCTCTCTCCTCCCTTTCGGCCCCCCCGTACGCAGCCCCTCTCTCTCTCGCCCGATCTCCTTCATGGCCCAGCCCGGCGCCGCCGTGCCACACGACCACCACCACCGGCACCGTCTCCCTCCGACGAGTCTCCCAGCACCGGCCCCGCTCCCTCACACTCGGCCCTCCTCCTCCCTCGGCGGTGCAAGCCCGAACGGGCTTAGTAGCCGATCTGCCGTCGTGCGTCGTCCTCCGGCGCCACCATCACTAGGGTAGCTCCCCCAACCACCGACCGGCCCCCTCCAGTGATCTCGGCCTCCCTCTCCTAGCCGGTAGCCTCCATGCACGAGCTTAAGCTCTCCACTGCACGGGTTCACTGTGCGGCTTCCTAGCGCTGCCGTGCACGACCATCTCGACCACCGGCCACCACCATGAGACTCCTGAGGTCTCCCCCTTCCTCCTCCAGCAAACTCACGGCCAATAGGCCTCTCCTCCACCTCCCGGTGTCTCCCATTGCGACGCACGGGTTTGGCCCGATCCGCCGCCGTCCGCCGCCACCCACGGCGAGCGACCACCCTAGCCGGCATCCTTAGGCCACCACAAACCCAATGGTACCACCCACAGCCCCGATCTACCACACACGGCCCACACTCTCTCGCACTCTCCCACAACTTCTTCTCCCCCGCAGTGCACAGCCAGCCACTGTAGACCACCGTGCCGACCACCACCGAGCCTCCACGGCTCCACTAGCAACCTCCCCAAGCCTACCCCAAGCCTAAACTACCATTTTATGTGGTGGGTAATCACTGCACGTGATGGACAGTTACTGCGCGTGACTGACCGCCACCGTACACTGCAAGATCCACCGTGATATGTTCATTGCCATCATCATCAAGGCCACCTTAGGCCCTTCCAAGACCACGCCTAGCTATCCAAACACTTAAACAGTCACTGTATGCGGTGTAGTCACCCTATACGCTCCTCCGGCGTATTCGCTATGACGGTCAACGAGCGACGCACGGGTTATCCCGTCGATGGTATAATTCTCTATCTCTCGCTATTTATGCTAGATGTTAGCTAGTTGACTAAATTGTGGACTGTGCTGCTAGTATTATAGGATGGCTGTGTAGTATGATGGTGATGTGATAGGCTGTGATGTGAAGTGTTGGGTGTATTGGGAAGTGTGTTGTGTAGTGTTGTGGACTGTGCTGTGAAGTGTGGTTGTAGTGCATGTGCGGTAGTAGTGACGTGGTGTAATTCCATGAATGGAGTACACGTAGGGTGTACTCCATGTGGTGGAGCGATGCATCATATGGCGTGTGTGCCGTATTGGTGACGTAGCGGAGTGTCGTAAATGGGGTATATATGGGATGTATTCCATGTGGTGGAGCGACGCACCGTATGGCGTGTAAGCCATAGCGGTGACGTGGCATAGTGTTGTGAATGGAGTACACGTGGAGTGTACTCCATGTTGTGTGACGATGCACCGTACGGCATATGTGCCGTATTGGTGACGTGGCGTAGTGTTCTGAATGGAGTACACGAGAAGTGTACTCCATATTGTGAGACGATGCACCATATGGCGTATGTGCCATAGCGGTGACGTGGCATGGTTCTGTGAGTAGAGTATACGCGGAGTATACTCTATGTGGTAAGTGCTGCACCGTATGACGTGTAGGTCATAGCGGTGATGTGGCGTAATATTGTGAAGGGAGTATATATGGAGTGTACTCCCTGAGGTGCAGCAATACACCATATGGCGTGTCGCAAGGATAAGGATGGTTGCGTAATTATTAGGGGAAGAACTTGGTGTATGGTGTCGGGAACTATAGAACAGTGTCCCGAAGTGTGAGGTACGGCCTGTAGTCCAAGGCGACGAATGTCTCCATGTGATTGGCCTATGGCTAGAAGATATCAGAGTAGCGCAGCGAAAACATGACTGGACAACGTCACTAAGTGACATGGTCGATTAAGAGGTCGTGCTTGCGATGAGTGAAGAGTTAGAGTAAGAGTGATGTAGCGGGAACGTGACGAGGTGTCACGTTATGATGGGAGTACGTGAGGAACCGTACTCGTGACGAGTTGGGGACTGACGTATAGGTGACGTAGCGGAATGTCAGAAGTGACGTGATAAGGTCACGGTGTAGCTTGGGAATAGTCTCGAGCTATATGGCGTGACGTAAGGTTGTGCGGTATGTGCAGTTGTAGTGATATGGCTGTAGTCCAAGGCGACCGGTGTTACCATGTGATTGGTTTATGACTGGGAATAAGCGCAAAGTGGCCAATAAGTATCAGAGCAGTGCAGCGGAAGCATGATTGGGCAACGTCATGAAGTGACGTGGTCCATCATGGAGTTGCGTCGTGATGACCTAAGACGTATGTGAGGTGATGTGACAAGGTCACAGTGTAGCTTGGGAGCAGTCTCGAGCTATATGGCGTGACGTAAAGTGTGGTTATGAACAGAGTCCCATCGTGTCAACAGTTGGGATAAACTGTCATGAGATTCGGGTAGCATAGAGAGTCGTGCTAGCCGAGTAAGGGAAGGATGGTATCGGAGTATGGTGCTTGTCCATACGACCCGATGACCAATGTAGGGTATGTGGGTCTCAGATGATAAAAAGGATAAGATATGTGTGTTGTCTGGTTAGACACACGTGCCGGACGGATCTACCATAAATAATGGGTAATATGTCCTATGTATGATAACACGGTACTTAAGCCTCAGGGTTGGCTTAGAGCCGTGTGATGTGTACGGATGGTCATGAGAAGTAGAGTGAGCTAAGATACATGAGAGTAATGATGAAAGTACTGTCTAAGAATGAGATGCATGACTTGGTTGGTCTAAGTCGTACGTTGGAATGTGGTTAGTAAGAATAACAGGACAAAGGTCCTAGTGTCTTAATCCTAAGGTGAACATGAGTTCATCCTAGTGGGTAAGCACTCGGAGTAGAACGTCAAAGTTGAAGGAAGTAGAGACCGTAATGGGTCCCTAAGGGTTTTTATCATAGTAAGAAACGTGAAAGAGCACGGTATAGAAGGAGAGTGTTCTCCAAGTAAAGCATAACTCTATTTTTAGTCAGTTGCTTATGCACTAGATAGAGAATAACGTTAAGGTTATGTATGCATGTAGGTTGCCATCTGACACACACATGAATGGATTGTACGGTATGAACAGACTGTATGGTATGAGAGTAGCATAGAGTCCAGGTAAGTATTACGTTCATACTCTTCTAGAGTTTTCTAAAGATATGAAGAAGAAAAAGAAATGTTTTTCCTTACGAAAACGAAGAAAAGAACTGGTCTCCCTTTTCAAGGCTAGACGTTTTACAAAAAGAAAAACGAAAAGTAACGTATTTAAAGTATAAGTATGTACGGCCTCCTTTGGCAGCCCCTTTTCACGCACCCTAAAGTATTAACTGTATGCATGTGAATGGATGACTATACGTAGTATTTATTGTATGTATTTTTAAAAGAAAAGACGATGCACGAAAAGATGTCTTTCGGGCTCTCGCCCCAAAAGAATGTTTTCTCACGAAAAGACGTTTTCCACGAAAAGATGTTTTTTTTTTCATAAAAGCAAGAATGAAATGAAAAGAAAGGAAATGCATGCTCATGCACATGAAATGAATGAAAGTTGCGGCTCTCTAGAGTCGCCATGAATAAATGAACGTAAGAAAGAATGAAAGAAATGTATGAGCGTGCATAAATGTATGAAAATACGTAACGGCCACATGAAATGAATGAACGGGGTACCCAAATGAATGAATGGGCAGATTGCAATGCCGGGCGGTAGTATCTAGTAGTTCACCCAGTGCTGCATCCCTGACGGAAGGGATTCCAACCCGTGGCCACGGGTGAATCCCAAAAGGCCGCTAACCCCAGCATACGGGGCGTAATAGTGTGCACTGGCCTATGAAAGTAATAAGAAAAGAATGTATGAATGCATGACACTCTTCAAGAAATGAAGGTAGTAACGGGGTAAAGTTTTACCAAAAGAAAAACACGTTTTAAATATGATAACCCCCGTCTATTGACGTTTACGAAAAGAAAAAGTAACGTAAGAATGCATGCATTCTTTAAGAAATGGAGGTACTGACGGGAGAAACGTTTTAAGAAAAGAAGACCGGTTTTAAAGAAGAAAAACCCCGTCAATGATGTTTTCAAACGAAAGCATGTATGCATATACGTATAGTATGTATGGAATGATGAATGCATGACTAAAAACCTATGTTTTTATATTTTAACTGTATGAAGTAACGCTTACTGAGTATTCGACTCATTTTAGTTTTTATGTGTGCCCCTCCCCCCACAGGAACTGAATGAGCAATACGCTCAGGAGGGACACGGCCAAAGGAGAAGGGCACGGAAGTCTAGGCATGAAGGTTTTAAATGTAAGAAAGGTTTTTTATTTTAAAAATTTATATTTTCCACTGTTTTAAACCCCAAGCCTCTTTTATTGTAAAAGCAAAAATTTATTTTATAACGTAGAGTCTTACACCCTGAGAATGACAGTGAAAGGTTTTAAATTGGACGGTAATTCCCGTCGTATTTTCTAAAATATATTGTAAAAATACCCACCACGAGGACGGGCGTTACACTTAAGGGATAGATCCGTGTAGGGTATTTGTCTTTTTCTATATGAATCAACCATTTATGTTTGGCAAAGGGAGATCTCTTACTTTTAGTACTAGGTTCAACTAGTATTAGTCAATTTAAGGCATAGACCCCCCCTTAAATGAACATCTCTTAAAAAATTATGGGACATAATAATAAAGAATATGAAAGTAAGTTCCTCACAGTGCATTATAATTTGACATTGTGAAAATGAACTATAAGATTAACATACACAAAGTTTATTGCACAAAATAGAGAGATACTTCAGCTCAAGGAATGAAAGTGTGATGACCCTAGTAGTCAAGACTTGGCCACACCAAACATGAATTTTGCTCAACTGAACAAAAATAAAACCGAGATACAAACTAGAAAAAATAGAAAGCAACTCAATCAAACCAAATAAAAAGAGATGCAAATAAATAAAAGAATGTGAAATGCATGTCCTAAACTAATGATATGCAAGGAATGCAAGAACATACAAGTGATCCTATCACTATATGTCACACACACGTTTATTCAAAGACTTGTAAATCCCTCATACAAACTTTCCAATAAACATAGTTTTCCTCATCAAAGTGCGGTGGGATATATAAGGGCAACGACATGATCTACAGGGGCATGGATCAGACTCGAATGAGTGAATCACGTTCTGAAGGCAATTGAAATTACCCAAGTATCCTGTATTGTAATGCATTGAAAATATCTACCAATTCACTTAACAAATTGGTTAGTTGTTAATCATGTAATTATTTAATAATTAAGCAATAAGGTAAAGTAAATAGATTGCATAACACCAAGATTGGTATCGAAGGGAAACCCTTTAAAGAACTCTTTAAAGATAAAACCCTACGGGGCAGCTAAACCCAGAAAAGTCAATTTTATTATTTGAAAATCAATTACAAGTAAAGTTTAATTACAAAACCTTTGCAATTGACACTCTTACTTGACCAGTCAAATGACTCATTTGTCTCTACCGCAGTAGCATCCAGAACCTCTGACGATCTTGAAACATTGACTTTTCTCCTAGAATTCCATTGGCTGAATCACAATTACTCTATCTCAATCTTGGATCAACGATCACACTCTTTGAGAGAAACAATATGAAAATTCTCCAAGGAATTTTCTCACCAAAATATACACTGTAAAGTGCTCTAAAAAATATCCATAATTGAATCTCTGCAGATCTTAAAGAGTAGAATCCCTTAAATAAAAATCTGATAGGAATTTGATCTTCAGTAGAACTTTGCTGACGGAATGAGTCTAGTAGAAATTTGATCTGCAGTAGGAATCTACTGACGGGAGGACTCTACTAGAAACGAGTCTATTAACACCTGGTGCTAAGTCTTCTCAGCGGATGTAGTTTCCATTCAAATTTTGCACAGGATAATTCTAGACTCCTTATAATTCGGATACATAAACTCTTGACTTATCTAAAACATTACCTAACAACCTCTAGATAAAATCAAAATAATCATATATAAAATTAAAGTGTTTTACATTCATCCAAATTGCAGAACCAAAGATAAGTTAAACTCTATCATCTTATTCACTTAGTCATATCCAAATTTATCAACTTAGTCACCAAATCTTAGCCAAACTTTTTCATTTACAGACCCCACTCTTTTTTAAAAAGAGAGCGCGTTGTTTGCACAACTTATTACTTCTTTTGAATAAGTAGAAGATAAGCATAATAATTGTTTTGCATTCCAATTGAAAAAATAAGTGTCTGTCTACAATTTATGAGCCTAGTAGTAGCAACTAATATTCAGCGTAGCGAATATTACTTTCCTTCCCTGCATTTTCTGGGCAACCGAACATAAATTGGATTAACTTTTATAGATAAGTTAAAGGTGCACCTTCTTTGGGACGTTGTCGTCGATGGCGAAGGAGCCGAAATTTTCAATGGAGAGAGAGAGGCCGCCTAACCAACTGGCGTTGGCGTCTTCGTTCAATGGAAGTGTTAGTATTTTTTATTAATTTCTTTTGTTACCATTAGGATCAATCCATTGGCTTTTAGCATTCTTATTCTTTGTTTAATATCTTACCGTTGGCCTTTGTTAACGTTGGTTAACAGGGCTTGGTTTCACTTAGCCGTTGGTTTACTTTTATCCAACGTACACCTTACTTTAAATGACTATATAAGATGGCATTTGGCCTTCTTGTTGGGTACGGATTGTGTAAGAAAGAAAAAATTCAAGAGAGCTTACATTATAGTGTATTAAGAGTGCTTTAAGATTTTTTTTGAGAAGTTTTCCAAATAAAATAGATGTGTTATTTTTTGTAGAGTTTTGAATTCAACCACTTGTACAGAGTTGGTTCGAGTTATATGACGATCAGTTGGGCTATTGTATCCTGGAGGAGTCAAGTCAAGAGAAATTCTGCTACACCGATTAATTTGAGATTTTGTATACTGCAGAGAGCTTGAATCTCCTTAAAGAGAGCGATATTTCCGTGCCTCAGTCCAAACTGGTTTCGTTTGGATGCTAATTTCATTGTAATCTTTATTATATTATTGTGTAATTCTCTAACAGGAAGTAGACTTGAGCATCATCTTTGTGTGTAATATTCAAAATTACAAAATATCTGTGAGGGCAGGATTTTGGCAGGGTTTCGATGGAAATGGAGGGAACGAGGCATTGGCGAAAGTTGCATAAAGTAAATAAGACAAGAAAAAGTCATAATCGATAGTCTTTGAATGGTATACTTTAATCCATAATTTAATCGGTAAATTTCGAATTTTAAAATTTATTTTTTAAAATTAAATTAACAAAGTAGATATTATATAATATAAATGTTTTCAAATATAATTATTTATAGAGTAATACTCGATACAATCATAGGTTTGGGAAGTGCCGCTCATTTCTTTAGAAAAAAAGTAGAGTCTACTATTAAAAAATGAAGATTCTATATGTATTCATTTTTTTCAAAAAGAGTGCGGCGTCATACACGACTTTAAATATCATTGCTCTTATTTTATAAGACAAATAACATTCACTACCATCTACTTAGTCAATATTTTCTTAAGTGGAATCTAATAATTATATGAGTAATAAATGACAAAAAATAGTATATAATACCTTGTAGATTAGTATTGGTGTGGTCTAATGTAAACAAACTAAAATTTAGTTAACACCACTATAAGATTGTCTAAATTAAAAGAAGCAAAGGCAAATTTTTTTTCTTATAAGCTATAGTAATTCTAGTTATTTAATGATGAATAATGATAGGGTTACTACCCTCATACTACATATTTACTATCTTTTTATATTTGATTTTTTTAATTTTAATTTTATTTAATAGTTAAAGAAGTGACTATTAGTAAAAGATAGTAACCCTATCACTACTCTTAAATAATGATTACTATTTTCCATTTATTAAATAATTTATGTTATTTTCTCTCTTCCCACTCATACTCTCTCTTGACACAAGAGCTTTCGTTCTCTCTCGACAAAACAAGAATATCTTTCTCTACGTATTTCGTATTAGGCCTTGTTTGTTTTTATAAATCATATCATATCATCATTACAATTTTTTCAAACTCTCACATAAAATATAATAAATAATGCAACATATTTAAATTTTAAAATAAAAATAATATTATAATAATATTTTATTTAATTTTTAACTTTCATCTCATCTTAACCAGACGAGATCTAAATCTGCATTTTTCAAAGATTGTGCTCTCCATCTTGAGGTACTGCCGAAAATACTCGTACAATTTTGTCCCTTGGCAAAAAAGAAAAATACTTGATTTTTGGGTTTTGCTGGGTATACAAGGGCACATTGTGCATTAATGGTCAAAATTGATGATGAAATTTCTCTGTTTTCAGCTTCATTTGGCATAATCTTTTTCGTCTTTCAGCACCATTTGTTGAAATTTTGCATGCTTGTTTACATTGAAGCCCCATCCAATTTTTGGGTGCGTTTTAGCTGTGATTGCAGTATATTGGCATGTTTGTACTAATTGTACCCTTTCTTAGTGACCGGCCTCACTCTAGTTGAGAACTTACATGTAGGCATACTAAATATTAGAGAGAAATAGAATAAATACTGAGATAATATTCGGGCTCTACTAATTCTTCCCTTGTATTATGAAATAATGTATCATCGCTTGATACCATATTTTTTGTGAGGTTGACCTAACCCAATATCATTCATTTTCATGGTTGAACTTAGAATCACCAAACAGGGAGTTGAGCAAGGAGTCCTGAATCAAGGTAACATGACATGAGTGATGATAATTTCTTTCTTCATCATCTTCCTTTTTTGAAAGAGGCCAAACTGCTTGTGGCAGCTGGTTTACGGGTTTTGCTACACAACCTCTTACTATTCATCCACACTCCACACTCCATATTTTTTAATATTTTTTTTTTGAATTTTTTTTTTAAATATTTCAAATTTTTTATTTACTATTCATATAAAAATTATTTAATAAAAAAAATTTTTAAAAAAGATGGAGTGTGGAGTGTTGGGAGGTTGGGAAGATTTATTGTTAAAGAAAAAACCTCAATTTCTGGCGGAGGAAAACCTTAATATGTAGACCATAAGACAGACAACCTAACATAACAAACAAAATAATCTACAAACCAAAACTGAAAAACGTGAAAAATGCAAGGAAAACCCAATACATCCAGCCGAAGCATTTTCCTCACTTGCTGCGGTAAAATGTCCTGAGCTCCATACCTCCTAGACAGGCCAGCTTCACCCTGTCTAGCAAAAAAGTCTGCAACTTGATTGGCCTCTCTATAAACATGTGAAATAGAAAAGTTCATGCCTCTAAGAACTACTAAGAGCTCTTCCCAATAATCCCAGAGGTACCAAGCAGAGCAAATTCCACTTGAAAGTCATTGCACCACCAAAGAAGAATCACATTCAATTTCCACTTGATGAAACCCAAGTTCCATGCATAACTCCATCCCTAAGATGAGAGCTCTCATTTCTGCCGCATTATTTGTTCCATGCCCAAGCATTGACGAGAAAGCCAGCTTGAAAGTTCCTCTGTCATCCCTTATAACACCTCCACCCCCACAGTTTCTTGGATTCCCCCGACAACTTCTATCCACATTTAGTTTTACCCATCCTTGACCAGGTTTACCCCATCTCACTGCATGAGGAGGTCGATTAATTACAAATCTTGGCAGAATATCCAAAGCATGAAGAACATTAATATCCATGCGAGATGGAGGAGCACATTTGTTCATTCTTTCCGAAATTGATCTCAAGCAATATTTAATGTCAAGCCATACCTTGAATTGATAATGCACACATGACTCAACCTTCTAGCCCACAATATGCTTGATTACTCCCTTGAATTGATAGTAATAGCATACCCCAGTTAGGAACTTTACTCATGAACTTCAAGGGAACTCCACTTAGGATCCTACATGCTATCAGCTATATGTGTTGAACTATGGGCAAATTGTTTATTGAACCATGTTATATTGAGGTTTTAAGGTCTGTTACTGTTGTTATAGAATTACAAGTTCAAAGGCTGTGAACTTGCCAAGAGTTTGATGGCCTGATGGCCTGATGGCATACAGCCCGGTTCTCCTACTAGAAAATCTGGGTTCAAAACCCCCCACCCCAGTTGTATTAAAAAAAAGGTTGTGAAGTTGCAATTCTAATATTTTGTTTTCACCTTTCCTGTGATGTATTGTTTGTGCTTTCTAGCTTAGATTCGGGATAGATTGAGGTTAATAACCTATTATTATGGTTCATTTCCCTTGCAGTTTTCCTATCAGAATGTTCATGTGTTATTTTTTCGTCTTTGTGGCTACAATATATTAAATACATCTATCCTTCTAAAATGTTATAAGTTGAGGATTGATTGGGTGATTCAACTATTGAATAGCTCACTCCGACAATACTTATTGGCAATAAGTCCGATCTCTCTCAAAGATGACAGGGAGGTGTCCACTGCTGAAGGCAAAGCCTTGCACAACATTTGTTTTTTATGGAAACGCCAGCACTTGATTCCTCCAATTTAGTTGCTGCTTTTCAGACAGTTGTGAGAGAGATCTAAAAGTTGGAAAGTGATTGTACCTAGATGGGAAATGTAAAGACGGTGGTTTTACAGGAAAGTGTAAACCAAGAAATAGAGGCAGAAACCAAGAAATGTGATTGTTGGAAAGAATAAGGGTTGGTAAAAGAAGATAGTTGGATGGAAAATGTAGATATTTGGTTGGTTATTAAGATATTTATATGGAATTTTAGATGTATTTAGTCAAAAATTTGTAGTTATTAATATTAAATGACCATTTAAAATATGATTGTTTAAACACTAAAAATATTAGAACATGATTATTAATTAATATATGATCGATAGAAATGTAAAATATGGTAAAAATAAATTAGATAACAAAATATAAAATATTAATATTAAGAAGATTTAGCTAATCCAATATGGGAATAGATTTTAAATATAATAGGTAAAAGTCAAAACATGTGATATTAGCTAAATAATGACTTTGTATTTGCCTATTTCAATGCTAATGCTCCTAGACATTGGCAATGTACCAAGTCCAAATTTTGGCTAGAACTTCAAGTTTTGGCTATGGCATTAACATTTGTCTAGGTGAATTCACATTGAACTAGCCATCTTAAAGTCAAAATAATAATATTATATTATTTATTTTAATAATATTTTACATTTGTTTTTAATATTTTGCAAATACACTCCATATATTAAAAAAGAGTAGTGCTACAGGCAGGCACAATACCATGCCTGCGCGCGGACGGTACTGACGTGGTATTTGCCACGTCATCAATTATATTAAAAAAAAAAAAAAAAAAAACAAAAGCAAAACCTGAAATTGAGAAAAGGAACGAGCGGGAGAATTCTCATTCGGACGACGCCAGTTCAAGCGAAAGGGGAAACACCCATCTGCCGTGAGTCTTCGCGTGACCATCTGCTATATCTGGAAGGGAAAAACGCCCAGTCGATGCAACCCTTATCCATATAAAATTGGTAATATATATCCAGTTGCTGCAACGTTAGTTGTTGTTTGGAAAAAATGGAAAAACAAAAATTTTGGTTCTTTTTAATTGATGCTGCTACCGATTGTTGTTGTCCTATAAATCTGTTGAGTTCCTGAGTTTTTCTTGTTTAGACCTTTTTATACGAAAATGATGGAGCAACGTTGCTTTGTGACCGCACTCTGCTCGTGAATCTTCCACGGTTCAACGCCTCCACTTTGAAGTTCACAATTTTTTTTCCTCTGTTTTATAATCTTTGAGAGGGAAAATATTTTAAGATTTTACCTTTTAGATAAAGTAGATAAAGTTGCTCAGGTTATGGTTTTTCAGATGAAGTAGATAAAATTTTAGGTGATTTTCTTTGCTCAAGTTATGGTTTTTCTGATGAGAATCTTGCCCTTTATGCTGGTTTTTCAGAAGAAGAATGCCTTCCAAATGCGTTACTGCACGTTTCTCTTATTTTTCTGTCTTTTATTAAGATTGAAGGGAATTTGTTATTTTTTTCTTTTCAATCTAATTTTCTTATCGTAGCCTAAAATCATAAAGTAGAAAGAAAAAAAAGGGCTTTGATTTATTTGAACAGGTTCTATATTCTTTTGAATGATTAAGCCTACCTTTTTGTGTCATAGTAGAAAGTTCTAGAGAATACTGTGGTACAACATTGTCCAGTTAGCAATTAATTACATAATAATTGCTAATAAATTATGACTTCTAGTTACCATATATGTGTAATAGAAAAAAAATATATGTTTTTACCATATTGAAAGTAATAGTCATTTCAATATTATATTGTAGGTGCATGCATCTTGATTTCATTGTTGAGATAGATGGAGAAAGAGAAAGAAGATGCATCCCGCATAACAGTTCCTATCACCAATCCATCAACTCAGGTATTGTAAACCTCAACCCAACAGTTTGCGGGTGTTTATTTATGTGTAGTCATTATCCACTTGGGTTGATTAATATTATGTTGCTATATGTTAGGACAACATATCAAGACCACTGTATGAAAATTTTCCAAATCACATGTCAAGTTACTATGGTACAGTGCCTCATGCGTGGTTACCACCTTATGTGCCTCCTCCAAGTACTACTGCCTTAAGTAGTACCGCTACGTTGTATAGTTCCGCCATACCAATGATGGGACCTCCTCCAAGCGCATACACATATCCATGGAGCAACCAAGTAATCATTTCTTGGAATATTTATTGTAGTTAGTGTGCTTTAATTTTCTAAACTTGAATATTTCGTCTAACTATTTATGTTTAACTTGGCTTATGAAATACTGCAGCAACACCCATGGAACTCTACCTTTGCTGCCTTGAGTAGTTCCGGTGCCGCGTCAAGTACTGCTGCCTTGTATAGTTCCGCCATACCAATGATGGGACCTCCTCCAACTGCCTACCCATATCCATGGAGCAACCAAGTGATCATTTTTTAGAGTATGCCTTTATAGTTAATGTTGTACTTGAATATTTTGGTCTAACTATTTGTTTACATTTTTTGGGCGGCAAACTGCAGCAACACCCATGGATGTCCACTTTCGCTCTAACGTCTAGTTCTGCAAGTAGTGTCAGCTCTAGTGTAGCTGCCAATTCTAGTGTACAAACCAGCGCTAGTGTCGCTACTAGCTCTTGTTCGGCTTTACCAGCATTTGTTCCTCCAACTTCTACCAACCCATATCCATGTGGCAATGAGGTAATGTATTTGATTCTCCACATACAATGTCTGTTACATTATCTAGAACATATTTTCTCATGCCATACTTTTTTCTTCTAATTTACAGGAAAATAAAGTGCAGCAAAGTAGCTCTATTGAAGAAGCAAGTGAGGCCACATTAGACTCAATAGAAGTTGAAGCGCAGTCCAGTGCATCTTTGGGTAATATGGATGATACGAAGGAGGCTGACACTGATGGGAGTGCTATGCAACTGAAGATATTTTCCCACATTTGCACATTGGATTGTTATCAAGCGATGCTGATGCAACTGAAGATGACATTCTTACTCTTAAAGTACTCTTACTCTACTTAGCCTCTCTTGAATCTATACACTTACTCTGTGGGACTTAACCTTGACAACTAGTGAAGATATCAACCTTTAAAGGATTAGATAGCTGCTGGTAAGATGCTCAACAAACATGGTAAGTGTTTCTTCAGATTTTAGCAATTTCTGTCAACTTTCTAGAGATAGGACTTAGGAAATTAGACTGGAGGAAGGAATAAGATACTGAAAATATATTTATTAGTCTCAAAATTCAGTCATGAGAAATTAAAAGCAGGCCTGAGTTTGCAATTGCAATTGCCTAATATTTGGCGTGGAATATTAATGTAATGATCTCTCTAAAGTTTTCAAAACTTGTAGTGTTAGGAGCCTAAAAATCTGAATGTGTTCCAATAACCCAACATGGATGCAGCTTTATAAGTGGGCGGCTTGAGACAGATAGTAATTTGAAATGACTATCATATATGTGAAGATACTAGTGATCTCTAGCTTGCATGCTCAGAAAATAAAATCCAATGTGACAGGCCAATATCTCAACTTCAAAATATTATTAAAGCATGAAATTATATTTTACCACCAACAATATCAACAATTATAGTAATACTAACATGTGTTCAGACCAATTCCTCAGTATAATTGAAATTCAAAACCATGGACCAGATCAAAGAGATTAGAGCAAATGCTATGAACGAAACTGCAAAACTCCTATAAGAAGATAATTTGATAAAGCTAGCTAGGCCAAGTCAAAAGATCCAAACTCAGTGAAATATGTTCCAATCTCGTTATATTTAAAATCATTATGAAAGTGATCAACAAATAAAAATAGTTGGGTTTAAGGAAATGGTTAGTCGAGACGAGTTTTGCACTCTAGAGATCTTCAACGCCAATTATCTAATCCTACATGCCAATTATTTTGAGATTAGAGTTGAAAATACATACAATTTTTTGAATATGCACCTCCTCTGAAAAATTGAGGCTTTCAACCCTGCAAAACAAGGTTTGGTCAAGGTACAATTTCTAGTGGAATAATTTCTGCAAAACATAATAATGCAGAACATAATAATGCATGAAAAGAAAATTTTCAACCCTGCAAAACATAATAATGCATGAAAAAGAAAATGGTAATATGAGTCATTAGGCAATTGCAATTGGTATTGAAAACTTTACCATTGTAGGCTCCTAAACTTTACCATCGTAATATGAGTCTACATACTGCTATACCATGTTCACTTTCTTCCAATGATGAATGGGGTTTCTTCATTCTTTGGATTGGTTCTAATATGAGTCAAAACATGGGTGTTGTGGACGTAATAGTTTCTATACGCTATAGAAAAAATGGTATAGCAGTATGTAGACAAGCCATTTGAAAAAATGCCTCAATGGCCACATACCATTCAGATAGAGCTTTACAGAGAGTATATTCTACCATCCTTACAAAAGAACAAACATAAACCATCTCCATATACAATCTTCAAAACTGCTGAAATCAAATGGTGTACGCCCATTTACCTGGACGGAGAGAAACCACAGATCGATTCGCATAGAGGTTGGGAACCAGGGATCGATTCGCACAGGGAGAGAAATCGGGGTTGGGAACTACCGAATGATTCGCACAGCGCGAGAGTTTGTGGGAGGAGAGAAACCGAGCATGGATGAAGTCGAGCAGGGGTATTCGAAAAGTTAGGGTTTGTTCGTGGAGAGACATCGAGCAGGAAGAAGGGGTGCGATTTCAGAAGCCTCGAAACGCACTGTTTTGAAATAAATAAAACGGTGCGTTTCGAATACATGTCGGATGTCGTCCGCGCGGAGGCCTGTCTGGTGCCTGGCTTTAGAGTTTCTCATTAAAAAAACCTGCTTAGACAAGACATTACAACCTCCTCAGAGCAGTAGTCAAACCACAAAAATGGAAGCTGTCATCCTCCACAAATGCAAACAATTCCCACATGATCTTTACAGCACAAAAAAAGAACAAAGACAAGAAATGGAGCAATAAGCACCTTGCTCCACAACCAAAACAGATTGATGATTACAGTTGTTAAGCAATCAACTAAGAAAGAGAAAAAAGAAATAATTAACAACCAAAAGAAATATAAAGACACGATTCGAAAAAAAAATGACAACCAAAATCTGATATTTCTAAGTACTACTCAGATTAACTTTAAAGTGTAGTTGTGAGAGAACACATAGCAATGACTGCACATGGTTACGTGAAATGGAATCTTATTCCTCACCAGTAACAACATTGAGAGTCTATACTAGTTTCCACCATCTTCAGCAAAACAGTTCATAAAAACAAAACATCTATACAGAGCAATTCATTCAGCAACATTTCCAACATTTCCAACTTCAGCAAAACCTTTTGAGTCTATACAAAACATTTGTTGGACATAAAAACATCAGCAACAAAAAAAAAAAAAAATCACTATAAAAGATTTTGCAAAAACACGTCATTGAATTGCTTGTGTTTTGACCCAATAGAGGTGTAAAAATCATCTCTTTTATAGACTAAGAGCAAGTAGACCCCCATCATTTTTGAAGTTTCATTATCGCATCTCTTTTACAGACCACTACACTAACCATACAAATAGAGACCACAGATGGGCACCAATTTAAAAAATGTGCTCATACCACCACAGATCAGACCAACTCTGACAAAAGCACATAGTAGACCACATAAAAATGCACATAGCAGTTAAGCACCAACTTGACCATACACTCAAAAGACCACATAGCAAACCACCACAGACTCAACTTCACAGTCTAGGAACACAAACCAGATTCAACGCATGTACTGGACCATCATTCAAGTACACAAGAGGAAGAAAAACATTAAAAAAGAAAAGAAAAGAAAAAATAATGAAAATTTATGATGCATACCCAGGTAGAACAGACGTTGAAAATCAAAATATGATCAAATTTGAGTGCAAGTCCCACGAGTAATACTACTACAGAAAAGAAAAATAAATAAAAGCAAATTTATGTCAGAATTTGCATCTGCCCAGAAGCATCAATTGCACCCATAAATTCAACAAGAAAAAAAGTAATGAAACCTCTAGATCTAGTATTGGACTAATACTCTCATTATATGCAAGAAAAGAATGAAATTTGGAATATTGGAACGAACGAGTTTTGGAAAATCTTACCTTTTTGTTTTTGCGGGGACAGAAATCCAAAGTCGATTTTCTCTAACAAACTGATTGTTCCTTCCCCGCGTTTCTAAGCTAAGCCAACGACGGCAGCAAGGGAACTAAAAAAATGAGAGAGAGAGAGAGAGAGAAGGGGAGAGATTGAATGTCGGGCCAATCTAGAGGGAAGAGGGAAACGGGGAGAAAAAAATGAAGGGGGTGTTCGGCGATGGAGAAAGTAGAAAGTGAGAGAAAGTGAAAAGGGTTTATAAGGAATGGATTCACGAGGGAAATGCTTTGTTGCAGTTGGTCTGCAAGTGATTTTAGAATAAAATACTCATTTGGCTATGAACAAGAACTCTCCAAAGCTGGAAGTATGTTTAGATATACTGTAAGCTGAGAACTTAAAATCCCACCTTTTACCTATTCAATGTAGCACATTTAAAGAGATAAAAAACCATATTTTGCATTGCTTGGAGTTATGCCTAGGCGATGCAGATGTTCTTAGAATTAAAAGATGGCCTATCCAGTTATTTATAAAAATTATCAATATATAGTTATTTATAAAAATTAATACATGTATAATTATTTTTACAATGTTTTGTATAATCATGTCTTAAAATTATTTTATAAAATATAATTGTACAATTGATTATAGTGCGTGGTATAAAGATTTAAGAACAGTAATACTCTTGTGACAGTAGAGTTATATGCATATGATTTCCAATTCGAAAACGAGCATTGATATCCGGCTGTCACGACATTAAAATTAAATATTAATTGAATCATTTTCATCCTCAATTCGGTTATCTTTAATAATATATTAAAAATTTTATTTACAGTTATTTTTATATATTTTTTATGTATAAAAAATAAAAAAATATATAATAAATCTATATTACATAATCCATAATATATTTGAAGTAGTTAACGTTTTAAATAATAAATATATAAAATCACTCCAAATATGTCATTTCTGAAAAGCACAAAAATATACAACCAAAAATTGCTGCTTTTATAACAGCAAGTTGTATATCCGCCATAAAATCAACGGTTCATATCATCCGGTCGAGTCCAACCATTTCAATCATGTAAAGTCAACCCAAACCGAAAATCATATGATGTGGTGGTCCGCATGACGTCCATATTATCTATGTATGCATGCACTAAGATAGCTGGCCCCTTCAAGCAAAAGCTTGAATTTTTTTTCCCTACCCAAATCCGAGAGTCCACCTGAAACTCCTCGGACTGAAGAAGAAAGCATTAGAAATTCTGCAAGTGTTTCATTAAGCAAATCAAAATATTCAAATTCAACTCCCCGGGAATCTGCATTTTTTCTCTCTTTGATCGATATGAAGGATGACGATGCCCTTCCGACAACGACAACGCCTAATTGTAAGAAAGAGAGCTCCGATTCGAGTCTCTTCGGTAAAGGCCGGTATAAGTTCTGGGCATTCGCCGCAATTTTGTTGCTCGCATTTTGGTCAATGTTAACCGGCACCGTCACTCTCCGTTGGTCTGCCGGTAACCTCAACCGTCTCTCCGACGACCTTGCTAACCCCATCCGCGACGATCTCGACGTCCTCGTAAACTCCCCTTTTCGTTTCGCTTGCTCTGCATTCTCTTTGCGTGGTGTTGGATTTTTAGTTGGAATTTTGATCTATTTTCTTGGCATACAGGAAATGGAGGAGAGGGAGAAGGTGGTGAAGCACATGTGGGACGTGTACACCAACAGCCGTCGGATTAGATTACCGAGGTTCTGGCAGGAGGCCTTCAATGCTGCCTACGAGGATTTGACCAGCGACGCCCCTGGTGTTAGACAGGCCGCCATTACTGAGATCGCTAAGATGTCTGTGCGCACCGTTCATCTCGATCCTCCTCCCGTCCAATCAACGGTTTGTATCTTCTTGCCTTCGTCTTTTTCTTAGCGTTGCGGATGGGTACCTTCCTTGAGAGCTTCATTTAGGTAATTTAGCTGAAATTATGATTCAACATTCGGCGGTTCCAATTGATTATTCTACTTGCTAATTTTCTGCCATCTACAACTAGTATTTGTTATGTTTCCATTTAATAGTCAAATCTGCTTGTCCAACTGCTCCATAAACTAGAAGGTAGGGGATAGAAAGCTTTTCATGCTTTTTAATCAACTACGTAATGTGGGCTTGGAATGAAGAGAAGAGTGATGATTAGGCGTTTAGCAAGTAAAGTTCGTCGGACGGATGCGGAAGTTCAGGTGTATTGTTGTTTCCATTGTGAAGCTGTGCTGTTGGGGATGGGAAAACTCCGCTAATTCGAATGCCAACAAGTCTTAGATTTTATTTGTATGCGGTTGGTCTAAGATATTATTGATATTATTATGCCTATTCTGTTTAATCTCACTGTTATAAACTTCTTCTGAACCTGTTGTTAACTATGGATACCCTTGTTATCTTCATTGTGATTGGTTATATTGCTTTCTTAAACATTTTATCGTTCCTTTAAACTTCATTTTGATGTCAGTGCTGTATTTGTTTTGACAGCTTTGAATGCTTGAAGATGTTTTTCCTCTTCTCTCTTCCACTTTCCTGTAGATCTCCATCATTGCTACATCTTCTTTGGAATATTCACCTAAATTTGATCTACATTGTACTTTTTCCTTCAAGACTACACATTACCTACTCCCCAATCTGAAGATTTTTCACGAGACATCTTCTGTTACTGAGAACTAGGTTTTCCCCACGGAAATTGTGTTTATGAAAATTTACTTGTTTACATAACAATCATCTTAGCTGTAAAACTTTATGGTTTGTACAATCAGCTTTTTGTTCAGTCTTTTGGGTGGGGCAGGGGTATTATTTTTAGGTTATGTGGGCAACATAGGCTACACAATGATCTAAATTTTTTTTTTTTTCACTTTTTTTTTGTAAGGTAGTAATTCATTAAAATGCAAAAGGAAAGGGGACAAACTAAGCACACGTTATGTATAGAAGAGAACCGCCAAAAAACATGTAAAAAACAAAGATCCAAAGTTTGATAGGTGTAGTTTAGCAAGGTTGTGAGAAACAATTAGTTGCGACCATCCGAGCTAAAAGCAATCTTAAGA
This sequence comes from Cyclocarya paliurus, assembly GCA_029856935.1. Lineage (NCBI taxonomy): Eukaryota > Viridiplantae > Streptophyta > Magnoliopsida > Fagales > Juglandaceae > Cyclocarya > Cyclocarya paliurus. The sequence goes on along the minus strand of CM056954.1, from coordinate 30,308,207 downwards.
ACTTTAACTTCAGACATTGTAGTCTAAGTGGATGCTGGATTTGGTGGGTGGCCAACCAACACACATGCCCATAGGCCTAACTAGAATACTTTTTTTGATTGGTAAACAGAGTTTTATTGAAAATAAGATTAGGCAAGAGCCCAAGTACATGGGACATGTACAAGAGTGTCACTTATGCATGTTAATCTAGTGATACAAGAAATTCATGAAAATTATTGCCGTTAAAATCTGTTACAATCCACCAAATTATTCAAAAGGAAAGTTTTAAGCTCATCCATTGATCTCTTGCAATCTTCAAAGCTTCTTTCATTCCTCTCCCTCCAAAGACACCACCACATGCATAATGGGACCATCATCCATATTGCTGAAATGTGTGAATTGCCTTGAAGGCCTCTCCAAGATTATAGAAGATCAATCACCCTTCTCAACATCACTAAAGCTAGTCCACTCTAGCAAAGAAGTCATTCCATAGGGTCATAGCAATCTCATAGAGTCACTAGGAGCATTGGGGCCCAAGGAAAGAAAAGGGTTACTTCCGGATCAGGGATAATAAATTAAACTGAAACACGATTTTTTTTAAACAATATAAAATTGTAGCCTATGAATGTGGTTTCGATCCTTTTGGTTATGCGAGAAGTTGTTAGATGATCAATGAACTCTCCACTCTTTTTGCACATGCCAACACCAATCCATGACTAACTAGAATATTGTGTATCAGTACTGGTAGATTCAAGTAGGAGTTCATGGCAGTTTTGCATGACTGGAAGCTTTGCATTTGTTGGCATGTGGATGAACACCACTCTGTTATTTATGATGATTCATTTTAAACATCATTGATGGATTTGGCAGAAGGCCCTAATTTTGTTTGTTTCCTGTGGATCCATAATAGGTTTACTAGGCTATTTTAAGGGCCTGTTACAATGTCTTAAAGGCGACATAAGTTTTACAAACCTCATCTTAGAAAATTTCTATTTCCTCTTCCCCTCTAATTAGCCCATAACTCCTGACCTGACAAAGATTTGCTTAAACCTGCCGTACTTAGTTTTAAGAATATTAGATGAAAATCTAGTGTATATGAATAAGCAAGGTTTTTTTTTTTAACCCGTAAATAAATGAATAACCAAAGGGTTTTAGGCCATCTTTTCTTCAACTCATAGATTTTTCTGGTTTTATCACAGATTAGGTAGAGTTATTATGTGGACCTGACGGGCTTGGTCTCCCTTTGTATTATTAATACTTTAAGGAAAATCCATATGCCAAGGAACTGAGTTGGTTAAGTTATCTGCATGTTTTGGTCAATCCATTCTGCTAGAGGGAGGACACACCTTGAATTTTCACAGGTCAGAATATCTGAAAGTGATGAGCATAGTGCATGACTTTAAAGTGCTGTCTGGAGCTATCCAACTGATCACCACGTCTGTATTTTAAATATGCTTTGTTACAAATAATCCAGCCAAAGTAATAGGAATTAGACCTAAGACAATTCCAAATATCAAAACTTCAATCATTTCAATTTGCTTGAAAGGAGAAAGGGGAGGTAATATCGATTCTTAAATATTAATTCATATTGCACATGAATCTTAATGACCAAGAATTTATAATTGACACGGTAAGAAACTATAGAATATCTGGAATAACACAGAAATTTTTATTTTTTATTATAATGAATTATAACCTCACTAAACTGAATTAATTGGTAAATGTGCAATGTTGAGGTGGGCATGAAAGAGCCCAATGGTATTATTTTATTATTTTTTGAGCATTTGGCTATTCTCTCATTTTGTTTGTCTCAATATTTCATTTCCGATTACAAAAGTACAGGTGATAAGTTATTTTTTGTCATTAAGGAATAGAACTCTATTTACAGAATAATACAATCTAGTATACAGGAAGTGTACAAGAAATGCTGAAAGTTTACCGAAAGTTATGCTATCAATTTGAAATCCTGAGGTAGTAAATGAAGAATGAAAGCCAAAGGATAACTGTAGGCTTTCTTAAAAATCTCTTTGGCCCTCTGGTCTCTTGACCACAAAGAATTAAGATGGAAAATCTAGGATTAGCCTCCTGGACTGCTATATATTGATTTTATGATAATCTTTTATGAGTATCTCAATTATTTCCTATTTATTTGGTTGCAATACTGGTTTGGGGGCTATTATCTGCACTTGTGTGTCGGATATCTGCAACTCACCCTTCTGAAGGTATCTAACTTTGTCCAAATTTGGGTGGGAGTCACAATTCAATTTAATAGCCTTTTTCGAGGATTTGGATAGAAAGGACATCATTGATGACAGCATCAAAGTCTCATTTTATAACTTCAGAATTTGGTTTCTATGTGAATCTCATTCACCTAGATTGAAAATGATAAAAAAAACTCACATCCTCATTGTTTCCCGATTGTTTGAGACAATGTTATGATATTACCAATTTCATACAAGCCAATCAAAAAAAAAAAATTGTTTGAGATAATGTTTCCTGCTCTTTTGTTGTTGTTTACATATTGGGCCCCAGAAGTATTAACAGAAGTGTGTCGCTGCTGTTTTTTTCCACTTTCTATATTGCCAGACTGCACGAGAATTGAGTAAGAGTTTGAAACGAGCAAAGAATGGCAGGGAAATGTAACCTCAACAAGTGATCATCGATGATGTAAAGTATGATGGGGATTCGAGGATCAAATCTTCACTGGTCTGTACTACAAATGCTGATGTGCTACCCAAAGTTTGTGAAGGTAGTGACGGCCCGAATCCTACTCGGTTCTTAGGTGGTTTCATGACAAGGAGAAACTACCTATTTAATTAGGTTACTGTTCTTACAAATTTTTGCTGTCACAATATTTCCACGCGGGTGGTGAATTGATAGGTTGTAGATCATTCAAGCGAACCAATTTTTTTGATCAGGTTTTATTTTTAAATTCAAGGAAAAGAATTTCCAAAACTCTGTGTTGAATAGGAGTTCCTTTCTTACATGGACGGGCATGTAAATTAAGCATTGATGTCTTGATTAAGTATGTTCAGAGAAATGCTTGTTGGAGCAGGTTGATTCCACTTCTCTTGTATGAATAACATGTTCCAGCTTATTAAGGGGAGTAATGCTTGCTGCTTCAGTTGTCTCATCGCATTTGATTTAATCAATTCAAAAGGAACATATATTGTAGGGGCGTATTTGTTTCTCTTCTTCAGAATGCTTTAGTCACAAAGATATTTTAAACGTACAAATTGCCTAAAACGAGGAATGGTTCAGAATTTGGGACTGTGAACTCTTTGTCGTCATCAATCTGAACCTAACTCAACACATTTACACAATTAGTTAAATAAATAAAAACTTTCTTAATTTTAATACTGCAAAAATTGCCTACTCTAGAGAGACCTTCACTTATAATTGGCAATTGTAGACGTGTATGCTATAAAAATAAAATGTTTTCAATTTCGAATATGAATTTTTCTACTCATTATCTGTACATATCACACATTACATTTATTTTTATTTATTATTATTATTTTTTTAAAAAATTTTTTAAGTTTTAATTTTTATAAACTAATTGATTTATTCTACTCATTATCTATACAATACACATTTGATAAGAGAAAATAATAAAAAATAAAAATTATGTATAGTATGTGGTATGACAATGATGAGTAGAATATTCAAATATTATTATCTAATCTATCTCTTAAATTATGTCTTATTTAAATTGTTAATTTATAAAACATCATTGCAAAAAATATATATATATATATATATAAATATTATATAAGGAAAAAATAAAAAATTAGCAACTAACCAAATCAGGCCGTCTCACACTACTTGACCCGATTGGCAAGTTGTCCCAATTCCCACGTATAGCTGAGCTCCAAACCTTCAACTCGCAAGCCGCTGAACGCAATGAAGTGCCCGTACTGCTCGTCGGCGCAGGGACGGTGCGCTACCACCAGCTCCGGCCGTTCCATATCGGAGTGCGCATCGTGCGGCCGTGTGATCGAAGAGCGGCAATCGCAGCCCCACCACCTCTTCCACCTCCGTGCCCAAGACAACCCTCTCTTCCTCGTCACCTCCGACCTCCCCTCCCTCGACCCCCACCAGCACGACCGCGACGGCGAAGAAGATCCTTTCGAGCCCACCGGCTTCATCACCGCCTTTTCCACCTGGTCCCTCGAGTCCAGCCCTCTCTTCCTCCGCTCCTGCCTCTCTTTCTCCGGCCACCTGGCTGAGCTTGAGCGCATCCTTGAATCTTCTTCTTCTTCTTCTTCTTCGTCCTCTTCGACGGTTGTGGTCGATAATCTGAGAGCCTACATGCAAATTATCGACGTAGCCTCGATTCTGGGCTTGGACCACGAGATATCCGACCACGCGTTTCAGCTATTTAGGGATTGTTGCTCCGCTACTTGTTTGAGGAATCGTAGTGTGGAGGCGCTTGCCACTGCTGCTCTTGTCCAGGCCATTAGAGAGGCCCAAGAGCCCAGGACCCTCCAGGTACCTCATAATGTCATTCTAGTTCTCCCTTTATTCTATTTCTTTGTCCTTGTTTTATCATCTGGTATAAGGCTATCTCGGTATTTTGGAAGTAATTGGTGCAACTGGGGCTAGGATTTTGAGGAACGTGAAGCTATTTGCTTGCTCTTTCACAATGTAGTATTTGTATTTTGTTTGTATCATTCTTTCGCTTTATTATTATTATGTTCTGATAAGTAAAATAAAACTTTATTAACACTATTTAGGCGTAGCCCAAGTACACCGCTAGTATAAAAGAGAAAACACCTAAGTACAAGCTAGAGCTAGAAAAGGAAACAAGAAAATTTTGTTAATATGATTTTGAATCATAAGCTCTAAAATCCGGGCTGTTCTCCTTTATATGCGCTGTTACAAGGAGAGTTAAATGCCGGAACATATATTTGTGTTTGTGGGACAAAATTTTGTGAAAGAGAAAACAGCTGGTGGTTTTTTTTTTTTTTTTATAAGTAAATAAGAATCTTTATTGAGTAGAAAACAGCTGGTGGTTTATAGCAGTAATCTTTGTGGTCTAGTAATCTTTGTTGTATGTGACTCGGTATCTTGATGGGATTTCCTCTTCCCTCTGGCGGGCAATCTTGCTTCCATGTCAGTGTCGATTGCATCCAGGGTGTTTTCTTGGCGCAACCTGCCAATAAGTACAAATTCAGCCATAGTTATTCAGTCCTTGCAACCCCAAGGAGTTGGCCCAAGTGGTGAAGGCCTTGGTCTTGGGGTATCACTCATTTCAATGTCCAAGGTTTAACACCTCATGGGTGCAAACAATCCTTTGGGGCCACACCTTCTAGTGAAAAGCCAACAATTTAACTAGTTCTATGTAGGAAAACTTTCAAGAGTGCGGTGCATGGGATCGGGGTTTACTCTGCAAGAGTGGGTCCAAAGGGCCTTGCCTTGGAGAGGTTTCCGGACATAAAAAAAGAAAAAAAAAAGGAGGAGGTTATTTCAGTCGTTGCTTATATATGAATGCTCCTCTATCCTTTATGTATGTCACTTCAAGTAATCTTTACCAATGCTTGATATCTGATTTTCAATGCAGGAAATCTCAATTGCGGCGAATGTACCCCAGAAGGAGATCGGGAAGTACATCAAGATACTTGGAGAAGCTTTACAACTAAGTCAGCCCATTAATAGCAATTCCATATCAGTCCATATGCCAAGGTTTTGCACGCTTCTGCAGCTCAACAAATCTGCTCAGGTACATTTCTTTGTATGCAGAATACTGAGTTGGATGACTTGGGAAAAACTCCTGCACTAGAAAACCCTTGATACCATGTGGTATGGTAATCATACATTAGGTCGATGACAGCAATATGCAGCCAAAAAGATTTTGGGAAAATGGGTAGAGTTGGATAAAAGAGAATTGTCTATTAATGGATTAGTGGAGTTGGGAGACTGAAGAAAAAGAAAAGGAACAGTAATAACATCAAGAGGAATTTCCTGTGCACCCCCGGGATTAGTCGGGACTTTGTTCTTGGATACCTTGTGCCAAATCAAAAAAGCATCAAGAGGAGTTTCACAACTTTTCATTTCAAATGGTTGCAAGATCTAACTCTGATTTTGCAGTTTCATGATGTCTATTACACCAAAACCTTGTTTTTCTGGACATTCAGAAGACGTATTTGGTCACCTTCTAGTTCACATATGAAGATTTTGTTAATTGATACAACGGTGTAACCCCAAGGGTTGGCTCAAGTGGTAATGGCCTTGGGCTTTGGGGTATACTCCCCCCAGGTCTAAGGTTCAAATCCCCTTGGGTGCTAACAATCTCTAAGGGCCATCGGATTGGGGGATTTTCTCATTGAATTACCCGAGGTGCACTTGTAGGAAACTCCTTGTTGAGAGCCTATGCAACCCCGGGATTAATCGGGATATTGTTCCTGAACACCCGATGCCAATCAAAAAAATTAATACAACAGTGTGTCTGCACTTTCTTTTTCCCAATCATCAGTCGGGTTTATGGTTGTGTAGACTTTTTTTCATATGAATGGTCTGTGATTCCTGTTGGTGGTGTTGAAATTTGATTTGATAACTGTTTTTATATAGAAGTTTGCTCTAGTGAGAATTTATGCCCCGCTATCTTTTCATTTTGATCACGGCTGACCATGGTCCTGCATATCATTTTAGGAGCTTGCAACTCACATCGGAGAAGTAGTTATCAATAAATGCTTTTGCACTCGAAGGAATCCTATTAGCATCTCTGCAGCGGCTATTTATTTGGCCTGCCAACTAGAAGACAAACGCAAAACCCAGGCAGAGATCTGTAAGGTGACAGGCCTCACTGAGGTCACTCTTCGTAAGGTCTACAAGGAGCTATTAGAAAATTGGGATGATTTGCTCCCATCTAATTACACTCCTGCTGTTCCTCCAGAGAGAGCTTTTCCCACAACTGTGATTGCTTTAGGCCGTGCTTCAGCAACTAAAGTTGATTTATTCGAATCGACTTCTTCACTGGACAGAGACAAGCAGCTAGAAATCAAAGCTAACAAGCTGAATGAGGTCCCGGACTCGGGCCATCAGGTTAGGGCAAAAGAGGAAGCTACTGAAAGTAGAGGCAACTCCTATGTACTGAACCGACCACCAACACTCTGGCAACCCCAAACTCCACTTGGGACGTCTGGTCCTAGGACAGTAAGTGAAAAGAATCAGAATATTACTCGAGGAACAGACATTAATGAGCTGCACCCTAACCGTCAAGAGTTAGAGCAGAAGGCAGATCAGGACACAAATCACGTGACCAATCCCCTGAAGCCAAACCAACTTGCAAATCCGCCAACTGCAATTGCAAGTTCTGTTTCCCGGCAGTTTTGGCCCCCACCTATTTCCGGGCCTCCAAATGTTCGATATGTTCGGCCACCAAATGTAGTGTCAGGTTATTCTGAACATAAAGGAACTGGGAATCAAAATGGAAGTAGAAGTGCCAATCAGTGTAGGGATCCCTAGCCACAGAGGCGTATACTGTCTTGTTTCAGTCGTGTATTTACCTGTAAAATACTAACGTTTCCTACGAACTCTTTTGATTCTCTAGTTCTCATAGCAGTTCATTGCCAAATCGAGAATGTTTAATGTTTTAGCAAATCTCAGGTGTCAGGTTTAGTAGGGTGCTATTGAACTGATGATTGATGAAACGAAATTATTTGTCTGGTTGATGGTCTCGAAAGCGCTTATAGCTCGTATCTGTTTGTTTTCATATTAGCTACATATGTGAGGAGCAAAAGACCATTGCTGCAGGTGTCTATTGTGAATTTGGAGGAAAACATTGATTTGGAGTGTCTTTTTCTTGTCCAGCTATCCATGGAACACACAGCAAGCAGAAGTACGGCGGAGATCTTTGCATGTCAAATTAAGAAAATGAAAAGTAGATTATTTTCACTTTATTGGCTTGTTTCGTTTTTTTTTTTTTTGTTAAATACATATCGTTTAAGCTTATGAATTGTTTGAAGTTTTTGCCATTGGAGTTCAACTCCCACTCTCTTTTTGTATCAATTTTTTATGGCTTTTTAATTTAAATTTGCTGAATTGCTGCAGAAATTCGAGGTTTTTGGAACCCAAAGTAAAAAGACAAAGACCAAATCCCGGTTTAGAAAATCTTATCCTAAAATGTTGGGGTAGATGCCTAATTTAGCAATTTGTTTGGTACCATTGTATATTTATGTATAATAGCCTCCAAATCCATGGAGTTAAGTCCCTAGTAAAAGCAAGATTTTCAATCAATCTAAATCCGGATTTGATAACAATTTTGTAATAGTTCACTTCGAGGGTGAGAACCTCCAAGAAGAAGATGGAAGGAAGAAAAAACAAAAGATTCTTTTACTTTCTAGATGCCTTTCTCAAGGATTTGCCTGTAGATGTAGTTGTCAGAATTCTAAACGAAATTCTTTACATCACGGACCAAGGCCAGCTAAATAAGTAAAGTTAGCTAAATTCTTTACATCAAATCCTAATCCATACAGGCCCAAGCCCATTACATCTAACAATTCAAAGTCTAATGAAATAATAATCTACTAAAATAATACTGAGGGAATGATATTTGCGCGTGGGCGATCCTGGGCGGTGTTAGCACATAGCTGAGGGGGTGGATATCATAAAGAGCCTCAAAAGGGATAAGTTTGGTTGATACGTGTGGGGAGGAGTTATACTACCACTCTACTAGAGGAAACCCACAAGGACCAATCCTTAGGTCAATCTCCAAAAAAAATCTTAGGTAGTTCCCTGAGGCTTTGTTGACTGCCTCTATTTACCTATCAGTTTGAGGTGGTAAGTTGTACTCATGCCCATCTGAACACTGTAGAGATTAAAGAACTCCTATCAAAATCTATTGGTGAAGGTATTGTCTCAGTAGAGATGATTGAGGTGGGTAGTCCATGTAGATTGAATACATTTTTTAGAAAGAGTTCTGCTACGATTTTTATAGTGTATGGATGCTTTAGAGCATTAGTATTGGTGTAGCTAAAGTTTTAGACAAATTTTGAATAAAAAATGTCGCCTTTTGCCTATCTATAATAATTTATATCCCACATTGAATTAACCAAATCATTAGCTATAATAATAAAATATTATTATTTTTAAAAAATTTTAAATCTTTTATCTACACATTAAGGTATATCTTCTATATTTTTTTGGCCTAATTTTTTGTTTTACTTTTCATAATTTTTAATAATCTACACACAAAAATACATAAAACCTACCAAGAGAAGAGAAAAAGAGTTTGAGTGTGTGGGAAAGAGATGAGAGAGAAAATAATATAAATTAATCGATTGGAATGTGAGTAGTAACCATACATATTTAGAAATTTACTGTAGCATTTAAGGCAAATGCAAATCATTAGCCTCTTCCAATGCAAACAATTTTAAGGGATTGTTAGCTAAATTTTAGATTGCAAAGACATGTGGCTAAATCAATACCAATACTCTTAGAGCATTGGCATTGGTCTAGTCAAAGTCAAGTCTAAAATTTGGCTAAAGCCAAAGCTATTGAAGAAACTAATCTACATTGAACTAGTCATCCTAAAGTCAAAATAATAATATAATATTATCTATTTTAATAATATTTTTTTATTTCTTAATGTTTATTGTATTTTACAGTGCAAAAGGGAAACATAATTCCTCACAAATTCACAACACAATAGATACATAATTCTTAATTTTTATTGTTGATTATTTGGGAATAAAATATGAGTTGATGGATGAACAGTGCCTCTCCAAATTTGGAGCAGACTTTAGAATTATTGTAACTCAAAACTTAAGCTAGATGTTTTTTATAAGTCCAACGCAGGTCATTTTGGTAAAAGTTATCTATATTTTGGATTTCACTGACATTTGACTAATCCAATGCCAGTGCTCTTAGGGGGTGAAATGGCTATACTTATTGGGCCGTGCTACACAGCAGCCCCATATTTAATACACCATGCATACTTGATGTCAAATACCTTCTCTCACAAAGCAAAGACTAAAAGCCCTAGTTGACTCAATATATCCATCATCAACCAAAGAATTTATTTTCCTGTTACCTTCGATTGATGATCATTTCGGATTTTTCTTCTTCTTATAGATGCATCGGCTTTGATTTTTGAATTTTTTTTGTTGATGGGCATATTTTCAAATAGCATTTGTTATTACAACATTTTTATGGGGATACTGGTTGCATGAGGAAGAGTCGATTTCGCATATGATGATACCTGGCGGATACGTTTGGATTCTAAACCTATCTCAACTCATCATTACAACTTTTTCAAATTTCAATATGAAATATAATAAACAAATCAATTTTTTCAAATCCTACAATAATAATAATATTAAAAAATAATATTCTAATAATATTTTATCATCTCAACTAAACTAAACTCAACTCAGTTCAACATCCAAAAGCAGCCCTAGTCTAGCTTGAAAAATATTACTGCCCCATGTAACTCATTCATAAAATTTTCTACTACTGGTATAGGAAACTTATCCTTAATTGTGACACTGTTAATTTCTCTATAATCTATGCAGAGTCGCCAAATGCCATCCAACTTCCTAACCAAAAAGACAAGTGATGGGTATGGGCTTTAACTTGGCTGTATGACCCCCCAATGTTCAACAGCTACTTAACTATTTTTTTTATTTCATATTTTTGGAAATAAGGGTATCTATAGGGCCTGATTGAGATTGGTTTGTTGTCTCGAGTTAGGTTAACGACATGGTCATGGGCTCGAGGAGAGGGTAGGCCTTTTGGTTCACCAAAAACATCTACGTAGTGTTTTTAATAAAGTCCACACTACCACTAAAGGAACATCTTCATTTTTCTGCTCACTACCATCGTCACCTTCTATCACTTGTAAGACTACTCCTTTCTTCACAAACTTATTAAATTTTTTAAGAGAGCATTCCTCAATCATTTGGCATGCAACTAATCCCTTTAATTCTACTGGTTTTCCCTTATAGTTAAACTTCATTGTCAACTCCTTAAAGTTCCAAAGAATTTGACCTAATTCTCTTAACCATTGCATACCAACACCATGTCACAACCTATCAATACCAGTAAATGAACATCAATTGAGAAGTTGGTATCTTGGACTTTAACTCTAACTGTAATATCCCAAAACAAAAAAAAAAAGGTCCAGCCCCATCCCTTCCCTTTTTTCTTTCCCCCTTCTCTTTCCTTCCCATAAGTTCTCCCCTTTCTCTGATTTTCTCTCTCACACGAAACCCCCCTTCTCTACACCCCCTCCCTTATCTCATCTCTCCCTCTAACCCCCCTACTCAGACGTACTCTCTCACACACACCCTTCTCTTTCTCTCTCTTCAATTCTCTCTCACACACACAACCCCTCATCTCGTCTCTCTCAATTCCCCCCCCCATCGTGTGTATATATATCTTTACTCTCTCTCTCTCTCAATGTATTTAATAATTTAATTCTATCCCTATTCTTTTTTTCCCTCTCAACTTTTGTCCTTCAACGTAATAACCCTCATCGACAACAACTACTCCTTTCTGTTTTATTATCACCAACAATAATATTAGAAAAATTCTTCTCCCTTATAAGTAGTATATTTAATGAATTTTGAATATGAAATTTATTAGGATTTGGTGTTGTAAATTGTTGAGAATATACTTAATTGATTATGTTGTTAGGTTGTATTGAAGATGAATTTAATATTCAAGTGTTAGTGGTGGATATTAGCTAGAATTAATCAATGTTTATGTCACTGTTATATAGTTGAGTGTAGACCTTATTTAAGTTGAAATAATAAGGGAATGGAAGTCGGTATACGTGTTGTCCAGCAACATGTTTGCAATCTAATAAATTTAGGGTTTATCAATTTTGGAGAATAATCTTTTAGAAAAAGTTTAAATTCACGTTATTAAGGATTGAGTGAAATTTTAGAGTTAAGTGACATTATTTTAGTGTAGAAGTTAACGGATTGTGATGGTTTTGAAATAGGTTCCAAGTGACTGTTGGTGAATGAATATTGTGTGATTATTTTTTACTAGCAATCAAGGTAAGTGACTCTTTAATGAGTTTTTAATAAAAGAATTGTTGGTTTTGTTTGGAATAATGCACTTGTGTATTATATTTTAAACTTATATAAACTTTGTATTTATGCACATTCTTATGTTATCTTGGCTCTGCTTGTGAGATTTGTTCAAATTTTGTAATTGATGAAATGTTTGATAAATGCTATGTAGCTTATGAAATTTGAAAGTTAAATGTGAGTATGCTATTTATTATTGAGCCCATGATATCAATGTGTTTATGACATGTTTGACGTCCCTTGTGGCGTGATGTCCTCGTGGCATGATATATTTGTGGTATATTGATGCCTCTTGCGGCATGATGTCTTTGTGGCATGATATCTTTGTGGTATATTAGTGATTTTCCTATTATTATGTGGCCTTGAATATGATATTTGGTTGAATATGTTGGTTGATATAAAATTGTATTGTTCACATTATTTTATTGAGAATTTATTCACTCTCTTATAGTAAAAAAAATTACTAACTCCTACACCCTCTTTAAATTGCTACTTACTAAGTACGTGGCAGCTCACCACTTCACTTCACATCTTTTTTATAGTTGTAGAAAGCTACTTTTTTTGAGGTGATAGCTTCTGAGTCAAAGATTCTAAAGTGAACTTGAGTTAGTCACTTGAGGTTGGAAGTTTTGGAGTTTGATGACTTTGTTACTTGAAGATGATTTTGGTTGTAAAAAAAATGTTCTTATGGTTATATCTTTGTTTTTTTTTTGGATTATCTATATTGTAATTATTTATAATCTAATGGCTCTAGTCGAACTTGTGAATAGATTTTTTAGAATCATTGTATTATAGTTGTGAATAGTTTGGAAGCTGTGTATTTAATATATATTTGTAAACATGGAGAAAGTTTTTAAAATATAAGCAAAATTCTATCCGTTTATGGTTTTGGGTTTGGGACGTTACACTAACTCCTTCACTCCTTCATTCACTTGGAATTAATTTTTCTCTAGCTACTCTCACTTTTATCTTCTCAATAAAGTCTAGTTGAAGTTTTGCCTTGACTAACCACTATTGAATCTAAGAAATTATGGGTCGATCCAGTATCAATAAAAATAGTTACCCACCTAGACCTTATATTCCCTTTGACTCACATGGTTTTTAAACTATGGGATCATGTCAAGGCATGGAAGGATATTTCTGGTTTGTCCTGGACATTAATCAAGTCCCCTCTTACACCTTTTTCTGTTGGTATCACATGTTGCTCAACTTCAGTCTCTTCCTTTAATAACACTTCGTCTAATAGATAGAGTTTAGGGTTTTGACATTTATGTCTAGGATTCCACTTAGCATCACAATAATAACACAACCGTTTTTCCCTCCTATCCTTCATTTGGGCATGGTTAATCCTTTGGACTAGTAAGGTAGTTTTTGGTGGGTTGGGACTCTTCAATAACCTCAAACCAAGTGAATATGGTGGATCTAGTCAATGATACTTCTTGGATAGATTTACATTTTCCTTTTGGATTTTAGCTAGGCTATAGGCTTCTGTCAAGGTTGTAAGGTTTAACATCCTAATTGGAAATTTTATATCATCTCATAACCTATTGATAAAACAATTTAGTTTATGAGTCAGAAAACACCCTTAGTCTATTAAATATTACCTCAAACCGAGCTTTATAATATTCTTTCACAATATGAGGAGTGATTCCATACATAGGCACTTGGGCCAAACCTAACCAATAATGCTTTGACAAATATATTCTAATCTATCAGTTACCCAAATTCCTTCAAATCTTGGAACCATATGAGTGATTTCCCTTTCATGTGAAATGATGCAAGTCTGATGTGATATTATGGTAAAGTATTATGAAAACCAAAGAAGTGGTGTACTTTGTATAGCCGGCTTGTAGGGTTATCACTTTAGAAAATAGGAAACTTCAGGCATATGGACTTGTTTACTTCTCCCACATGGTGATTGTTGCTCTCATCATGTGTCAAAACATCAGATGATGATTATCCTAGACGATGATTATAATTTTTCTTCTTCTATAGCTCTATTGTTAAGGTTGCCAACTACTGCATTCTTAAATTTGTTTGCCTTTCTATCGCCAACATTTCTATCTCCAGGTTTTGATACAACAAATTAGTGGACTTTTTGAGTGCATTTAGTCCATCTTGAAGTTGGTTTAGACGAGTCCCTTTAGCCATGATAGATGTTTTTCTTCCTTTGTTCACATAGATCGATGTTTCTCTAATACAATAAATGTAACAAACCCTTAATGTATTTTGATAAAAATTTTGTAATAGCTCACTTTGAGAGTGAGAACTTCCAAGAAGAAAATAGAAGGAAGAAAAAATAGAAGATTCTTTTACTTTCTGGATGCCTTTCTCAAATATTTGCTTGTACATATAGTTGTCAAAATTCTCAACAGAATTCTTTATGTCATGGGCTAATGCCAGCTAAATCTAAAAAAGGACATTTGAGCTTGGGCCGATCTTGGCTCCTTTTTGTAACGTAAGCTTCTTCTCCCGTACTTTTTGCATCAACAACTTAGGGAATGCTTAGAGAATAAGATAAGATAATAATTTAGTGAATAGTAGTAAGATAGTTTGTGAATAGTAGTAAAAAAGTTTGTGAATAGAAATGAGATAATTTAAGTTAAATATTTATTGGGTTTTGGGAAAGAAGAGATAAAAAATTGATAAAAAATATTATAAAATTAAAATATTGTTAGAATATAGTTTTTTAATATAATTTTATTTTGAGATTTGAAAAAGTTGAATTATTTGAAAGTTTGAAAAAATTGTAATGATTAGTTTGAAAAAGTTGTAATAATTAGTTTGAAAGTATTTGTTTTTAATGATGTTTGGGAAGAAATAAGATTAGATGAGATGAGATATAAATTATTTCCAACCATCCTCTAGAAGACTTCCCCTACAACACTTCTCCTTAAACGATTTGTGACAGATTAGTTTGAGATATTTCTCATTTTTTTGAAAAGATATTTGACGGTAACTTGTTTCGAAAGAATAAAAATGGAAGATGTGGGAGGCAACAAGGTTGAGCAAGGTTAAAAATCGAGGGTACCTATAACTAGACCCAACAAATTTACAATACTTGGGAGGGAAAAAAAAAATTATTTTGATCTCTAAGGCCTGGTTTTGTTATACAAACCAAGCTATCTTATCACATTTTATATTATATAATCATTACGATTTTCTCAAATTTCTACATAAAATATAATAAACAATTCAATTTTTTCAAATCTCAAAATAAATAATATTAAAAAATTATATTCTAACAAGAATTTAGATCACTTTTAACTTTTATCTAATCTCATCTCATTTCATTTCATATGTGTAATCAAACGAGACCTAATAGGTTAAAGATGGGCCATTCAAATGTTCATATTATTGCAAATAAAATTTGGACAAATCAATCATGCTATTTTCTCAGTGTCACTAATTCGTGTGTCTTGAACCTATCCTTGTAATGACAACTTCAATCAAGTCTCCTTCCAAAGCTCAAAGACAACTAAAGAAATAAACTCAACTTCATGTTTGGTTTGGGCTTCCAATTTTGATGTGGTGGAGTGTAACTAGGATGGCTTTACTGCTGATGTCATGTTTCGTAGCTCGAGCAACTCTGCTTCGTCAGTTCAGCTCATTCATGCAAATGTAGAGAATGAGGGCTTGGAGTAGTGGGAGATACCTCTGATGCCTAAGTTAGTCAAGGATTCTAGTATGTGCCTCGCGTGAGAATAATAATATATCGTAGAGAACTTCATCTCCTTCGGAGGGGGATATATATACCTGGTTTGGGCAATATTTTGACAGGCTAATCATGGGGGTGTTGTTCCGTACCCAGGTTGTGTCCCCTGCCAACTTTTATTAGGTGACAGACCATCCAGGCCCGATCGTGGTAGCCACTGATGGTCCTAGAGGCACGTCGTGGCATGCTTGCCTTCGTCCTCCATTAAATGCGGTGTGGTCTTAATCAGGGGCGTACATCCTTCAAACTTGCCCTAGCTGCCAGGTTTTAGAGGCAGGGTTTGTCCCTGACTTTGAGTGCGAGAGTTGTCGGCTAGTAATGGTGTCAAGCATTCTTAACTCTTGATTCCTACCTAGTGTGTGTTATTTAACTTTTCTTTTTAGACTTCCTAGACTGGCCCGACCCTTCTTGGCCTAGCCCATCCTATCCTCTTGAGTTGGGCTTTATCCTACAAGGCTGCCGTTAGGCTTATTGAGGCCCCGTGGGCTAGGCCTGTTCAGCTCAACCCAACCCTGGAACGACCCCCCTCACAACTCTGCCAACTACCAAGCCTCTCATGTAGGGGTGTAACCGATTCAGTCCGGTCTGATTTTGAACAAAATTTAGGATCGAATCGATATGCATCAGTTTTGTATTTTTGCAAACCAATTACCCTCCTAAACTGGTACATTTGGTTTTAACAATTCCGGTCCGGTTTTCTGGTTTTAATAATATTAGTATTAGGACATAAAATGTAATTAATATACTAATATACATTAGTATACTAATATGTATTTATCAAAATGAATATGTTGATAATTTATTAGGCCATAAAATGTTATATATATTTTATGCTTAAAACATATGATCAAATAAATTTTCATATTTAATATAAAATTTTATGTTATAAATTATAATAATATTATTTTATATATAATTATAATTTATATTATTATATATAATATTAAAAAATTTAAGTTAAGATATATAATATAGTCAACCTATTCTAATCGATAAGATCAAGAAAATATTACTGTTTAGAAATCAATTAACAATATGAGATAGCCCAATAAATCTTTTCAATTTTCTAACATTTCACATTTCATCTTTTTTTTAAATTATTTTTATTAAATAATTTTTATATGAATAGTAAATAAAAAATTTAAAATATTTAAAAAAATAAATAAATTCAAAAACAATTTTAAAAAAATATTAAAAAATATGAAATGTGGAGTGTGGATGAATAGTAAGAGGTCGGTAACAAATTCGAGATAGCCTCGTATCCAAAACAGCGGTCCAATGTAATGGCAAACTCGTAGTTTATCTGAAAAGCAGAGGCATATCTCTAACTGTCCCGATATTTGACACCCAAGGAAAGGAGACGATCCTTCTGGAGAATTGAGAAAGAAAACACACTTACCCCAAATCCCGACCTTCCATCACTCCACGTCATCGATGCGTGCCTTTTCCAATCCAACGGTTCAGACCGCAATAATTCAAACACTCATCTCGATAGTTAGCAACCCCACCCGAACCCGACCCTAGCCCACGCACCTCCCGAGTCAGGGTCCCCTTCCCTTCCTCTGGAGGGTTTATCCCGATTCCCCATTTTAACCAATAGCGAACAGAGAGAGAATATAAGCTAGAGAGAGAGAGAGAGAGGAGGACGGTTTGTGCATCTCGAGCTTGCAGAAGAAAAGAGTCCGTACATCTCCCCAAAAAATCTCTAGGGTTTTAAGCGGGGTCGCGGGATAGCTATTGAGTCTCGAATCGATTTTACAGAGTTAAGAGTTAGGGTTAAGGGTTGTATTATCTAACGTTTCGGTTTCTTCTGTGTTTATGAAATTTTCGCTTTCCATGCTCTGAAACGATTCGTTTTTAGAGGCTTTTGTTTTGGAAACTAGGTGTATGAGATATAGGGTTTCGTATTTGATGGACGAGATCTGGGAGCGGGCGGTGGAGACAGCGCTAGACGGCCAAACCGACCACGCCTCGGCTCGAACCCTAACCTTAGACGGCGCCGTTAAGTGCGTCCAAGGTCGGCTGCCCACTCCGAGTCTCCTTGAAAGGTTCCAGAACCTTCAGCACCTATCTATTGCCAACATCGGCGTTTCGTCCCTCGAGCAGTTCCCTCGCCTCAGAAGCCTCCAGAAGCTCATCCTCTCCGATAATCGGATCGCCTGCGGACTCGAATTCCTCGTCGAAGCTGGCCTCGACTCGCTCCGAGACCTTGACCTGTCCAACAATCGGATTCAATACATCGAGGATCTCGCCCCGCTCGCCCCGCTCAAGCTCGTCTCGCTCGATCTCTATGAGTGCCCCGTTACGCGGGTCAAGGATTATCGATCTAGGGTTTTTGGGTTGATCAAATCGTTGAAGTATTTGGATAAGATGGATGCGGAGGAGAACGAGCGACCCGAGTCAGATGACGAGGAGGAAGACGAAGACGACGAGGAGGATGACCCGGGCAGTGGCGAAATCGACGGCGAGGATCGGCCCTATGGAATGAATAACGGACACAGTGAGGGGATGGAAGCAGTTGTCGACGTTGACGAGGATGAAGAGAGCGATGCCGATGAGGAAGAGACAGAAACGGCGATGAGAGTGAGCCGGCCAAATCATCAGGCTAATGGGATTCGGTATGAGCGTGTGGAGGGCGAGGGTGCTGATGAGGATGAAGATGACGGCGATGATGATGAATACAATGAGTCGGGGGAGGAAATCGACGAGGAGGGTGATGATGACGATGTGGTCGAGGTGCATGAGATTGAGGACAGTGATGATGAGGAAGATGGGGTGGAGTATGATGAGGACGAGGAGGACGAGGATGATGAAGATGACGAAGAGGAAGTGGACAATGACGAGGGGGACTTTGCAAAGCTGGAGAGTACGGGGCGGTTGACGAGCACGGAAGGGGAGATTGATGGGCATGAGCAGGGTGAGGATGATGCAGACGAGGATGAAAATGGTGAGACTGGGGAGGAAGAGCATGGTGTTGCAGAGGACGTAGAGTTTGAGGACGAAGAAGAGGGTGAGGAGGAGGTGAGATTCCCTTTTATTTGCGGGAAAATTAGCTTTAAATCTGTGGTGGTTTTTGTCCTCAAATTGCTGTGTATATTGCTAGTTCATGCTTTTTATTTCTAGTGACTGCTTATATTTCTAATTTGGATTGGTTGTTTGAATCTCGTTGCATTTTTAAGTTAGTTATCGTATTCAACAAATCCACTTCAACCGTTTACAGACTGTTTTGTTGTGTCGTCATTTATTTTTCATGTAATCTTCTCCATCTGCCAAAGGAATGATTTTTCTGCATTCATTTACTATCATTTGTTGCTCGATATGTCAAAGTGCTATAGTAGATAATTGCTATTTGTATGCTTCATGTGTTATCACCTGTTACCCCAGGCGTATTTCTATATAATGCCTGAAAAGGTTGTTAAGCATGCACTGTTCTGTTTTCTTTCTCAGTTTGAGCAATTTAGACTTTTTTGTAATATATAATCTCTATAAAATGAACAATCTTGGGGCAAGTTTGGTTTTCTGGTTTTGGCAGTGTTCTTTTGTTTTGTGGCAAGTAAGAAATCTTTATTAAAGAGTGCTCACAAGATGTATGCAAGAGAGACATCTACCTAGAAAGAAAAAGATACAAGAAAATCAAGAGTTTAACCCATTAAAGTCTCTAGAAGCTGTCCAAAGGAAGAGTGTATTGGTAAAAAAGCTATGAGATTCCCAAATATCATGCTAAGAATAGCTAGGACATTCAGTCTTTTTTATACCTATTTACTTGTTTCAATAAAATTTTATTTTACTTATAACAATAATAGCTAGGATTTTCAGAAGAAAATGTCATTAACATGATGAGAAATGAGAAGGAATATAGAAAATCCAAGTGGCTGAAGCTGGCAAGCATCTATTTTTTTATGCTTCTTCTCAAAGATTCTACCATTCCTTTCCTTCCTAATACATCGTATAAGACAAGCAGGAACCGTTTTTCACACTGTTGCCATAAGTTTTGAGCACTTCCATAGTCTGTTCATGGTCTTATAAAATTTGAGTGTTTCTTTCCCTCCTAATTGGTTAATACACCATGAGGCAAGTAGGGAACCATTTCTTGCACTCTTGGAATATATGGGCTTCCACCTCACCCTCTCCAAGAGTATCTCTTAAAGAAACCTTAGTCCGGCAAATACGTCATAAGAACAAGAGTGGATAATTTATAGGATCCTGTTGGTTCCCTCTATTTTCTGTCTTAAGCAAGTTCCGATCTTAAGAAATGCTGCAAACAATTATCTTGGGTTTTGGCAAGTAGTTTCTGGATTCACCATAACTTGCATTTTTGAAATTTCACAATGTTTTTGGTAGAAGACAGTTTTAAAGTCTTCCCCCGTACATGCAATTGTGTTTATTTATTATTTTTTTTTAACGATATTTTTAGTTCTTCCCTTACATAAAGAATGAAGGTAATGTTCCTCATACATGAGGCGCTTTTACCTTATCTCTTCATAACAATATTTTTTTTTTGTTATGGTGAAGCATCAATGCATCATAATTACAGGTTTCCATAGTGTGGATTGTTCAAGTTTTAATTCTCTCTGATCTTATTTTTCCCTGGTTTTCCAGGACCATAATATCTGCCACATATTTGGTCAAACATTGTTTGTGCCATTTGCTATATGCAGTTATGTTTTTGGTGGGATTTGGTGTTTTTGGAAACTTGACGAGCAAATTCTGGTAAATTTAATGTTGTCAATGTGTTTTGATTCAAGCTGGACTAGATTATGTCAACTGACATGGCTACCTTTGTGCACCATTTAATTGGAAGAGATTGTTGATCAATGTGGATGATCTCTTTGCATGCTGTACTTCTTGGTGGTGTGCCTTTTTTAGTTGTGATTGTTTTCTCTGAATGTTTCTGTACTTAATGTGTTCAATTAAAATGTTATTCAATTTTGTTGGATATATACTTGTTTGGATTGTAGATGCGTTCCCTTGTTAACTTTAGGTGTATTTGGCCTTTTTTCATTTGGCATCTTTAGCAACTCTTTGTATTTGTAAAAAATGGTATCGTTTGATATCATGTTTCTCTCTAGGATAAGTTCTCTTTTCCATGACAGTATAAACTTCTTATTTACGACCCCTTTTAACTGATTTTGATTTCCTTGTTTTGAAGCTTGTTTGTTTTCTGGTGATATTAAGCCTTTTATTTTGTTTATTTGAATTTTTCCTCCGTTACTGAGATTATTTTGATAGATTTTCAGTTATGGATCTCAGATATCTTATACAAGGTTCAGATATGGATACTACTGTTGATTTTCTCTCTTTGAACTCACAGAATTTTGCTTGAATGACAGGAGGAAGACTATGGTTCGGGCTACTTAGTTCAACCAGTGGGGCAGGCTGAAGAAGGTGACACCGGAGGTAGTGTGATGGAACCGGGAAATGAAGATGATGATTCTGAAGAGAAGGAAGAAGTTGAGGATGATGACGATGATGTTCAGGTGGTGCCTCCCTCTTCTTCGCAACTTAAGAGGAAAAGGGATGAAGATGCAGAAGAGGATGACATCGGCGAGGAGGATGAAGAAGAAGAAGATGTTGTCGACTTCAGCAAGTCATCGAAGAAGCATCGTTAGCACTCAGCTTAAATCTCCTATGTCGTCAATGTTATGTTAAAATGTCCTTCAAACATGGAAACAGGTGAACCTCACATTAGATAGATTGGTTGGTAGTATGGTAGAGATTTTGGCCACCTTCTTGGACAATTAGGGAAAATGTACGTTGGGTGGCGGCACATGTTTAGTTCAAAAAACCGTTAGTTGTTTGTCCCCGCTGATATAGCCGTTGCTCTTTGTTTTTCAAATGGCAGTTATGAGCGGTTCTGAGGGGACCCAGAGAGAGAGAAAAAAACTTGAATTTGTTTATCTTTTTTAGTCGGTCCGAGCAGTTTTTGGAAAAAAGGGGAACCCGGGGGGTTTGGGTTGTAAAGCTCTTGTAGATACTTGTGTTTTTATTCAATCAAGTGGCCATTCAGCGTTATGACGTGTAATGTTTGTAGGCTTCTTTTTTATTTTATTTTTTTATTTTTAATTTTATTGATGCAGGGAAGTAGGCCAGGTGGCAATAGGATTATGGAAATTTTACAGATGCTGGGATAGCGTGATGCGTCCTGGAAACTTGGGTATTATCTTCTCGATCCAACGGTGGGAAGCGTAACTATATTGGTGAAGCAGCTCAGCTTAACCGTCTGTATTTCCTTGCATTGGATGGGAAAGGAATTCCCCCAAGTAATGATGCGCGTGGTGGATGTCTGTGTGACAGTCAATTTTATATATAATTATCTCCTAAGAAGAGCGAGGCCGTGTCTGTCAGTGCGGTCGACCCACTTTAGTCTTTAGCCACTTCTCCAGCTAAGCTTAATAAATCCTATGGATGCGGCTTACTTTCATATGATGGCTGGCAAAGCTTTTTCACGGCCCTAATCAGCTGATGTTTAGCTAAATAATCTATCTCGAGTTGTGTAGCAGTAATACGGCGTCGTACCCTGTTTCGTGTCCAAGGACGCGCGCGCGCGCGCGCGCGGCTCATAACTCAAGACAGCTTATGAGCCATTCCAACGCAGCTATGCCATACACAGGCCAAGGCTAACAGCTACAGCCATGCTGCCAAATTCAACGGTCAATCCCCCCTTCAAGAGAATATAGTTGCAATATGTACCTGTATTAGCATGGCCGCCACCATACTTGGGTGGTTCCTTTCTCAATTTTGATTGTACTAGGTTATGTTTTGATTTATTTTAATGTTCAGATTTTAACAATATGTACAAAAATTATAATTGTTTTGATAGTCTCGAGGACGTAACGCGGTAAAAATTGATTGTTCGGGTTGTTTTTCAATCTGATTAAAAATTATTTAAAACATAATTTTCGACTATGTTTCCTAGTTTATTCTCACGATACTAATTAGATAGAGGGTACTCCGTTGGAACGAGACATGGGCGAACATAATCGTGTTGGATAATGTGAAGGCTAAATGATGTGGGGTCTACTGATGGAGTCCAAACGCAAGTAACACCACATGTAAGCCTCTTATAAAAGTGTAACACGACAACACAAGTGGATAAGGTGCTACGATTGGTATCACATATCTATCTTTGTTTATGATATACTAACCAGTAGTAAAGAACTAGCAGTGGCAACCTCTCTCTCTCTCTCTCTCTGCTTTCTCAAACTTCTCTCCGGCGCCGGTATCAGTATATTTATGGAAGCCTCAAAGATGTTGCTATTGTACTCACCAGCATCAAATTTCCTATCATCCCCACGATCTAACGGCCCCTTCATCTCAACACATGAAAGAGCAAGATCGTACTCTCCGCTCAAACTCTTTGGCATGGCAAAAGAGAGAAGCGAAAGCGGCGGCAACGTTGTTATAGAGAAAGCAGCAATAGCCGGTGGGTTAGTGTCGACGCCAGTGATAGGCTGGTCTCTCTACACGCTCAAGACAACAGGTTGCGGCCTCCCACCAGGGCCGGGGGGTTCAATAGGTGCATTAGAAGGCGTGAGCTATTTAGTTGTTGTGGGAATTGTAGTTTGGTCCTTGTACACCAAAACCAAAACTGGTTCTGGTCTTCCCAATGGTCCTTTTGGGTTGTTGGGAGCTGTTGAGGGTCTCTCATACTTGACATTGCTCGCCATTCTCGTAGTGTTCGGGTTGCAGTATTTTGAGCAGGGTTATATCCCTGGCCCTCTCCCGGCGGACCAGTGCTTTGGCTGATCTCTCGCTCTCTCTCTCTCTAAAGAGGATAATGTGGTGTAGGCCACTATATCTCTAGTCTGTGTTTACATTTCTTCCAAGTTGTCATGTTATTTATTTTTATAAGTCAATTGCCATTTCTACACGTACACATAATTCTCGCCCTTGCGATCATCTGTATCTGAATTTCTTGTTCTCCAAGTGGGTTCTTCTGCTAATTGACTGTCCTGTTTACGTGGGGAATATTTCTCTTGGTAAGTTTGAATCTGCTCCACTTTTAATGTTGAAGCGTTTGAGGTGACTTCTTCAGTAAGTTGATGCACGTTTATCATAACTAGTACTAGCAATCCCTTTTTGATCTCGTCCTGCTTGACTCGATCTTTTGAAATGCTGACCAAGCTTCCCTATTAATATTCCTAGCATACCCCAAGTGCTCTCAGTGTTTAGTAGGCAGCTTTATTCAGGCATACTGGCATTACAGCATGTTCAAGCTTCAGCTTAAAAGGGGCAGTCGATTGGTAGCTCCTGTTAATAAGCAATATTACAACTTGATCAATTGTTGGCATTTTCAGACAATTGGATCCACCACCCAATCATGGGTAAACTACAAAAATAGTCTCCGTGCATGGTTTGTACTATTGAAAAATCGCATGCAGTTAAATACAAAATTATCTAATCCTCAGGAGGCAACTGTCAAACGATGACATGCATCTCAGTTATCAGATTTAAACTTCAAGTAAAAATTAACTCATGTTTGGCACCAAATGGATGATCTGAGTTAATGCAAGAAAAACAAGTAAACGAACGAAACAAAGCTGCCGCGCGAGAGTATGAGCCTTCCTCTTTAACGTTGTATATATGGATGCCATCCATTTCGCTTACAAAGTCTTCTTCCGAATTTATTTCCCGAGATGGACTAGGATAGTGCTATCACGACTAGCGTATGAGATATCCGAGTCCAAACGGTCTCCCAACTGCAACCCAGGTCAAGCTGCAGTCTTTTTCAAAGTCTTTTTTTTTTTATTGGGCGGGAGGACCCCTTCTGCTCTCTCTCTCTCTCTCTCTCAAAAGCCATAGAAGACCAAAATTGAGGCATAATATCTTGAGAAATAATCTATTCTCAAAAAGTTTATATAAAAGTAATTTATAAATTTACGTGACTTGATATGATTATTATAAAATTATTTTTATTATAAAATAAATCTAATGTATCAGATGAAGGTAATCTTTTACTCACAATTTACTTTAAAATTTTGTAGTTGATTTTCCATAATCACAATTCATGCAAGAATTATCCATAGTAATACTTGTGGATGTGTTAAATTTTAAGTGGCATTATATGTTAATCACTTATATAATAACGCATATGCCACGTGGTTAATTAACATAATTAAAGATGATAAGATTTAAGATAAAAACAAAAAAAAAACTTTTTATCTTTCTAAAAAACAATAGTGGTAGAAACAACATATTTTGTAAGGCGTCAAGTCGTCCATTATGATATTGATGGTTAATTCGCATCTCTCAAAGAGAATGTTGGGAAAATGTTATATATATTTATATAAATATATATATGTTATATGTATCTTTGATTTTATCATTTTTTAGTTATATATTTTCTTGATGTGTAATTTATTTTAGCCTCGTTCACTTTCACAAAACTTTTAATCTTATCTCATCTCAAATGATCATTACAAATTTTTCAAATTTTCATATAAAATAAAATAAATAATTCAATTTTTTCAAATTTTACAATAAAAATAATATTAAAAAATATATTCTAAAAATATTTTATTCAACTTTTAATTCATCTCATCTAATCTGATTTGCAAAAACAAACGAGAACTTATCCATTTAAGTAGTAGATATAAAACTATTTAAATTATTTCATGTCAGTATATATAATTAAAAATGAAAAAATTTAAGATGAAAAATTCATATTACAAGACGCGGTGAATTTCTAGTACTTGGGTTTTGGGAAGTTTTAAAATTACAGTACTCGATCGCGACCCCACGCCAGCAACATAAGAAAAACTTTCTTTGTTTCTTTTTGGAACTTGATGTATAAACTATATATACGTTTAGGGGAAAGTAGGAGGTTGCAGGTCGTCATGATCAATTGTTTGTGATCTGAGGTTGTTTTTATTACGAGTGTGAAGACAAGCGTGCAATGTGGAGAGAGTAGTTTTTATATTTGAAGCTAATATTGGTTTTTCATTACCTGAATTAATAAAATTATAGGTTGTCATAATTTGATCAATCTGAACGAAGCAAAACCACAGCCATGAGCCAGGAACCATTAAAATGAATAACCAACTCGAACTAAGTTTGGGTTGGCAAAACAAAAGGCTCAAACTTTACTTAGACTTGATCACACACAGAGAGAGAGAGAGAGAGAGAGAGAGAGAGAGAGAGAGAGAGAGAGAGTTCCTGCTTTGTAGGAGTCCATTGGGTAGGACAGCTTCTCCTTACTATTATGGAAATTCCAATATGCTACTGATTTTCTCTCTCTTTTCTTTGAGATCACCCAGCTCCTATCTTCTTCAATCAGGTACCATTTTTTTTTAAGGAAAACATTTTCTCTATCTACAAAAAGTCATCATCTTTAACAAAAAAAAAAATGAATTTTACCCAGAATTCTCCATGTCTAATACAATAGAAAACGATATTAGAGCATGTAAAAGGCTCAAATCTGAGTAATTTGATGGTACCCACTATTTAAGAAAGAAACACAGCTTACGTACATAACATTTGGAAGTTTTGTGCTCACGTACGATGTTCTCATGGCTGATTGATGTATTTTTTCATACAATTTACGTTGCTTTAAGTCGTATTGCAAGGGGTTTATTTTTCATAACTGATCTCTCTTTCTCTCTCGTTGCAACTTTTCATATTGTTCAGGGGCTTCCTATCTTTGAGACGAGCAGTTGCGGCAGAGGTGGAGTTAATTTCCGGCATAAACTTCAACGTTAATCTTTGCCGGAAGTTCACGACCTAATAATGCCTTCGCCTTCCACGACTGCTTCGTCGCCCAACTCTCCACCCTCACCGGTTGCTCCACCACCATCGAACTCATCATCAAATTCCTCATCACCTCCAACATTGTCACCGTCACCACCCTCACAGTCATCGCCACCACCTGAAGAATCACAACCAGCTCCACCACCGCCACAATCACCACCACCATCGAAAGGTTCATCGCCGCCACCACCATCAAATGGTTCACCCCCACCACCCTCTTCTTCTGATGCCTCTCCTCCGCCACCTCCAGATAACAACTCAGGTTCCTCGCCGCCCCAAACCATATCACCACCTCCGCCGCCCCATTCTTCTGGAAGATCACCTCCGCCACCTCCACACAAAGTCTCTCCATCTTCGAGTTCTAATAACTCGTCGTCCAGTTCGTCGGGATCTAACAATACTCTACCCCTAATAGTAGGAGTCACGGTTGGGGTAGGGTTGTTGCTAATTGCCATGATTCTCATTTGTAGAAGTTGTTCAAGGAAGAAGAAGAGAAAGCATGGTCTTATGGAGATGCAGTACTATGGAGATCCTTCACAAAATGGTGCCAATATCCATAGCCCTCTTTTATGCTTCTAAGACATCATGGAAGTTTATTGTGCATAATTGAACAATATTCTACAACAAAATTCCCCCCACCATCCCCTATACTTTTTTCTTTTAACAATGATCACAAATGAATTTATTCAACATTCTATATATATATACATATATGTGTGGGTGGGTGTGAATGAGGGCTTATCAAATAAACATATCAAATCACATTAGTTTTATATAATTTTGAGTGCTTTAGCCTATCCATCTCTATAATAAATTCTAGGGTTTATTGCGCAGGTGGTGGATACTACACCAACCCAACTCAACCCAGCTGGCACCACGGTCCCCAAGGTGTGGACCATGTTGTCAGGCTATCGACACCACCAGGGGGCCCAGTGGGACCTCCTGCAGGGGGTGCCTGGCCTAGTCCCCCACCCCCTATGATGATGCCAAGTAGTGGTGAGATGAGCTCCGGCTTCTCAGGCCCATACAAGCCTCCCTTGCCACCTCCCTCGCCAAATATTTCACTTGGATTCAACAAGAGTACCTTCAGTTATGAGGAGCTAGCAGCTGCTACAGGTGGGTTTTCGCAGGCCAATCTGTTAGGGCAGGGCGGCTTTGGTTATGTGCACAAAGGTGTGTTTCCTAATGGACAAGAAGTTGCGGTTAAGAGTCTCAAGTCAGGTAGTGGGCAAGGAGAGAGAGAATTTCAGGCTGAGGTTGAGATCATTAGTCGTGTTCATCATCGACATCTTGTTTCACTTGTTGGATATTGTATCGCTGGTGGGCAGAGGATGCTGGTTTACGAATTTGTTTCCAACAAGACCTTGGAATATCACCTCCATGGTAGTTAATTTCTACACTTGGATATAAACATTTCTTATCAGCTTACGTGATAATTTTGCTTATGAGCCATATGGATATTAGATGAAGTATGTCTATTTATTGGTTGCAGGAAATGGTCTTCCAACTATGGATTGGTCAACTAGGCTTCGCATTGGAATAGGATCTTCCAAAGGGCTCGCATACCTTCATGAAGATTGTAAGGAATTAATTTTTACTCTCTCTCCCTCTCTCAATCTCTCTTTTCCCCTTGTGTGTGTATGTAGTCATCTCATTTGTTGATTGATTTTGCATGTAGGCCATCCTCGGATCATCCATCGTGATATCAAAGCAGCTAACATTCTCCTTGATGACAACTTTGAAGCCATGGTATTTGTTCTTCATCCGTGCTCCTACACACGAATATACCTATATTTCATTAGATATTAGTAGCTAGCTAGCTACTACTATGATGTGTAGAACCATCAAGTTTACTTATATTTCATTTGATATGATGCCCATGATTCGGAATCTAATAAGCCATTCTCCAATGATAATTATTCAGGTGGCTGATTTTGGATTGGCTAAGCTATCGTCTGACAATTACACTCATGTATCTACACGTGTCATGGGAACATTTGGGTATGTTGTCTCCCAGATTCTTTCTATGATTAAGGGTTTGTGCTATGGAGCAACTTCAGCATATGTAAAATGGCGATTTCCATTTCTTTAATATTAGGAAGATCATTTGTGCTTGTGATCAATATGCAAAAAACTAAGATGGAAAAATAATTTGCTTATAAAGGATTAGTGCAAATGTTGTGGGGTAGTTGATATACCTATTTGCTAGATAAATTAGCACACAACAATTGCTAAATAATGTGCCAATGCAGGTATTTGGCTCCAGAGTATGCATCAAGTGGCAAGTTGACGGAAAAATCTGATGTTTTCTCATACGGTGTCATGCTCTTGGAATTAATAACTGGGAGACGACCTGTGGATCCTTCGAGTACAATGGATGATAGCTTAGTGGATTGGGTTTGTAGTTCAAAATAACAATAATATATTTTATTTAGCCCCGCGCGCCCGCACCCCCCCCCCCAAATTTCGACGTACAAGTACTGAGATTTTCTGCAAATATGTGACAAACTGCAGGCTCGACCACTTTTGGCTCGTGCTTTGGAGGAAGGCGAATATGATGAGCTGGTTGATCCAAAATTGGAGAAAAATTACAACTCTAATGAGATGGCACGGATGGTTGCCAGTGCTGCTGCCAGCATTCGCCACTCTGCTAGAAGGCGCCCAAAAATGAGCCAGGTATGGACCTCCAAGTTCTCCCACGAATGAGAATGGACTTGTGCGTGCGTGTGGAAAAAAAAAACACTTTGCACCTTCATACTATTAAGGGTTTTAAGTTTTAACCTCTAATGACTACATACTTTGCACCCTACTCTTATCTCACACAACGAGGTGGAATAGCTTATCAACACTTGAATTTTTTTAGGAAAGTGGTTTGCAGCATTATTCTCTCTCTCTCTCTATATATATATATAATGTTAAGATTATAATAAATAAAAGTAGTTTTTATAGACAAGAAGAATGTGTTGTCTATTTGATGACCTGGAATACATGCTTTTAAAAGGATGATGAATAATTTATAATGTATTTACATCATGGAAAAACAGATTGTACGTGCATTGGAGGGAGATATATCGTTGCTAGAAGACTTAAATGATGGGGTGAAGCCTGGCCAGAGCTCTGTTTTCAGCTTAAATGGGAGCTCAGAATATGATACCGTAGCATATAATACCGACATGAAGAAGTTCAGAAAGATAGCATTGTCTAGCCAGGAATTTGCAAGCGGCGAGTATGGCATGTCCAGCAACGAGTTCCGCGAGGCCAATGGAACGAACCAAAAGAATTACCTTTGAGCTACGAGATTAACACTAATCATGGTAATTCGGTTAATGTTTATAAGAAACTTGGGATTTGGGTTTTTTGAGGTGATACTAAAAGATACGTGGTTTCGTTAGGGTTTGACTCGTGGAAAATGATACGCACACAACCATCAAAATCAAAATTCAAATAAATTTTAAAAATAATAATATTTTATTGAAGAGCGTAAAAATTATAAAATAGTTGTGTCTATATCATTTCACTTGAGTAATTGCTTTATTTTCTCTTTCTAAAAGGATATCATGTTCTCTTGCGTAAATGCATAAACTAAGCAATGGAGACACATCTAGCTTAAATGTTATTTGCGAAAAGCTCTGTTTGTATAATACAATTGAACTAGCAATCAGAAATTTTGGGGATAGTTTTAAGTCATCTTTCTTAGTACAATTGTTTGTCGTTAGTTTTTTTAAGTTTGTAGTATTTGACAAAAGAGAAACACTGAAGCCACAAAATGATTACACAAAAACAATCTCACAAATTGATGTGATTTGATGTGGTTCGTCAGATTATAAAATTATTTTTATTATAAAGTAGATCAAACAAATTAGATAAAACCATGTCAATTTGTGAGATTGTTTTGTGTAATTCCTTTATAGATGTAGCAGTACTCCTGGGTATCAAAATCCCTTTTACTTCTATCCCATTATGATGAGGTTATGATGAATTCTACATATTGCGACTCGCTAGAATGCCCATAACATCAACTTTTGATTTTCTTTTAGAAAAAAAAAAAAGAATGATCTAAACGTGATAAGAGTAATGATTTGTACAAAATCTCAAATAGACAAGTTTTGAACAGTCATTTTGTAAAAAAATGTATCCCACTGTGAAAAAGTGCAACAAAAATCTATTATTTTTTAGTGGCTTTGCATGGAGCTTTTGCGTAAAATTTTTCTATTTAGAACTTATACCTAACATTATTCAAGTGATAAAAATATTAAATTTTATATAGTAAAATGAAAGCGTGGTTTATAACATTACACGTAGCAAAATCTTAATAAGCCATCCAATCACTTCTTAGTTTTATCATAACACCTGCCAGTCATTGAGGATTGGAAGCCATAAAAGAAGATAGAAAATAGGATCACACAACATTTACACAAAATCTGTCTACATGGCACCAAAGATCTGAACC
This sequence comes from Cyclocarya paliurus, assembly GCA_029856935.1. Lineage (NCBI taxonomy): Eukaryota > Viridiplantae > Streptophyta > Magnoliopsida > Fagales > Juglandaceae > Cyclocarya > Cyclocarya paliurus. Next base: position 30,277,279 of record CM056954.1, on the reverse strand, counting down.
CTTAAGTCTAAATATGTCACTCGATATCGTGATAAATAAATGAGTAATGCTATACACCATACCACCATCCTACTTTTATTCTACTATATAAGAAGTGACATATTTATCACCATTGGATGATATTTTATTATATGGTTCTTTATCATCTAATGGTGATAAATATACCACATCTTATATAGTGGGATGTTGGTGTGATGTATAGATTTTTCCTAAATAAATTGGGTAAGAGCTTTGCACAACTCACAAATCACAAGCCTTGTGGCACAATTACGAGGCCATGCACGTAGGTTTTTTCAGTAAGACTTATCATTTGAGATTTCAAGCCAAATTATACACATGAGAAGTGAATAAAATTTTCAAACCAAATATTTTATCAAGTTAGATGTAGATGTATTCTTTTATTTTAGAAAAATTCTATGATACCCCGTATTTTAGTGTATTTTTTTATTGAAGAATTATTTTATTTAATTTAAGTATTGGTTCTCTTGTTTTAATTTATCATGTTTATCGTTGGGTTAATTTTCGGTTTTTAAGTTGTGAAATTTACTTTGATGTGCTTTCTTGATATTAATTATTGTTTGCATTTAAATTGGTCCTTGCTTTAAATTATTTTATTGATGGACTTTAATTATTTTATTTTATTAATATTGAGTTGTAGTGTTTTTTTTTTTTTTTGCTCTTGTTTATTTTTATTGTGCATTTTTCTTTTGTTGAACTCTTCTATTTTCGGACTGGGCCTATTTGAGTGAATTTTTCTTTTTCTTTTGGGTCTAGCCCAGTCGGTTCCTATCCCAACTCCCTTCTAAGGAGCCCAGGCCCGTAGAAACGAGTCTAGACTCTGTCATACTCGGTTTCACGTACACTTTCCATTTTCACGCACGCCCATTCATCATTTTCTCTAGGTTTTTATCTGTTTACTATATATATCTTATATATATGTTAAGCATCCTCAACCCTAGACGAAGTTGCCGCTTGTCCTCCTCATCACAGATGATCAAATTGAGACCTCCACTCCGCTGCTGCTAGCGAGGCCAGCCCGAGACGATTGGTAGCACAACCGTAGTACTACTGTGTTAGAAAGCCAACTCCTTGCGTCTTAGCCACCCAAATTCCTTAAGAGTCCACCACTCCAGCCGTGCGCCACCACCCACTCCGCATAAAACACCACCTCTGTTTGCACTACCGAAAAGCAAAGCACCATACCTCATTTTTTCTCACTCAAAAACAGAGAGTTCTTACCACCAGACAACCGCACCGCACCAGCCACTCCAAGTCGTGGCCACCAGCACGGAAAAGGCCGTCGGACACCCATAGGCCACCTCAGCTCGTAGCAACCCCTCACGATGAGTACCTCTCTTGGTTACTCCCTCCTTTATCTTTGCCCTCTCTCGCGCTCACCTCTCCCTCTCCTTCTCTCGTGCTCAGCCCAGCTTGACTGCATCTTCGCCGCACTCTTGCTCTTCAGCCGCGCCACCATAGTCCCTCCAGCCAGCCCCGTCACGCCTTACCCCTCACGCATGCCTTGGTTTCTCTTGAGTAAGCCCCTACTGCCGCATACATGTTTTTATCTCCGCGTATGTGTTCGTCTAGCTTTCATGTTCTTATAAGTTATATATATATATATGTGTGTGTGTGTGTGTGTGTAACTATGTTAACCTAATAGAAGGAAATGCTATTCATGGTTCACCCCTTAGTATATTTTCTAGTTATATGTTTTTGGATGAGAGGTCTTTTTGGGTTATGTTTAAATGGGTGTTGTTTTAAGTCTCAGTGTAAATAATATTTTAATAATATTGTTAACTAAAGGAAGTAAACTTATTTTTTAAGAGAGGAGTTTTTCATGACGTATTTTATAATATTTTTAAAGTAGTCAAAGTATTCTATTAATTTATAATATGTGGTTAGTATTTTAGATATTTTAGATTAGGGATGTAAATTTAAACCGAAAAATCGGTAAACCGGTCCGAACCGGACCGGACCGGACTGGTTTTACCGGTTTTGAATCGGTCCGGTCCGGAACCGGTTCTTATAATTCATAAACCGGTTGGAACCGGTCCGGTTCCGGTTTTAGGATTTTTTGGACCGGACCGGACCGGACCGAACCGGTTGATAAAAAAATATAAAAAATAATATTTTATATATAAGTTTTATACAAAATTAAAATTATACAAAATATTTTATATATATTAAATATATAAGTTTTATATATAATGTATAATTATATGTGAAATTTTTGTATATAATTATATATCATATATAAAATAATTTCATATTATAATTTATAAAATATAACATTAAATGTTAATTTTAAATATGAACATTTGTAATTTGTTTGATCATATACTATTAATATAATTATATATAAGATAATGTTATTATAAAATAAAAGTTTAATCTTAAAAATGAAAATGTAATTGATCATGTATTATATAGTTATACTAATATATAGTTTATCACTAATACTAATATATACTAATATATAGCTATACTAATATATAAATTTATAACTTGTACTAATAGTCTAATATAGACTCCCTAAAAAAAAAGTAGTCTAATATAGACTATAGTTATAGTTATATTAATAGTCTAATATAGATTAATAAAAATATAATATATTTTTTTAAAACATATTTTTAATGACAAAATGTCAAACTTATATTTTAGAAAAACCGAAAAACCGGACTGGACCGGACCGGAAATCGGTAAAACCGGAAGTACCGGTTTAGAAGTATAACCGGTGCATAATCGGTTTTGAAATATACAAAACCGGTCATACCGGTTCGGTCCAAGATTTTGTCCAAAACCAGACCGGTTACACCCTTATTTTAGATATTACTTTTTATTGAGTTCCGTGATTATCTTCATACTTGTTCGATTAAATTTCTTATTCAGTACGAATTCGATTAAGTGGATATTGATGGTTTTAGAAAGTGATGGTATTTTAGGAATTATGAGAATTTTAGGTTTTGAGGATTTAAAATAGGTCCTTTTAGCATTTTAGGTTTAAATATCGAAATATGTGATTGATTGAAAATTTACGGGAGTTACATGATTATCTTATAGGTGACGATTGATAATTGTTCGACATTATTGAGGAAATATTTGGAAGTTAAGAAGTCCAGGTAAGCGGGATTCCTATGCTAGATTTTGTATAAAACAAAAATGAACTGAAATTGATTTATGAAAATGTGCATTTTATGTTTTGAAAAGAAATGTGAAAATAACCTCAGTTATTTGTTTGTCATTACTCATTGAACTCTGATGAAAGAGAAAGCATTTTTGTCATGACTGGTGTAGACATGAGTCTATTTTTGGCATGCTATTTCTGAACTGTGTAAAAGTGAGCGAATATGAAATTTTGTGCATAAATTATATTTTTGTGATCTGATTCTGTTCTGTTCTGAAAATGTTCTGTACTTTGATATGATATGATGTGATTTTTGAAACTTCTGGCATGGCATTCGGTTTCTGTTCTGTTCTAACCTTACCACAGGTGTAAAACTATGGCCTCTATTTGGGTTGGTACCAACTTTTCTATTTCTGATGCACCCACTTTGGAAACAAAGTGGTTTCTGCGTGGTATTTCCTATGTGCACACTCGGGGCTCCGAGAATGATAAAGGGAAGATTCATATTCTGTTTCTACTCAGTTGGCCGCCGGGGTTTGCACAACCCTACCACGGGGGTTAAATATAGAATTATATTATGATATGATGCTTTCAATTATGATGTGCCAAAGAATTTTCAATAAGAATATTTTTAGACTTTCGCTCTGATATTTTTGATAATATGTTCTGACTCTGCATTCTGAAAAATAAAAAGTGCTTTATTCTACATTCTGAACTCTGTAAATGCTTATGTTTGCATACTAGTATATGTTCTCTACTTACTGAGTTGTTAATAACTCACCCATTATCTCCATAATATTTTTAAGATGATTTGAATATTTCAACTGAGGATCAAGAATATGGAGTATGGGTGATACGAGTTAAGAATAATGGTTAAGCATAGAAGGTTTATACAAGTATTGAGGATTTTTGTTCAATAACCTTGTTGTGCTCTGATGATGTGATATGTTGGGAGGTTGACATTTATATTAAGACTTTGTGTTGTCTTAGATTATTTATACATGAGAAATTGATGTGAATTAATGAGTATTTTGTGTGATAGAGAAAATTGGAGTATGTACTATAGGGCTGGAAAACAATTTTTAGATGACATGAGTTAACTCTCTGGACACCTTGGGGACTGGGCGTTACAAATTCTACTCATCATCTTCACACACCACATATAATTTTTTAATTTTAATTTTTTCTCTTACTAAATGTGTGATGTATGGATGATAAGTAGAAGAATTTAATTAGTTTAGAAAAAATAAAACCAAACAAAATTAAAAAAAAATATTAAAATAAGTGTGATATGTGGTATGTAGAGATGATGAGTAACAAAATCTTATATTTTAAGCTATTGAGTAAAGTATTTTCTTAAAATGAGGAATTGGAGACTCTGACAAATAACTCAACAATTATTATTGTTCAAAAGATAAAATAGAAAATATAAATGGACATATTTCATTGACATAATTCTTAGCTAAAGAGAGACTCTACGTTTTTTTTTTTTGAAAAACTACGCTTATTGAAGATAGAGGTGAGAGCTGTTTTATTTATTTATTATTATTTGTGGGAAATGGAACATCATTCTTAAGGTTTGCAAATGAGTTGAATTTAAATGAGTAGTGAATTGTCAAGCTTTATTCATTTAATTTTTACTCGAACACGAGTCAAGCTCAAACTTTTCATTTCATTGTATTTACATTCATGAATAAGTCATTTAGCTTCGTTTGGATGCCGAATGCAGCTCAATTCAGTTTCTTTTTGAACTTCATCTGCTGTCCAAACACACATTCAAGCCTAGTTTCATCTAAACTTATTTGTAAACTGTAGACAGACGGGACATCTTTGCAGAGGGCTGCTTTTCAACCATTGACAGATGGGACAAGTTTGCAGAGGGCTGCTTTTCAACTATTGTTTTGCCCATCTGCCACGTTTTGACCAATGGCTGCAATGCATCATCACGTTTGGCTGCAGTGCATGTACGGACTATTATTAATTATACTCGGTCAAATATGATATGTGATAATAATAATAAAAAACAGTACTATTAGACGGAAGAAAGGTACTATTAGAATAATGGACCCCACCAAACTTCATTTAACATCCAAACACAATAAAAACTCATTTTAGTGGACCCCACTAAACTCATTCAACAATCTCAACTTACTGCTATTAATAAAAAAACTCAACTCAGTTCAACATCCAAACGCAACCTTAATATTTGAGCAAGGTCAATTTTGATCATGACCTATTTCATTTTGGTAAAATGGATTATTCGTAATGTATTTATAACTTTATCTATAAAGAGATAAGATATTTGTAATTATGAATTGTGCAACCGTCGCGTAATTCTTTTGAAAAATGTGAATAAAACATGAGACCCACATAAAAAATTAATTTTTTAATAGTGGACCTTACTATTTTTCAAAGTGATTACGTAGCATTTATGTATTTTATGATTGTATGTAGAATTACTCATTTATAAATTCCAACAAATAAACAATGACATTTTGCCAATATATTTTTAAAGTTTACATATATATATTTGGTTATGATCATTAGAAGTCGAATAACATATTTAGTATAAATAATTTAATTTTTTCTAATTATTTAAAATAAATAAATATAAAACAATTTGAGTTATTGTTATTTTTCATATATTAAGCCAAACTTTATACAAATTATATCGTATAATAATATAATTTGTGTCTATAAACAACTTATTTAATAAATAAATCAAGTTAAATTCGAATTTAATCTAGCAAATTTAAATCAACTTAATTAAGTATTGAAAAATACATAGAAGCCTTACACCACACGCTTCTATCTAATTAACATATGATTTGTTATTTTACCTTTCTATTTAAACACGTTAAGGCTTAAAAAATGATTAGGCCGATTCAAATTAAATCAGTAAGAAATTGAACCGATTTTAGAGAACATTTTGAATCATTCACTAAACTACTTCAATTGATCGATTCGGACCGATTCTAGTCGATTTTAGACCAATTTGAACCAATTCCAACCGATTCAAAACTGTATTTATTTTTAAGTTGTTTGACAACTGTTATATATATATATATATATATATAAAAACTATGATAGAATAAACATATATTAAATTTTTCGTCATTGTATTCAATGAGAATCACAAAAAATTAAAAGATAAAATATGTAGTTCTTTATTATTTTTGGTTGTACAAAAATTTAAGGATATGAATGATTATTTTATATTAAATTTATAATTGTACATAAAATACTACATTTTCCATTTGTTAATAACTTGATGGTGTTTATTGTTTTTGTATATAAGGCAAAAATGTGTCGACAATTGAGTCTAAATTCATAAATTACATATTTATTGAAATTATTTAGATTCATACATATTTTTATTGAAACTAGTCAAATGAATTTATATTTTATACTTTTTTATACATCATATAAACTACTTAAATTTCATCAAATATGATTTTTAATATATATATATTTTTTATCAACAACGAAATATCCGATTCAAAATTGTCTGATTTCCCTGCTCGATTCCGAACCCAATTTCAATTTTGCGAGCCTTCACATATATATATATATATATATATATATATATATAATATTAAGATAGGATGATAAAAATAATAAATTAAATATTAATTAGATAGATGTATTTAGTGTAAGGTCACGTTTGGTTACACAGTTTATATAAGATGAAATAAAATATTTTGTTAAAAGTTAAATAAAATATTATTATAATATAATTTTTTAATATAATTTTTATTTTAAGATTTGATAAATTTAAATTATTTATTATATTTTATGTGAGAATTTAAAAAATTTATAATAATTATATGAGATAAAATAAGATAATTTGATTTTTTATAACCAAACAAACCGTAATTATTACTGTTTATTAAAATCCTAAACCAACTCCTATCGTTGTAATCACGATCCACGGCATCTCTTCTTGTAAATCTCAAATCCCTTTCAAAATTCACAATATCATCCATATATATACCCTCTCGAAAACCCTTTCCCCTTTTCGCTTGAAAAAATCTTCCCATCAGCCTACTGTTGGGAGCAGCCAACACACACCCTAGCAAAATTACTAATTTCTCCCTGCAACAAAACGCACGCCTCTCTCAGATTTCACTCATTTGAATCATCCCAGTTTTTTTTTCCCTCTCCCCCAGCCTGCGTTTCTTCCGTCTGCTGTCTCCCAGTTTTGTCGTCGAATCTCCCCCAACCATCCCTCTCCTAGCACCTCGCATAATTTGTGTTTTTATTATTATTTTTTTTCTGGAACAGCGTCGTTGCGTGCGTTGGCGTGTGCTGCAGCTGACGGTCTGACTTTCCCGATCTCGGTCAAGCAGGTAGTGGAAATATGGTTGTTTGAATTTGAATTGGAGGCTAAGAGTTGGATTATTTTGTTGGTTTTCAAATTCTAAAATTATGTCTTTTAAAACCAAATTTCATGGCCCGGAAAGAGAAAATGAAAATATGACGCCATGATTGGGTTTAGATTGAATCAATTTGGAAGCAATTAAATTTAAACAAAAAAAAAAAAAGACGAGCTAATTGTTTTTATTTGCTGTAAGGTTATAAATTTTTCTTGTTTTAGGATTTGGTACAATTTTGGGTTGTCACTTCTGGATTTGAGTTCATGTTCTCGTATATAGGCGTTGTGCTTGTCAAGTTCACATTTTTACACATTAGAATTGGAAGGCAAGTCTAGAAGTCTGATAGTGAATTCATGACTTTAATATTCTGTAATTCTTCACCTAACGATTTGATTTTGTAGTTTTTTACATATATTTATTTTTCTTTTTGGGTTAGCGACTGCATATCTATGCAGTACTGCCTCTGGTTTGTGGATATTCGCTAATATAATGTGGGAAAAATTACTTATAAAAAAATGTGGCGGAATTATATTTTTTTCCTATTTGCTTAGAGCCTCAAAGGAGGGAAATTAGTGTTCAGGATTAGTTCCAAAAGGAAGCTTAAACCATTTGGTCCGTTAGACTTGGTAATGCACTAGACCACCTCAAAATTATGCAATTTTCTCAATCATTGCAAGATTGGAAATTACTTAAAAACTTGCTTCAAAAGGTGCTGCAAACTCTTTAGAGGGGACCACTTTCAGCTTCCACGTTGCAGCTCTACTGTGACGATTGGCTTTAACTTTTCTCCAGAGTCTCTCTCTCTCTCTCAGTCCCAGAAGAATATCTTGTTCCACTTTGTATTTTTCTAATCAATTGACTTTGAGTTGCCACGTAGTATAGATTGGATCTAGTGACAGTAAAAATCCTAAATGTCTTGCAAATATTGTTGTTTGTCGTAGTCATTTTGATTATTTGGACCTTTGATTTGGGTGCTTTTGAATTTGGAATTTCATGATCCTTTTTGTATAGTTTCTTTAGGTCTTCACTGCTACTAAAGTTTTTGTGGTCCTTGATTGCAGCCTGGTTCAAGGGATTCTCTCCTCCAATGCCTTATTAAACGGAACCGTTCCACCCAGACATATTATCTTTTCCTCAATTTGGCTAATGGTCAGCATCTGGTATCTTGAATCATGATTTCATAGCACTTCACCGCTCCAGCAATGATCTAGTGCTGTTTAATTTGTTTGTGTTCTTACTTACAACAAATTGCTTGGTTTTGTTCTTTCAAACAATTTGTTAATTTTGGAGGAAAATGGAACTATCTTTTTATGGAATTTCCTTTATGAACGATATGTTTTGCTTGTCTGGTCCCCATTGCAGCCCTTCACGATGATGGAAAATTCCTTCTTGCTGCATATACATCCCACCTGTGCAGGTTGTATCATCTATGTAGATGCTGATGATATGTCAAAGGGGAGTGACACAAATTACAGCACCTATGCTTCTTTGCATGATTGGACAGTTGCACCAGAATCAAGCAATATGAAAGGCAAAGAAACTCAAGATGAAGCTGGATTGAATATTATTTTGTTGTGATTTGTGCTATATTTATTTTATATTCGAAAAAAAAAATAATGTATGTTGAGCATTGCTAAGATATGGATATTAGGTCATTTGTAATGTTCATCTAGTTAATGTCTTTTTGAAAGGTTGTAATGTTGTAATATTTGTAAGACATTTTGGAATGTAACTTTGAATGTTACTTACAAAAACATGTTTATAATGTAATTGTTTACATTGCACTCTGTTGATTGTGATTGTAATGATAACAATATATGTCCAAACTTATATAGTAATTTGTCCAAAATCAGAAATGTGATCTGTCCAAAATTAGAACCAAACTCTGGCAAAAAATACACTAACCACCAAAATATTTCTAGAATTACAACAACCAATTTGTCCATAGCATTACACTTAACAATATTTGTCCACAACTACAACCAAGATCTGTCTACAAGTACAGCAAAGCATTACAGCTGAGCATACCAGAATTACACTCTAAAATAGTTTTCTACAATTACAACCAAGATCTAATTGGATAAACATAGCAACTATGTTCTTTGCTTATGCTCCACATCAAACTGAATGCAAAAGGGTTGTCACCAAAGGACTTCGGAGTTTTGATAGCAGTACTGCTAGCTGCTCATCAGACACCTTTGCTTCAAAAAAAGCTCCCAACGACAAAGCTAGTCTTGTAGGTAACTGATGCTTACACTGGAAGAGAGGCAAACAAAAAGAATTCAATATAAGAAGTCTAGTAGAAAATAAAGAAGAGAAAGGAAAGGTGTGATAGGCCAGAGGGTTGGACTCATAATGTAAAAGGGAAAGAAAATCTGCAACCATAATGCCAAATCACTAGCTGATCCTTTGAGAACTTCAAAACTAATCCTTAGCTAAAGGCACTTAAATTAGAATCTGTTGGTATTTTCATACACTTAAGCATATTTCAGTTCCAATCACTACTTCCTGTATAATAAAAAAAGGTCACGCGACAATTACAAGAAATTCCAAACGAGGGCCACATAGTGTGCCAAAAAAAAAAAAACGCTTGTCCACACTCTTGAGATTAACACTTTATGGTTGTTCAGGTTTTGACAAAATGGTTATTGATTCTTGCTTAATTAGTATTCTAACACCCCTCAAGTATCCCATACTCCTATAATAATACCATTATTGACAAAATCGGAGCATTTCTAATTCCGATGCTCTCTCCATGTAAGGGTTCTGTGAGTGATAGACTGTAAAATGGGGAAAATGGAAGATAGAGTTTCTAATTCTATTGTACAAAATATTACAATTTCAGCTATCAATCTATTTCTAGCAGATTGCCAATCATACAATATTAGAGGATATAAAGCCAAATCAATGAGAAAAAAGAAGGCTTTAAGTCATAAAAGGAAAAAAGAAATGTAAAAGAAAAGAAATGATGACAAGACCTTTGAAAATGATGAGCAGTATGATTTGAGAATGACAAATTATAAGATGAAGAATAATATTGTTCAAAAGCTTCAATGACATTACTACAAGTGATTCTTTGGCTCTTGAAAATTGGGAGAGGCACGTCATTGCATTCTTTTTAAGGAATATGGCAAAAACAAAAACAAGAAAAATTACTTGCCCAAAAAACCCCTTTCAGCCTATTCTTACATAACATTTATCTAAGTCTCTAGTGCTTTACTTTTCTTTTGGGTAATTCTCTTGTGCTTTACTGAATAGTAAAATACACAAATATATCGCATAAATCAAATATGGCATATAGCTTGAAGACGTGCAATAGCAAGTAGCAACTGGTTAGCTAATCCATCTTAACCCAAGCAGAAAATCAATGACACAGCATGGTACAACTACATACAGGCATCTTAACAAGCTATGCCCACGAGCATGGTTGAGTGCCATTTGGGGACTTGGGGATCAGAAGTTAGTGTGGCATAGATTATGATCTGCAAATGTCTGCCCAAACTTTCCATAAGCTCACAATAATACAATCACTAACCCAAAGACCCCAGAACACCAAACTATTAGCAATTAATAGCTCCCATTTTATACCAAGATCATTATGAGGTAAAACCATCATTATACAATTAAAAGAGGCTGAAAAGAGATTGCATCATATTCAGAACAGATTCATAAAGTCTATAAAATCTGAGAAAGAAATTATGTGAAACGTACTATAGAGTTCCCAATTCATAATCTATAAATTGTGAGTAGTTCATTTGCCAGCATCCTTTATGTAGGAGTTTGTAAAACAAACTTTATCAATCGAAGTATTAGTTCGTAGTCATATGAACTTATGCAATAAAACTAGTCTAAGGCCCATATGCCAAATTCATATGGGGTGTGCTAATTACCATGTCCTAAAATGGTCATGCAATGAAAGCATTATTAAATGAAAAAAGTTAAACAAAGCTGTTCTTGAAGGATTTTAAAGAGGAAGCACAAACTTTTTTATTGAATCAAGTAAATAGATGTAGCCTAAAGGAGCAAGAAATTGATATAAGAAAGTCATGACAGCTAGCCTCATTGAATGCAGTAGCAGAAACCCAAAAAAAATAAGGTGTGGAAAAGAAACTTCTAAGCTCATCCAAAGAGTGCTCCCGATCTTTACAGCTTTGACCTTTCCTTTCAAACCAAAACACACTTCAAGAAAGAACACGCTGACCCTATGCATTGCTAAGATTATTACTACTTGGTTAAAAAAATGATGTGGGTCAAAAAAACTCAACCTTAAAATTTACAGAGAACTTCTAGTACGATTAACTCAATTCCACTTCTCGACAACATAATTCAAACTCTAATGTAGGTAAGATGAATTGATTTTGAATTCTTAAGTTACATGAGCTCAATTCTATAGATAAGCACATAAACTTAGATGCTGTAGTCCCTTAAATCTGGATCTTTACCCAAGTTATAGATGTGAGACATAATACTTGTCTTTAACGAACAGTGTTTGAAAACTTGTGAAAGGGTATTGAACTTTACAATATTTGGCTTAAGGATATCTCATAGAAAACTAAGTTAAAGGAATTATCCATCTGTGCTATAATTTGGAGGTTTTTGAGGCTGTTTCAGCTCAAGTTTATCCATGAACAACACAAAACTAAAAATCGCAGTGGCTTAAAAACATCAGAATTCGAAATCTTTAGCTTTAGGAACTACATCTGTAGCTAAGAGTAATGAAAATATATATATATATAAAAAGAGACCAATTTACTGGAGACAGAGTTCAATGTATGATATAAGAGTACCAAAAGCTGGTTTTGAAATTTTGTGTTTCTGAGGCTTTTAAGCTCAGATACTAACTACTTAACCAAGATTCAAACAAATAAAACCATAAAGACCTTAACTTTACGATCTACAACTTTAAATGCTGCTTTCGAGAACCGAGAACCAAGTAAATATATATGAACCAACCAACACTTGCGAAATCGCAACAGGTGGAGATGAGCCGTCGGTGGGTGTTGCTGGACCCAGTGATGGCCGTCGCGGGGTGGCGCTAGGCAGGCAACGCAGGTGCTGGGCGACGCGGGTTCTACAGATGCAGGATGTGCTTCTATGTGGGATTTCGAAATGGGCTGTTGTTCTGTTGTTTGGGTAAAACGAGCATTTAGAGTAAGGGAAGGAAAAAAAATAAACAATTAAAGCCACGTGAGGTGCGCAACGGATGATGAGCTACAGTAGGCTGATCCCTAGTATTACTCCTTCTTGTAAATCTCAAAGGAAAACTCTTGGCATCAGCCGCTGTTTGGCATCAGCCAAAACACACCCTACGTGGCAAACCGGTTCACTGATAGAAAAAACCGATTCAATCTTCTCTCTCGCGTGAGGCCCTCACCTTCCTATTGTGAACTTTCATCTCCTCCTCTGCTCATCGTGCTTCAGCTCCTCGTGCACAAAGTCAGCATCATTCTCATCTCCTCATGTAGCTCCTCTCTCGTAATCACCGATCTCCCGTGTTCCTCTCTCGTAAGTCTTTACTCGTCTCTCTGTGATTTTAGGGCAAAGCCCTGCGCGCTCCTCTCTCACTTCCTTCCTCTCTTCCTCTTTACTCCATCTCTTTGTTTCTTTGTGATTCTAGGAAAAACACGGAATATTGTTCGAGTTCGAGGGGTATTGCGTCCAGATCTGTGGAAGAGAACCCGCCTCGAAGTCCAGATTTGCACCACGGTACAATAATTTTCTGTCCTAAGAATCTTCTATTCAAATTGTTCTTACAATGTTTTTGGGTTTGTGACAAGTGATTGTGTATTTTGTTCTGTTGTTGGGGTTACAAAAAAATGATCTTGTGCAGATGTAACAGCTTCAAAGTCAAAGAATTTGTTAACACTCCTCAAACGTAGATGTTGCTAGTTGAGATCATCTCAAAATATTTTACCCGTCGTATAGATTTTTGATAAGAATTTAATGCCATGTGTTATTACTTTCTATGTTGTAGCAACAAATTCAGGGAAAATAAAAAAAAAATAAACCAGACTCTAGGAAGGGATTGACTGGTATTTCGTGTAACTCTTGCCATGAGTGTAGCAAGCATGGTAGCAGAGCCATTTCCTCTCAAGTGTTTAATTAGCACTTGCAACCTGGCTCTTTCGCTGATATATAATGGCTTTTAGTTTTCCACACTTGAGGCAATACCATATATAATAATATATTCTAAAATAACAAGACATAGAATGACATGATGTAGCATGCAAGAGGACAAGGGAGTCTTGGCATCTTTTTCCTAGCCCTCTTCACCTGCACATTTACAGTTGACATATTTAAATCCTGGTGAATTTGGAATCTTTGGATCATCTTGTAGTCACATATACAAAGGTGTACAACTACAATATCTCCTCTCTTAAAAATGGTCCTTGGCATGGTTTTTCTCTGAAAAATATGGGATCAACTCTTAATTGTTAGGTTAATTTCTCAAATTGTTTTCATTTCATTTTTCTGAATTCATGAGCTGGTTGATGGGCTCATTCTTCCCCACTGACTTTGTAATTAATCACACTTTATTATATTATAATGTGTACAGACTAAGTTACATTCAATACAAGGCATATAACTAAAGGCAAAAATGGCAGTAGAACAAAAAAAAAAAGGGATTAAGCCCATGTTCAGCTGATAAACCAAGGAAAAGGATGCCAAAATATGATTTTTTATGCAAGATAACAAACGAGTTTGCAATAGTACGATTGAGAACTACCCAGTACATGATGATACTTTGTGATTGATTAATACACAGGACACATTATAATTAAAGCAACTTTTTATCCATCTTTTAATTTTGTCTCTTTGATTTCAGGTCCAAATTAAAGCAACCCAATATTTCATGGAAAAAGCCGGAATCATTCATTCCTCTCGAGTGTGAATTTTTTTTTTGGACGGATTTACTTCATTTACTAGAGAAGAACATTCGTAGAAAAGAGAATGTTCTAGTGCGCGAGTATGCCGTTCAGAAAAGGGAAGATAAAGTGAGAGAGATAGCGAAGAATCTGAAAATTCAACAGCGAAAATTATTGTATTTGTACTTGGTGGTGACCTTTGTAATATTATTTGCTTGATTCAGATAATTTCATGTAAAAAGGGGGTGAAAATGGATTAGATGAGTTTTGAGTGGAAATAGGTTGTCTTCATGCTTTTGATGAAAACCCATGTATGTACTTCCAATATTTTGAGGAAGCAACCTGTGTAATTAAAACAACTTTTGCATTTCATACAAACTTTGTAAACTCGGTTCTCTTATGTAGTTACGTAATTTGGAAAAGAGTCAATCATCTACCAGCTAGAATGTAATATGATTTGCCATTTTAATTAACTTTGTAAATTCAGCTCTCTTACATTTTTGCCATTTCCCTCAATGTAATATTACATTTTTTGACCTAAGAACAAAGCATTACAACATAATCAAATAGCTGCATTAAAGCTTTAATGCATTTGGGAGTGGTGATGATGGTTTGGCGGGTGGGACTTTGGTGAGAGTACCCTGCATGGGGGGTTGTTTGCATTTGCACATGTAAGCTTTGTAATATCTGGTTTCAACACTTGGTCAAATAGCTTGAATTGACTAACACCCATACTTCCTACCCACGTCCAATTGAATGCAATATAAGTCATGCGAAAACAGAATCACAACTCACATTCATTGATACACATGGCTAAAGTCACAAAAGTAGTGTCCCACGTGATCCACAATACTCAACAAATAGATAATTACAATCTTGCAGTACATATTGTAGCCCAACCCTGAACTACTACTCTAAAGCGCAAATTCCCAATTTCACAAGTGTTCAGATTTATACATAAGTTCTCGTTCAATTGGTATTCACTGTAATCGTACCAATTACAAAAAAATTAATAAAGAAATTTCCCAATAGATACATCCAAAATACTCTTGCATTTGTCTGCTTGTTGCTCTCGAATATTGAATCAGTCCATGAATGGCCTCCCAACTCCCTCTTTACAGTCTCTTCCTCTCTTTTTCTCAACTCTTGCTCGTTCTTTAAAGGCAAGCCCGCAGATATGAGCAGGAGCATTCATGAACTACAATGGCATCTGGCAAATATCAATGATATTTTCATTAGACATAAGATGTCATCCATAACTACTCTAAATAAAGGAAAATCCCTCTCAATTTTTTTTAAAAAAAGGCAAAATGCATCATGTTAATTGCGCATTATAATAATGTTTTACTTCGTCCTGGTGCCAACCATTGAAATCTAGTACATCTAAATCAGCTACCACTACATCATGCCACACGTACACATACAACATTTTTCACCATATCCATGCATTTCCTTGACAAGATGAGAATTTGCAAAAGATGATCAAAAGGTACATGCATGCATGCATTAATGCAAGAACATAAATGCATGCATCAATTTACTAAAATGGATCAGCCATTTTCAAACCTTTTAATAATTATTTCCATTACTTCTAACCCTAATAAGGTTCTTTACAAACTTACAAACAGTACTACTGCTGTGAGTCTGAGCTACAAATTTTATTCTTTTTTACCTCAAGACCATCCAATTGGACAGCAACATGATAGCTTGCGTCATGTACAAGGACCCCATATTTAAACCACTTCAAGACTGCCCTAGCACCTCTTCCTCTACATGATAATACAATTTAAAATCTAAGTGAGCTAGTAAAAGTTAGATACATTGTCCCTCGTATACGGAAGAGAACTAAAAGAAGCTTAAAACACATACACAAACTGATTTTAAAAAAAAAAAAAACACGCGGGCATACACATTTTTGTCAATCCATCCAATTCAGGCTCCTCCAGAAAAATTTGATAAACAAAGGAAAAAATTTACATGAAAGTACGAAGTCTACCAAAATGATAACAGAACAAATTCATGGACTATGAAATATCTCAAAGTCAATTAAATAGAACAAATAATAATAATGCATTACCCGCCCTGCAGACCCAAAGGAAGGTAAAAACCCCAAAGCTTTGACATTATGAACCGCTTTGTATGCCAGATATGTGTTCTCAACCTCATCTCCAGAAGTACAAAAACCTGTTTCTGGATGAAGCAGCTTTTTTTTTTTTTTTTTTTTTAATAAAAACAGAGGAATCACCACTACGAGAGAATAATCACATAAGTTTTAGTTTAGTTTTACTAAACTCCACATCATCGCTACTACTCAAAATTTATTGCTCACAAAGAAATGTGCACACAACAAAGAATATTCCAAAAAAAAATTAATTAACAATTCATGTAAATCAATCATATAAAAAATTTTCTGTTGCATTAAATTTATTATCTTTGTCGTCGAATTCACATTTACAACTTGTGTACATAAAATATATGTAAAGAGAAATGGCCAAAAAAACTGAAGTTCTTTACAATATTTGGAAAAATTAATTGTGAAATTAAAATGGTCATTCTCGAAGTGACAACAATGTACTCATAGGAAAGCAAAGTTCATCATCAAGCCACTTCACGAATGCCTTAGCAAAGATGCTTGAGCTTTAATTTTTGCAACAATGTCACTCTACCAGTCAACAATAAATCACACTATTAGGAAAGAAATTGACCTAGTTTAATGAATTTAAAGCCAAAACTTTGGAAGGAAAAAGAATTGAAGCAAAGGTAGTCCGAAATCGAGGAAGAACCCCCATGATTGTTTCCAACAAAATTGAGGAAGAATAGCTTTACATAACATTTCTGTACTCGCTGTCGATAAATTATGAAAAATAAACCACTCGTCTAAAGAAGGATAAACAAAATTATACCCAGATAAACTAGAGGCATAGATAAGTTGCACTAAAAGGATTAGAAATAATCATCTCTTGGCCGTTAATCCTAACAAAGATAATACCATAACTAAATCAAATAATATGATTAGAATATCTTAATCCCTAATATAAAATAAAGGAAATCATCACAATTGAAGCTCCCTATGTAACATTTTCCCAGTAACCAAACAGATAAAGCGTTAGGCCACCAAATGCTTCCATTACAAAGAATAGTTGCAGATAATACCTCATAAACCTTGGCAAGAGCAGCCGAGTGAGACTCCAAAGAAGCAAGCCTGCAAGCAAGGTTCCTCTTTTCAAGCTGCTGCTTCTTGTTCGGGCGCCTCAACTCCACAACCTCCAAATTTCAGGTAGGGGAGAACTCATAAAGAATTTGAAGTGAGATGGAGCTACGAATACCAAATACTTGGAGCAATTTCTCATTCTAAAGAAAACCTAGAAAATAATGAGGGGAGCACTTTCGTTTTGCTGAACTCTTCCAAAATATGAGCTGAGAAGAAAATAGGGGGAATGATTTGAATTGTGCATTGGAAGGCTTGCAGGTAAGAAAACGAAAACACAAAAAAATACTAGATACGGGATGCTAGGAAATGGAAACGAAATGAAGAGAGAGAGAAAAACACAAACCCTTCTTTTGAAATAGGCCATTGTCGGCAGCCACAGACGGGGCCATTCGGGAGACGAGCGGTGAGAAGCAACACTGCAGGCTGTGCGACGAAGCCTTACAGAAGAGGTTGGTGAGGAGGTTGTATAGCAGATTTTGAATGGGGAGATGAAACCCAAAGAACCCAGGGAACTACAGATTTCGAATGGGAAGATGAAACCCAGTGAGGAGGGGGTCTTCGTGGGATTCAAATTTGGTTTGCTCCGTTCAATGAGCTCGCGGGGAGTGGCGGCGCTGAGCAGATGGAGGAGCATTGCTCGGTAGAGCTAAACGGAGAGACGACGTCGCCGGGTGGCACTGGGCAGAGGACGATGATGCGATGCAGGTTGCTATCGAGGGAGGAGGGAGTTTCACGGGGCAAAATTTGAATGGGAAAGAAAAATAATCACCGATCTTTATTCGAATCAAAACGCACGTTTTGTTGAAAAAAAGCCACGTAAGGTGTGTGTTATGTGTGTTACTACAGTTGCGGATGCTAATCAAACCTCAATCTCAAATCCCTTTCAAAATTCACAATATCATCCATATATATACCCTCTCGAAAACCCTTTCCCCTTTTCGCTGCCGCTTTTGAGAAGCTACTCTGCATATGCGACCCGGTTCACACAAATCGGATCCGAACTACCCACTTCGATGCTTGTTTTATCTCTCGCTAGGTAACCGACCTTCGATTCTCTCAGGAACCCTAAGCTCAGCTCCGATCACGTCGCCATGGGTGACTACAACGATGCCTTTATGCGCAACCAACAAAACGCCGCCGCTGCCGTTCAGGGCCGCACCAAAGTCCAGAACCGCGCCAACGTACAACAGCTCAAACTGGTACCTTCTCGATCCCGACTCGGGTTTTTTTCTTGTGGTGGGGGGGGGGGGGGGGGGGTTGAAACTCGGGGTTTCGTCATTTAAACATATGTGGAAGTTTCAGTTTTCCGCAGTCTCTCTGCAACCCTAGGCCTGTTTGAAAAAGTAGCTTGATCTATATTTTGATTAACGGATTTGTTAATTTTGGTTGGATTTGGTTAATCCTAGCTACTTGCTTTCTATTTGGCGGATTTGGCTCGAATGGTTGATTATACATCTTAATTTCTTACTATTAAAATATAAATTAGTGCGTGTCTGAAAAATGGAGCTAACTAGACGTACTCTGGATCTGTTTCTTTTTCTCTAAGGCATTCAGCATAGGAAAAATCTGATCACGTTCATTGCAGCTATTCAGCCGGGCCTGTGAAAATATCACGGTGCCGTTATATTATCCAATTGATTGTTGACTCTGGTTTGTGATGCAGATTGGGCAGAGTCATCCCACTGGTCTAACAACCAACCTATTGAAGCTCTTTGAGCCTCGACCGCCTTTGGAGTTTAAGCCGCCGCCCGAGAAAAGAAAATGCCCACCATTATCAGGTTTAATATACCTTCCAGGGCTTTTTGTGGATTTCAGTTTGACATTGACTCGTGTATTGTAGTATGATAATCTTTCTTATGATTATGAAGGGATGGCGCAATTTGTGAGTAGGTTTGCCGAGCCTGGAGATACTGAATATTCTCCACCCGTTAAAGAGGCTGAAACTCCTGTAAGTGTTACAATCCTGATGGGGCTGATCCACTTTCAAGTGCTTTATGTTTGGCAATCATTTGACTCAGTTGTCTAAATTTTCTGAATGGGTGGCCAGACCACTAATGTTGTCTCTTTGAAGCCTTGGCATATGACATATTTTGTTTCTTCCAAATCATGGTTCCACTTGGTGAAGAGGAATCACATCAGGGAGTATGCATAAGATTTGTTATTTCAGTACATCAACTTAATGGTCCTCAATTATGTGCCTTGATTCTCTTCTGTCCACGCAAGTGGTACTAATGAAGAACCATGTCCATTAATTACAAAATTAGCCAACTGAACTGGCCCTAAATGTCAGCTAGTTGGGTTGGCTCTGAGTTAACAAATAATATAGCTGTGAGTAAATTTTGACTTGTCTCTTGATTGGTGGTTTTTTCTTTTATCCTTTCCAGCATATTTCCGGAAATATTTTTCTTGAACATATGATATTGCTAAGCATGACTGAAGATTCTTCTGCTGCTTGTCTATTTACTTTTTGTCCAATTTCGTTTTGTTGCCTGTGTCTCTAGTTGTTAGTAATCAATTTCCAAAGGAGCCGCAAACCGAGCAATTTCAAGCATCTAAAACACCCTCAGCCTAAGACAAAAGGCTGTTTAAGAAACTAGAGTGTATGATTAGGAAATGTTCAAACTTAAGTATGTGTTTGTTACAATTCTGGTTTTTGATATATTCCATTAATTCAGGTGCAAAGAAGGGCTAGAGTACATATGTTAAGACTAGAGAAGGGTGCAGAAAAGGCTACCGAGGAGCTACAGAAATGTGAAGATATTCACCTTGTTTAATCTTTTGAGTTCAATGGCTCCAGCTTATTTGGCATTTTGAGTTCAATAGCTTTTCTATATCTGTTCTTACATGAATTTTATACAGATAATCCAAATGAAGATCAAAATATTTCTGGAGATCCGTACAAGACATTATTTGTGGCTAGACTTGTGAGTAATGTTTTTCTTAGTAGTTTGCAATATCCATTCTATATCGAGTATTTGTTATGTAGACAACTTGTCATATTGTATACTTGCAGAGTTATGAGACCACAGAGAGCAGAATCAAAAGGGAGTTCGAGTCTTATGGGCCAATCAAGCGGGTAGGTATTTTGAGCATTCCCCAAGGGGGTTCGGTAAGATATGCAGTTCCATGGTGGCTTTATCTTTTCTTCTTTTTTTAAAAAAAAAACTGATTCCTTAAAATTACTTTACAATATCTTTTATAAGTGATAAGAGAAAAATTCTTTACGATATTTTAAAGACAAGAATTTTTCTGGGCTCTGTATTTTCCAAGCATGTTAATTTGCGACTATCAAGTTCCAAATAATTGAAGTTTTGGAAAAGGGACTTTCAGCCAACTTGATGAAACAATGGATTGCAGTTATAAAGTTTTCTATTCTGGCAGTAAGTGAAATCATAGTCCAATTCTGTTCAGCATTTATTTCAAGTCTGAAAGGGAGTACATTTAAATATTATTTACTTAATGATCAACCTTGGATTATGCGTGCGTGTTGGTAATAAGAGGGCTGGCATCGCTGCCAATTCTCTGGTAATGTCTTTGGGTTTGTTTCATTGATCTTGTAATCTCTCTTTATATAGTTGGGCTTAGAGATCATTTTGGATCGTGGATGTTTCTAGGAATTACTTAATTTTTGGACATGTTGGGAATATCCCTGGTAAGGATGTGATTAATGCATTCAGCGAATGTATTTTTTGATTCCATACTTTTCTACCAACCTGATCCCAAAGATGGTGGTTCATCCTGCACAGCAAGGCTGAAAATTTTAAATTGAGAAGAGCAGTGATACATTGTGCTTTTTGGCCTTTATTTTCAAGCACCCAAAAGGAGACTGACGTCGTCTGTTCTTTTTCCCTTCACTGGGTAAAACATGTTGGGAGTATTAGCATCTTTCTCCTTTGTCTGGATTTTTAGTACGTGCATTTCCTGTTGCCTAAGACGTTTGTTTTTGGCTTTAAAGGCTGTCAAAAACATAGCAGCAGATGAAGAGATTTCCTGGTATTTCTTATACTATTTCTAGCTTTCTAGTTATTTAAAAATAAAAATAAAAATCCCTGGTAAGGGGAGGGTAGTCTGTTCAACAACCATTAAGTTGGCCACAAATACATCAGTTTATCTGCAACTCTAGCTGGTGGTGATGCATCTCGCGATGGGAAGCTCTATGATTTGAAGGTGAGCACGGCTAAAAAGGCATAGTGCCTGTCTGCCGTGCCATTTAGGATTTACTATTTTTAACACATTCTTACTGTGTTATCACTTTTTAAGAATGAAAAAGCTTAGGTTCATATTTTATGATTCTGCTCAAGATCTGGCTTTAGTAACTGGTGTTTGTTTCATTTTATTTTATTTTATTTTTGCTCGTGGTTTTTAGGTTCGAGTAATTGCTGACAAAGAGTCAAATAAGCCTAGAGGATATGCTTTCATTGAGTATGTGCACACACGGGATATGAAAGGTATACTTCATTTTAAGCCATCTTTCCATTTGATATGCTTCACTGTGTGTTTCTATAACTTATGTGCAAATATACAGCTGCCTATAAACAAGCTGATGGGAGGAAGATTGATGGTAGAAGGGTTCTTGTGGATGTTGAACGTGGTAGAACTGTCCCAAATTGGCGTCCTCGACGACTTGGGGGTGGACTAGGAACTACCAGAGTTGGAGGTGAAGATGTTAATCAGAGATATTCAGGAAGGTAAATCACTGAATTGCAGTAGTTCCATGCAACTTCATTTCTGTTGAACAGAGTCATTCATGTTTCATTGCATAATTTATGTGATAGCCCGATTGAACAAAACTTAAGTTTGCATTAGAGTTAAAGTGAAAATGCGAACTTATTTGTGAAATGCTTGTGCACTACCTGATTAAATTTGGGGATAGAAATTCTCTATTTAGATTAAAGAGTTTGTTATCCTAATAATTTAAAGTGGAATGCCTGGGCCTTTTAGTTTTGGGTATAATAAATGTTGCACATCTTTAACCCCTAGGGGTTGGCTCAAGTAGTAATGGCCTTGGGCTTGAGGGTATGCTCCCCCTAGGTCTAAGGTTCAAATCTCCTTGGGTGCAAACAATCTCTAGGGCTCATTGGACGGGGGGATTTTTCTCTTGAATTACCCGAGGTGTACTTGCATGAAACTCCTTGCCGAGGGTTTGTGCACCCCTAGGATTAGTCGGGACATTGTTCCCGGACCACCCGGTGACAATCAAAAGAAAAAAATGCTGCACATCTTTGAAGAAAAGATGTTGAATGTTTTGTTTAATATCTTTGATTTGAGTATGAAATTTTGCCTAGGAATTTTAGTAGATTTTGTCTCTGTTTGCTAACATAATTCCATTGAGATTTTTTACTGGAGTGTTTGATATTCTGGTTTTTATGAGAACTGTAAATTTTTAATTGCTCAGGGATCAGCTGCAGTCGGGAGGACCACCACCACCCTCTGAGGAGCCAAGGGCACGAGAGGATAGACATGCTGATCGGTAAGGAATGTCCATATTGTTTTTCATTTGTAGTTTTTATTGAAGCCTTGGCTGGAAATGTATGTGATCAACAATATTTAAAATAAAAAAGAATTGGTTTACATATGTGGTGTAATCCATCTGGAAGTTTCATGTTTAATCGGTATTTTCAACTAGTTTATTTAAATGATGGTCTGGCTAAAATCCTAAAAATGTTCATGAAGTAATATGTATTTGTAATATCGTAGCTTTGTAAATTTTAGTTTTCTGGTTTTGAGTTTTGAGCTTGGAAGCTTAAAAAGTGCTTTTAACAGTCTAAAAGCTCTTCTATAGAAAAAAATGACATGGTTGATAAATTTATAAAAATTACTTCAAGCATCTAAAAAAAGTTAAAATTCCACTGTTTTTAAAAAACAACAAATTGAAGCAAGCTTTTGTTGAAAAGTTCCAAACCACCGTCACTAACTTTAATAGCACTTTAGGCTTATAACTTTTCAATAGTATTACTTTTTAACAAAGTTTTACAATAAAAAGCGCTATTGCCTACAGCAATCCCAAACAGGCACTTGGTTCACATTATGGCAGATCCTAATTGAGCATTTTGGTTTGTGTGACAATTGTTGTACCATAATATCATTAGTGTATGAATTAAAAAAAAAAAAAAATCAATATTGTATTTTATTTGATTGATGGTGAATGAAATTATTTCAGGGATAGGGAAAAATCCCGCGAAAGAGGAAGGGACAGAGAGAAGGAACGGGAGAAATCTGGTGAACACTCGCATGACAGACACAGGGATCGTGAGCATAGAGAGGATAGACACCATAGGGACCGTGACAGGGACAGGGACAAGGAAAGGGAAAGAGACCGAGGTCGTGATCGAGCACGTGATCGTGATAGAGACCGAGGTCGGGATCGTGGTCGTGACCATGATCGACATAGAGAACGTGATCGAGAGCGTGAGCGCGGTCGAGACAAGGAGAGTGAGAGAGATATAGATGTTGAAAACCATGACCGTGAACAAGGCCGGTCTCGTGATAGGGAGTCTAACTATGACCGAGTTGAGTCAAAACATGAGAGGGACCTGCATGGTGAAAAGGAGCGGGATTATGATCACACTGAACCCGAGGATGATCGTGGGTGGTATGAACAAACCGAACATGGGCATAAGCATCCAGACCAAGATCTTGACCCTGAGCAATATGAGCATCATCGAAGTCGGGGACAATATGATCGTATGGATATCCAGGATGACCATGACCGATACGATCAGTATCCTGATCGCAGTCGTCAATATGATCGGATGGATGAGGATGATTACCATTATGAGCGTGGAACATCTGAGTCCCGTGAAAGGGAGAGAACTCGAGATCTGGAGCGTGAATATCGACGCTCAGATAGGTCACTTTCTCGGGAGGACAAGTACTGAGGCTGCTAATAATGTTCAACTTGTGCGTTTGCTGGTAAGGTCTCAATGAACTAATTTCCTTTTTGTTTTATAATTTGGGTGCCCAAGGAACTGCATAATGGATATGTGTTTTGTGAAGGACTTCAGGGGCTTCATTTAATTAAAGCTCAGGGATGGATGTCTTTGGTGCAATTTTCTTCTGTATGGATATTGGACACACCTTTTCATTGGTGACGTCACTTAACTATCTGTTCAAAGGTTTTGTGACTGAGCTGCTTGAGGTTCTGTTCTTTGTGTTCGGTTTGTTTTTGTTATTTGAGATGGAGTGAAACTTCATGCTGGTTTTTATTAGCTGTTTTTTTTTTTTAAAACTTTTCTTTATTATTGTATACTCTTTTAGAATCTTTAATAAGTAATGGACTGATAGTAGTATTGGTACGATTTTGCCCAATTTCATCACATGCATGATGTACATCTGAGCTATGTGGGCTGCAGGGCATATGAGTCATGCCTTTTTGAAAAAAGTGAATAAATATGAGATTTATATGAAAAAATTTATTTTTTAATAATAAATTTTACATTTTTTAAAAAGAGTGCACGACTCATTTTTATATTTAACATTATTCAAATAGGCTAGAAGTAAGGAAAGCATGTTGGTTTTAATCTGAGTCAAAGCATTTAATGCACACTAGTTGAGTAGTTGTAACATGCTGCTCATTACTTGTACTTGCGACCTTGCTTATTAGGCGCCGTGGTACTGTAGTTATTGGTTTTCAGTCGTACTAGTTGGCTGAGGTGATGTTGATTAGCGATTACAAAACTCAATTAGGGACGGTAATAATAATGAGAATGGTGGTAAAGGTGATGGTGGTTGGAGATTAGCAAATTAAAATGTAGTAGACTAAATTCAATTTAATCCAACCGATCCTTGACACCAAAAAATTTAAAGAAAAAAATGTATAATCTTAGTTCCTATATAAGCAAAGCCCTATACATGGGTAGCCTAATCAATGAGCTTTGGTTCCACGGGTACTTTTCTCCTGATTGTAGTAAGAACAATTTTATTTACAAATTACTAATATTTTAGGATTTAATTTATAAGAAAAGTTTACAAATTTGAATTTTGTAAATCAAAATCGTGTTGCATCAATGATGTATATGGTCTGTTCTCTATATCGACGTATAAATAGAATGACTCTTGTAGAAAAATGGGAGGGAGATTTGAAATTACGGGTTTTGAAATTGTGGAATCTAATTCAACGTGACATTATTCCACCCTTTGTAGCAAAAGAAGAGGGTAAGGTTCTAAGGATTTTCAGAAGAGATATATAAATAATATTGGAAGACCGTTGGATCCTATGTTTACGTTAGGATCCTCAACCCAACTCAACTCATCATTACAACTTTTTCAAATCTCAATACAAAATATAATAAACAATTCAACTTTTTCAAATTTCAAAATAATAATAATACTAAAAAGTAATATTCTAACAATATTTTATCATCTCAACTCAATTCAATTCAGTTCAACATCCAAACGTAGCCAATTTTCTAGTTCGGAAGCAGCCATGAATCTTCATGGCTCTTGCTACATATAAAACGACGTGTATTATCTGTAACAGCAGCATGGTAAAATGAACTAAATTTTTTATTTCTCTCTTACTACAATAAATTATGTCTAAAGTTTTTAACAGTAAATACACGATTAAATTAATTGGACTTCAAATTATCTATTGAAAATGAATTATTAAGTAGGGTGGGTTTAACTGGCGGGCCCACGTGATTTTGGAGACTATCCAAAGGTCAATTCCATTTGTTGTCAATCTTACCCTAATGACAAAAATTGGGGGAAGCAGCTGGGAAACTTCCACTTCTGCTCCCAAAGTCGATGCTTCTGAGCAATTCACCCTTTTAGCTACCGTTTAGACTGTGAATTAATATGAGATAGAACTGAAAGAAAAATTAAAAATTAAAAAAAATATTATTAGAATATTATTTTTTAATAATAATATTATTATTTTAATATTTAAAAATTTTTAATTATTTATTATATTTTGTGTGAGAATTTAAAAAAGTTGTAATATTGAGATGAGATAAAACACTTCTTGTATCCAAATCGGGACTCATTTGGATGAGATGAGATGGTTTTAGAAGAGTTAAATAAAATATTATTAGAATATTATTTTTTAATATTATTATTGTTTTAGAATTTGAAAATTTAATTTTTTTATTATATTTTGTGTGAAAATTAAGAAAAGATGTAATGATGATATGAGATATTGTACACTTGGGCCTTAATCTCAATTCATCTCATTTCATACAATCATTATAATTTTCTAAAATTTTTAAACAAAATATAATAAGCAATTCAGTTTTTTCAAATCTAAAAAAAAATAAAATATATTAAAAAATTATATCCTAACAATATTTTATTTAATTTTTAACTCGTCTAATCTTATCACAATTCAATTCACTATCCAAATCTCTCCGTAAATTTGATTGATAATAAATCATTTAACTTTGTCTATATTTTTTAGTTAATTGAAAATGAATTGAATCTGAAAAATTCTATTTGCAACGCGGCATAGAAGATATACCATTTGTCTCCACCATGCTAATATATTAAATTAAAAAAATTAATTTTTTAAATTTCTATTACAAATAACTTCTAGCATATTAGCAATGGGATCTCTTTCACCAAATAGAATTCTTAGTACAATCATATCCAAATTGAGAGTTCTAATTTCTATTCTCCACACCTTACACATTTTTTTTTTGGCTCGAAAAGGGAGACTTTTTGGAAATCATTGATTACGTTTAATTTTATTTACGGTATTGAACATATCATATGAGGGCTTTTGGTTTAAACAATTGTTGTTTTAGCACATCTCAATGGATTAACTAAAAGTTAAATTCATTGAGTATTTAACTATTAGAGAATAAAATATGTTCACAATGAATTAGCTAAATTTTAAATAATTAGACTTCAAAAAATTTTCCAAATTTGAAGGTTCTTGTAGATACATCAAATACATTTTTTTTTTATCAACGATTTCTCTCTCTATTTCTTTTTCATCAACGACTTTCTTCCTTCCCTCTCAAAAAACCAGAACGCTCTTCCCCACCAAGCCCGAGAGCTTCGTCTTCGATTAAATCAACTTTGATTTGTATGCCCAGGAATTCCTTAAAGAAAAAGTCTAGATTCAGTCGTCTGGGGTAAGCACCAAGTAAGCGTCGCTGACATGGCAAAAAAATTGAAACGCACCGTTTTGTCCCCAACACGAAATCTCCCTCCCTCCCTAACTCAGTTTCCTTCTCCCTCTCTGTGTTTCCATTCTTCTCTTCTTCTTCTCCATTGCACCGTCATTCTCTCTCTCTGTTTCTCCTTTTCTCTCTCTTTCCATTACCAAACTAGCCTACATCTCTCATTGCGTTGACGTCTTCCTTTATTCCTCTCTTTCTCTCCCTGCCCCGATTTCTCCGTCTTCTCTATCAGTTTCTCTTTCTCATTTTCTTTTTCTCTTCCCCTCGGCCTGATACCCTCACTGTGCCCCTTCTCTTAGCTCAGTGAATACCAACAATAACAGCAAAGGTAAACAAATATGAGGAGTTTTGCCTAAACGAAGACGATGGCTGTGTGGAAATAATTTTTTTATTTCTGTTTATTTTTTGTTTCCTGAATATAGATCTTTTTCTTCATTTGTGTTCATCGGAATTGATTTTTTATTGTTGGACTTCTCAGCTGGATTTGAAATTTGTAAACCTCATCGAAAAGTGTTAGATGTAGATGTGGATGTTCGAGTTCTCTTGTTCTTCAATTTGGTAAAAATATGCGATTTCTATTGTTGGAGCTATTAATGTAGATATAATTTGAAGAAGATTGTAATATTCTCAGTCCCATATTTGGAATTTTTTTCCTCATGCAAGGAAGATGAAGGTTGTGTGGGGGGAATTTATTTATTTATTTATTTTTCATCTGTTTGTTCGATTTTTGTTTGTCGGAGTAGATTTTTTTTTTTTGGATTTCTCGTTGGGAGGCCTCAAGGGAGGAGGCGCTTCGAGTGGATTTTGGCTTTGAGGGAGCAAGGAATGGAAACGCAGAGATTGAGATGGAAACTGAGAGAGGGAGGAAGAAGAAGAAGAAACGGGAAGACGAAGCATAGAGGTGATGTATTCTTGTTGGCAAAGGGCAGACGAGCCAACCAATTCTTTTGTATTCTGGTTTCAGCCTTGATCTTCTTCTTGGGGATATCAACCACCTAGAGTTGATCCTTGCTGCTATCGATGAGGAAACGAAGACACCCACCAACAAAGACAACGAAGAAGACGACCTCTCTTTTTTTATTTATTTATAATAACTCTACTGATGTGACATAATATATTAGACGACTACCCAACGGCTGCATCTCCCGACGGTCCCTAGAACTAGAAGAATTGATCTGCAACAAGATTCCACCTCACAAAACCGAGAAGAAACCCCCCAAAATAATGACAAAAGGCAAACAACAAATATTCTCAAAGCTCAATTCCAGGTCCTCCAGCTAGGGCTGCACACGGTCCGGTCCGGCGATGGACCGAAGGTTTTCGGTCCATCGATTGGACCGGACCGGACCGGACCGAATACTTAAGGGGACCGGACCGGACCGGTAGCTATCGGTCCGGTTCGGTCCATTCGGTCCGACCCTCTTTTTTTTTTTTTAAAAATCAATTAATAAAAAAAATTATTTACATTACTAAATTAAACTAAGTGACTTATTAATATGGATTATGTAACAAATTCAATAAAAAAATATTTTATATGGTCAATGATAATAAATTAGATAAAAATTACATTATTGATGATGTTAATTATTATTTTATTACTAACTTAAAGTATGTTAATGCATAATGAGCCATATACAACTTTTAACATTTTGTATATGAAGTAATAAGTATGAATAATTTAATTATCCATACATATTATATCCATAATTGAGAAAGATATATACTTAACATACTATTATAAATAAGAATAAAATATTTAATTATACATACTATTATAAGTTTATAAATTATACATATATTATAATTTACACTATAACTCTTAATACTTAATAGTATTAGTAATATATTAAAGAATATATTAATACATTGATACTAAATATATATAGTGATAGACTTATAGTAATTAGTTATTATGAATCATGATTTAGAGTAAGTAAATGACTCAAATTCAATGTATTATAAATATTATAATTTATGATTCTAATACTATAATGACAATTATAGTATAACTATATAATAGTATTAGTATAAAGTATTAGACTATTAGTAATATAGTAATATAGTATAGGCTATAGCTATATATTAGTAATATTAGTATAAGTATAATTGTATAACTATAACTATAGTCTATAGTTAATAACTTAATAGTTATAACTATACTAAATCGTTATAACTTATACTAATATATATATAGTTATAATAAATCACTATAATATAGTATAACTAAACTAATATAACTATTAGTATAACTATATAATAGTATTAGTATAAAGTATTAGACTATTAGTAATATAGTATATGCTATAGCTATATATTAGTAATATTAGTATAAGTATAATTGTATAAGTATAATTATAGTCTATAGTTAATAGTTATAACTATACTAAATCGTTATAACTTATACTAATATATAATATAGTTATAATAAATCACTATAATATGGTATAACTAAACTAATATAACTATTAGTATAAGTGTATAACTATATAATAGTATTAGTATAAAGTATTAGACTATTAGTAATATAGTATTATAGTATTATAGTATAGGCTATAGCTATATATTAGTAATATTAGTATAAGTATAATATTAATTGTATAAGTATAACTAATAAACTATAGTATATAGTTAATAGTTATAACTATACTAAATAATTATAACTTATACTAATATATAAATTAGTTATAATAAATCACTATAATATGGTATAACTAAACTAATATAACTATTAGTATAACTATATAATAATATTAGTATAAAGTATTAGACTATTAGTAATATAGTAATATAGTATAGGCTATAGCTATATATTAGTAATATTAGTATTAGTATAATTGTATAAGTATAACTATAGTCTATAGTTAATAGTTATAACTATACTAAATCATTATATATAGTTAATAGTTATAACTATACTAAATCATTATAACTTATACTAATATATAAATTAGTTATAATAAATCACTATAATATGGTATAACTAAACTAATATAACTATTAGTATAACTATATAATAGTATTAGTATAAAATATTAGACTATTAGTAATATAGTAATATAGTATAGGCTATAGCTATATATTAGTAATATTAGTATTAGTATAATTGTATAAGTATAACTATAGTCTATAGTTAATAGTTATAACTATACTAAATCATTATAACTTATACTAATATATAATATAATTATAATAAATCACTATAATATGGTATAACTAAACTAATATAACTATTAGTATAACTATATAATAGTATTAGTATAAAGTATTAGACTATTAGTAATATAGTATATGCTATAGCTATATATTAGTAATATTAGTATCAGTATAATTGTATAAGTATAACTATAGTCTATAGTCAATAGTTATAACTATACTAAATCATTATAACTTATACTAATATATAATATAATTATAATAAATCACTATAATATAGTATAACTAAACTAATATAACTATTAGTATAACTATATAATGGTATTAGTATAAAATATTAAACTATTAGTAATATAGTATAGGCTATAGGTTATAGCTATATATTAATAATATTAGTAATTTAGTATAAGTATAATTGTATAAGTATAACTATAGTTTATAGTCTATACTTATAACTATATTAAATCATTATAACTTATACTAATATATAATATAGTTATAATTTCTTATAAACTTATAACTTATAACAAATCACTATAATATAGTATAACTAAACTAATATAACAACTAATATAACCATTAGTATAACTATATAAAATATATAATAGTATTAATAGTCTATACTTAATTATAATATAGTATAATTATATATATAAATTAATTATATATAAAAAAAATATATAAAAAATATATAAAAATTAATTATATTCGGTCCGATCTGGTCCGGTCTGAAAATCAGCCGGACCGTAGACCGGACCGAATTCATTCGGTCCAAAAAAAAATGGACCGGACCGGACCGGACCAAATTCGGTCCGGTCCGGTCCAAAATGACCGGTCCGGTCCGATTTTCTCAGTTCGGACCGACCGATTTTCTCAATTCGGACCGACCGATTATCAGCCCTACCTCCAGTAAGAAATTCTCTTCAGGATGTATGAACTCGAAAAAGAAAAATAGCAAACGCAAAGAAAGCAAGTGACAAGGAAGAGAGAGGGGACATGGATTGGAAAAATATGCGGCGAGTAGTGGAATTCAGCACTAAGGAGAGTCCAACTGCATCTTCTTCTTGTTCTTCTCCCTTTCTCTCTCTAAAGGAATACAAAATCCTAGAGGTGAGTTGAATGGAAAATAAAATACAATTCAAATGTCAATGTTAAAAAGATTGAAAAAATGACAAATTTTTAATCCCTAATTTAATTAGAATATGATTATAATTAACATATAAATTATGTAGAATAGTAAAATATGATAAAATTAATTAATTAATAATTAAAAAAACTAAATATTTTTTTTAATTATTAATTACTCATTACTATATAATAAATAAATAGATAATCTAATGAGGAGATTTGATGTGAATAATCAAAATCAAATTCATCTTATATTATTTTATTGTTATATAATGAAAAAATAGTTATTCTAATATGAAGATTTAGGTGAATGAAATAACTAAAAGTCAAATTCATCTTATATTCATAAAAAATGTCTTCTAACTTTAACTAATCCATTAAGGATGCTTTAAAATCAATTGCTCATTCATATAAGTTATATGACGCAAGAAAAAACTCATTTATAAATTTTTCAACAAGAAAGAAAAAGTCTGTCTTCTTACTAATTATGTAAAGATTTCTTAAAAAAAAGGGATTAATCATGATTTTCTTGGATTCCATTGTGTCATATATAGACTGGGTATCTAAATGCTAACTAATTCATGAAATCAGATCTGATTTAAATATAAGAAGTATTTCATCTTATTATTATAATTTTTTTAAATTCTTATATAAAATATAATAAATAATTCAATATTTTCAAATTTTAAAATAATAATAATATTAAAAAATAATATTCTATCAATATTTTATTCAATTTTCAATTTTCACCTCAACTCATTATCAAAACGGCAAAGACAAAAAATCATGTCATATACAACACCTCCGGAAACTTGAAGGAACCCGGTAAAAAGATGACAAACCTAGTAATTACCATGTTGTTTCATAATATATATATACCTGAAGTGATGTTGATTAGCAATTACAAAACTCAATTAGGCTATTAGGGACGTACGGTAATAATAATGAGAATAATTGTAAAGGTGATGGTGGTTGGAGATTAGCAAATTTAAATGATGAAGTAATAGACGAAATTCACTTTAATCCCACCAATCCTCGACATACACCAAAACCTCATACTGAAAATTAAAGAAAAAAAAATGTTTAATTTTAGTTCCTATTTAAGCAAAGTCTTATTTATATATGGGTAACCTAACTAGTGAGATTTGGTTCCACCATTACTTTTTCTGAATTGTAGAAAGAAAAATTTTATTCACAAGTTGGTGTGAAGTATACAGTACATTGCGTACGACTGATATGATAAAATTTAATTTATATGAAAAATTTACAAATTTAAGTCTTGCAAATCAAATCGTGCCACATCAGTGATGTACATAACATGTTCTTCACACCTGCATCTGAATATAATGACTCTTGTAGAAAAATGGGAGGGGGATTTGAAATTATGAGTAGATGGGAAGGATTCTCAACCTTAAATGAGTTTATTTTGAAGAATTTAGTAGATTTTGAAAGGAAAGATGTTGAGTATATCCAAGTCAAGTTGTAGAAAGGAGATGCATATGACAAAAACATTGGGTTTCCTTCCGAAATGGAGTGGTTTTTTCTAATGGTCGGCTAAACGTGTTAATGAATTGCTTTCGAAAGGAGACGTAAATAATATTGGGGGACCATTGGAATGGATGTAATATGATGTATTTTCTAATATACGAAAACAGCCATGAAATTTTATGAGTTTTGTTACATACAAAACAAGGCGTGTTATCCACAACAGTAGTAGTGTACGGGTGTACCTCAGCCGCTAACTCAGTTTATTCCCTATCATTATAAGCAGAATCGTTGTCACTTCGAGGTTCGTTGTTCCGCACTGCATTTGTCTTCAAAACCTGCGAAACTTCCCCCTGGATGTCTCAATGGCTACTTGTGTACGTTTTCAAAACATTGAACATGATATAATATATATATATATATATATATATATATATATATATATATATTTAAGAGAATTGATTTGTACAAGCCTTAAATAGATAAATTTTATGAAAATTTTTATAAAAAAAAGTAAATTCTGCCTTAAAAAAATATAATTTTTTTTTTTATTAATAAGATTTACTTTTTTATAAAAAAAATTTATATCTAACTTATTTATTTGAAACTCTAAATGTTGCTTTTTGATAAAAAAAAAAAAAAAAGGGTCTGGAAAGGGGCAATCCATTTGTTTGATGCGCCGTTTACAAAGCAAGCTACATAGGGAGAGTTCATTAACTGGCGGGCCCACGTGATTTTTGAGAGTATTTCAAAGGACAATTCCATTTCTTCCTAATGACAAAAAAGGGGAAGCAGCTGTGAAACTTCCACTTCCGCACAAATCAAAGTTGATGCTTCGGAGCAATGCAATCTTTTAGGCTGCGTTTGGTTGCGAAATGCAATTGAATTTAATCTAATTTTAAATTAAGTCTAACATCTAAATATCCAATTCTCAAATTATTAAATTTTTTTGAGACCTATAATTTTTTTCAACTTAACGCATCTTTATATATATGACTCATAATCTTTTTTAACTTTTCATAAAAATTATAAACTCATCTTAACATCTAAACACATTTGAAATTCAATTTAGATGAGCTCCATATAATTCTCTCTACTACTCAACTTATTACTATTTATAAAGAATTGAATTCAACTCAACTCAGCTCAATATTCTAATACACCCTTGATTGCACACTTAGGTTATGCTTGATAGATGAGATAAAATAAAAATTTTTAAAAATTTTTTGAATAGTGTTAAGATGAAAGTTTAAAATATTATTTTTTAATATTATTATTGTTTTAGAATTTGAAAAAGTTAAATTAGAATTTGAAAAAGTTGAATTGTTTGTTATATTTTGTATGAAGATTTTAAAAAAATGTAATGATGAGATGAGATAGAGATGAGATGAGATTTCTCTCATCTTTACCCCAAACATGATTATCCAAATTTCATGTGGATTGTTAACCTTGTCGATATTCTTTAGTAAATTGGAAAAGAATAGGATCTGGCAAATTCTATTTGCAACGCGGTATAAAAGAATATATCCCCTGTCTCCACTATTATACTAATATATTAAATTAAAAAATAAAATAAAATATAATTTAATTCTTTTTAAAATTTCTATTACGCAAATGTGATAGCTTTCACCGAATAGAATTCTTCGTGCAATCGCCAATCACATCCAAATTGAGAGGTCTAATTTCTGCTCGAAAAGAGAGACTTTTTGAAAATTATTAATTACGTTTGATTTTATTTACGGTATTGAACATGTCCCTTGGCTTTTAGTTTAAACAAATGTTTTTTCGGATCTAGTTAGGATACTAAGAATATTTTATTATTATTTATTATTTTATTATTATTATTCACATATTTTTCACTATTTTTTATTATTCTATTATTATTTTTTTATTACTATTCATAGAATATATAAAAATACCTCACTAATCAATTGCTCATTCATATAAGATATATGTTGCAAGAGAAAACTCATTTGTAAATATTCCAACAAAAAAGAAAAAGAAAAGTCTGGCTTCTATCTAATTATGCAAATATTTCTTAAAAAAAGGGATTAATCATGATTTTCTTGGATTCCATTGTGTCATATACAGACAAGGTATCTAAATGCTAGCCAATTCATGAAACTAAGACAAAAGATAATTTCATATACAGAAGTTTGGCACTTCCACTCCCGGAAACTTGGAGGAACCCGGTGAAAAGATGACAAAAACCAGTAATTACCATGTTTTTTTTTTTTATAATATATATATATATATATATATATATATATTTATACCTCTTTTGAAATTTAATCTTCCAAATCATCATATTTGTCGTTTTATAAGAACAAAATGACATTTGGCCCAACATGATAACGGCTATATCTTGAACTGAAAAGAAAAAAGAGGGAGGGTGTTGGAACTTGGAGTACTGGCCCAATTATAATTAATTAAGCCCCAAAAATGTTTATTTTCAATAATTATGCAAATGGATGGAGTGGTTTCAGTACAAAATATGCAAAGCTTGACAACAAAATTATGATTCATAAAGAAAGAAACAAGTTACTTATATTTAACAGTTCGAGAGCTATTTGTCATTTCAAGAGCAAGATCTTCTCAAATTTCACTTATTACTCAATCCTGCAAAGTTGCTCAAATCAAATTCATTTTTTGTCGGCTCAATATTTATCGTTTATAATAACAACAAATT
Organism: Cyclocarya paliurus; assembly: GCA_029856935.1. Classification (NCBI taxonomy): domain Eukaryota; kingdom Viridiplantae; phylum Streptophyta; class Magnoliopsida; order Fagales; family Juglandaceae; genus Cyclocarya; species Cyclocarya paliurus. Next base: position 30,241,123 of record CM056954.1, on the reverse strand, counting down.
CAAACATGTTAATAATATTCGTGGAAAGAAAACTATGAAAAGTTACATAAATTTTATTAAAAAGTAATAATAATAATTTAAAAAAAAAATCCAAATCATTGGGCCAGGGAGAGAGAGAGAGAGATATAAATGTAGAGAATAGGCGGGTACTGAAAGAGTGGCCTTCTCATTTCTTGATTTCTTCCTTCATTTCTTGCTTTCTTCATGTTTCCCTCCCACCCAGAAGCGTGACTGCATGTGCTCTCGTAGGAAAATAAGAAGAGAAAACAGTTGGCAAGGAAAAACCTATAGCAAGAAGTAATACAATATATAGTACATACCATTACCATCTTCCCTCGTTTTTTGCTTTGCATACTGTCTGGCTACATGGCTCGGACTCAGTTCCTGATCCAGAGAGGGTTGGCAATAACAACAGCAGTGGTAGCATGGTTTTTGTTTGGGAGCCTAGTCATGATGAGCAACGTCAGCTGTGCAGAGCGGGTCTTGAAAGATATAGAACCAGAAAGTTCTGTACTTGAGAGAGAAGAAAGACGAGGGTTTCTACTTAAAATGGTTCATTTCTTCTTGCAGGGTGGGAAATCTTCCTATGAGCATGTTTGGCCGGTGAGTTTTCAACTATCTTCAAGTCATTCTAACACTTTCTGGCTCGTGGGTGGACTAAATTTAAGTACTTGCAACTCGGTTTGGAAAACACATCCTCTACATGTTTGACATATATAACGTGATTTAATTTGTAAAAAAATATAATTTTATGCTTCTTTTATAAACCAAATTATGTCATGTGTGTGGAGATTGTATCCAGACCGACTTACAAAATTATGAGGAAGATTTCTCCTCTAATGGATTTCTTATCTGGTGCCCTGTAATGCTTTGTTTGTGTGTTTCCTTCAACTACGATTTAAAGTATTTTTGTTTTGACTCATGATTCATTGGTTGGGCAGGAGATGGAATTCGGTTGGAAACTTGTAGTTGGATCGATAATTGGATTCTTTGGCGCAGCATTGGGTAGCGTTGGAGGGGTTGGAGGTGGTGGAATTTTCGTCCCAATGCTCACCTTAATCATTGGTTTCGACCCCAAGTCTTCCACTGCCATCTCTAAGTGTCAGTATTGAATTTATGCAGACATCCATGCCTTCCTGGCATTCATGTTACATATACACATACTACATATATAAACGCATGCATTCTTCAAAAGCTAGGTTTAGTTTAATCAATAACTTACTACAACCAGACATTATTAAGATTAGTGATTTTCGTGGGCGCAGGTATGATCATGGGTGCCGCGGGATCAACGGTATACTACAATCTGAGACTCAGACACCCAACACTGGACATTCCCCTAATAGATTATGACCTGGCGTTGCTCTTTCAGCCCATGCTAATGCTAGGAATTAGCATTGGGGTTGCCTTCAATGTCATGTTTGCTGATTGGATGGTCACAGTTCTGCTTATCATTCTATTCATTGGTAGTATCAATACTAATAGATATCAGCACCAGCCTGTTTCAATAATAGAGTCAATATAGGATTTGTGTAGTCTATCTTCTAATTTCCTGTATATTGATCATTGTGATGACTACTCAATTGAAATTTTTTTTTGTACAAAATGCTTTTGAGATCAAAACTATTATTTCCAAATTCTATTCTTTTTCTTTTTCTTTTTTCTTTTGGCGTGTGAAACAGAAGAATTAATAGAATTACACTGGAATTATTGCTTCCAGGTACATCAACAAAAGCATTATTCAAAGGTATTGAGACATGGAAGAAAGAGACAATAATGAAGAAGGTAAGATTTCCCACTAACCAAATCTTAAGCGTGAAATTGATATCTGTATTGTAGACTTACTAATGAAGAGATGCAAATGCTACTCGACTTTCAGGAATCGGCTAGGCTGTTGGAATCAGAGACAAAACCTGGTGGTGAGTACCGGTGGTTCTCTCCAAGTCAAATTTTCATAGAAAAATCCAAACTTTTGGTAAATACATCATGATTAAGTACTATAAACAAAAGGGACACTGAGATATAACTGGCAGGGAAAACTTCGATGGCAATACAATCTTATTCACCAACAAATCATCAAAGTTGCCTTCCATCAGTTTTAATTTACTATTGCTTTCTGCTTTTAGTATATATGACTGGTGTAAATAAGTCTACTCACACCAAAGGCTGCAGTATGACCTTCCCAAGGGGAAAAGGCTTGCTAATAGACAGAATCTATATCTAATTTTGCAGAACTGGTTTGGGATTGTAATAAACTATTGCAATATAATTCAGAGTCATTTTATTGGGCATCTGACTAAAGTTAGGTGGGTAAGGGAATCTATAAAGAAGTTTCAATATATAAAAACTCAAGACAAAAAGCTTTTGAATTTTAAAAACTTATGGTTAAAGTTTAATTACAATCGGCAAAAGATTAGTTCTACAAATTTTCTATTGAATTGCCTACTTATAATAGGGCTGGCCTCATAGGATATTATCTTAAAAATGATGAACATTATCATCACAGCTGCACTTTACAATGTTAGCTGAAGTTAAATCTTATACAAGCATGAAAGCTAGAATAGAACTGACTCACATCACCTATCAGAAACAGAATGTGATCGAATTCCGGTCTCACTAATTATCAGGGAACTGAACTACTCTTCAGATATAAATAGCAATTCTTTTAAACTTAAGGTTTAAACCAAGTCTATGTACCTCCTCTGCACATAATACTACTCATTACTTCTCTAAATCACATGAAACCACAAAATATTGAGAGAAACAAACTGATGCCGATATCACGAAAGGACATCCAAGAATTAAGGGAGAGAAATTCCTCTAAATATTATTAGTGGCATTGGATTGTGCTAAACTTATGAACTGCAGATGGCTCTGGAGAAGAATACAAAGCACTACCAAGTGGTCCTGCTGATCACCAAGATGAGGAGGTGAGTCCAAGAATGCCTAATTTTCTTTACAGAAATCTTGATTACTTTGTTAGTCTTCTTGTTGTTGCTGTCAGACTGTGACTATCACCATCTCATCCAGGTTTCCCTAGCACGCAACATACGCTGGAAAGAAGTATCCCTGCTTGTGTATGTCTGGGTGGCTTTTCTTATTGTTCAGATTGTTAAGGTAAGTTTTTGGATTCTGAAATCTCATACAAGAAAGTACCCTTTTCAAGTATTTCATCTCTCTGTATTGCTCAATGAATTTAACTGTTACAAATGAGCTTTTTCAATGTCCCAATTAAATAAATGTATCTAGAGATAGAGGTCCTTGGCTTTATAGTGCTAGGAGACCTGTCATATGCCATTTCAGTTTTTTGACAGTCACTACTCACCATGAAGTTTGCCTTACGGTACTGAGTATTTGTATCAATATGTATCTTTATGCAGACATATACGGTGACCTGCTCCATCAATTACTGGATTCTGAACTCCTTGCAGGTAAAATAATTGAATAATTTCTTTCAGGCTGCTTCCAAAGCATGTTAAGATGAACAGTGAAGCACACTGCAAGATAATTATGTTTCCTAGTTTATTATGTAAGCTTCAAAATAAAGTCTATAAATAATGTAAAGGCTACGTATAATCCTAGGAAAAAAGATTTGCTTGTAGAGTTACCCACCACAAATCACTCTTTACAAGGATAGAAGAATCATTGCCCAAGTACCTCCTAGCAAATTGCTCCACTACTGTAGAAAAAAGATGGTTTTCTTTTCTGGGGATAAAAAAGATATGTAATGCTAGATTCCTGAATAACTGATGGCAGCAAATCTTTCTGTATCCATATTTTTCTTTTCAGATTGAACCTGCACTTGATTCAAGTAAGTTTGGGAATCATGTAACTAAGACATGAACAAGCATGCTCTAATTATATAACTATCAGATCTTCCCAGATAGATCAGCTCGTCATAATATTTTCTCATTGTATAGGTACCGATTGCGGTCTCAGTGACACTTTTCGAAGCCATAAGCTTATACAGAGGGACAAGGGTGATTGCATCTAAGGGAAAGGAAATCACAAACTGGAAGTTGCATCTGATTTTTTTATACTGTAGCTGTGGTATAGTGGCTGGTATGGTAGGTGGACTGCTCGGGCTAGGAGGTGGCTTTATCTTGGGACCCCTTTTTCTCGAATTGGGAATTCCTCCTCAGGTATCTCAAACATTTGTCATGCATCTTCTACTCCTGATCCTCTTAATTCTTAAAGAAACAATGTGATGTGATCCTTGAACATGGCCAGGTGGTAAAGAATTGAGTGGAGCGTGATTATGGTAGATCTTAGCAATAAAAGCCAAGCACATATAAAATAAAATCAAGGAAAGGTGATGAAAGCCAATGACCATAAGGGGAATCAACCATAGGACAATAGTGATTAAAAGAGTTGGCATTATAAATTTCATGTGGAAAGTTTCTGGAATCTCATTCCCCTTATTTTTGAAAATGTTGAGATAGTTTTACTGTTACACAGATGAGATGAGATCAAAATTGAAAGTTGAATAAAATATTGTAAGAATATATTTTTTTAATAATATTTTGTTTTTGAGATTTGAAAAAGTTGAATTGCTTATTGTATTTTGTGTGAGAGTTTGGGAAAGTTGTAATGATTAGATAAGATGAGATGGTTTATGAAAACAAACCAGATTCAATGCTAATCAAGAGGATGCAAAAAATATACTTAAAAAGGATGTAAAACAGATCAGTCGAGTACCATGTCAGGGGCAGGTATTTAAACTTGCTTAACCAACCAAAGTAACATGAAACCATGTTACATAACATCTAAAGGATAGATATCTCAACCTGAAAGTCATCAGGGGAAAAACACATGCACGCAACATACAGAACTCAGACTCGAGCACAAAGGAAAGTTGAACCAGCTTCTAAATTCGCACATTTTGCAGGTAGCAAGCGCAACATCAACCTTTGCAATGGTATTCTCATCCTCCATGTCAGTTGTACAATATTACCTTCTCAATCGTTTCCCGGTTCCATACGGTAAGTAAATCCAAACTCATTTTTACCACTAGAACAAGTTTTGTTAACAGGAAGGAAACTCATAGTATCTATAGTTATTGTTAATTTAGCATCAGATTTCATTCTACTTCAACTCGGCCTGATATTCAACTTACTCTTTACTGCAGCTGCTTATTTTGTTCTCGTTGCAACAATAGCTGCCTTTACTGGTCAGCACGTAGTGAGAAAGATTATTAAACTCCTTGGCAGGGCATCAATAATAATCTTCATCCTAGCTCTGACAATCTTTGTGAGCGCAATCAGCTTAGGTATGCGGCTATCCAGCTTTCCATCATTGAAAAAAAAAGCAACATAGCAAGACATTACAGCTTCTTATTCTTTTATATGTCCATACTAAGGTGCTATAATTTTTCTACTGGATGTCACAGGTGGGGTGGGCATTGCGAATATGGTTGAGAAGATGGAAAATCAAGAGTATATGGGTTTTGAAAATCTCTGTCATGAGTCTTAAGATGTTGTGTTCCAATATTGTTGTTGAGTTTCTCAACAGAGCACCCATATCCACTCTGTTTTGGCTTTTACATGATCACCCATTTTCCCATTTGGTTTCAAGCAAAGACTGTACTACTATATGTTCAATTCATTATAACCGTCTCTCCTGAAATTTCACCATCATGTCTCACAATTCTATCTCTTTAAAGTTTCTTCTACTGAAAACATTCACACCAAGAATTCCTTGAGCTCATCATTGAGCACAGTAGCACGGAATGTCAATTTTTTGATTTGCAAAGATATCAGATATAGTTTCTTATAAAAGATATAGTTTCGAATTCATATGTTTGCGACTGCTTTAATTTTTCCCTGCAAGTATCTCAGGTTGTTAGGAACGATGTTTCATATTTGAAGCCTCATACCCTACAACCTAAAGCGCACACACCCACACATTCATACAAAGCAATCAGCTTTCTGAGAGATAGGCAGCTGAAGCCTGAAAGAAAGCAGGAAACTAGAAGTAAAGTCCTTCCTACAAATAATAATCATTGGCTCGTTTTAGCCGATTATCTTCTTTTTTAAAAAAAAAAAAGAGTGGCATAACATTTTAAGATAAAATATAAATACAATATCATCTGTACTCTTAGACTACCTAATAAATTTCTCTTAATGTGAAACATTACTTCTCTGATTCAAAATGATCTTAACAACGCTTTGAAGCCCTTCAAACTACTAGGGTGTTGAAGATGGGAAGAAAGATCTTCAGTTTTTCTACATGCCATGTTTGCTTGATCAAAAACTTCGTAAAAGCTTTTTTTTTAAGGTCTCAAAGATGGGAAGAAAGATCTGCAGTGAGAAATGATACTTATTATTTTCACACCACAAACCAACATGTGATTTATCATTTTGTCATTTTATTTAAATATACATATTTAAACATCAATATGAGTTTAAATAGAATGATAAAAATGACAAATCACATGTTAGTGTGTAGTGTAGATAAGTAAAACTTTTCAATTAAAAATACCAGAAACGTCGTCAAGGCGAATTTTCATCTTACATAAAGATCTCCATTCAATCATTTGTACATTTTTAACTTAACTATTATAAAACAATAGGAGGGAGCTACCAGTTTGGGGGTTTTGCAATTTTTTGTATGCGCAGCCCAAAACAGTTGTAAGATGAAATTTAAGTGCGATGGATTCAGGTTTTTCCCTGTTAAAAATTGAACTATTTCCTGTGTACTGAAACTGTGAATGATGGATGGCCTTGTAAAATGATGAATTATGGCCGTATTAACTAACAATAGTATTATTCAGTTATGCGTACGAGTCAAGGCAAAGGCACCGAACGTCAAGAACAAAACATGATACAAAAATAAAAACTTTTATTCCGTTGCCGGGAATCGAACCCGGGTCTCCTGGGTGAAAGCCAGATATCCTAACCGCTGGACGACAACGGATTTGTTATATTTAGCAAATATAACCGATTATCTCATAAGCACTACTTTCGGCCCAACTCGGCCCGCTCAAACTCATGCAGTGGGTGGGCTGAATCTCAGCTCGGAATATTTTGAGCGTGGGGTACTCACTACTCATACATCATTCATGCTCGAAGAATATTTGATAATTTTTATTTGTTGATGCCAAATCAACAACATCACTCTTAAGGTTTATCATGAAAATTAATTAAATAGAAAAAAAAAATTTCGTTGAGTTCAAAAAGTAATTACTTGAATTCTGAAAAAAAAAAATACCCAAAAGTGAAAAATTATGAGATATATATTAGCATGCCAACTTGGTATATTATTCTTAAGTCCCATTTAAATATAGAAATAGTTTTATCTCATCTCATTATTATAATTTTTTTAAATTTTTATATAAAATAAAATAAACAATTCAACTTTTTTAAATTTTTAAATAATAATAATATTAAAAAACATATTCTAATAATATTTTATTCAACTTTTAATTTTCATCTAAAATCATTTCATCTTATCTTACTATCCCAACATAGCCTTATTCTCTCCTAAAATATCTTTAAAATCTTGGTTTCTACTCAAAAAACATGCAGAGCGAAATCTAATTTTTTCAACCGTAAAGGATAATCTTGATCGTGCTAAGGATAAAATCAAAGATGGCCATAAAACGAGTTTTTGTCAATAACTTAGTCAGTAGATAAATAATGTATTTGTGTAGTCTACAATACAAAGTTTTTTATGTAAACTCTATGACTTGTCTAATGCATGCTTCTCTATATAATTGGCATAACCTCTACAAAATCACTGAATTACATCATCAATATCCTGTTATTGTGTTTTTTTTTTTATGAAAATAGTCTCATTTCATTAATGATCCGAAGTTACAACTGTTGACTTATCAGTACATGAAAAATCCAAACTATAAGTCAAACTACGCATCAGCTCTGGAGCTTCCCCACATACAAATTGCTTTGTGGCAGATATTATTTTAACTTCTAAAAACTTTCTCATAACAGAGAAAGTGTTCTGTAAAACAGAACTTGCAGGCCCTCTCAATCCTCTCAAGAAGGATGAGTATGGGACACAGCTATGAACATTAAATTCAATAGCCTATTTTTATTAAATTAATAACTAAAAAAATTGAAAAAACTATAACTAAACACATTCACAGCAACAAGACCACAAGCACCGGTGAGACCCCGAACGACATGCCCACCGCAAGCATCAGCATCTCGAGCCCTAACTGAACGAGTACCTAGCTAACGCACAGACCACAATAGCCCGACCGTACGATCACCAGACGTAACATCGCTCACCACTCTCGAACAACTCTTGCCTCAGATTACGTCTGATCCAAAGGCTCAACATCTCACTCGAGTAAACAAAACAACAACAAACCTGAGAAACAAAACAAAAACCAAATACTGAGAAGAAAATAACACTGAAACGATAAAAGCCAAGATAAAAAATGGATGAACAGTACACAGGTAGTCAATAGTGTCGCGTGCGGATATTGTTCACACTGGGAGGAAAACTGTCGGTCAAATTTTGAAGTCCCGGAGTCAGAGGTTCCACAGAAGCCGAGCGTGACATCTGCAAAGGGCTCCTCGGTGGCGCGAGATGGCCATGCCCATGTCCACCTCCACCCCACTCTCCAAGTTTGACAGCACCGCATTTGAAGATCCTCATTTATATCGGAGCACTGTTGGCACCTTACAATATCTCTCCTTAATAAGACCAGATATTTCCTTCGCCGTTAACAAAGTTTGTCAATTCAAGTTTGTCAATTCATGCATCATCCCTCAATTTCCCATTGGGCAGCAGCCCAACGGATCCTGCGGTATCTCAAGAATACAATTGATCATGGTCTCCTTCTACGCCATGGGTCCACATCTCAACTCACTATCTATTCTGATGCCGACTGGGCCGGATGTGCCGATGATAGCAAATCCACAGGTGCCTATTGTGTCTACCTCGGCCCTAATCTTATCTCTTGGAGCTCTAAGAAACAACCTACAGTTGCTAGGTCCAGTACTGAGGCAGAATACAAAGCTGTTGCCAATGCTACTGCCGAGTCAATTTGGGTTCAATCTCTCCTTTGTGAGATGGGCATCTCACTCTCTCATCCACCCACTTTTTGGTGTGATAATGTGGGTGCTACTTATGTCACGGCGAATCCGATGTTTCATGCCCGCATGAAGCATATTGAAATTGACTATCATTTTGTTCGAGAACAAGTGCAGCACAAGGCTTTAGATGTTTGCTTCATCTCCAGCAAGGATCAGATTGCTGATGCCCTTACAAAGCTGTTGTCCTCTCAACGCTTCAGCCTTCTCAGGAGCAAGCTCAACGTTCTTCCAGTACTGTTCAGCTTGAAGGGGAATATTGAACACTCACCAAATAGATCTGATTGTAACAATATTATCTAGGCTTGTGTAACCGCATATCTCATACCTATCCTATGTAATCTCTTGTAACAACCCTTTTCTATATAAATAATATACGTCAGCCACTCTACGTATTGTAGAAGTGATTTCAACCATTCTTTAATTCTTTACCGCGCGTACAGGCTATGCGTCACTCCGATGGACGTCGGATTTTGTAGACTTGAAGATCGGTGGCTGGGTGTCTTGTCGGTGAGGTGTGTGTAGAAGGTCGGCGGCTGAAAAGATTCAAACGGCAATCCTCCCTTATTTAGCCTGAAAAATACAAAAAAAAAAAAATAATAAAAATATTACACAAAAGTAAAATGGACAGAGTGGAGGGGGAGGAGCCGAAACTCCCACCCCCTCACGTTAAATCTGGTGTTTGGGAGGTTTTATAGAGAAGGGGGAGGATTTTTCAAGGAAAAATGCTAAAGGCAGGCATACATGGGGCCTCCCTGTGCACGGCGTCCAGCGTGTATTAGTGAAATGAAGCGTTTCATAGCCAATCTTTCAATCGAGTTTCTCACCAATACAATTTCATGAAATGGTGCATTTCAATAATAATAAAAAAAAATAGCCCTCTGCACCTCCATCTCCCCTCCATCCATGCGAAGCCTCCATTTTCCTACATCGAGTACAAAACCCTAAGTCCTCTGATGAATCTCGCGTCCCTCTCAAAATCGCTTCCCTCTCAAGATACATACACAGTTGCTAATACAAGTTGTACAACCCATATTCGTCAACGTCGAAAACTTTGATTGCTGCAAAAGTAATTGCAGGAAAAATAGAGTTGTAAAAGTAAACTCATTTTCAACTCCCTTTTAACTTCTACGGGCTCTGCAACTTCCTCTACCTATTTTCACTTCACTTCTTTCAGTCTGTGATTATTTTTTCATATTTTTTAATTTCTAGGATATTTACTTTTGTAGAAGAATTTAGCTGAAACATGTGATTGTTTAGAAGGAGTTGCACCAATCTACGGAAAAGAAATCGTAAAATGGGGAAAGAGATCGTAAAAGGAAAAAAATAAGCCTTTTTTCTTTCTTCATTCTCTTTTTTTTTTTTAAATTTTTTTTAAATAAAATAAGATCTGACGTTTGCCAGCGTCGTGCACGTACAGGTACAATTTTTGCCTGTACGTAGCAGTTCTCTTTTTCAAGAGAGGGAGTTTTCGTTGTAGTAGTATCTCATCGGCTAACTTATCAACTCTCTATATCATGGTATCTTCAGCCATCCTGTTATTGTGTTAACTTTATCATCAACGAACATTCCAAAGTTTTTGGGTAGATTTTGGTCTTATCAATGATGTGTATTAACCACACGATTGACGTTTTGTCATTAATCCATGAATGACACGAAATCTAGTGATATTATTAGCTCCATATTGTATCTTAAACGGTTGTCGGCCTCTTTGGCATTAGGTAGAGTCGTGTAAAAAGTATTTAAATAGTTTTAAAGTTTTTTAATAAAAAATTAGGTTATTTGAGTGTTATATATTAAAATATTTTTAATTTTAAATAAATTAAAAAGTATGTTTGAAAAAAAATGAAATGTAATTCAAATTTTAAAAAATCTGTTAATAGACGAAAATATTTTTAAAAAATATGGTCATAATCTTTAAAAATTTAAATGATCATCATTTCTATCTCAGAAATCATTTTTTTAATTTGTTTTCAAACAAACGTAACATGTTTGAAAATGATTTAAACATAGGGTTACTGAACAGTAAATAAATTTTTAGCAGTAGAACTTCTTTTTTTATACATAGGGGAGTGGGGATTCGATCCTTGATTTTCTTAGTGAGAAGTTAAGGTGTTGCCAATTGATCCAAATAATCTTGATAATATATAGTATAACTTATTATTTAAGTTATAAACTATAAGCTCTAAAGCTATAAATTATATTTTTTACCGCAATCTTAAACATGCACTAAAGCTTTCTAAGATATAAATGATGATCATTTAATTTTTTAAAAATTATGACCATATTCTTAAAAGTTTAAAAATTGTATGAATATTTTCACCAATTGATAATCTTTTTAAAATTTGAATTATATTTTAAATTATTTGAAAAAACATATTTGAGAAGAAGCATCAAAATAATATATTTTTTTCAAACATACTTTTTAATTTATTTAAGATTAAAAAATAATTTAATATATAACACTCAGACAACTTAATTTTTCTATTAAATAACTTTTAAAGACTATCTAAACACTTTTCATGACTAGCCACCCCAAACATATCCTATATAGTTTCTAATCTAATAGATCGAAGCAAACACGAATCTCTTTTGCTCTTTTTCGACGGCCCCACAATATTACAAAAAATTTTTTATAATTTTTTACTATTTATCTATACTCTACATTTTATTTTTTTTAAATTTTTTTATCAAATAATTTTTATATGAATAATGAATAAAAAATTTGAAATAATTTAAAAAAAATTCAAAATTTTTTTTTTAAAATATTAAAATTTTTTGAAAAATGTGGAGTGTGGAGTATATGTGAATAGTATAAATTGGGTAGCAAAACCCACAATATTAATACGTCTTAAGAATGAGTCCTGCAAAGTACGAGGGAGTAGCAACGTAACATCTTCTTTGGGCAATCGAGCTGGGGAAGAAACGAATTTTACTGTGTGCTCGGTTTTCTTCGCTCTTCGGTCTTCACCTGAGTATTTCTCGAACCGTGATTTCCTTCCTGTAATTGTGTTTTGCTTCGGAAACAAGCTCGGTTGTGTTTGGCTCATCAGAAACAGTAATTCTGGCTCGGAAATAGTGCTGTTCGTCTCTGAAATTTCCGTGAATTTTGCGGTCCGATTGAAGGGCGGAGAAGAATATCTCCGATCCGAGCAATGATAACCCGGTCCAAGCTCGTTGAGCAACTCAGAGACCACCAGATCCGTTCCCAACGCAAGTGTCCGGCTCTTACTGTCTTCTCCCCCAAACCCCATTTCACTTCCTGGTACCCCTTTAAACCCTTTCATTTAGGAAACCATATTCTATTTAATTTTCTGAAAAATAAGTTATAATAGAGCTTTTCAATGGAAATATCTCCTTTTTAAAAAGTATAAAATAAAAAAGTTCTTATATTCGTTGTGCTTGACGCTCGTAAAATATTATTACGTTTTGTTTGCTCCAAATTAATTGTTTTCGTGAATGAATTATCGTTTTTAAGCACACGAACCTTGATATTCTGTAAATTTCTTTCAGTTATCGTTAATTTCGAATGCGTTTGATAGTCGGTATTCATTTTTGGGTTGATAAATTATTGCTGTTAACTGGAATTGTTATATGCTTTGGCGTTGGTGCATTGACTATAGAGCACTCAAATGGTGAATTTTGTTTTTGTTCCTTACTGGTGGTGAAAAATATCATTGTTTATTGCTTAAATTTATATTCTTTGAAACATTATCCTAGAATAGGGTATAGTCCAGTGCCCCCAATAAAAGAAACCTAGCTTCTTCCCTGGTTACTGAAATAGAGTTTAACCATTTCCATTGTTTCTTACCTTACGAATTTTGATGACTGTTAATGTGGCCATTGCGATTTTGGTTTTTCAAGGCTATATGTCACCCATTAGGTGATTATGCAAGTTTTTTCTAACCTCAATCTTTTAGATCCATTACCACATCAGTAGTGGTTACTTGTACTTGGAATGATGATTGATTCCCTCATGAAACTAAACAATTGATTTCCCTACTTATAAAATTTAAGTCAGTATAATTCTAATTGGTCTGAAAGAGATAAGGGTAAATGAAGCTTTGCTCTTCGAATGGATGATGGATTTTCAATTTTGAATGCATTTTTTTGTAACAACCCAAGGAAAGGCCAAGATGCATCTAGGCTAATACTCCAAAAGTACTAGCCAATGTTACAATTGGAGCCCGCAAGACCTTTTCTTTCCCAAGCAATGTGGAATCCCATTCACCACTTTCCCATACACAATCACACATCCAGGGTATTAAAATCAATATTGTCCTTATAATAAGTTTATTGAGCTTAAATACCATGAATCTTTTTGTCTCAACTTTATAGACATACTGATTCAGTATTTTAGATAAACCTCTCACTGAAGCAATAGTTTATGGAGGAAAACAGTTTGTATTCTAATTTCTTGTCTAGATCTTTTGATTCTGGCAAAATAAGATTTAGTAAATAGTTAAAGAATAAATTACCATTCAAATGCATTTGGATAGGGTGCTTGTGATTGGAGAGATAGTCATAGTTCACTTTCTTTGAGTTCCAGCAGTTTCTCCTGCTAGAATAGTAAGTTACGGTAGTTTGCATAAATGAGTCTGATTGAGCTGAGTTTTATATAGCTCAGGTACAAACTCGAAGTTAGTGTTTAGATAGTCGGAGGTTGTCCCTTTTTTCTAGAAACTCTTGGAATTGGGTTTGGTGAAGCCAAGCAGCTTTGAAGTGAAAATTATTGAGATTAGTTTGAGGTGGAAAAAAAAAACACACACAGACACAAGGCAGTAAAATATGAGCAATCATTGCATGGGAATGTTGATGGAATGCATTTGATTCTAAGGGCTCATTCATTCTATTAGTAAGACTGCATACTTGGGTTGTGAGGAGTTTGCTCTTGTTTCAAAATTTTGGCTTTTATTGATAATGATCAAACTCTTTGGCGACTAATATTGTATCTTATGTGTTCACGGTTGGCACTTGCTTTCACTGCTAGAAGTATTATGTAACGCCCATCCTTGTGGTGGGAGTTTAGAAAATAGTTTTTGAAAATGAGACGGGAATTACTGACCCTTTTAAAACTTTTTCCTTTCCTTCCCAAGATATAAAAGATTTTATGTTTTAAATTAAAACATACTCCATAAATCTAAGAGAGAGCTTTGCAACGGATATCATTAAGTTAAATTAAAAGTCCTTTTACAAAAATAAGACTTTCATACATTACGTAAAACTTGCCTAGGCTTCTATCACATTTCCCTTGGGCCATGTTTGTCTTGACGCTTTTTCTTTGTTTTGTCTCTGAGAGGGGGAGAGACATACATAAAAACTAAAGTGAGTCAAATACTCAGTAAGTATTACTTCATATTGTAAAAATATACTAACATAGGTTTCATGCATTCATCATTCATCTACATATTTTACGTAAAACATTCATTTCCTTTGAAAACATTACAAGGTGGTTTTTTTTTTAAAAAAGGGTTTTTATTTCTCATAAAATATTTCCCACACCTCTCATACATTCATTCATAAAGAAACTAAAACATTCATATATTTAGTTATTCTTATCATTTTTCCTCTAGCCGGTATACACTGTTACGCTCCGTGTGTTGGGGTTAACTGTCTTTTGGACCCGAATTTCCCTGTGGCCACAGGTTGGGAATCCCTTTCAGTCAGGGGGTAGCACTGGGTGCACTACCAGTACTACTTACTCGGCATTGCAATCTGTCCAATCCTTTGGTACCATCATTCATTCATTTAGTCATAGCTATTACTTATTTTCATACATTAAAACATTCAATCATTTCCTTTCATTTCATTCATTCATTCCTTTCATAGCATCGTTTAAAGCGCATTTCATAGCCTCATTTAAATACCAGTTCATGTCATTTAAAAACACTTTCGTCGCATCATTTAAACATCATTTTAAAGCATCAAGCAAACCTCAACATTTCATTTATGAAAATAAGGACAATAGCTACTACGCATAACATCCATTCATATGCATACAACTATTACTTTTTGGTGTATAAATAAGGCTGCCAAAGAAGGTCTTTACATACATATACCTTTAAACACTTATACTTTCATAAAACATCCTTTAATCTCATTAAACATCATATAGAGAAACATTTCTTTTACATTTTATATCATTTGGAAAACTCTATGAGAGTATGAATATAATACTTATCTGGACTCAATGCTATATTCATTTCATGCAGTCCATTCATGTGCGTGTCAAATGGCAACCTACATGCATACATAACCTTAACGTCATTTCCTTTTCGAGTACATAAGTAACTAAACTTAGAAAATACATAAACTTCTCTTCACTTGGACTTCTTTCACTTAGACACACTTTATCATCCAAGTCCATCTTCTATGCTTTCCTTTATCACATTTCCAAATTCTCAACCCATAGTTTGAGACCCACTTGAGATCACATATCCAAACACAACATTCTACTCTATGTTCTTATCCTTTAAAGTGAACCTACATGATTCACTTTAAAGTTAAGACACACTATTATCTTCATCACACTCTTCTTACCAAACCATCCACTTCGATGCATAACTCGGACCAACTAAGTTATACAACCTAACCTTAGCCAACACTTCATCATAAACTAAACCATGCATAATACACAACTTTAAGCCAATTTGGAGGCTTAAACATTGTGTACTCATGCTTAGGACAGACTATCCATCACATATGGAAAATCTGTCCGACACATGCGTCCAACCAATTTACACATGTACCTTACCCTTTTTAATCACCTAAGATCAAAATATAATCCATTGGACGTCTGCTTGTGTAAACAAGCTTCATCACACCGGCACTAACGTCCAACTCAAACCCAACCAACATGACACTTCACTCAATCCGCCCAACTACATAGCTTATCCCGACACTTCACTGGATCTACATAACATACAACCACATCATGGTTACGCCACATCCAATCACTTCACACATCACTTCAAACTACATGGCTCATCCCAACACTTCCAATGGCATCCTGCCATTCCACAGCTACACAACCCCATCACTTTACAACACACTGTCATATTACCAACTACATCACATGGCACAACTCCCTGTCACTCACACTACTTACAGCCACAACACTACACAATAATGCCCAACACTTCAACTACACAGTCACATCACAACCAAACATCACGAACAACTTCGTTCACTGATCACAACATAGAACACAGTTCACAACACCAATCAAACTTCACAATAAAATAACTATTGAGGGAAAGGAATAGGAATTATACCATGCATCGGGGCTGACTCGTTGCTTCACTTGCTGCCGGGCATCGTCTCGTGGCATCAAAAGCCACTGGTTTGGGAGGTGATTGCCCCTTGGTGGTCACTGTCGTGACCTAAAACATGGGCTATTTTGGAGGGGCTGGACCTAGAGTTTGGTCTTCTGTTTTCGGTGCAGGGGTAGTGAGGGGCTAAGGTGGAGGTTGGCCATGCTTGAGGAGATTGGAAAGGGAGTTGGAGAGGGGTGGTCCTTGGTGGCTGGCCAAGATCCCCACACCTTGAGGTGGTGGTTCACGACTGCGCGAGAAGGGCTAGGGTTGCAAGTCAAGAGAAACAGGGGAGGAGAAGGGAGATCGGGAGGGGCCAGATAGGGCGGTTCCGTTGGGGTGAAAAAGCACTGGCATGGGGTGGTCGACTGGTGGTGCTGGGCTAAGCTAGAGTGAGTTGCGGTGGCAATGGAGAACCTAAGGGAGGAAAGGGCTACAGGGTGAGCTTCGAGGAGGAGTTGCAGAAGATCCGCAATGGGGCGAGGCTGCGAGGGAGGGGCTTGGTTAGCCAGCAACTGCGCGACGGAGGAGACTCGACAGTGGTGTTGTGGGTTGCTCACAGTGGCGAGAGGAGTAGAGATAGGGGAGAGAGACGGCGTGGGCTTCGGAGGGAGGGTCCAGCGTGGGGTGACGGTGGAGGGGTGATGCTGTCAACGTGCGGCAACGGCTTAGGTTGGGCCGCGATGGAGACGTGAAAGAGAAGGGGGAGGGCTACGGGGAAGACGGGAAAGACAGGGGGCTGACGGCTGGGAGGGGAGAGAGAGAGAGAGAGAGAGAGAGGAATCTAGGGTTTGGGGGATTTAATCCTAGGCCTACAACCTAGGGTTCCTAATTTAATCTAAGGGTGGAGATTTAAGCACTTAATGATTTACTAAATAGTAGGGAAATAAAAATAGAAATGCAATGGGATTCAATTGAAAATCCCACTTTGTTTTCTTAGTCCCAAAATAATATTTTTCATCATAAAATAAAATAATAAAGTTCATTAAATGTTTTTAAGAGAAATAAAACCATCTAAGTAGATAGAGTTTTTAACATAAATAAAATAATGAATATTCAATAATATTCTTAAAGAAATAAAATCATTTAAATAGAATGATTTGCTAAAACTATATCATTTTCAGGGCTTCACAATATAAAAAGGCTTACTTGAAAATTAGGCTTGGTCCAATTACACTAAAAATACCCCATTTAAAATAATTTTGGACATTTAAAATATTTCGAAGACTTTTAAACACTAGGCTCCATTTAAAAATCATCTGCAATATTTAAAACACAACTTCAGGATTTAAAACGCAAAGCGAGACTTTTGACTAATCGAGAGAAAAAGGAGCGGTTAGTCACATATTAGTAAGGCTGGCAAAAAATCTGTTGACTGATGTGTTTATAAATTCCATGAAGTAAGCTATGATTTGCATAACTTCTAACTTTTCATAAGTAACTTGAACCATCTTATTATCTCTGCACCAAATATCCTGCGAAAACCCTGGCACCAATAATATTTGCTATGTGTTCTCAAGTTCCCACAAGCAAAGCACTCAGAGATTGAATGTTTTAGAAGTCTCTGAGTTTGCTTCAACTATGGTTGTGATTGCATGGGGATCAAACTCAGTCAGGATTTGATTAGACGGAACCACTCAGTTTTTTCTTTACTTGAGGGCTTTTGAGTCATGTTCTACCAAATTGGTTCGCAACATTCTTTTGCCAATTCATATGGTCGGGGATATACTTAACTATCTCCATTTCCCATTTATCAGATTCATCTTATGCTCTCTATTATGTTATGAAATTTAGTATCCCCAAGGCTTTCTTAATATCTTACTTTGTTTAATGTTTACCCATTAAAAAAAAAAAAAACCTCAAAGGAACCTTTGTCGATTACCTATACTAGTGCCAAAATATCTTTACGTTCTTGTTGCCATTCAATTGTAAAAGGTTTTGTTAACTTCATGCAGGGTTGATGTCACCGTGGCAATCTTTTGGGCTCTAATGTTTAGCATGCTAGTCGTTGCATCCTATTTGTCCCTTTACTTAGGCCACATTCGGATTTCTTTTGTGGTAATCTGCATTGGTATCTTTCTTCCTGTACGCCTAAGAAAATCTAGGCAGTCGCTGGCCAGGAAGAAGGAGAGAAGACTGCTGTTACCATTGTCTATGTGAACATCTGTGGCAGAGAAACTGTGCAGCCGTGTACGCCTCACTGCCCCTTTTTGAGATTAGATGCATACACAAAGGCATGAGAATTTGCCAAACACCATTTATTGATCAATGTAAACAGCATAGGTTTTTAACCTAGAGAAAATGCAACTTCCTATTAATTTTCCCTTCATGGGCTTGTAGATTCAGTTGGGTTTCAGAAATATCTGTACTCAAATATTGTGCAGTTAAAGTGGCTGCATATTTAGAAGTTGAGGCACAGCCTCTAGACACTAGAGGTGATACCAGCTTACAAATGAATAGTTGGCTCTTTGAATTTTTTGTGCAGAATCCAGTGATACGTGGGTCCAAATGGCCTGCAATGTGGGCAGAATTGAATGGCTCTTCTTCTTCTTCTTCTTTTTTTTTTTTTTTCATGCATAATTTTGTTTTCTAAGCATATCAAACTGATTTCTTGATGAATTTATGTCCTTGAGCTGTTCATGTTGGTTATTATATTTTAAGGGTAGGAGTTAGGACAATAACGAGAGCTTATTCTTACACATCGAATCGATCGAGAGGTGTTACCCAAGAAACTAACAGATCATGATATTAATGCTGGAAAAATTAGATCAACGTGCCTCAATGATGGGATCAAATTTAATCTAGTGCGTCTATATTCCTATACTCGCTAATTAGCCTGTAACTGTCGTGTATAATGTCTGCAAATTAATACTGCTTTGTATTACTACGGCATGCATAAGTACTTCCAAATCGCCAAAGTCCTTCGGAGCAGATGGCATAAGGTCTGGTCTCCAAATGGAAAAACTAGGTTTGAAACCTCCTTCCCTGTATAAAAAAAAAAAACTTCCAAATCGGTGCTCATGATTTCAAATTATCTTCGTGTCACACTGCTGTATTTTTTTTCGGGGTGATTTATGACCCAGCAAAAACTTGCATGATTTGATTGGTTGAATTATTCTCGGTTTATTAGTGCTGTCGTGGTCCCTCGAGGGACAATTTTGTTATGTTCCTCTTGAACAGGGCTTCAAGTATAAGTTATCATGAGCAAGGGAAGAATATCCGATTGTAGTGGGTGGCAGTGGCACACAAGTTGGATTAACTCATCTAAGTTAATGAATGAGTATCCGACCCTCGAACAAATGCTGTAGGCCCTGATCTTCTGTTGGACATTTAGATGAGAATTTGAGTTAAATCATTGCTGCGTAGACTGACCTCATGTGTCTGTTTTTCTTTGTTATTGTAATTTAAATTGCATCATTTAGTTTTAGTCTAGCACTCAATAATTCTTGGCTTTGTCTTTTTTTTTTTTTTTTGAATTTAAATTTTACATTAAATCAAAATATATTTTAACGGTTCAAAAGCTTCGATTTCAAATTACATTAGAAATTATAAAATAATTCGAAAACATGACCAAATTCAAATCTAGGTTTACTAAATACAAACACAGCCAGCTTGTACACATTTTCTCATAATTATTATATATATATAGGTTCTAACCCTAGCTAGGGATTAGACAAAACAACTTGATTTTGCTTAATATAATATTTCTTTTCGTAGGAAAATTGGTGGGACATGCGGACTGCAGTAACTGTTATCCAGTGGAATCTTGGTGTCAGGAGGAATTGGGGTCATGGGGATAGTTTTTATCACTACTCTTAAATAATTTTCTCACAAAGATGGAAAGATGTTTTTGTAAAATAAAATTACATGCAAGAATTGTGTGATCTCTATCACTACTTTTTAAATTTTCTCTCAAAGTCCCTCGCATCTAACTCCAAAGAAGATGCAACCAACGATTCTAGCTTTGATAAGTACAACATTACGTACATGGCGTAAGCTATGAGATCGAAATCTTACGTAAAAATCGTTTTGCAATGAGTTTAATATTGGAAAATAAAAGGGGGAAAAAAGGCTTAATTTTTCATGTACCCTTTTTGTGAATGGTAACTTTATAACTTCAATCAAATTTGATTTACATATTCTGTGGAGGAATTAATATTGATCTAGTCCGAATAAGGGCCTCAAGGCCCATCATTTATAAAGAACTTAAGAGAATCGTGTGACTGTACGCACACCTAGCCGCCGATCTATTAAGAGAGAATAAATCTCATGTTATGGATATAGACCACGTGTAACTATATGATTTTGATACATTAGGGATAACTCTTATAATGGATGAGTATAGTACAAAGTTAATCAGGTTATAATACTCATCCTATATTCTTCATGCCTATATATATGAGCAACATATAACTTTCGACCTCTCTGATTTATGCATTTCTGAATTATTACTTCTCATTACTGACTTAAGTATCAGAGAAGTTACAGTCACAACGTGTCGCCCACTCAACAATTTGTAAATCAGCAATTACGAATGGTGGAAGGGCACGTCCTCTATAGAAAGGTAAGGTGGTTTTTGTAGGTTCTCAATGGATGTTGATGTTATACAATACTAGTCGGGCTAGCTGCTTTTATGTATTGGAGGCCACCTTTTCCTTGTCGTTAATTTGCTGTCATAGGATCATTAATGTCCTCGATCCCTTTTTGTCAAGTTGATGAGACAAGGAATGAATGAATACTCATTTACGAAAACTCTTGCTCAAGCAATGCCCTTTTCTTTTCTTTTTTTTTTCTTTCCTGAGAAACTACGAAACCTTTCATTAAAGCAAAATTTCATAACAGAGAGCATAACATAAAGGAAATACAGACTAATTACAACTGATTAAAGAGAAATTAGGGTGGATCCTTTTCATTGTAGAGTCTTAGCAAACATTCTGAAATCTTGAAAAGGGGTATATCTCCAACAAAATTGTGTGAAGATGCCTATTATGCCAATGTATGCGTGCACTAATTCTGAGTCCGGTGTATTTTGACTGCTTCCCACTTAGCAAATCTGTTAAGCATTACTCTTGTGCCAATCAATGCCCTTTTACTAAGTGCAGAAGGTTACATATTACAACTCCGAGTTTTTTGCAAAGAGTAATGGCCCTTAGGATCAGTTTGGATTCCAAACTCATCTCAACTCATTCCATCTAATTATTATAAAATTTTCAAATTACAATACAAAATATAATAAACAATTCAACTTTTTAAAATTTTAAAATAATAATAATATTAAAAAATAATATTTTAATAATATTTTATTCAACTTTCATCTCAACTCAACTTAATTCAATATCTAAACATAGCTTAAATCTATCGAAATTATACAAAATGGAAAGACTTGGTTCAAAAGGAGGCTTGTATATATGGCTACATCAGAACGCGGGCCTCACGTGCAGTGGGAAATGAGAGTCGAGGACTCGAGACAGTGATGGTCAAAATGGCTAGGTCCGTAGCTGGAAAATACGGTGTTAGAGCATTAGCATTGGTCTATGCATATCTATATGCAAAACCATATTTGTATAATATGACTCAAAAAACACCCACATTGGCTTATGCATATGCATAAATTTGGCTAGCAGTGAACAGTTGTTATCCAAATTTACTCCATCAAACATATTTTAATTGTTATTTCTCTCTCCTTCCACTCTTTCTCTCTCAATCTTTTCCTCTTCTCCCTCCCTCAACAACACAACAAATTTTCACATACACATTTATTTTATTATTATAATATATTATATTTTTTTTTCATTTTATTATATTTTTAATATAATATATAAAAAAAATTATATTTTTTATTATTGCATTTGTTTTATTAATCTCAAATGTATATCGTAGATGCTAATTACAAAATATATATAAAAATTTTGATTTTAGAAAAAAATTAATAATAATAAAAAATATTTTATTATTATTTAGTCTCAAATATGCATAAGCCAATATAGGAGTTTTGCTTGAATGGCCAAATGGTTATGCAAAAAATGTAATTTTACATATGCATATGCATATACTAATGCTAATGCTCTTAGGCGTGTGTACGTGGGTAATGGAACGGCACAAGTCTGGTGCTGTGTGAGTCCCACGTGCACCACGTGGAGCCCAAATGCGGCTTGAAATTGGACATGGCAATATTGGTACTGGTTGATCTACTATCACCGTAAGAAAAATTTTACTTATGTCGAGTTATTTAAAATAAAAATAATTATTTGCAATGAGAATAAATTTACATGAAATAATTATTTTAATAAAAAAATGACTGATAAAAAATAAACTGTTTTTTATAATATATATCAATGATCTAAAAAAAAAAACTTAAATGGCGCATAGGCCTTAATTATAGGGGGAAAGTGTGGAGGGGGAGCTGATTATAGACCTTGATACCCTCTTGTTATGGGGTTGGGACTTGGAAGAGTGCTTTTTTTTTTATTGGGGAAGGGAAATTGAGAGAACATTTTAGCTTTCAAACGAGGGCTTAGGATTAGCGTTTTGCAAAGTTTCAACAGGCAAAAATCATAAAACGTTACGAAAATTAGAGCAATACTATTATTTATCTTAAATTTTGTTATTTCTAATCATAAATGGATATATTTCATATTTTAAGAGGTTTTCTATGCCAGCTATTTAAATATAGAATAACTTTTAAAAAATACATCAATAAATATGATAGAAAATAACAAAATTCATTATTAAAGACAATATTTCGGTAAGAATTAAATCCATCTGAAGCACTTCATCTTAAAAACAAAAAAGAAAGAAACCCTAATAAAGAGGAGAATATCTACAAGAGATACGAGGCTTGGAGAGTATTTAACAACTCATTTTACAAAATTGGAAGTTACTTATATGAAGGTATTAATAATAATAATAATAATCTATTTAATTATATAAAAGTCGAGTTACAACTGTCTAGATGACATTCATACCATACAGATTGACTATAAAAGGGTGCAAAGAGAGACTTGCTCTAAGCGATGCCACGAATCCAAAGCAGCCGATTGGTCCCAAAAAGGTCCCAAAAATGACAACAACCGAAACCAAACAAGAATTAATATTTGCATGGATGGCACTGACAACCTAGCAAAAATTAAAGCAATTTTATCTATTATAACCTGAAAAAAAACCTTAAAAGTGACATTATTGGAGATTATGTAGTGGATCTTGGATACTGATAACACCTAAGGAATGAGTCATATAACCATTTTGCATACACCCATTTTAACCTCTAAGGGTTGGTTGAAGTGATAAAAGACCTTGAATTTGGGGGTATACTCCTCTTAGGTCTAAGGTTCAAATTTCTTTAGTAGAGACAATCTCTAAAGGTCATCAAGTTGGAAGATTTTTTTCTTAAATTACTCGAGATGCACTTGTAAAAAATTTATTGTCGAGGATCAATGCACTTCCAGATCATTAGTCAGGATTCTGTTTTGGACACTCGATATAAAAAAAAATAAAATAAAATAACAGCGACAAGATCGATCATGATTGGCAAACCAATAAAATCAATATATTTCTAAAGGTGTTTTTCTTTTATGTCGTCTATAAACTAACCCGTATTATAAGAAAGAACAAAAGATTCGTTATTCTAAAAGACATCATCATTTACAACTTGTATCTAAAATATAACTTAATTGCCCAAAGAAATTAAATAATCGCATTTATATTTTAACAGATCAATGTGATAATTAGAGTATATATCTTCAGATTATTAAAAAATCACCATAATGTTTTTACTGCATTTCATTCACCAGGCTCATGTATTAAATCCAAAATATTAATCTATAAATAAACTGTAACGAGAGAAATAAAGATACTAAAAAAAGGGTGGGGAAAAAAAAAAGAGGAAAATGGGTGAGAATTGTGGGTGCATCGTGCGGCCACCTTTTGAGCCAAACTCATCAAGCGTGACCGATGATTGATTGAGGTCCCGGCCTTTGCCTTTGGTTTTGCACAATCATGATGATGATAGCTAGGGTTCTTATCATGATTAATTAATCCTAATTCCTTCATCAAACGCTGACATAATAATTTATTTCTCTTATCTTCATTTTAGAATATGAAAAATATTTTTGACAAAAAAAAATAGTTTAATAATTTTTAATAATTACAAGCAGGCGTGGAGTATCAGTATACACATGATAATTAATATAAACAGTTGATTTTGCATCATTTAATTTACAAGAGAATTTTTAAAAATTAGTTTTTTTTTTTTTGTAAATCAAATGTCTGTATTTTATATGATTTGCAAGCAAAACAAATAAAAAGAAAAAGTTAAAATTAATTTGCTGTTTATGGCCGGGGAATATCCTATTTAATGTCAACGTGTGCATGACACTTTCTTTCAAATTATGATCAGTGGCACTCATGTCAATGGACATGATAAATGTGTTTTATTTAAATCTTACCTGCCAACTGATCTACATAACTCTTTCCATCAGTCACTGATCCACTCTGTCTTTGCATGCTCTTGTACGTACGTACTCAGATGGAATGAAGTTTTAATACTCTTGACATACCATTAATATTTATTCTGTTTTCTCTCTTATTTCTTCATTTTTTGGATAAATTAGAAGTAGTAAGTCCGTATAATCATTACAAAGCCAAATTTCCAAAAGAAATAATCTACTCAACCTCTCAACTCTCCCTCTTCTCGCTCTTGAAGTTTAGACTGAACTCTCACACGCCTTATTTCTCACCCCGACGCCCTCACCCCATTCAGTCCCAAACCCTAAAAAAATTCAACCTCTCCTCGAAACATCTAACTCGAAGCCATTCTCTCTCTCTCACCCTTTCTCACTCCCCCCTTCAACTCCTAGCTGCTGGACCGATTCACCACAACCTTTAAAGACCCATCTCCCTCACCCCCATCAGTAGAAGAAATCTTCGTCAAAGGTTTTTTTTTTTCCAATTCGTTTTAAAAGTTAAGCACTTGTAGTCAATCAAAGTCGTTGTCTCTGATTTTGAATTCTATGCATTTTTAAGTAATTGTGTGAAAGCGTTTTTTGGTCTGAGCTTGAATTGCTTTCTTTGTTTGGTTTTCGGGAAAGGTGGACAAAAATGGAGGAAAAATTATCTGGAATGTTTAATTTTTATTGTTTCGACCAACTGTAATATAAAGTTTTAACTTGAGTCCGCTTGATTAGAAGTCGGGAAAACCTAGAAGGTGAAGCTGGAGAAGCCATACGAAAATGGTGAAGAAGAACGCGCCCCAGAGGGGTGGAAATTGAAATGCACCTCCTGGGACCAAAACGCACTTGTTTTTTTTTTTTTTTTTTAAAAAAGAAGCCACGTCAGCTGGAGTGCGAAGGTTGAGTGAACAGTGGATAATTGTGTAGCAAAACTCATTCCCAAAACTCGACAACTAGTATGCACCAAAATATCAGTAGGTTACAACATATATAAAAATATCAGCAAGTTACAGCATATATAATCAAGTAGTGAGCTGCGATTATGTAACCAAACTCTCTCCGGTTGCATGGCTAAGAAGAATACACATCCTGTGTATTGTGAGAATGTAAGTGGTGTATGAGATTCCGTATTATTTGAGAATGAAAAGTTTTTACTCTTATAATGTTTTTAATGGAGCTCTAAATGTATAATCGATTAATTCTTTTGGAGTATAGGTCATGTAACTTTGACTTTCCATTGAGGCGTTACAAAATGCATTACCATGTTCATGTTTTTTTTTTAATATATTTTCTAAATAATTAGACACAAATGTTTTTTACCCTAATATTTATTTATTTTTTTCATTCTATTTGTTTTCGTACAAATGTATCCAAATCATGTATCACCTCAATAAATTCGACTAAACATGGCAAAATCTAGTAAGAAAATATTAATTGCAAAAAAAGTTACAAAATTGTAGTCTATGACTCTATGTATATTTTACAACTGATCTCATGATACGTACCAAGGATAGAATTATTACCCTAGCCTTCACAAATACATTTGGGATTAGTCGTTGTTTACTAATAGAGCAAATAATGACTCAGCATCAAAGGAATATTCTACAACAAATTCTCAACAAACTTGCACAAAGAACGTGCTGGAATAATGGGGAATAATCTAGAAATTCCCTTGTACTGAATCATTTTATTTCTGTCTAGAATAGAGACTAAATCAAGTCTATAAATACTGCATTGTGTTGGTCATACAGTATCAAGGAAATACAAACAATGAAATGAATGTTATTCAGTTCAAATTTCTCTCTATGGCGTTTTTTGAAATAGGTGTAGTGCAACTTTACTTTCATATCTCTGTCATAATATCAGTCAGCCTTTTGGACCTCCGTCCCTCTTTATTCTCGATTCCTCCTGGCCCTTCAAGTTCCTCCAAATCCCAACCCCAACGTCACCTCTTCTACTGCCCATACAATCACAGTCAAACTCACCTCCCCCAACTATCTTCTCTAGAAAGCCTAGTTCATTCTATTTCTCAAAGGCAATCAACTCTATGCTTTTGTTGATAGATCATACCCCAAACCTTCTCCCACTATTAATGATCTTCCCAATCGCAAATATGACAAATGGGTCCTTCAGGATCAATTATTAATTTCTGCCCTTACTTCCTCTATCACTAATGGTGTTCTTGCACAAGTTCTAAGTTGTTCCACCTCTCATGAGGTTTGAACGACTCTCCATGGTCTCTTCTCTGCTCAGACCAATGCTCACCTCATGCAAACCCATCTTCAATTAGCCACTCTCAAAAAGGGAAATGAAACCATTATCGATTATTTTAACAAAGCTACGGCACTCTCTAACTCCCTCTCTACCGCTGGCTATCCCATCTCTTCTATTGAGTTTAATGTATATCTCTTGGCTGGTCTTGGATTTGACTATGAATCCTTAGTCACATCTATCTCCACAGACTCGATCCACTCTCTTCCTCCCAAATCTTCAACTACCTACTCAATCATGAATCGTGCATTGCTCATCAAACAAAATCTCTTCTCTCTAGCAGTCCACTAGCTGCGAACTCCACATCTATTTGGTCTCCTTGTTCTTCATTTCCACCAAACCGTAGCCGTGCTTTCGGCATAGATAGGGTGGAGGTCGTGCACCTTCCTCTCCAAATTTCTTCAATTCTTCGTCTTCAAATTGCCCAATGTGTCAAGTTTGCCATAAGGTGGGTCACACGACCTTAGATTGTCACCATCGGTTTAATCATTCATATCAGTCTTCTCCCCCATAGTCCCTCTCAGCAAACAACACAACTTACTCTCCCTCACCTAGTAACCTGAACAGTTGGTTCCCTGATACTGTGGCCACCAATCATTTTACAGCTGATTTCTCTAAACTAAGTTTGGATTCTTCTCCGTATCAAGGCACTAACCAAGTATGCATCAGAGATGGCTCTTCACTTCCCATACAACACTCTAGCAATGGGATCCTCCCCTCCCCATGTGGAAACTTTCTTCTTCGTCATTTACTTCACGTTCCTTCCATTTCTCGCAATTTAGTATCCGTTCCTCAATTTTGTTTAGACAATAATGTATTCTTTGAATTTAACTCTTCTGATTTTCTTGTGAAAGATTTGCGCACTCAGGCGGTCCTCCTCCGTGGTCCCGTTAAAGAAGGCTTATATGTGCTTCCTGATGATGCTCAGGCTATGTCTACCCCACCCAAACACACTTTCATTGGTGAACACACTTCCTCTCAAATCTGGCATTTCTGGCTTGGTCCTCCTTCCCCACGCATTACCGCCTTTACTATTCGGCAATTTCAACTTCCAGTTACTACTAAAAATAATGTGTCATCGTGCTCTGCATGCCTTAAAGCCAACTTTCATGCACTCCCACATCCACCATAATCAACTTGATCTACTCAACCTTTTCAACTTTTATTTTTAGATATTTGGAGACCAGCGCTTGTGCTCTCCTCTAGTGGTTTTTGCTTTTATCTATCTATTGTTGATGATTTTAGTAAACACATTTGGTTTTTCCCTCTTCATGTCAAATATGATGTTATTCCTATATTTTTAGCATTTATTAAATATGTCTTAAACAGCTTCTCATCCAAAATTATTGTCATTCAAACTAATTGGGGAGGTGAATTTTGCCCTCTTCCAAAAATACTTCAAAATTTTGGAATCTCTCATTGCATCACATATCCATATTGTCATTCTCAAAATGGTAGTATTGAAAGGTGTCATCTTCGTATTGTAGAAACCAGATGGTCTTTATTAGCTCAGTCTTCGGCTCCTATCAACTATTGGGTTGATGCTTCTCAAACTGCTGTATTTCTTATTAATCGCATGCCAACTCCTATTTTACAACATCACTCTCATTTCCAAACTCTTTTTCATAAAGTCTTTGATTATTCATTTTTACATATTTTTGGCTCAGCTTGTTGGCCTAATTTTCGTTCCTTTAATAATCATAAAATGGACATGCGCTCTAAACTTTCTATTTTTCTTGGCTACACAGCTGATCACAAAGGGTATAATTGTCTTCATCCACCCACTGGTCGCATTTACATTTTATGGGATGTTTATTTTGATGAAAATACATTTCCCTTTGCTACTAGTGCAGGTCTCCCTTCATCTACTTCTCCATCTCCACCACTGCCTAATTCTGGCACTTCACATAATTTCCTTGTTCCCATACTCTCTGAGCCTTCCTCAAAATCACAGCCTGCTAGCCCAACTTCCGGCTCTCCCTCTCCCTTGAACACTTCACCATTTCACATCTCTTAGGACCCAACTCCTCCTCTCAGCCCAACATCACATGTCCAACAAAACTCTTCAACTCGGGCCCTCAACCTTCATCACCCTTTCGAAGCTTCTCCCCTGAATCCTGAGTCATTATCTCTTCCTTCAAACCCTAATGTTTCTTCTTTATTACCAGTGTCGCTGTCATCATCCACTGCCCTTACCTCACAATCTTACCCAAGTCAAAACCCGAGTCACAAAACCCTCATATCCCAACCTAATACTTCTTCTCACAGCCCTATCTCACAATCTCACTCAGCGTCGTCATCTAGCAATACCCATCCCATGATCACCCGAGCAAAAACAAACACTCATTGCCCTATGTTGCCCTTCGAAGGCACTATACCGTGGTCCTTTCCGAAACCTACCTTTCATCTTACTGAATCTATATCAATCCCTAAAGAACCCCACACTTACACTGAAGCCTCCAAGTTTGCTGTCTGGCGTGCTGCCATGGCCAGTGAGTTTGAGGCCCTCCTACACAACCACAAATGGATCCTTTTTCCACCACATCCCACTCAGAATATTCTTGGCTCAAAATGGGTTCTAAAGACTAAGCAACATGCTGATGGCACCCTAGAGCGACGTAAAGTTCATCTAGTTGCTAAAGGGTTTCATCAACAGGCTGGTCTTGATT
This sequence comes from Cyclocarya paliurus, assembly GCA_029856935.1. Classification (NCBI taxonomy): domain Eukaryota; kingdom Viridiplantae; phylum Streptophyta; class Magnoliopsida; order Fagales; family Juglandaceae; genus Cyclocarya; species Cyclocarya paliurus. Next base: position 30,211,364 of record CM056954.1, on the reverse strand, counting down.
ACTCTGAGACCTTTAGCCCAGTTGGCAAACCCGTAACGATTCAGTTGTTGCTCTCCATTGTTATTTCACGTCATTAGCCTTTGCATCAACTGGATATTCAGAACACTTTCCTTCATGGTGATCTAGAGGAGGATGTCTTTATGTAGCAGCCAATAGGGTTTGTAAATCCTGACTTTCCTCAGCATGTATGTAAACTCAAAAAAACTATTTATGGGCTTAAACAAGCCCCAAGGGCTTGGTTTTCCAAGCTCAGCTCGAAATTACTTTATATGGGTTTTCACGCATTTATCTCTGATTCATAATTGTTCATATACACTTCAGATTATGTTTCTATCTATGTGTTTGTTTACGTAGATGATATCATAGTTATTGTTTCTAAGTCATCTCTCATTTCTGATTTTATCACTACCTTACGCTCTACATTTCCTGTCAAAGACCTTGGAATGTTGCATTACTTCTTAGGAATCCAAGTGTCGAGAACCTCTACTAGTTTATTTTTGTCACAGTCCCGTTATATTTCTGACCTTTTCTCATGGACTAAAATGCAAAATTCCAAAATTGCATCTACGCCCATGTCCACCTCGACCAAACTCAATGCTTTTGATGGGTCTACATTTAAGGACCCACAACTCTACCATAGTGTCATAGGGAGTCTCCAGTATCTGTCCTTTACAAGGCTTGATATCTCCTATGCTGTGAACAAGGTATGCCAATTTATGCACTGTCCTCTTCTTTCTAATTGGGAAGCTGTTAAACACATACTTAGGTATCTCCGTTTAACAACTTCCTTTGCCTTACATTTTTCTCTCAATTCATTGCCAAAACTCCATGCCTTCTCTTATGTTGATTGGGCCGATTGTCCTGATGATCGAAAATCCACTGGTGGCTTTTGTATCTTTTTTGGTTCACTCTTAATATCATGGGGATCCAAGAAGCAACCTACGATTGCTCGCTCTGCAATAAAAGCTGAACACAAGTCGGTAGTAAATACTGCATGTGAACTATTATGGTTACAATCTGTCTTAAAAGAGTTTGACATTTTTCTTACTGCCCCTCCTACTTTATTATGTGATAACCTTGGTGCTACTTATCTCTCTGTGAATCCTGTTTTGCACTCTAGAATAAAGCATGTGGATTTGGATTATTATTTTGTAAGGGACCGTGTAGTTGCCAAGACACTCATTGTGTCCTTCGTCCCTAGCCATGATCAACTTGCTGATATTCTCACCAAGACCTTGTCATCAGCTCGTTTCTCTTTGTTGCGATCAAGTCTTTCCATACTGCCTATGCCGCTTGACTCGAGGGGAGCTAATAGAGCAAATGGTGACTCAGCATCAAAGGAATCTTCTGCAACAAATTCACAACAAACTTGCACAGAGAACATGCTGGAATAATGGGGAACAATTTAGAAATTCTCTTGTACCGAATCATTTTATTTCTGTCTAGAATAGAGATGAAATCAAGTCTATAAATACTGCACTGTATTGGTCATACTGTATCAAGGAAATACAAACAATGAAATGAATGTTATTCAGTTATAATTTCTCTCTATGACATTTTCTCAAATAGGTGTAGTGCAACTCTGTTTTCATGTCTCTGTCATTTAACAAGGCAATAATTCAAAAAGAAAGAAAAATAGTAGCTAGGGTAGCTCAACCCTTAGTACAGTTCACATGACTCTTCCTCGTTACACAATTCAGATGAGATGTTTTATTAAAAGTTGAATAAAATATTGTTATAATTTAACTTTTTAATATTATTTTTATTTTGAGATTAGAAAATTTTAAATTATTTATTATATTTTATGTGGGAGTTTTATAAAATTGTAATGATTATATAAGATAAGATAGTTTGGTTGTACTTACTTTTTTGTATGCCATGTTATGATTCAAAATGTAGGATTATTTTAGCAGAAAGTTAGCAAATTCACGCACCAATTATGAGCAAAACAAAATTATGGAACTAAAAAAATGCAAGTTTATTTGATACAGACAGCATTTTCCAAAGTGTAAAGCCTATTTCCTCGCTATACTTTCGGCTATTTTCGCTTAAAGACAGAGAAGCTTATAAAAAGCAGCCTAGTACGTTTGGCTTCGAAGCTTGCACTTGAGTTTGGTTTCATCGAAACCATCTGCTCAAGTTATGTTTTGAAACTACTGAAAGTGCAAGTTCATTTCTCGGCAAGACGTAGAACTCCAAAAAGAAGCAGATATCTGATTCGAACTGCTTAGAACAGGCTAAGCAAATTCCACGCACAGAGATCAGGGAGATAAGAGTCAGTCTCCATGCCTGACTCAGAGCTAGTTCTCTGTTCTCTTCCGTCTATCCTTGCTCTACTTCTGATCTTCATTTTCATCAGAAGAAAGCGAAGCAGACTCAATCTCCCACCAGGGAATATGGGCTGGCCTTTTCTTGGAGAAACTATCGGTTATCTTAAGCCTTACTCTGCTATTTCAATTGGAGAATTCATGGAGCAACACATATCAAGGTAATATCACATACACCCACAAAAAAGAAAAAAAAAAGACGTCGACACACAAAAATCTATGTTCTGCTTTATACAATTATAGCTCTTAAATCAACTGTTTCTCATTGTTCAGATATGGCAAAATTTACAAGTCTAATCTGTTTGGAGAGCCAACAATAGTCTCGGTAGATGCTGGCCTCAACAGATTCATCTTACAGAACGAAGGAAAGTTATTTGAATGCAGCTATCCCAGAAGCATAGGTGGGATTCTTGGAAAATGGTCAATGTTGGTATTAGTTGGAGAAATGCACAGAGACATGAGGAGTATCGCACTCAACTTCTTGAGCCATGCCAGGCTTAGGACCCATCTCTTGAGAGAGGTGGAGAAGCATACCGTGCTTGTACTGAGCACCTGGAAGGAGAATTCTATATTTTCAGCTCAGGATGAAGCCAAGAAGGTAATTAAAAGCTTTAAAGATGGCAACTTTTTTTGTTATCCAGCAAGTCAAATTTAATTATCGAGCCAGCTTTGCTAGCTTATTATTTATCAATAAGAATTGCAGTTTACCTTTAATTTAATGGCGAAACATATCATGAGCATGGAACCCGGAGTTCCCGAGACCGAGCAGCTGAAGAAGGAATATGTTACTTTCATGAAGGGAGTGGTATCGGCTCCTCTGAATTTTCCCGGAACAGCATATAGAAAGGCCTTGCAGGTAACTAGTAATTTTACCCCAGTAATGGACGATAATGTTTTAGATACATAAAAATCATGGTTTCACTGGGTTTACGATCTTCTTTGATGCTCTGCTTCACAGTCTCGAGCAACCATCCTAAAGTTTATCGAGCGCAAAATGGAAGATAGACATCAGAGAATGAAGGAGGGAAGCGGGAATTTAGAGGAAGATGATGATCTTCTTGGATGGGTTTTGCAGCATTCCAATCTTTCAACAGAGCAAATCCTTGACTTGATTTTAAGCTTGCTCTTCGCTGGCCATGAAACCTCATCAGTAGCCATAGCTTTAGCTATATACTTCTTGCAAGGTTGTCCCAATGCTATTCAACAGCTAAGAGTAAGTACCTCCTCAAAGTCACAGACAAATCCCTTTTTTTTAAGTTAATTAATTACCATATTTTAAATTATTTTTTCATGTGTTGTTTCAGGAAGAACACCTCAGAATTGCCAGAGCCAAGAAGCAATCAGGAGAAATGGAGTTGAGTTGGGATGACTACAAGGAAATGGATTTCACCCAATGTGTAAGCTCAAGCAGTACTACTGTTTTCAATGATTTTGCAGTAAAATATGTGGAACATAAATCCAAATTATTCCATTATTCAGTTCTTAAGACTTTTTTTTCCTCTTGTGAATTAAGGTTATCAATGAGACACTCCGGCTTGGTAATGTAGTGAGGTTTCTTCACAGAAAGGCACTAAAAAATGTTCGGTATGGAGGTATGACAAGGCACTTAAAATGAGTGTAATTTCGCTGGAAGGTTGCCAGAAACTGACCCAACTTTGAATTTTTTTTTTTTTTTCCTTTTGTTTGGTTGCATTGTTTATTATTATTGTGTTTGAAAGGGTATGATATTCCATGTGGATGGAAAGTGCTTCCGGTGATTGCAGCTGTGCATTTGGATCCTTTGCTTTTTGACCAGCCTCAACAGTTCAACCCGTGGAGATGGCAGGTGAGTTATGAGACCTTTGACAGCATGCCTTTCATAATGAGTGCTATCATTTTCTTTTTCTTTTTTTCTTTCAAAATAAATATATATTCTGGTAGATTAAACTAGAGGGAGGAAAAGGGGGGAAAAAGGGTTTGATTGACTTGCAGAGGTCCCCAAGCACTTTCAGTGATTACTGTTGCTGTGGCTCTCACTGGCACGCATTGGATAATTGGTCGTAAATCCAATTGGTGCTGCAAATGATTGTCTGGGAATGGTGGATCATGGTAGCCAAAATTAAATAATTTTTTTTTTTTATTATTATTATTCTTTTTGGTGTTGGTTGCTTGATAATCTTGATCAAATCCAAGCCTGCTCGTAAACTGTTGTAAGAAAAAAAAAATCTCCTTATATATAGAGTTTTGTTATAAATTAGCAATTGTTCATTTCACACATCTCACACTTATAGTAATGTTTTTTAGAAGATATAAGAATATTTTTTATAAAATATAAAATATAAAATTATGAATAGTGACTGATGAAAAGATTTTTTCACATATATGATAGAATAATAATGCCTGGTTTGTTTTCAGAAAACTCTCATCTCATCTCATCTCAATTTCATCATTACACTTTTTCCAATTCCAATACAAAATAAAATAAACAATTCAACTTTTTCAAATTCATCTCATCTTCTCTCACCTAATCATTACAACTTTTTCAAATTTCAATACAAAATAAAATAAACAATTCATCTCATCTCAAAAGTTTTCATCTCATCTCATCTCATCTCCGAAAACAAACGAGACCTTAAGACATGAAGTTTATTAAAATCATAGCACAATATATATATATATATATATATATGTATTTATATCACCAAGATGTAAAACCAAAACATGGACATGAAGTTAGAAATATCATCACCTTGTGGGACCAGATGGAATAGACTAGATTAAAAAAGATCATCGTTAGAAGAATATCAACTTTGTCAATAAATTTTATTTAGATTTTTGGGGGACCAAGGTTCAAAGGTCCCCTGCCCTATGCCCTGTAGCTGCGTCCTTATCTTGAAGTACCCTCCAAAGTCCAAACACAAACGAACCTTTTATAATTATTTTTCCACATGCAAGTTGATATATAAGATATATTCTCCGTGATACGATAGAAGCTAATGCTATAATTATAAAAAGATTTTATAAAAGTAAATTTATAAATAGACATGATTTCATATGATACGTTAGGTTTATTTTATAATCAAAATAATTTTATAATCTAACATATTACATCAAATCATATTCATTTCTAGATTTACTTTTATACGATGTCTGATATGTAGTATTTAACAATTGAAATTTTTAAAAAATTAATTGTAAAACTTATATCAAAGCCTTCCATATCTGTATGGAATTGGGTTTAAGGGGTGGTTATAAAAGCATGGTGGGATTTCTGGGATTTTCTTGGAGATGAACTGTCATGATCAAAGAACCAATGTTAAACACACAGTACGGCCGACTGCCAGGCTGCCCCCACAAAGTTGTGGCCGTTTCTCTCGCTATTCCATGCGTGCGTGTGGGCAGGGCCTCAGGGCTTTGAGATGATTAAAGCCCATGTGGAGGTGGGGTTCTCAAGTGCACGTGCATCAGTGCCTTTCTATGGTGGGTCAATGAATTGACAAAACTGGTCCTGATCACCAGCCACCATATTCCGGAAAGAGAAAAGAAAAAAGGCAAAACCCCGTTCAAGAAAGTGAGAAACTCAGCTTAGCAAAGAAAAGAAAAAAAGGAAAAAGGAAATTATAAACTTATTGCCAGAGATAAATATTGTTGGGGGCAATGTACTATGCTGTTTTTCTCTCAAGAAGTTCGACCTCATCATCATTTTCGTTGAATGTCCCACTACTTGAACACCTAGAATTTTGCCTGCCACGTATGTACATCCATTTTTATGGGCAAAATAGAATAATTAAGGATTGGTATCGTATTTAGCTGTGTTTGGGTTATCACTTCACTATTATTCAATATTTTATCATTATTTTTTACTTATTTTTTACAATTGTTTACTACTATTCAAGATTTTATCGTTAATTTTTTAACATTTTTTTACTGTTATTTACAGATCATCTAAATTCATCTTACTACTTAAACGTAGTCTAAATCTATGGATATATATATAGTAGTATACCTTGAAGGGAAAATACCCCACCTAAATTGTTCTTACTTTGGGCTAATGTGACAAAAGTAAATTAGTTTAGTTTTGTTGTCAATAGATATGGGTAGGGTTGGAGAAGTTGGTACGTAATTGTCAATTAGGACGAGTAGCAACCCTGTTGTTGATATTTGGTGCATGTTTGTTGTTAGACAGTTACACCAAATATTATGTGATTTAGCAGTCCATGTCCTTAAAAATTCGTTTGTTATAACTACATGCACAAGCACAGAGTTCTATATTAGATTTTTAAGAAATGAAGAAAAATAAATAGGTGATATGTGTAGTTAAGTCTAAACCTGAAGATCTGAGTTCTAAAGTGGAGGTTTTGTTCAACTCTGCATCCAACAGATTGGTTGGCTTCTCTTTCACAAAATGATATTTATGCTTTTAGAGTTATGTAGATAGAAGCCTAGATAGGATATATGCATGACAAAGTATCAGAGTAGAGGTCTCGTTCAATTAATTAAATATTTTATATAAGTACTGGATTTAGCTCACAAGTGAAGGGAGTGTTAGAGACCTATGTACTTCTAAATGCTATAAGATTCAAGAGAAACTACTGTGATATTTTTCATTATTTCCTCCTTGTAATGGTGTGGTGATGATTATGATTGAGCAGAACAATGGAATATTGCGGGGATCTTCATCCAGTTGCCCGAGCATGACAACAACAAGCAATAACTTCATGCCATTTGGGGGAGGACCACGGCTGTGCGCGGGATCGGAATTGGCAAAGCTAGAAATGGCAGTTTTCATCCACCACATGGTCCTCAACTACCACTGGGAGTTAGCTGATACGGATCAAGCTTATGCCTTCCCCTTTGTCGATTTCCCAAACGGCCTGCCAATCAGGGTGCAACAGTACCACAACTCCACATAGAGTTATATTTTAGAAAGACAAGTACAGCTCATGCATGCATGTAAAACTTCATGAAAAGACACAGCTAGCTAGATATATAGCTTAATTCCTCAAAATCTCAGCCTCTCGTGATGCATGCTGGATGCAGGACAATATGTACGTGAAGATTGAGTTCTTGGATTTTCCAACGGCTTTATAATTAGCGTTAGCTATTTTGACCTTATCATGTAGCTCACATGAACACAGGGAAGACAAAGAAATAAACTACACAAGATTCTAGGACCACTCGGCCCCCAAAAAAACGTCTGTAAATTTGTTAATTCCCTCTATGCCATGTTGGGACCTGGGAATTTTAATATTCATTTATATATATATATATATATATATATATATAGAGCGAGAGAGAGAGAGATGAGGTGGAGTTTTCTTCAATATATAATATATATATATATATATATACACACACTATAACTTGATCTCTAGCTAAAAGATCGAGCTATATATCTGCATCCAAATATCATTTGTGTCTTTTTGTGATTTATTCAGAGTGAAGAGATGGAGTGTTCAAAATCTCCAAAAGAAGATTTGGCATAGTGATTGGACTATACACTTTGTTTTTTCTAACCACCATTAAATAATGAGTATAGTAATGCATGTGTCTCCCATCCTCAAATATATTGCAACTTAATTATGGCATATAAGTTATTTGATATTGATATCGGTTTGGTTTGCAAAACCATTGCTTAATTAATTAGCAGTAACACTAAAAGGAAAATAATTTTAAACCCTTTAAAAAGATTAATAATTTCCACTCATTTCCAATGAATATTTCACGTATATATATATATATATATATATTGGTATTGACGAAAAGGTCATGATCACTTGTGAAGAAAGGGTTAGTAATTAGATGATCAGGAGCAAATTCAGTCATTCACATTAATTTGAAAAAACTCTCGATTCTCTCATCTTTCCCTTGGGAAAAAGCTCAAAAGGGTTTAGATCTTGTTGGTTGTTGCCATATCTTTGCCTGATTCTTTGGTTGTTTTTGGGAGCGGCCCCCCCTCCCACGTCCTCCCGTTTGATGCCACCTGTGAGATAAAGCTTCCAACTGCCAAGGCCCTAGACAAATTATCTGTTCTTTGGAATCGGTTTCTTCCTCGGTAAAAAGAAAAACAAAAACAAAAAACAACAAAGTACTTCGTGCAGAATTAAACTCCCATAAAACCATCCACGTACGAGAGTATACCACCACATGAAGGCCTGATCAGAAAAACAAATTAGAACGAGGCTGGGAACAGAAATTGTACAAGGTTTCAAGAATGAAACATATATATATATACACACAATATTGTAAGTGTTTGATCTCTCTAGTTAGTTTGTAGCTGATCTTTCAAAAATAAAACCTGCAATATTGCCGTGCGTGAAGGTAATAATAAGTAGCGTAAGAAAGGAAAAGGAATTACCGTGCGTGCATGCATGCATGCTGATTAGTCAATCAAGCAATACACGTGGGACAGTTGTAATTGTAAAAGTAGTACTGGAACAGCAAGTCGAACAAGAGAAATTAAGGTCTAATTTATAATTAATTAATTGAAACTAATTATTGCAAGGGGTCGGCAGCATTAATAGGAATTCAATTATATATAAGGTACTGGCCGCAAGGGACCTCTACAATTTGATCATCTCCACTCATGACAACAGGAATATTGTCGGTTAGCATCAGACCCCTCTAATATTGATGCAATTAGATTGCAGTTTGCACCTTTTCCATTCGCCTAATTCAACTCCGGTCCTTCTAATTCATGATGACTACAACACGTACATGATGATCACTCCTCCTACCAATTACCAAAAGTACCTACGTTCAACGTACAAATTAATTATAATGATCATTTCGTGCTTATTTACACTCCGTAGTATTTCTGGGATTAGATGCATGCAATTGAAGGCAGAATCAACATTTCGTTTGCATTACATATGTACGTGTGTGTGTACATGTGTGTTGACCAGTACACTTACAGCATTAATCCTCATAATTAACTAGAAAATACATAATAATGTAGGTGGGTGTGTCTAAAAAAAAGAAAACCGGATATATGCATGCATATATGGGAGCTGCTAGCTAGGTGAGTTTCAACGGTTTTTATATATAAAATTGATGATACCCTAGCCAGCTAGATGGGCAATGATCTTGTAAAAGTAAAACCATATGGATCAGTTTTAATGCTAACATATTTTACATATAAAACGTTGATAATATATAGAGGAAGTAGTACTGCATGTTATCCTTCTCACAGCTTAGCTGATAATCATGGCCTCCATGCACGTTTGGTTTGATCAATTCGCTTTCAAAAGTTCTTTGGTGCATGCTGCTCCTCGTCATGATCGAGTACTGATTCGTGGCCTGGTTTCTGTTTATGATCGCTATCATGGGTGGTCTCCCCGGCCCTCCTCTCCTGTGCATATATATATATGGTATGTGAAGCTGCACGATGCATGTGGGTTTAAATTCATGGTCTCTATCCAAAACAACACTGTTCGAGAGCTACGTACGTACCGACCATATATGCATGGGGTTTATGCTTTTATGTTAATGCTGTTTCCATGGACTGTCTCCGGCCTCTATATGGTAAGAAAAGCTGCACGTTGTGGATTTAAATTGTGGGCTCTAAAAGAACACTGTTCGATACATGAGCTACTGACCAAAGATCTATCATGATCAGTCATGGATATATAATTATTAGCTCTCATTTTCCGGCCTACTTGACGCATGCTGATTATCCACTAGCTAGGAATTAGATCGAAGCCATGTATATCTCTTTCATCGATCCCTTTTCTGTGGTGAAGGGGTCACCTTTTCATTGCCCCCAAATAATTAGCTAGGCCGATGATCATGAGTCGTTTTGGCGTGTTATTGCCTGATTATATCCTGCCAATATTGTACCTTATATAGCTCATAGTACTGAACTCTCGCCTAACTTAACCAAATGAAAAAGAGTACTACTACATGATCATAAAGATACTATAAAAGTAAACTCACAAAATGATATGGTTTCATATAATATATTAGATATATTTTATTTTTACTTTTAATTTTTTATTTATTTATTTTAATTATTTATTAAGGGTTTTTATCTCAAGTTTTTGACATAGGGGTGTTGTGAAAAACAACAATGATGGCAAACAAGTGAAAGAAAATGCAAGCAAATCAATCACACAATACAAAATTAATGTGGTTTGGCAACATGCTTATGCCCACATAACTGTAGAAGATTTTATTATATTGAGGAATCACAAAATATACTTTTGAGCAAAATCTAATTGTTCAGGACACTTGGGGTGTACTAAATTGTTCATTAAGTACATTTAAAGTTTCACGGGGCGTAAACTCTAATTTTTACTTTTCTGTATTATTCGCTTGAGTGGTGTGTCGAACGCGCCTAGAACGAACTCTTTATTCTAGTTTCACTCGAGTAAGTGTCGAGCATACTTTCTGCCAGACGCTTTTTTTTTTTTTATCACAAACAGTGTAAAAAAATTTCTCTAGGAACCTAAAAATCTGTTCGAAAAAACAATAATGCATCATTGTCGGGCAGGCCAATACACGAACAAAATCAAGTTCTACAAACCCAACAAGGGGTAAATAAAATTTCTCATTGTAGTTTGAGAGACTGATTGTCAAAATTGATTGCTTAGGATGTTATTGAAAATTGATAGGTAAATTAAGGTAGATTTGAGTATTTTCTCTAGGAAATTTATTTGGTGCTCTCAAAGATAAATAGGTATTTTCTTTGGTAGTCTTGAATATAAAGTTTGTTTTGATCCGCCTATAAGCACTTGTCTTTGTGGCCCACATGTCTAGACCAGGCCCGTTTACTATTTCTTGAGTGGACAAAGAGTTCTATGAACCCAATTCAGCAATTTCTGCGTAGGGTGAGCCCATCCAAGAAGCATCCCATCAAACACACTCACTCCCTTGTAAACTAGTACAGTTTGCCAAGTTGAGCACGACCAAGTGCTTAACGATGTTATCAATTCCTTTAAAAAAAAATAATGTGCTCTGTTGGGAATAAAACCCACAATATTAAAATGCAAGTTTAAGCCCAGTTCACTGATGTATTAAAAGCCTAAAACAAAGGAAGATGAGAGGAGATACAAAAGAGATCCTGCCATAAATTAATGGAAAATGATCCATCCACCGAGGGTGCATTCTGATAAAAGCTACCGATTCTATTTTTCACTTAATTATTAAAAAAAGTATTTTTAAATGAGTTTGTAAATTTTTTTTTTAATATTTAAAGTGATTTAAAAAATGCTTGAAAAAAATATACAAAATAACAAAGTGCATTTTGCACTTCTTGGTAGAAACTCTCGAGACCACCTCTCAGTGGCCCTAGCAGTCCCCTAAATTAATTGAGAAATAATTTAGTTACAGAGAGATTATATAAAAGTAAATTTATAAATTGATGTAGCTTGATGTAGTATTTCAGATTATAAAATTATTTTTATTCTAAAATAGATCTAACGGATCACATTAAACCACATCAATTTATGAGTTTATTTTTATGTATTCTTTTTATTTATATAGCACTTCTCAAAAATTAATTTGAGAGAACATAAAGCTCCAAAAGGGAGACAAAAGTGACATGCAGCAGCTGAGAGGGTGGGATGGAACATAAAGCAATGCACTTAGCTGTAAGAGATAGAGAACAAGGGGGCTTCTAGGCAACCAAGACATCTTCCTATTTCTCAAACATAGTGGATGTAAAATCATAAGACAATGAGGGTTTATAAAATCATCAAACAAACGGATATTCACCCTCAAATGAATTGTGGAAACACCCAACGTTTTGAATACCGTACCGGATGCTGTACCGGTCAAGACATTAGAACGAAATATTTTAATATCGATACCGTTTCGTATATCGTTTTGAGATAGTTGATATATGAATAAATTATATATATAAATATATACATATAAATTATATTTCAAAATAATAGTCTATATATGAATAAATTATATATAAATGCATAAATATATAAATTATAAATAATTTAGTTTGAATTAGGGGTTTGTAGTTTGAAAAAATAAAAAAAATAAATAATCAGAGGCTGAAATAACGGCCGGTATGAAACGTGTGGAATACCTGTATCAGACCAGTGGCCAGTACAAAAAATACCAGTCGTACTGATCGGTACGATACGGTATTTAAAACATTGGAAGCACCATAACCATCATCGACAGCACCGTTGGTTATTGGACCATACTATTAGCATCCACCCTTAACCAAAAAAATGCATCAACATTATCAATTCTATCTCAATAATTGAAATAAAATATTTTAAAAACGAAATAGTCCAACTTACCCTATTCAACCCAAATCTAGAACGAACCAAAAGGTTGGGTTTCACTTTTCCTTTAATTCCAATTTTAATGCACCGTTTGAAATTTAGACTGAATTGAGATTAACTCAACTCAACAGTTCTTTACATGCGAGACTCGTAACTTTTTTTAACTTTCTATAAATATATTTAATTAATATGACATTCTCCATCTACTTTTATTAGCTTCTAAATTGCAATTTGTCAAAATAAATAAATAAATTGCTAATCCAGTAGAAAAGAATAATTTATTTGCAGGTGAGGAGCCATATGAGGTAAAATCTCATATACATTGTAGAGTAAGGGCTTGTTTGGGGCATTAGATGAGATACAAAATTCTCATCTGATTTTATCTTATCTCATTCTATCTTATTTTCAAACATAATTTAAATACAAAAATTTTAAATTAATTATTACAACCTTTTCAAATTTTTAAATAAAAAATAATTCTAACTTTTTCAAAGACCTAAACAAAAATAATATTATAAAACTATATTCTTACAATATTTTAATTTTATAACTTTTTTTATTCAACTTTTTCTCTCTCATTTTTCAAAACTTAAAAAATACTCAACTTAAATTATCTCACAATTATTTACAAACTATCTTATTATTATTCACAAAATTCTTATCTCATTTCATTCTCCAAACCAACCCTTGTTAACAAGGGTGTTCTTGTACATTTTAGATTCTTATTAGACTTTTTGCATATTTATTGATCAAATTATTTTTAGTTAATTATCATATTCTTATTATTATTATCATTATTTTGGTCTCGCCATTGAACATAATCATATTAGGAATCATAATCATATTAGGAATCATTTATGAAATATCACAATCTCATCTAAAATTTCTTCTGTATCTTACCGTCTATATTACTTTAATAAAAATACTTGTTACAACCGCCGGATGCAACCGGCGCGCAACCGGTGCCCATTTAATAAAAATTTTCATTTTTTTCTCCTCTCTCTCTCCATTTCCTTTCTTACTCCCTCTTAGTTCTTTCATTCCTTCTCTATCAATTTTTTCCCACTTCTACTTAAGGGTCTAGTGCAAAGTTGGAATTTGAGACTTTCGAAGACCACGAAGACGAGAGATAAGAGACCCATTTTCATTTCTTTCTCCTCTCCCTCTCTCTATTTTGTTTCTTCCTCCCACGTCTTTCGTTCCTTCTCTCTCTCTATCAATTTTTTCCCACTTCTATTAGAGAGTCTAGTGCAAAGCTGGAATTTGAGGCTTTCAAGACCACGAAGACGAGAGACCCAACAACGATCTTGAAGACACGGATGATGAAGATTTTCAGAAAATCTCAGATGAAAAGAAGCTCTGCTCCCTCCCACTTCTTTCATTCCTTCTCTCTCGCTATTTCTTCTTCTTCTTTTCGTTTGAAAAATGTTAAACACAAGTTGATGGATGGATTCTGAAATAAAAGAGCTTACAATGATCTATACCTTTTTGCAACGACTTAACGGAAATCCAGAAATAAACCCACCGAACAGATGGATCTAGAAATAAAAGGAAAATCCAAAAAAATAAAAATACACGGAGATGGTGATGGAGAGGAAGAGTGAGAGGGAGAAGGTAGAAATAAAAAAAACAGTAAGGTAAACCAACGTAGGCTCAGAAGAAGAAAGAGAAAGTGAGAAGTCTTTCTCTGGTTTTTTCTTTTTGCCTTTTGTTTTTTTTTTTCATTCCACGTAAGTTTTTTCATACAACCGGTTACCCTACAGTTACATATCTCGGTTGTCCCTAGCAAAGCTGTTACTTTAATCGTAACCGTAAGATTGAGATTTTGTGGACCAGTCGAAAAGGACTTCTTTTGAGCCGCTAGTTAAGGGATCAAAGGCCACGTGGCTGTATATTTGTCATATCCTTCAGTTCTTGCTGGCCAAAAATGCGCCTTGACACGTGGCCTCATTTTGGGTTTAAAACGTCGACCCAAGTTTAATGAATAGGATGGTTCAGGCGTTAAGGTTGAACTAATTAAAGGAAAATTTGACTCTACCCCAGCTCTCTCTGGAATGTATATTGTATAGGAAACGCGTCCGTCAATTTAACATAAATACAATACAAAATTAGTGAATTTAAATTTGATATTAATGAGTTCAGATTAAAATAAAATGACATGTTAATATATGATTTATAAAGGATCAATATCAAGTTAACTTGTTTAATATGAAATCAACTCTATTTTGACTTGTTTAAATTTTATTTTAAAATCATAATTTTATTATTGTTGAATTGTAATATTAATATTTTTCAGTATGTTTATATTTTTATTGTTAGAATTATAATTTTTGAACCTATCCTCATATTTATTGTTGTAGAAGTTTTAATATTAGTTTTATTATATATTAAAATCTGAAAAATATTGATATTTTTTGTTAGTAGGTAATTTTGTTTAAGATATTGTGGCTATCAATAAATATATATTTTAACTTTGATATGAAATTATGTTAATTAGGTCAAATGAATTATGCATGTTAGATCAACTCATTTACATTAAACGGGTTTAAATTAGTTATTTTGTGTTGAGCTATATCTAATAACTAATTAATTATTAAACGGGTCAAAACTAACACGACACAACCTATAAATTGATCGGGTTAAATTTTGAAAGTTTGACATATTTAAATTAACATATTGGGTTCGGGTTGAATCATATAATCGAATTTTCATTACTTGACATAACATGAACATAATCCGAAAAACACGAATAACCACCTCTTCTTATATTGCATGTTATAAAACTATCAAAGATTATACAATAATGTTTATATCCTTCCATTAAGACTAGGCTATAAAAATTGTGTCAATTCCCATATTTTATATTCATTTTAACAATTAGAATTAGAAAGTATAATCGGTAAAAAAAGAAGAAGATAATTTGTCGTTCTCCAAATAATGGAGACTCTTGATAATCAACTCCAAACATGTTGCTCATCTCTTTATATTTGTTATATTAAACATTTATTCGTTTGATAATCTTGTTACAAATTACAAGAGGTACAAGAAATTAATTAAAAATTAAGGTTAATTGTAAATTCAGTATTGGAATATTTCACGCTTTTCTATATATCAATCTAAAGTTTTTAATTTTTAAAATATTGACATATAAATTTTTAAAAATTTGAAATTGGATATGTATTTATTGTTAAAATATTAAGATAAAAACTTGTAAAAACAAGAAATTTTAAGTATTAATTTTTGAATTAATCATAAAAATTAGATACATAAGTTTAAATATTTATTAATGAGTTTTGTTATTTATCATTCTCACACACTACACACTACACACTACACATATTTTTATTTTTTTTAATTTTATTATTTTTAAACTAATTAAATTGTTCTCTTAATCATTTATTTACTACATATTTGATAAGAGAAAAAAAAATATATTTGATGTGTAATGTGAATAAAATTTTCCTTTCTTAATAACTTGAGTAGTAACGAGTGTTAATACATTATTTATAACGAAACTCGTTATAATAAAAAAAAACCTAAAAAATTAATAATTTTTAGTATGGTTGGCGTGAAAAACTTGAATATCAACAGCGTGCTGGTTTTCTCACCGGTAATCACATGCATCACCACCATTCGCCACCTCGAATCGTTCTTTTGAAAACTTCCCATTACGCCTCCACGTTACTGCCAATCCCAGCGGAGAGAAAAACATTTATAAGCTCTCAAAACATACAAGATCAAAAGCAACTAGACGTAGCTTTATAGGCGTAGCCAGACCGAGATGTGGCGGTGCGTTTCTCGAGGCCTTCGCGTCCCTTCTTGTCCGGCGTCTTTCAAGAGATCGCTCTCCAATGACTCCCTCAGATCTCAAATTTCGCGCTTCTTCTCCACTGAATCGGTGCGATATCTCTCTCGCACGTCCAATAATTAAATCGTCGGGTTAATGCTCCTTTCCGTCTTTGATTAGTCTCACCTGGCTAGGTTCTACGTTCTTCTTTTTTTTTTTTTTCTTTTTTAAGTTAAGTTTTACGTTCCTTATCTGATTAATTTTCTGTTCTCATGGATACCTTTAGAGTTTGCCTGGATCGATATTTGGTTTTGTTTCATGACCGATATCCTCCTACTTGATATTAAAAAAATCTATCTCCCTCTCGTTCACTCGTGGATTTTTTTTTTTTTTTGTAATTTTGCTCCGAGTGGTTGCCAAGCACTTGTAGGAAAGATAATCTAAGCTTATTCGTCTCAGATTCTCCACTGTTCGGAGTTCCAGGCGGCAACTGGAGTGTTTTATTTGAGTTTAACACGTAAATTCTCTATTTGTTCCAATATCTTATTAGCTCATTTACTGTTATTTTGTTCAACGTATACGCGTTTTGTAGTTTTGTTTTTTCCTTTTTCCTTGATAGGTAGGGCTTTCACTTTTGCTTTTCAAAGCTTTGGTTTGGTTATAAGTAGAGGTGTAAATGACTCGAGTTGGAGCAAGTAGTGGATGGTTGTAGGGCTGAGCACTGACAATGTCGACTCCGACTTTGTCAGAGGTCAAATCCAACCTCCAACTCCGACTCCGATTTATATAGCCTCCGATCCGATTCCGACTCTGACTTGTTGGAGCGAAGTTGGATTTGGGCTTTTTTTCTTAGCCTATTTGAAATTTCAATTTGACAATCTTGGGCTTTTACTAATTGGATTTGGGCTTATAGATTTCAGTTTTTTTAAAAAAAATATTTTTTCAATTTCAATTTTATTAAAACATAACTAAAATTGAAAAAATAAATCATTGTACAAATTATTATTGTTATTATACATGTTATTATGTGTTAATGTTTATACATTAGTATTACATGTTACATTGATTATTATACATTACCAGTACATGTTATTATACTTTAGTTATTATATATTAGTATTACATGTTATTTTAAATTTATATATTTGTGTTTATACACAATACATTAGTATTAAATGTTATTATACATTAGTTATGATATAATTAGTATTGCATGTTATTATACATTAGTTGTTATTATACATTAGGGTTACATGGTACTAATAGTTAATAGTATGGTGTTTACATATACTAAACTATTATTAGTGAATTTAGTCCATTTATATTATATTATAAGCATATTATTTTATAATAATTTGCTCATACTAGTATATTATTGAATTTAGTTAACTATATAAGTTATAGTTATATAAAATATATATGATTAATATATAAAAATACATATATTTTTATAAAATATGTACAATATCAGAGTCGGAGTCGGAGTCGGTACATCACCACCTCCAACTCCGACTCCGACTTTTTTGGTTAAAAAAGATCCGACTCCGACTCATCAAAGTCGGAGTCGGAGCGGAGTCAGTGCGGAGTTGGATCTTCGGATTTTTGGTTAGCCCTAGATGGTTGTTCATTTAACTTTTATTCGAACACGAGTCAAATTCGAGATTGTCAACGAGTTTCCTTTATATTCACAAACAGCTTATCTGTTTTTTGAGTGAGCTCGAATATTTTCATGAACTACTTATTTTGACAAAACAAATTATTTATATTATGCATGTAGCTTTATCTATAAATGTTGATAAACCATCTTTAGGCTTTTGTGAATATTTTTATATAGTTTATATATTCATATATGAAAGATTATATTCATAAATATTCAAACAATCCATATTGTGTAAAGAATATGGTTTTCTTTTATCTTTTTCAATACTTAAAATATACTCATTATATTCTTCGAGCTCGTTTTGACCTGTTTGTCGAATAGTCTTGTTTATTTACAGCCCCAGTTATAAGATATCCCTTTTGCTTTTTCTTTTATCTTTTTCAATACTTAAAATATACTCATTATATTCTTCAAGCCCGTTTTGACCTGTTTGTCGAATAGTCTTGTTTATTTACAGCCCCAATTATAAGATATCCCTTTTGCTTGTGGCAGACTGGGGGACGCTCCTCGTTCGCACACTGTTGCTGCTCAGGTATAGATTATAGAACTAAGAGTTGTATATGTGGTAACTAGTACATATATGCAGTGTTGAATTGATATTTTCTTCTGGTTGTTTTGTTCTAAACATGTGCATGGTATAGTGGTAGTTGCCCTGTCTTCGCTTCATGGTATGATTTTCAAGATGAGGTTGTCATTCTTGGTACAATAACTGCAGGATTAGATGGTCATTGCATCATAAGGCTTCCTCCAAGTCATGTGTAAGCCAGGTGGTAGCCTGCATTGTATGACTAAAGGCCTTTTTAATGATTGCATATTCACACTGATTTTTTATCCCTTAGCGGAAGTGTGGAGTGGTTAATTCTCAGTTGATCTAATGCATTTATTGTGATAAAGTAGTTGATAAATTATATCCATATAATTGGTCTGGTCATTAAAATATTTTGTTTCCTTTCATCATATGTGAAGCATTCTAGATTGACAATTATGAATTTTCTCTCTTTACCGCATTCACATCAATACGTATGTACTGATGGGAATCGCTTGGATCATTTACTAACTGTGATATGTTAATTCTGTATAGGGTGGTATAAATGCTGCATTAGGCAACATGACTGAAGACGACTGGAGGTGGCACATGTATGACATGGTCAAGGGAAGTGATTGGCTTGGTATATACCAGTGTTACACAGACAAATCTTTCATTTATTTGTATTATTCTTAAATGGTACCCACATTGGATGCTAGGGTTAAGCAAATTACTGCCTTTTTATGAATTACAATGAGCATAAAATTGGCTTTCACTTTTATTGGTTTCTTTCACATTTGGTTTAGATTGTTTTTATGCATCGGGTCATCCTTTGCGGTGATATTCCTGTTTTTCTTATGATTCTTGCCCTATGTAATGGCGTGTATACTTTGAAGAGAACCAGAAATGTTTTATGGAAGGAAGCCATTTTGTTTGTTCTGAATGTTTGAGATAATGAGCTCTCATTGCAAATTGTGACATGCAGTCTCTTGTACTGACATTCACATCGCTCTTGCAAAATTTGTATGTACTTTTTATTCATCCTTTTCTTTTCATTTTTTTTAAAGATGCAAGTATATTTTGTACCATGTAGGTGATCTGGATGCAATTCAGTATATGTGTAGGGAGGCACCAAAAGCAGTGATTGAGCTTGTGGATTGCCATTTTCACGAACTGAAGATGGAAGAATATATCAGCGTGCATTTGATGGTCAGAGCTTGAATTTTGGAAAAGGTCTGATGATGCTGCCATTGATGTTTGTATTTTAATCTCTTTATTGAGGATTGTGTTTGAAGTTGTCTGATTTTGGCTTTTTTTTTTTTGTTATTATAGGTGGACAGGCATATCGTTGTGCATGTGCTGCTGACCGAACTGGACATGTTTTATTACATACTCTCTATGGCCAGTCTATGAAACATAATACCCAATTCTTTGTGGAATATTTTGCTTTGGATCTGTTAATGAACAGTGATGGTAAGTTATTATGCCATAACTGTGGTTTTGCTTGCTGGTTGATAATGCAGCATAATCGGCTACACAACTTTATGTTAAAAGACTAAGGGTGCTACTTGCCCATGCAAGGGCGTGGTCAACCCTTCCCTGCACCGCGCCCCCGCCTGACTGGGGGGCGGGGTTTTCACCCCAGCACCCCACCCCCCGCCCCCCGCCCACTCCAATAGTGCCCATGGCCGATTGGGCCCAAAAACTATTTCTAGGCCGAAAAGTGAGCAAAAACACATTTTTGGACCCAAATTGTAAATTTAAATTTGTAAATATGACCATAATTTAAAAACTAATGACATAGTTTTTAAATTTGTTAGTGTATATTATTTGTAAGTTAATGTAGCCTAATGTGGCCTATATATAGGAGACCAAGGCAATACAAGAATGTGGGACTCTTGTATTGCCTTGGCCTCCTATATAAAGGCTATATTACGCTACATTGTAACTTGCACAATGTATTAAGTAAAAACTATACTTCATACATATGACTATATTTATATATAGTAAAACTAATAACATATATTTATAAATATGTATATATATTTATATAAAATATATATAAGTAGCGGGGCAGGGCTCCGCTGGGGCCAGCCCGCCCCCCGCCGCATGGGCAAGTAGGGATGCCCGCCCCACCATGCGGGGGTGGGAAGGATGGGGGCGGGGTAGCGGGGACCTGCTGCCCAACCCTAATTCTTTTTAGTAAATGTTGCCAGTGTCCCATTCCAGCTGCATCCACTGCAAGCCTTTCTCATTCTCACTGACAAAATATACAGATATTTTCTTCTGACAGACCCATGCTCCCCACATTAGGTTTCTCCACTCACTATGTCCTAGCTTAGGGACTAACCGACAAGGGATTATTTAATGTTGCCTGAGATGACTTTCTGTCAGCACTTTGTTTGATCTTTACTTGTCAATGATCCTTTAGATGTTGTCTCTTTCTTTGCCTCATAGTGATATGTTCAGTTGCATAAACTTTCAGGAATTACTTTTTTTTTCCTGGCCACATTGCATTTATAGGAACCCTGATGAAAGAGAATCTTCTTTTTATGAGAAGGCTTTTTTATTTATTGTGCGGTACATCCAGGTAGCTGCCAAGGAGTAATCGCGTTAAATATGGAGGATGGTACATTGCATAGATTTTGTTCCGGTTCTACAATTCTGGCTACAGGGGTACGATAATCGTTACCTTCTTTCCTCTCTGGGTAGTTGTTAATGAAACTCTTGTTTTAGTTGAGCAAAAGTATCCATATGTGGCATGTTTCTCTTAGGGTTATGGTAGAGCATACTTTTCTGCAACTTCGGCTCATACATGTACTGGAGATGGCAATGCCATGGTTGCACGTGCTGGGCCCCCACTCGAGGTTTTTCTTCTCTCTCCCCAATATTCAATTTCTCTGTTGACTTGTCTTATTATTTATATGCATATATAATTCCTTTGTTGATTATATTCCTCCCACAGGATTTAGAGTTTGTGCAGTTTCACCCAACAGGTATATATGGTGCTGGTTGCGTCATCACTGAAGGTTCGTACTTACCTAGTTATTTTGGAGGTCCAGGATTGCATTTAGTTGCTTAATCTGTAGTCTCTAGTGTCCTTATATGGTTTCAACTGCAGTGATCTTGCTTTTATTTAATAAATGATCTTTCTTAAAATATTTTTTTTGATATGTTTAGTTGCATATTGTAGGATCCCGTGGTGAAGGTGGTATTCTTAGGAACAGTGAAGGTGAACGTTTTATGGAACGATATGTGCCTACGGCAAAGGATCTTGCTTCAAGAGATGTTGTTTCCAGGTCTATGACAATGGAAATCCAGGAGGGTCGTGGTGTAGGTATGACATGCTCCTATATATGTTTTCATCCTCATGCATTGTCTGTGTCCAGGAATGGAAAATATAGGTCTTATGGCTGTTAGTGAATTCTAAAATTTTATTTCTGGCCATTATCCTGATAATATCGATGTAGGATATATGCAGAATGTTTATGTATTTGTGCATGCATATTTTGTGCATATATTTTATGCACCCAATCATAAATTTTATGGAAAATATTATGTTTTGAGCGTAACCTGTATAAAACTGATAAGGAGCAATTACCAGCTCAGTTGTAAAATTTCTATACCTTGTTTCAAATTTCAAGTTTCGATAGAACTATGATTTTAATTGTCTACAGGACCTTTGAAGGACCATATATATCTCCATTTGAATCACTTGCCCCCCGAAGTACTTAAGGAGAGACTTCCTGGTATCTCTGAAACAGCTGCAATATTTGCTGGTGTCGATGTTACAAAGGAGCCCATTCCTGTTTTGCCTACTGTGCATTATAACATGGGAGGAATCCCCACTAATTACCGCGGTGAGGTATCATTTATGATATAATATTAACTTTGCTGAGATATTGGTGTTCAATATTAAGTTGATTCTCATATTTAAGGAATTGGAAGAGCCAATTTTCTTAGTTCCTTAGAAGTTTTATTGGAAAGTGGAAGAAAGGATGAAGCCCAAGTACATGTATCCCCTTAGTAATACATTTCCTCTGCCTTTGATTCTATCTCTCACTGACTTCATAGTAGTGCAATCCCTAATATGGGCACAACCTAGGCCATAACAAACAAAATAACACTGTTGTAATGAGATATTTCAAAATCTAGTGGTTTATGAGGCTAACTTTGATGCTTAAATCACTTATAAAAAAAAATTTTTGATGCTTAAAATCAGTCACTAATAAATCTTGTGTTTATACCTCTATTAAATTACCCTAGTGCCTAGTTCTTCTATTCTAAGTATACTTTATTATTATCAATCTGCTATTCATTCCTCAGGTAGTTACTGTTAAAGGTGATGACCCCAATGCAGTAGTTCCGGGATTGATGGCTGCCGGAGAGGCAGCATGTGCATCAGTTCATGGTGCCAATAGTCTTGGTGCAAATTCCCTTCTGGACATTGTTGTTTTTGGACGAGCATGTGCAAACACAGTTATTGAGATTCAGAGACCAGGCTAGTTTATTTTGATGTTGCTTTGGAGACTTGATTATGAAATATGTATGGGAAACTAAAGATACCTCCACTTGAAATTTTGTAGGGGAGAAACAAAAACCTTTGGAGAAGGATGCCGGTGAGAAGACTATTGAGTGGCTGGACAAAATAAGGAATTCAAATGGCTCAATGCCAACTTCAAAAATTCGGTTGAATATGCAACGAATAATGCAAAATAATGCAGCTGTGTTTCGTACACAGGAAACATTAGAAGAAGGTATTTTGCATGTTGTAGTTTGTCTTTTTACTTTTTTTCTGTTTTTCTTCTGCTTAACTTGTAGTCCGTACTCGAAACCCAACCCTACAGAAATTGAGTTTTCCTTGCAGAAATATTTACACAGCTTTGGAAACAAATACTACTATGAAACCATCTAATTAACCTTAATAATGAGCATCTTTTACCATCTTCTTTCTCTTTTGCCTCCACAGGTTGTCAATTGATTGACAAGGCATGGGAGAGCTTTCATGATGTTAAATTGAAGGATCGGAGTTTAATATGGTAAATTATGGGGATCACGCTCTCCATGATTGAAAAACATGATACAAATTCTTAATTTTGTGAGCTTAAATTAAAAAATCTTTCGACAGGAACTCAGACTTGATAGAGACTATTGAGTTGGAAAACCTTTTGATAAATGCTTGCATCACGATGCATTCTGCTGAAGCCAGGAAAGAGAGCAGAGGGGCACATGCTCGTGAAGATTTTTCAGTTAGTCTTCTTTATTTTAAAGTAAATGATTTCTCTTTCATGTTAGTTTCTGTATAATGAATCAAGTTGCTTTGGTTTTGCAGAAAAGAGTTGATGAGAACTGGATGAAACACACGTTGGGGTAAGTCATTTTATCACCCCACCTGAATTAATTCCTTTGGCTTGAGATCATGGATGTAGATTGCCATTGTTGAAGTAGAATTCGACAGAGTTTTTTGAGTGGTGTGGTGTGGTGTGGTGTGGTGTCGCAGTTGAGTCTTTACAGAGTTCTGTCGGATAACTAACATGTGATCTGAACTTTGAAAGCGAATTGGGTGGTTTATTTTATGGTGGAGGGATAAATTCCCACCTTTCGGCACCTGTATCCTCGAAAAGTGGTAATTGACAGGAAAGGAGAATGTCTTAATTAATCTTCTGGCAATACCCAAAATGCCCCTAACATGAGGGTACAATGGCCAAGGAAATAGTAGTAATAGTAATTAATCCTGTCAATTTTCCCTTTTAAACACAGGGGAGAAATTATATATCCTTCCCTCTCCTAAACTCCACCAAACATACGGTTTTGTGGATGGAATAAACACCTAGCAACCTTTTTTTATTTTTTGGTGGGGGGCTGATATATGGATTCGAGAAGTTAAGAATTGAAGTTCAATACATGTTAATGGAGTTTTATTACTTACTAAAAAAGCATGTTGATAAAGGAGGATTTATTGCGATAGCAACTGCAATATTGGTTTGTTCTGAAGAATATGCAGATCTGTGATGAACATGCTTAGTTTGTTTGGTCAATCAAGTGGCATCCAGACATGGTAGAAGGTAGCTACTCCAATTTTTTGAAGTGGCAGATGTTGAGATGGTAGTATTTTCATGTTTTGTGGTGTTGCAAAAAATTCCGTCCATATCTTATTAACTTACTTTTTTCCTTGATCATCTGTTTAAGGCCGGGCTTTTCCCATTTGAGGATGATCAGTAATGTCAGTGCAATCACTTTATTTATGTTAATTGCTCGTTATTGAGTGTTAAATATCTTTAAGATCATTGTGTATCCTGATCTTTTATATACGTCTATTATAGCCAGTTGAAAGAGCAAACAAGCCATGATATTCCTATCTTCGTGACATATATGAACAGAGTTGCCTCATCCATAATCATCTGTATTCATCAACTGTTGTAATTCAATATACTCATTGGCCATGCATCCATCACATTACCTCCTGTTTACTGTCTGCAATCAATTCATGTAGTCCCCAGCTGCGACCTTTGATATAGAAACAATGGTCAATCCATTTGTGTTCAGTATTGGAGAATATTTTACTATGATTATTGATATTTGGGGAAAGTTCATTTTGCTTCTACAAACTACCACCATTTTTGCAATTTTGGCAATAGACGCCAATTGTTGTGTTTTTGTGCGAAATGTACTTTTCCCCTTTGATATTAATATTGTCCTTTATTTTGGTAGGAATTTCATTCTGCTTCTAATTTGTTTGTTATCTCAAATGTGCTTCATTTTGGTCTGTAGATATTGGGAGAAGGAAAAGGTCAGGCTAGATTACAGGCCAGTTCACCTTTACACATTAGATGATGAGATAGAGCCATTCCCACCAAAAGCTCGTGTATATTGATACATTGGCTCCAAAAATGTGCATGGATGGTATTATGCCCCCCGAGGTACAAGTGGATCATGTAATAAATCTATGTAGGCAGAGAGAGCATTTTGGCAATGATTGTGCATTAATGGAGTTTGAAATGATCATTATACATTAAATCGGAGTCCTGTTTATTTTGTATTGGCAACAGAGGATGAGAGTTTCTTATTGACAATTAATTAATTGTATGCTCTGTAGAGCTCGCCGGATCCATAGAATGATAGTGTTTCTGCCGAGAGTGTACGACATGTAGTCGCGGCTGAAGAGTAAAGTTCTATAGAATTCTTTGTTATTGTTTACAATATGTTGCATAAAATATGATGCTTGCAGTAGTATGTGGTTTTTGTTTTTTGTGTTCTTCTTTTTGGCTGCATGCATTTTATTAATTAAATGATTTATCGTTCTTATATATTTTATTATAAAACAAGGAAAAAAAAAAAAACAATCTTTGGATCAAACCTAAAGCCTAAATTGAAAGGGTTTGGCCAATGCTGAAATGGTTTAGAGCACTGTTATTGGCTAGGCTAATGCCTAGTCAAATTTGACTAATTTTTATTAAAGTGGTTTGCATTGGAGTGATCAAAACTCTAATACTCTTAACTTTTGAGTAACAAAAAGTCAAACCATTCTCTAAATTTATAATTCTACCGTTCATCTCTAAAATAATTTTTTAGTTTAAAAATATTCTCCAAGTTCTATTGTTTTAAAGTTTTACTGTTCAATTCACCTTTTCCTCTTTTTTTTTTTCTTTCTATAGTTGCAGTGTATTTGTTGGATAATTAAGTTGAAGAAAAAAATAGTTAAAAAATAATCATTTAAAAAAAAAATTAAGTTATTAATTAATATACGAAATGTATTTGCAAAATATATAAAAAAATTATTATTATTAAAATATATAATATTATATTATTATTTTGACTTTGAAATGGATAGTCCAATGTGGATTAATATCTCCAATGACTTTGGCTTTAGTCAAAACCTTCACTTTTAGTCAAATTTTAAGTCTCATTTGGAACTTAAATTGAATTAAGATCAAATCAGTTCAGTCTAATTTTAAACTGAATCTAACATCCAAAGATTTCAAATACCAGATTCTCAAATTACTGAACTCATCTCAACTCAAAATCTCTTTACACATAGATCCACAACTTTTTTCAACTTCCTATAAATATATCTAAACTCATTTTAACATTCAAACACTATGAACCCACAACCTTAGGCCCGGTTTGGATATTGAGTTGAATTATTTATGAATAGTAATTAGTTGAGATGGTGGAGTGAATTTTGTGAGATCTACCTAAAATGAGTTTAAATGTGTTTGGATGTTAAGATGAGTTTATATATATTTATGATAAGTTAAAAAAGGTTGTGAATCCCACGTATAAAAATGTGTTGAGTTGAAAAATGTTGTGGATTCCATATGTAAAGAGATTTGAGTTGAGATGAATTTAATAATTTGAAAATTGAATATTTCGATACTAGATTTCGCTTAAAATTAGATTAAATTAAGTTTCAAACGTGGCACTTGATCTAAAGATCCCTAACCTAATAACTCCAGTTGTAACATTTCATATGACCTGAAACTAGGTTTTTTAAATGAAGAATTCTATTCATAAATTATTATTCACTTTTACATTTCATACTTATTATTTTTTTTATTATAAGATATGTGAGTATTTTTTATAAAATGTGAAGTGTGAAATATTAAATAGTGAGTTATGAAAAGAATTTGAGTCGGGCTACTCTACCGTCTAGAATAGCCCGCTCAAGTTTATCTCTTGTTGTGTTTTTTCTTCTTTTTTTTTTCATATTTTTCATATTTTTTTAATATATTTTAATATATTTAAAAAATAAAAAAATATTTTAATACACTTAAAATTACCTTCTTAATTACTAAATAAAAAAATTAAAATTTTTTTTTTTTTTTATTAAGCGGTTAACTTAAACGGTACAATTGGGAGGGTAATTTAGTTTTTTTCAAACAATTTTTTTAAAAATAATTTAAAGTAGGAAAACGTCGAGAAGTAAGGTACCCCTCTGGTCGCGAGCTATGACGCATTGGACACTAGTAAAACGACGTGTCAATGAGTAACAGACTCGTAGGCATGGAAGTGGGGTCCGCTACTCGTTATGTACCGAGGATCTCTATCAGAGCTGGAGGAGTTTGGTGCCGCCGAGTTTCGGTTTAGTAGTCGTTTGGGTCCTGGGAGCCACGTCATACGGTTAATGAGGCAATTTTTTTAAAATTATTTATAATTTTTTATTCACAATTTATATAAAAATATATTTAATAAAAAAAATTAAAAAAAGATAGAATGTAGAATGCGGAGCTGAGAAAGAGGTGTAGGGAACGCTCGAGATGTACTTTCAGTATTTTATAAATGAGAATAAAAACTAATTTCTTGCTTTAAAAAATTTAAAATACTCAATTCCTAGAAAAGAATTTTTTTTAATAATTTAAAAAAAAAAGTCATTTTCAGTTTGGACATCTTGCATGTACGTATTTGTGATAGGTTTACTATTCTATTATTATTTATCTACTACCTAAGTTTATTTTAATTTTTTTATCATTTTTTTAAAATATTTTTTTAACCTCTTTAATCACTAAAAAAATTAAAAAAATATATAATTTTACTAATACTTACTTTCTTAATCATTAAGTAAAATAAAAATTTTAAAAAAATCAAATATAAATTAGATAATAAATAAATAATAATAAAATAATAACCCTATCATTATTCATTTGGTGAAATTGTCTATAGATCATTCAGAAGTAATATTCATCTTAAATTTTTAGAATTTTTCTATATTAACAAAATAGTAATGTTACGTACAAGTTTTAATTAGACAAATTTCATACAAGCTTTTTATAAAAATGTAGATCTTATTAATAAATAATAATTTTTTTTATAATCTTTTTAAGTAGAGTCTATTTTTTTATAAAAACTTGTATGAAATTTGTGTAATTAGGATTTGTATAAATTATTTCTCTAGACAAAAAGCTCAATTAATTGACACATGGAACGTTGTTTCTAATAGTAACTGTATCACTAGTACTCTTATGTACGGTAACGCCGCAACGGTCGTTAATTTAGCAGAAGTAGACTAGAGTAGACTAGGGCTAATTTCACACGTCCAGATAATTATCAGCCTTATTTCTCTGTTTCAATATTTTTCTTTTTCTAAAAAATCGCAAAAGTCTGGAAGCTCAGCTCTCTATCTATCCTCTTTGGGAAGGGGATTTTTATCAGCGCTGCTCTTGTCCTTCTCACCGCCTTCTTCAGCTTTTGTTCGTTCTTTCGACCTACTCCACTTTTTTCACTCTCCGTCTGTCTCTCTTCTTTTGACCGTGAATACTCGCAAAACACTCGCTCTCTTGCTGATCTTTCTGGGGGTAATGCGAGTGCAGTTTCTTTCCGGCGAGATTTGGCCGTAGAATGGCATACATGTGTACGGACAGCGGCAACCTCATGGCAATTGCTCAGCAAGTCATCAACCAGAAACAACAGCGAGAGGAACAACAGCACCATGCTCACCACCACCAGCAACAACAACAGCTCGTGGGCGTCAATCCCCTCTCCCTGAATCCATGGACAAATGGTACTCACCACACCTTGTCCGGGTCTCCGAGTTCGGGTTTTGGCCTCACTAGTTCCGGGTTACCCGACCAGTTTCACGTCAGCGGCGGACCAGATTCTGTCGAGCCAGGGTTTCAGTTTCCCAACTTGGAGCATCACTCAACCGGGTTTAGGTTTGCGGATTTTGGCGGTGGTGCGGGTGGTGAGTTCGACTCCGACGAGTGGATGGACAGCTTAATGGGCGGTGGGGATTCAACGGATAGTTCCAATCTGCCCTCCGGGTACGAAGCATGGCAGAGCAATGCCGATTATGGAATCTACGGTTCCGATCCGTTTGCCAACCGCTCCAGTCGACTCAGCGTCGCTTGCGGTCCTCCGTCCGACCTCAACCGATTCGTCTTCCCAGATACTCAGAAGAGTCCTACTCCAAACCCTTCTCCTCAACCCCAGGTCCCCTCGTGGACACCACCACCATCACCACCACCGCCGTCATCTCCACCGGCGATAATTAAGGAAGCCAAGCCGCCGAACACTGCACTGCAGAGCCCACACAGGAACGACATCGGTGGTGTCTCATCTAGCCACTCGCCGGAAGTCGAGTCTGCACGGCCTCTTCTCAAAAAGCTCCTCGACTGTGCTAGACTAGCCGATTCGGAACCTGGTCGTGCTGTGAAATCACTTATTGGACTCGGAAAATTAGTGTCCGAGCGTGGAGATCCAACCGAGAGGGTAGCCTATCACTTCTATCAGGCGCTATGTGGCAGGTTGTCTGTTCAAACTGAGAAAAGCTCGACTGTCACTGAAGAAGAGAGCGCGTCCGAGGATTTCACACTGACTTACAAATCTCTTAACGATGCGTGCCCATACTCGAAGTTTGCACATTTAACAGCAAACCAAGCAATCCTTGAAGCTACAGACGGGGCAACCAAGATTCATATAGTAGATTTCGGCATCGCTCAAGGGGTTCAATGGGCAGCGCTTCTACAAGCTCTGGCGAGCCGTTCCACAGGAAAGCCCACTACGATTCGCATCTCAGGCATACCCGCCCCGGCCCTCGGTAAATCTCCGGCTGCTTCCCTATTCGCAACCGGAAACCGGCTACGCGAGTTTGCTGATATCCTCAAGATGAATTTCTTGTTCGAGCCTGTCCTGACCCCGATTGAGGAGCTCGACGAGTCAAGCTTCCGAGTCCAGCCGGATGAGGTCTTGGCAGTAAACTTCATGCTTCAGCTATACAATTTGTTAGAAGAAACTCCCGTCGCCGTAGAAACGGCTCTCCGGCTGGCCAAGTCGCTGAGTCCAAAAATTGTTACGTTGGGGGAATACGAAGTCAGTTTAAACGGTGTCGGGTTCTTTCAGCGGTTCAAGAACGCGTCGAGGTTCTACTCGGCCTTGTTCGAATCGCTGGAGCCCAACTTGACCCGAGACTCCCCCGAGAGGCTCCAAGTGGAGAGACAGTTACTTGGCCGTCGAATCGCAGGTGTAATTGGAGCGGAGGAGCCGGGAAGCAGCAAGAGAGAACGTATGGAGGACAAAGAGCACTGGAGGATTTTGATGGAAAGTTGTGGTTTTGAGCCTGTAGCCCTCAGCCATTACGCAGTGAGTCAGGCTAACATCCTCTTATGGAAATACAATTACAGTTCCTCGTATTCTCTAATCGAATCTACGCCTGGGTTTTTCTCTCTGGCATGGAACCAAGTCCCACTTCTGACTGTTTCTTCATGGCGTTGATGGGTTTGTTCTCAGCTCGAATCTCTTTTCTCCGATGCGGGAATTAATGTTTTGACGATCGCGTCGTGGAAATTAGTTGTGCTTAGTAAAATTGCAGGCAGTCTTGGTTGCAATCCACTGGCAATTGGCATTAAAATGCTGAATTTCCAAAATCTTAGAATTTCTTGGGCCAGAACCTGTTGTTAATTTTGCGGTTTGTGCTGATCCTTATTTGTTTTTGGATTTTGAGAGGGCTTTATTAGGAACAGAATTTTCTACATATATATTTCTGTTACAAACATTGTCTATATATATCTAATCTCGATCAAGATATCTCTTTGAAAATCTTCAGAATTTATATTAATGGTAGATGTTGAACTGATTTTATTAACGTTATAATGTTGAAAATCCACATTAAATACTAAGATGGAAATTTTGTAAATAATAATAAGATAGTTTATAGATAGTAGTAAGATAATTTGAATTAAGTATTTCTTGGATTTTGGAAAAGAAGAGATAAAAAGTTGAATAAAAAATATTATAAAATTATAATATTATTTTTGTTTGGGAATTTGAAAATTTTGATTTTTTTTTTTAGTTTGAAAGATTGAAAAAGTTGTAATGATTAATTTAAAAATTTTGTATTTAAATTATGTTTGGGAAGGAGATAGAATGAGATGAGATGAAAATTTTGAGATGAGATCTATTTCCGAACAAGCCCTTAATCTATCTGTGTGTTTGTTTTTGCTTGGCTCTTGATTTTCAAGTTTTAGAATATCTCGTTCGATCATTGCCAAATTTTGAAGTTTCCTACTTTGAAGTAACTTTTTTTCTTCTTGGCAAAATAGCAGCACAAGTCTTCATGCGATGCAACTTGTTTTGAACGTTAATAGAGTTTCTTGCTTGGTTGGAACTTGGAGTTAATTGCTGCTTTTAAACTTTTGCACGAAGCATGAAGTTCATTTTATACATATTTTGATGCTTTGTATTTGAAATTTAAGTTGATGGACATATTTTATGTATTTTGATGCATAGATCATGAAGAAAAAAACTATAAAATATTTTTAAAAAAATAAGTATAAAAATATATGCATTAAAAAGTACATAAAAATAAGAATATTATGTTAGTGTAAAGAATGGGATAGCTAATTCAACAGGAAACTTCTGAGTGGGTAGCTAAAACCAAAATGTGTCATATTCGCGAAATTTTACCTAAACCAATGTTATATGTAGTTATGCGATTATGGTTGATGTCTAGTGGAAAGGGGTTTTCGCACTCAACTGGGCCTGGCCCAAGCCCATCGCACCTAGGGCTGGATCTCCAACTGGGGAAGGTTAGACAAAGCTAGGGGCCTAAGAAAGGGAAAATGAGCAGAAGACTCCTCAATCACTGAGCATTAATGAGCCGGGAGGCAGACAGGCCGAGATCCTATTCCCTATAAGATTGACCACATTGAATGTAACTAGGAGTGGTTAGCCTCGAGTTTGGATCCCTGCAACCGACAGGAACAACCACATTAAATATAACGTCACGACATCCAAATAAGAGATGACTGTTGTAACCGCCAAGAAACTCCCAAGGAAGCGGCTATAAAAGGAAGAGGGCTAGCAACGGGTGTGGGGTTACAAACACCTGGTATCCATCTCCATCTTCCATTTTCTCCGAAGTTCGGTCTTTACCTTCTCATCCATTATGTTATTCTCTCTACGACATTAACTTTGTCATTGGAGGAGACACAACAGCTCACGCCATCTTTTATTCCTTCGTCTTTGCAGGCCTGGGAGACTTGTTGCTGTATGACGGCTACAGAACACGCATCAACATCTTTCACACTTATTAAGTAGTTCAATATATAGCATTAGTCTACAAAACATGAAGATAAGGTATATAGTTAAGAATAATTTTACATATAACCGTAAAGTGATGTTGTGATCATATGCGGAAAGGCCAGACCTCCAATAACACGGAATTTTTTGCACACATCATGAGGTGCCCCCTTACCACGTACGTGGACTGTGTAATACTAGTTTCTGAATCTTCAAGGCTGTCATTATTAGAACAATTTTATAACATAATTTATAAAAGTAATATAAAATATAAAATAACTTCAATTTAAAATATAATTATATAAAATAATTATAATAAAAAATCGCAGGCATGTAAGAGAGCTGGTCCTACTGCCTTTGGTGCCAATCGTATTTTTCAAGTCTTATGGGTCTATTTTCCTCCCACTGTGGTTTTAATTATGAATAATTTTATTTATCATTTCTATGTCACAAATCATATTAAACAAACATATGAGATACGAAGAGTAAAAGAATTTAATTAATTTAATAAAAATAAAATAATAAAATATTTAAAATATATATAATAAATAGAAAAAACTAATTAATGTTTGTACCTTTCTGGCTACACCTATAGTCAAGTTCTCTCTCTCACACACAGGTAAATGGAGTCAGAGAAGCCATGCATGCCAGGCTTCTTTCAGGTTTATATGGGCAGTGTGCATGACAGGGATATCAGTGGACTACATGATATTTGCCGTTTACGGCCCGGGTACTGATTGTGACCTTCATGATCACGGTAAAATGCACAATCGAGTACTTTTGAAATTTTATTTGAGAGGGTCCCATACAACGAAGAATGCACTTTCCGAGGTTTGGTATGCATCTATTTCGTCGTTACCACGAGCCTTCCCTCCCGGCCGGTCCGCCCTTTCCTTTCCTTGTTCTAAACTGCAATCATTTTGTTAGCAATGTGTTACACACACCTTCTCACCCAATGGCCTAAAGGAGAGAAAAGACGAGTATATTTCTTATAAAATACGGGAGTAAAGTTTTTTGTACCTTAGAAAGTGGCCATTGATAGATCAGGTCCCCTTCTAAGTGGTTCGGCTATTTATGTCTAATAAACAGCCCTCTTATTAGAAGCAGCCACGTCATAATTTACACTACAAACAAAATAGTTGCAGCCACACAAGAGTCCTGCTCCTTTCAGACCTCACTCTCTCCCCCAAGCTCACTTCGCCCACCAAGACACGATCGTTGGAGGTGTCACTCTCTATTTTGATTTCAGAAACTAATCCAATGAAAAAGCTCCTTTGCAATATTAATCTTAGTATTTTATTATTTAAAAAAAATTTTTTTTTACTTGAGATTGTGATTTTATTTGAGTGGAATTCTTCCTTCTGTTGGATTTCCTAATGAAATAATCTTCCCAACCTCCTACTATTCACCACACTCCACACTCCACTTTTTTTTTTAATTTTTTTTTATCAAATATTTTTTATATGAATAGTGAATAAAAAATTTGAAATATTTAAAAAAAAATAAATTCAAAAAAAAATTTAAAAAAAATATTAAAAAATATTAAAAAGTATGGAGTGTGGAGTGTGGGTGAATAGTAGGAGGTTGTGTAGCATTTCTCCTTCCTAATTGGTAACAGATTCGAGTGCCAAAAACCCTCACTTATAAATCCTCTCTTTCGTCCACAAAATTTTCTCCTTCATACCGACAAAGCCCTCGCAACCAGAGGGCCCCATCGCATAGTGAAATCGATTTCCCTACACAGATAGCCCAAGACACCATTTTTCCTCAACAAGAGATAACCAACTCGCTGCAAACCATCACAGAACCAACCACAGAGGACGACGACGGTAAGTCTTCCTTCCCTTTACGAT
This sequence comes from Cyclocarya paliurus, assembly GCA_029856935.1. NCBI lineage: Eukaryota > Viridiplantae > Streptophyta > Magnoliopsida > Fagales > Juglandaceae > Cyclocarya > Cyclocarya paliurus. The sequence continues at coordinate 30,176,972 of CM056954.1, read as the reverse complement.
GTCTTGATCATATGTTGATCCTCTGGTATATTTCCCAACTAGCAGTAACAAATTTTGTATGGCATTTGCGTCTCCGCCATAGAGTGAACTGGAAAACCACCCAGGCTGTTGAGAACTCGTTGACCAGGCAACCCCCCATCACCTCGCGCTATTCCGGTGAGCCCTGTCGAGATTTCTTCTTTTCGTTGATTTCTCAGTTTAATAGTTCTCTCTCACTCTCTGAACTTTGCCACCACGCACAGAGAAGGTGAGAGACGGCCTGAAGTTTTCGGATTGAGTGAGAGAGTAGAGAGAATCTGGGTTTTTTTTTATGAAAACAAAGGTGAACGAAAAATGAAAGGCAAAGCCAGTTATCGGGTGAGATGCGGTCACATGAAAATAAAGATGAAATGCGTACGTGTCTAAATATTATTGGTGGGCTGTTTTTAGGAGATTATAAGCCGATTCGGTCAGAAGGTTTTCTCTTAATAGATATTTAGAGAGCGGAAGAATTCCCCTTTCAAGCTTATAATTGCATGATCTTTTATTTGAAATTGGGTCAGAGTTCATTATTTGAATTTCCTTCTGTTTGCAGTTTATCTTATCTTAAGGAAGCGATTCGGACCCCTTAGCTACTAAGAGTTTGTTGAGTCCTTTATCCCGTGTATGACAGAGGTTGTTATCGTGGTCCGTGATCTTCACGTGGTGTTCATCCAATGCTTAGTTGTCTGGGTTCAGCATTTGGGTTGCACGCCAGGCCCATCGGGCTTGTTAGGAAAAATTAAGCCCTTCCACATGCATTTCATTAATTCAGACAAAAGCAAATATACAAGAATATACATGAAGTAGCATTCTCCAAAGAAACATCTTATTATAATTAATACATATTTGAGAAATAAATAAACAGATAAAAAAGCCTTCGGATTAATAATGTGTCTTATGCCCATCTCTAAAATTTTGTACAAAATTTAATAGGTGAGCATTCAAAAAAAAAAAAAATTACAACACTGTAATTTTATTAATAACTCTCACTGAAGAGCAGTTTATGTAATAGTTAGAACTTGAGGAGTCATCCATCTTAAATGATTGTTTTAAACAATCCAATTGGCGGATCTTGTGCCATAAGAGCATTCGCATCGGCCTCGCTAAAACTCCTGAAAAGCCAAAATATGAACTTTGTGGTCTTTAAATGAGCTGCATTGGACTTGGTAAAACAGAAGAGTTGAAACTTTCAGCTACAGTAAAGCCATCGTATTCTTCATATATAGTGAGTTACCGTTAATCACCAAATCATTATTTTATTCTAAAATCACATCTTCTTAACCATGAATGAACTACTCTATATATATGTTTTCTTTTTATGAAATGTTTTGCTGAAGTTGGTGGAAACTGGTATGGACTTTCAATGTTGCTATTGAAATATATTGATACTGTTCTATGAATTGTTGGTGGAAATGGTGGAAATTTGTACTATTTTATGAATTGTTGGTGGAAATGAAGTTTTAATTGTTCCCAGTTGGGTCAAGTTTATTAATTAAATTATTAATTAACATATGGTTAGTGTAATTGCAACATATGAAAGAAAAAAATAAAAATAATATTATTAAAAAACTTATATTATATTATTATTTTGACGAATCTAATGGCTAATCCAATATTTATCATCTTTCTTTCTGGTCTCATTGATCTAGAACTCAAGCTTTTTATTGTTGCTTGATCTAGAACTCAAGTTTTTTATTGTTCCAGAAAAAGCTAACTCTACTCAATATGCAATATTCCATGAAACGTATCTATGTGGCTGTATGTTATTTCTATTGAGATATAAATTAAATAATAAAATTTAGCTTTTCTCATGATCTTATTTTTTTTGGTTAACTGCTGAGTTTACATAGTATTAGAACAGAGGTCTTGAGTTTGAATCCTTACTATACAATACTCTATTTCATTTAATTAAATATTTTACGTATTGTGCCCACTTACTAAGAGAGAGTTCGGCTAACACGTAAGAGGAAGTGTTGAGATATAAATTAAATCATAAAATCTACACATTCTCATAACCGAAAGAGAATCTCATACCCAATTAAAAAAATAGTACAACTAGTTAAGGACGTGATTTCCTTGATGGAAAAGACGAAACTAACTAGGTTTGAAATTGACTTAAATAATAATAATAATAAAAGCTTTGGCATATTAATTAGGGAAAACCGGAAACAAAAAAATGGGCAAAATAAGAACACTAGAATAGAGAGTGGAAATTATAGAGATATATATATCTAAAGCGAAAATTTATAATATTTATTAAAATTTTAATATTATTTAAAAAATTTATTCAAATAATTATAAATATTATAGCATTATTATTATTATTTTTATATCTATCTGTCTTTCCCATTTTTAAACTCCATAAAATATTAGGAATCTTGGGTGAAAAATATATTAATTATTTAATCCAACTTATTCTCTTTCTCAATTTGAATATAAGAAGTGTTTCATCTCATTATTATAATTTTTATAAATTTTTATATAAAATACAATAAATAATTTAATTTTTTTAAATTATAAAATAAAAATAATATTTTAATAATATTTTATTTAACTTTCAACTTATATTTTAACTCACTATCTAAATCCGCTTTGCTCATTTCTATATCAGCTTATTTTACCCTCTCATTTCATATGCATTCATCGCATCAAGTACAAAATGATGACATTTTGTCTAGAATTGGCTCGGCCAGAGGTATTATTACTTGAAACCGTTCACTTTTAAGGGACCCAGCAGGTCGTTTCGAATTCAAAGAGCCCCTGGCACAAATCGACAAAATTAAAAGTGCGAATTATATAAAAATAATTTTATAAATTAATATATTTTTATATAATTTATTTTAAAATAAAAATAATTTTTTAATTTAACTAACTACGTTAAGATACTTCGACAATTTATAAAATTAATTTTTAGGTAACCTGCGAGGCCACTGCTCTATTGCCCCCCAAAATAACTGCACAATTTTCTCAAGTAAAATCCAAAGACAGTTTACTTTAGTACGACGGGGCCTGCATGCAGCAGCTCTTCTCCATTTGTCGTAGCTTGTGAGAGCTTGGAGACTGACCACTCCAGGCCACAACATGCAGGTGATCGTGGCGTCACCATGAATGGAGCCTATCGGTAAGAGCGTATGGGAGTTAGAAACTGACATGACATCTGTACCGGAGAATTCTATGAACGCCGTACTTTCTTGAATGTTTTTGATGATGTCAATATAACGGTCAGTCGGTTTGTCTGTCTTCCTTTACTGAACGACAGCGTGGTCTTCCTTATGTTTTAAACGACGTGCCCCATTCAACTGTGGTATTCCGTACCGTAGGGTGTAGACTTCCTGAAGTTTTCTTCTATTTCTATTCGAGTTTATCAAATTAGGTAAAATGTTTTAGGTATTAAACACTCTTCAATTTTTAAAATTCTTAGTTAGAAAAATAAAAATAATGCATCGCCCCATTTAGATATAAAATAATTTCATTTTATCTCATCTTATTATTATAATTTTTTTAAAATTTTACACAAAATATAATAAATAATTCAATTTTTTTAAATTTTAAAATAATAATTATATTAAAAAATAATATTTTAACAATATTTTATTTAACTTTTAATTTTCATCTAAAACGATCTTATCTCATCTTATTATTCAAACGATATCATAGTATTATTATTGAGTCAAAATGATGGAGTTAAAGATTCAATGAGTAAACTGTTAATAAGTTATGAATTAGGTTACAGTATATATTTGTTATAAAATTAATTATAAGTATTATTTCAGAATTTAAAGTCTTGTTCATTGCTTTGAAAATAAATGAGATTGAAAAAATACATTTTTTTTACGTGAGTTTCAACTTTGTTAAATTTTTTTTTTAAATATTTACAATCCATAAAATTGTATAAATCTTGGAAATTATACTTTGAAATTAGGTGGGACACACCAGGCCAACAACGGTAATGCCTACAAACAACACCTGCGCGTTATATCAGATAAATGATATACAGTACTGACTTGCTTTAATTGTGAGGGATAAAGCTTAGTCGACTAAACAATTAAAAAGCGATATTATCATTTGATATTTGCTTAATGTTTATCCTGAAAAATGGCTGGCCAAACTTTATGAACACCGAAAATGATGAGAAAACTAAAAGTGATCCGATAAAGCCAATTATCAGCTTACAGCTCCAAGCTAGGCTAGCTGGAAAAGATACTTTCATTCTCGAAACTGAAGGTGTCTTTTGCTGTTTTTATGCAGGCTAGGGTCCAGCTTGCTTTTAAATGGTATGGTATTTCAAGCTTCAATCAATGTAATTTTTATGTATGAACTTTTAAGATTGAAGGGAAAATGTTTCGTTGCTGGGTCCTTTCCTTCCTAGAAGGGTAAGGTGAATGTCCTTTCTTTCTTTTAAAAAGGTAAGACAGTGGGTAGGGTTGTACTAAAAATAGCAGGGTAGAAGAATTACTTCCACAGATGAAGAATTACAATGATTGTGGAAAGGATTTACTTTGATAGAGGAAGAGAAAGAAGAAGTATCTTTCAAAGCTGAAGAAACAAGAAGGTCTGATGTTATAGGCCAAAATTGCTTGATAATACATATTCTTCTAGACCGAAACATCAATAAGGAAGCTTTCAAAATAACAGATTTCTTATAGAACTTCAGAAAGTAATAGATATAGAAAGGGTGCTTAATGGTAGACCATGGTCCTTTGATAAAAACCTTATCTGTATTCAAGACTTTTCTACCACCATTCCTCCTACTAAGCTGGTTTTTTACACATGAGCCTTTATGGATCCAATTACATGGTATGCCTTTGGCTACTATGAGCTTAGAAGGTGGGGAATGTATTGGTTCCACAGTAGGGGAGTATTGACAGTAGATGTAAATGAAGATGGAGTTGGCTGGGGTAAGTTCCTCAGAGTTAGAATCAATCTGGACATCACTAAACCTTTAGCTCAAGGAAGAATGATCAGAATTGATGGAAAAGTAATGTGGATTGAAATCACATATGAAAGACTACCTCTTTTCTATTTTCAGTGTGGAGTCATTAAACATGTGGATAGGGGTTGCACAATGGATAAAGCAAGGAAAAATTTAACTAGTAAGTCAAAATCTCAATATGGGCAATGGCTAAGGGCTTCATCAATCAATTTCAATGGTGCTGGAGATAAAAGATTTAGGGAAATGCTAATAAATCATACTCCTCAAGATTTGGGAGAAGGGGAAGCAAGTAAAGAAATCATTATTCAACAGCCTCAACTATTTTATCAGGACAATTCTCACTTGATTCAAAATCCAAGCCACACTAACGACATAGAATTCAGTCATATACAGATCTATAACAAGGTGGATGAAGTCCCTCACATGGAGCAAGCACAACAATCCATTGTCAATGACTTAAATAAGAACATGAGAGGAAAGGAAAAGGATACAGGAAAATCCAATATGGAAGAAGTGATAGTGGGTCCTAGCAGAACCTTGAGGCTATCTTCTGGAGTGCAGCTCAATAACTCGAAGCCGGTTAGTCAACCCGGTCCCACAAAAATATCTTCAATTGAAGTTGTTAAACCTGCAATTAATAAAGTTAGTTGGAAGAGAAGAGCAAGATAAGTAGGTTTGTTAAGAGCAACTATAGTGGAATCTATGGATACTATCTCCTATGAGTTAACTAGTAGAAAAAGAGAAAAACTAGAGGCAGAAAGCAGTGTTTAGATTACTGCAACCAAAAAACACAAAGAAATGCACCTTCCTCTTAAGAGCTTAAATCAAGAATCTATGGTGGAGGCTATTGAGTAGCCCCACCAACAAAAATGAGGTGCATAATCTGAAACTACTGAGGGCTTGAGAACCCTTGAACAGTTCGAGAGCTTCACTTAATGGTGAAGCAAAAGTGCCCACACACAATCTTCCTTATTGAGACTAAAAGTAAGAGGGAGAAAATGGAAAAAAAATAAGAAACAGGTTGGGTTTTGACATGAGTTTTGTAGTGGATAGCAGACGTTTCAGTGGAGGCCTTGCACTTTTGTGGAGTTCTAATGTACATATAGAATTGCACCCCTATACCAACTACCATATTTTAGTATCTGTTATTGATCCAGACAATGGAAAGAGTTAGCTACTCACTGCAACAAGAGAAGCAAGTTGGCAATTACTAAGGATGTTAAAACCAGCTGATAACAAACCTTGGTTATGCATGGGTGACTACAATGAAATCCTACAACAAAATGAAAAAGTTGGAGGTGCTTCAAGAACTTATTCTCAAATGGAATCATTTAGACAAGTTCTACATCAAACTGACTTGAGGGATATAGGATATAGAGGTCCTAAATACACATGGGCTAACAATAGAGATGGAGAAGCATTCATCAAAGAAAGGTTAGATCGAGTTTGTGGCAATTCTCAATGCAACAACTTATATCAAAACATCATTATTAATACAGTAGCAGCTTGTAACTTAGATCATCACTTTCTATTTATAAATCTAAATACTCAGAGTCAGTTTGCAAGAAGGAAGATAAAAGTATTTAGATATGAATACAATTGGGGACAAAAACTAGAATACCATGATTTAGTTTTAGTAGCTTGGAATGCAAACCTTACCATTGAAAAGACAATTGCAAAAGTGTCACACAATTTGATCAGGTGTAAGTTTAAACTTTGTAACTGGAGTAAGGGTTAGGAACTGGAAAATAAGAGAGTGGTTGAAGCAAACATAGCTAGAATGCATCACCTACAAGAGAGCAACATAGGATCAAATTTAGAAGAGATAAAATAGTTTCAGAAAGAGGTGAGCATGAATTTTGAGGAAAAAGAAGTCAGATGGAGATAAAGAACTAACAAAGATGGCTTAAAGAGGGGGATAAAAATACAAAATATTTTCACACGTGTTTCACAAAGGTGCAAATCAAACTATATTAGAAGTATTTAAGGGGAGAATGGCCATATTCACAACTCTCCTTAAGGGATCACCAAGGTTATGCTTGGTAGGTGAGATAAGATGAGAATTTTTAAAAATGTTGTGAATAGTGTTAAGATAAAAGTTTAAAATATTAATTTAAAATATTGAGATTTGAAAAAATTGAATTGTTTATAATATTTTGTATGGAAATTTGAAAAAGTTGTAATGATAATCGGGCAGGTCGGATTTTGAGCTTTTCCGCACAGGCCTAGTAGAGACAATCCTTGGTCTTGTCGTGCAGGAGCAACTTCCTCGTACCTTCGTCCTTGATGCAAAAATAATCATTATGAATATTAGTAAAGACATGCATGATTATTAGGTTTGAGTTTGTTAACTGAAATAAGTTATTTTTAATAGCACGATCAACACGAAACAATTGTTTAATTAAAGAGAAATTAAGCTTGATTGGGAAAGAGATAAATGAGAGGTACCACCGCAAATAATAATAAAAAAGAAGGTCTTATTGCAAAACCTTATTAGCAAACATAATTTCATTGGTAATAACTTATGGTTTTCAACCAATTCAAATTTTTGGGTTGTGCATCTGCAACGGTAAGGTACTTTCGTTTCCCTTATGGCATTTAGTATACATGCAGTGAAAAAGGTTCTCAGCCCGGTCGGCGACAGAGTTGCCCATGAAACATAGGCCAATATGATGGGGCCTTCGACTAGTCGTCACGACCCAAATATTGTAAAATGGAGAAAGAACCCATTTATCCACCACCTTTATTCATCATTTATTTATCAAATGATTGACTATTTAATAATAAATTTAATCATCTGATAAAATATAATAAAAAAAATTAACTTAAATATTCGGATTTGCACGGTTGCATGCACCCGCCACCAAATGGTCCAAATGTCACATTGCATGTCAAGGTGCATGTCCACAGCACCCACGTAACACTCGACACTCTTAAAACACGACTCTTATGCTATGACAATATTCCACGTGTCACGTTGTAGAACGAGGATTTTTGGTAGTTTGTGGAAATTAGACCCGGATTGGTCCCTTAGAATCGGACATCATTGCTGGACCGAGTCTTTTCTTTCTTAACTCGAAGATACCGCAGGTTGATTAGCATTCAGTTTTTTGGCACTTAATTTTAACCAATCGAAGCACTATAAAGATCCAAATTACGAGGCAAACGATGAATTGGGCTCTCAAATCAACTCGAACATACCCGCAGGCTACTTTGTTGTCAGCGTCGACTCCGCCTTATAACGTAAGCCGTAAAGCTTCTGGCATCAGATTCCGGAAGGTCACAACCATGGCTAGCAGCCAACTTGAGAGGAAGCATGACAAGGACACCTCCGGCCAGAACCCAAATGAGAAACTTGGGTTTGTGCTCTTGTTTTTTATTTATTTAGTACGTACAAGAACATTTGTTAGTTATAGTCTTGTGGGATAAAGTTAATATCTGTTGTTGATGTGTTTGAATTTGTGGTAATTCATGTGTCTGGAAAGGGACGTGATGTCTCATTCGTATGGCGAGGGGTATGCCACCAGATCGGATGAGGAAGGATTTGGAGGGATATATGGAGGGAAACAGTCTTTTCCACAGTCACACACCGAGCAGGGCAAGCATATCCACGAAAATCACCCTGGTAAATCACAACTACAATGCCGTAGGCTATTTAAATGAAAATGAATTTAAATTACGATACATGATCAGCTTTTGAATTTATAATGAATAGCATTTATCTATATATAATATCTTAACTTCATGATTAAAATTGTAACTAATAATATTATTGAAAATTTGTTTGTAATCTTTACTTATTTGTCAAGTAAATGACGCTCCCATTTAAATTTCCACAGCTTTGTTTGTAAATTTTCTGTTTCTTGTCTAAACTCTGATTTGCATCTCTGGAATTGTACCTGAAGCTTATGACAAGACGCAGGGAAGCGAAGTGAAGGAGAAGGAAAAGGCACGACACCAGACCAGCGCAAAATCGTAGACGTACGTGATTCGCCAATGGCTAATCACGTACGAGATAAGCTGTGAAGCTAATATCTCTCCTAATTTATTTTCATAGTCTATGCGGTAACCTTCCTCGGGAAGGTTTTGTTTTTGTTTTTTAATAATAAGTTCTGGTTTAATGACCGAAATACTAGCTAGCAATGTACGTTATTTCTTGCTGAGCAAACATCGTTCAAGAGATTGGTTGAATTGGCAGCTAGAACCTGCCTGCAATGAATTGTATGGACATCGAGAGCTTTATGAATTCGAACGGTAGCCCTTGTAGTTATTTGTCCATTTTAGCTATTTTTTTTTTAAAAGTGAGGTTAATTATTAAAAAATTAAGTTTTATTTTATATTTATCCACTTTTTCACTCTTTAAAAAAATAGAGCTTATTATTAAAAAATTAATTTTTTTAAATAAATTTAATATTTGGAAAGTTTTTTCAAAAAAAATATATAATGCTTATGACTACAAATATTATTATTTTTTTAACAGTATAAAGTGGTTGTAAAAGATGGGAGCATTTAGGCCTTATTTGATATATTTTGTTAAAAGTTAAATAAAATATTTGTTATAATATTATTTTTATTTTAAAATTTTAAAATTTTAAAATATTAAATTATTTCTTTTATTTTATATGGGATATAAGATGAGATAACTTGACTATGTGTAACCAAACCAGCTTTTAAGAAGATCCAAGAGTCTATAAAGGAAAAGGAAAAAGAAAACTGGACAAGGCTTGTGTTTTATAACGGTATATTATGGGACACGACTCATGTTCAATGAATCAAATTTTAACAAGAACTACGCTTAAAAACTACATACAAGGAGACGTTCCATGGGAATGCAAGATCCACTAATTTCTAGGCACGAGTTCGGACTAAAACTTTAAAAAATCTAAATCCTTTAAATTCAACTCTTTTTAATTATTAGTTTCGCTAAATATGCGAAAATAAACGTATATATGCCATAAAAAAATCTACCAAATTAGCCTGGTAACCCGGTGGGTGTGAGATTAGATTGTAAATCTCACATAGATAAAATCTAACAACATGCAAAAGATGATATTTGGGGAGCTACGAAGAGGTCTTCTCCTTCTCTGAAGGGTGAGGTGGTGTCTTTGCAATAACAAAAGAGTGTCTCTTGGACGTGGTCTGTAGAGGGACTATGGAGGAAGAAATACAACGATTGTGGGCTGGTTTCAGTCTCACAGAACAAGAAGAGCAAGAAGTGGTGATAGACAAGAGGGTGTTAGAGAAATTGCAGATCAAATGAGAGTCTTGTCTGTTAGCCTTGATCATAACAGATAAAGGGATTAATAAAGAGGCTTTTAGAACTACCATGCAAAGGTTATGGAAATCAGAAGGTTGGCTGCAATTCAAAGATGTGGGGGAAAATAGATTTTTACTAGAATTCCAACATGTTAGGGACAAGAAGAAAGTGCTGCATGGAAGACTATGGTCTTTTGATCAAATGCTGATAAGTTTTGAAAAATGTGATGGAACTACCCCTTTGTCAGAATAAAAGTTTATAATTTCGTTTCGTACCTGCTGGTACATTTGAAATATACCGTATCGGCCAGCCAGCCGATATAGAGAAGGGACGAGTTTTGTACCGGTCAGAATTTCGACCGTTTTAGCCTGTACCAGCCGATATTTCAGATTTCAGCCTTTACTTTTTTTTTTTTTTCATTTCTTCCTCATTTTTTGACCCTCAATTCAGACCAGACTATTTATAATTTATATATATAATTTATTCATATATAGGTTATTCCAAAACGGTATTCAAAACATTGGTCAGAACTCCTTTTCCATCATGAAGTTTTTTGGATTCAAGCTTATAACAGGCCACTAGCTTGCATGACTGAAGAGATTGGGGTACAAATAGGCTCTAGTGCAGGGAAAGTGCTGGAAGTAGAGGTGGATGAGAATGGTTTAGGCTGGAGAAAATTTGTACATATGAAGGTAGAGGTTGATATCTCTAAACCTTTATCTAGAGGAAGATTTTTTATGATAGAAAATAAGAAATTGTGGATACCTTTCAAGTATGAATGATTGCCATTGTTCTATCTCAAGTGTGGGGTAATCAAACAAATAAAGTCATGCAAAGGTTCTGATCGAGCTAATTCAAAAACTAATGGGATGTCTAAATTTGGATCATGGCTTTGTGCTAGTCAGTCAAAATTTGGCAGCCATTTTACTAGAAGATATGGAGGAGCAACCCAGTAGCCACCGCAACAGGAGTGGTGGAAACAATTAGCTGGTGGGGAGTCCAATGAGGAAAGTATGGGTGCTAAAGTTGAATTCCAGGGCCAGAAGGAGCAAATTAAGGAGGGGATCAAAGTTGACGGGGAGTAGATCTCTAACAATGTGGTAGACAATCTATCTCATTGGAAGGGGAGTGCCACCTGGAATGGAAAGCAGTGAAAATAGAGAATTCTCCTAAGGATGAGGGGATTGAGGAGAAGATTTTCGTAGATGGACATTGCTCCTTTAAGTCGACCTAGATTGAGGCAATTCATGATAAAGAGAGAGTGAACAATAGGGGGGAGTCTGATAAGGAAATGATGGGGCTATTAGTTATGGAAAGTACTGAGGTGGGAGGGGTTGACCCTTCTATGGGGGTCTATAGCTAGCCAAGCTCGTTCCTTGGACCAGTTTTTGGGCCAAAGTTGCAGACTCTAACCTAATCAAAGAAGCAATGGAAAAGAAGAGCTTGTGACCAAGGCTAAAAAAAAGAAGTATTTGAACTTGATGCAGTGGTTAAATGGGAATATAAGCCCTCAAAGGAAACAAAAGAGAGGACCCAAGTTGAGTGAGTTTGATGTACCTCAAGAGTTGGTGGTGGCTGCTTGGCAGCACCACCAACAACCATAAATTGCTTAGCTTGGAACTGCCGAAGGCTTGAGAACCCTCGGACAGTTTGTGAGTTTCACCATTGGGTGAAGAAAAAGATCCCAAAGTTAGTTTTCCTTATTGAACTAAAGTGGAATAAAAACAAAGTTAACACAATAAAAAAAGACTTAGGCTTTGAGCATTATTTTGTGGTGGAGATTAGAGGCCTTAATGGGGGCCTAGTCTTTATGTGGCATGCAGATTTGAATGTTAGTCTTGTTTCTTACCCTCACTGCCACATTTCTCTAAAGGTGGATGTCAAAGATGAGGGATTGGAATGGATAATGATTAGGTTTTATGGCCACCTTGAGACTAGAAAAAGGCACAGTAGTTGGGATTTATTGAGGGCATTAAAACCATTTAAATGGTTGGCTTGGATTTGCATGGGTGATTTTAACGAAATTCTACAGTAAAAGGAGAAATTTGGGATTGCAAGGAGACCATACAAACAAATGAAGGATTTCAGACTTGCAATCATTGATTTTGGTCTTAGTGACTTGGGATTTAGTGGAGACAAGTTTACCTGGAGCAACAATCGTGAGGGACCCCAATTTACTAAAGAAAGACTTGGCAGAGCTCTTGGCAACAATGCTTGGTACGACATCTTCTCTACTACTATTGTACAAACTGAGGCGGCTCAATGCTCTGATCATAAACCATTATTGATCTCAATAAACAATGGTCCACAGAGGGTTGTAAAGAGGGAAAGGCATTTCAGATATGAAGCAAAGTGGGTTGAAAGGGAGGAATGTTTCAAAGTGGTGGAGGAAGCTTGGGTGAGACAAGGGTTGACTCCAAACAAGCTGCATAATACCTCTGATAAGCTGAATTTGTGCAAAGCCAAACTGAAGGCATGGAGTAGAGTAATCTTTGGGCAGTCAAAGAAATTGATAGATACAAAATTGCAATTAAGAAGGGGGACCAGAACACTCAAATCAAGACTCTGTAAAGGGAGGTGGATAAGTTACTAGAAGAGGAAGATATCACTAGGAAACAAAGGGTAAAATAGAAATGGTTGAGAGAAGGTGATAAAAACACTAGTTTTTTCCACCAATGTGCAAACCAAAGAAGAAAAACTAATACTATCAAGAGAATTCTAAATGAAAGAGGCCAGGAATTCACAATAGTAGAGGAAATGGTGGAGAAATTTCAGCAATATTTTCAAGACCTTTTCTCCACTTCCAACCCAGTTGATATTGGTGAATGCCTGAGGAGTTTGCACCCACATGTCACTGAGGATATTAACAAAAAGCTCATGCAGAAATTCTCATCTCAAGAGATAAAGGAAGCTAATTTTTAGATGAATCCACTTAGCTCTCTAAGGCCTAATGGATTTCTGCTTGCATTTTATCAAAAACACTGGAAAACAATAGACAAAGAGGTATGTGATGCAGCTCTGTATATTCTGAATTCAAATGGTAGAATTGATGATGTTAATAAAAGTGACTGAGTTCAGATCCATCAGTTTGTGCAATGTCCTTTATAAAATTATCTCTAAAATCATTGCCAACAAGTTGAAGAAGATCCTTCCCAAGACTCAATCTACCTTTGTTCCTAGTAGATTGATTTCTGATAATATTATTTTGGCTTTCAAGGCTTTGCACACAATGGATACTATTATCAGTCAAGGAAGGACATATGGTTTTGAAATTAGACAATGAGTAAGGTCTATGATAGAATTGAGTGGGAGTTTTTAGAAACTATAATGTTAAAGATGGGCTTTGATCAGAGTTGGGTAAGGCTTGTTCTGCAATGCATTGAATCTGTGTCTTATTCCATAATTTTTAACGGAAGGCCTCAACATGCTTTCAAACTTTCAAGGTGTATTAGGCAAGGGAATCCTTTATCCCCTTACCTGTTTATATTATGTGCTGAATTGCTAAGTTCAAATTTGATGCAAGTAGAAAGGCAAAAAGCTATCACAGGAATATGCATTGCTAGGGGTAAATTTAGCATTACTCACATTTTCTTTGTAGACGATAACTTGTTATCTGTAAAGCTAATGTACATGAATGGAGCATACTGATCCACATTCTTAACCTATGTGAATGGGCTTCTGGTCATAAGTTGAATAAGGAAAAGACATCAGTATAGTTCAGCAAGAACACCCCAAGACAAGCCCAAGATCTGATACTCAGCATTGTAGGGGTGAGATCTTATGTGCAGTATGAGAGATACATTGGTTTACTTACAATGATTGGAAGGTCATGGGTGAATTCTTTCAAATGCATTTTGGAAAAGGTGAGAAGTAAGCTAAGCAGCAATAAAGTAAAAACTTTATCCTTAGTAGGCAAGGAAATTTTCATAAAAGCAGTGGTTCAAGCTCTACCTACTTTTAGTATAGGAGTTTTTAAGCTACCCTACAGTTTACTTAAGAGCATCAACAAAATGATTCAGAAATTATTGGTGGGGTTAGGAAGAGCAAAAGAGGAGGATACATTGGATTTCTTGGAATTCAATGGGACAAGCAAAGACAAAGGGAGGGCCAAGTTTCAGGGATTTAAGGAGTTTTAACATGGCTATGTTAGCTAAGCAAGGATGGAGACTATTGCAGTTCCCTGATTCTCTTTCTTCTCAGATGTTGAAATGGAAATATTTCCCAAGGGGCAGTTTTATGGAGGCAAAATGGGGAGCAATCCCTCTGATATTTGGAAAAGTATTATGGTTGCTAGACCTCTTTTGGAAGAAGGTAGTTGTTGGAGAATTAGCAATGGCAGAGAAGTTCAAATATGGAAGGATCGTTGGTTTCCTAAAGCTGCGTTTGGTTGCAAGACTCAGCTGAATTCAGTCTAATTTTAAGTCGAGTCTAGCATCCAAACACCTAACTTTCAAATTACTAATCTCATCTTAATTCAAAACCTCCTTACACATGGGACTCATAACATTTTTCAGCTTAAAATATTTTTATACGTGGGACTCACAACCTTTTCAACTTCTCATAAAAAGTACTAAACTCATCTTAACATCCAAACACAATTTAAACTCAGTTTAGATGAGCCTTATATAACTCCATCCACTACTCAATTCACTACTATTTATAAAGAACTAAGCTCAGCTCAACTCAAGTTAACATCTAAACGTAGCCTAAATCTTAAAACTATAAGATCCAAAGTCCTGTCAAAATTCTAGAAGAGGATGCAAAAGTGATGGAGCTGGTTGACTCTAATACTAAGCATTGGAAAGTGCCACTTATTTTTGAACCAGAAGAAGCTGAAATTATTAAAATAATGCCCCTTAGCAATTGTAATAGATCTGATAGAAGGGTATGGAAAGGCTCTGCTGATGGGAAATTCACAATGAGGAATGCTTATCACCTACACTATGAACTTATGGAGCAATCGAAGGGATAACTCTTAAGCAGTGCTGGTTTTTCATAGGTTTGGTCAACCATTTGGAAGATGAAGGTATCACCTACAACAAAGATGTTTTTGTGGAAAGCTTGCAAGGAAGGTTTGCCTACTATGCTGAATTTGCACAAGAGGAAAGTGACAGTGAAGCCTTTCTGTCCTATTTGCATCGAGGGTGTGTAATCAGTTACTCATGCACGATGGAGTTGTCCTGCTACTCAAGATATTTGGACCCAATGTTCAATAAAGTTACAAAAAGCCTCCCTCTCTAAGATTTTATTTCTGGATGTGATTGAAAACTTATGTAGTTGTTCAAAGATAGAGCTAATGGAGGAAATTGCAGTGGTTTCTAAGGGAATTTGGTATAGGAGAAATCTTATGGTGTTCCAAAATGATTTTAAACTTCCTAATATGATTGTGCAGCAAGCAAATGAGGATCTATTGTGGATGAAGAAACCTTGAACCCAACAGCAACAAAACACTAGCAACCCAACAATTGACAGGTGATTCCCTCTCCCTCATGATTTCTTTAAGATTAATTGGGATGCAGCAGTGGATAAGGTTAATAGCCATGTGGGAATTGGCATCATTGTGAGGGATGAGAAGGGTCTAGTGTTTGTTGCAATGAGATACAAGTTGGCTTTGTTTCCTGATCCTCTGTTGGCAGAAGCTGCTGGTGCAGTTAAGACAGTCAAATTTGGTCTACAACTGGGTCTCACTAGTATTTTATTGGAAGGTGATTCACTTCAGATTGTAAAAGCTATTCAAATGGAGGTTGAGTCATGGTCAGAAGTTGGATTTTTTGTTAGTGATACCAATGTTTCATTAAAATATGTTGTTCACTTGTCTGTCCAACATGTTAGCAGGAAATGTAACATAGTGGCTCACACACTTGCTAGAGATGCGATCTCTCTTTCTATTTCAAAAGTGATTATAGACATGGAGGAGGCTCCCTCATGTGTTACTCATTTGTTATGATTTGGTTATTATGAATGAAATTCATTTTCTTCTAAAAAATCTAACAACATGCAACAAATTAGCAAAGCCACCTAAAATTCTACATTGGAGATGGATGCTAATTGTCAAACTACCACTCCAACAAAAAAGTGCATTAATTTCTCAAACACACAAATAAAAATGATAATATTATAAGATAGTCATTTTCACCATAAAGAATTATTTTTAAGGACATTCAAAAATGTTATGGAGAACCTAACAGAATTAAAAAAATGTTATGGAAAACCTATCAGGCAAAAAGATAGGGAGTAACAAAATAATTTATTATTATGCATTTTATAAGAAAAAAACAAACCAATTTCATTATATTTGGTGAGGATTTCATAGTGTCGCTATTTAATAAGGTGTGCTCATTCAATATGATGCATCATAACAAAAATTCAGCCACGTTAAAAAATAAGAAATAATCTTTCCAACCTCCTACTATTCACCACACTCCACACTCCACCTTTTTTTTTTAATTTTTTTTTATCAAATATTTTTTATATGAATAGTGAATAAAAAATTTGAAATATTTAAAAAAAATAAATTCAAAAAAAAAATTAAAAAAAATATTAAAAAATATTAAAAAGTATGGAGTGTGGAGTGTGGGTGAATAGTAGGAGGTTATGTAGCAAATCCCGTCTAAATTTTGACTAAAATTTGAGATTTTGATTTTGAAGATGTTAATTTTAGACTAATAATTATAAAGTTAAAATAATAATATAATATTATATATTTTAATAATTTTTTAATTTTTCTTATATTTTATAAATACATTTTATATATTAATTAATAATTTAATTTTTACTGTCCAAACAAATTATTTAACATGAAGAAAAAAGGAAGAAAAAGGAAAGGAAGTGAGAGAGGAGACATGGGAGTAAGTGAGAATACTTTTTAATAAAATATTCTTTTGGTTGATGATTAGTCACCAAATATGGCTTTGGTTTTTCATTTACTGTAACTCATAACTTGACTTGAAATGATTTGGTTTGTCTAATGCAGCTGATTTTTAAAAAATTTAGTCAAAATTTAGATTTAGTTGACATTTAGCTAGTCCAATATCAGTGCTTAGTAGTGCATATAGCCGTTATTATATACACTAACTAGTGGTGCTTATAAATATAGTTCTAACTTTAACTTTGCATTGTATTTCATCTACGTGTCATAATTTGATGTATAAAGTTTAAATTTAGAATAAGATTATGTAATATAAATAATGCATGGTGTAAAAAATTTCAAATAAAATTATCCTGTTGAATTATATACTTACCCTTGGACACACAAAAATCCAGGGAGGGGAAGTGGTGCCAAAGGAGGGCTATGGCCCTGCAGGTCTCCCTTGTTTCCATCTCTAGTGCTCCTGTGCTTAAATGATTTAAGCATTACTTAACTAATCATAATAAAAAGGATCTTATACAGCTATCTTTATTCCTCTATTAGTTGGATGGTCTTTTTTTTTGGTAAAAGACAAGCAGTGGTTTAAGTACACCTAATACAGAAAGAGCCATCAAATACATAATTGATAACATGATTAAAACATAAGTAATATTAAATGTAGTTATAAGTTGTGTAAGTGTTACATACTTATTTTGAAAAAGAATAGAGTTTATTATTAAATATTTAGTTTTTATATAAGTCTTAAATTTATTCACTTTTTTTAAAAAAAAATTCTGAATATAAACATATTAAAATTTGAAATATGAGGGTAAAATAATAAAATTATATATTTTTAAGTAGTGTGTAGAATGTAAAGTTTATGTGTAGCACACTTTTCTTTAAAATGAGTATACACGCTCTTTAATTGCAAATGTCATTCTTTTAAAATAATTCATCGACAAATGAAATTACGTAAACATGAAAATCAAAGTTTCTGTTTGTTGCAGCACTCACCTTCCTCGCTTTTTCGTGTGGAAAGGGGTAAGTGCATAATTAAAGAAGAGTAATGATACAGGTCTAAATTTTTTTATAAAATTTTTACAATCATTATTTTAAAATGAGTAAGATCACGTTGTTTGGTTACACTAGGAATACTCTCGTTGTTAGTCTTGTTTCACGAGGTAAATTACGAAGAAACTTCGTGGATAGGACATTCCGGTTGGTTAAATTCAATGAGTTTTGCTATTCATCCTCCCCACACTCCACACTCCACATTTTTTAATATTTTTTAATATTTTTTTAAATTTTTTTTTGAATTTATTTTTTTAAACTATTTATAATTTTTTATTCACTATTCATATAAAAATATATTTGATAAAAAAAATTAAAAAAAAAATTAAAAAAAAGATGGAGTGTGGAGTGTGGTGTGAATAGTAGGAGGTTGAGTAGAATTTTTAAAATTCAATATGAGCCTAGGCTTGTACTTAAGCACTAAGCCTGCTTCACTATCCAGGACCCAGCTTGGTATTAAGAGGATCTACCCTACAACCACTACTAACTAGATAACTATCTTACAGTGACATGAATTCAAACGGTTATCATTTAAATTTATTAGAGAAATGAACCCTTATCTCTTAGTTTGAATTTGAATAATAGATATATTCATTATCATTTAACTATAGAGCGGTTCAAAGGCTCTATATAATAGAAAAATCTAAGTATGTAACGATTATCTGATTTATTGATATTAAAGAGTGATTCTAGTTAGTTATCAAAAGTGTTCTCTCGAACCTCCAAGTCGTTTTACTCTTTAATTACAGATGATTATGAGGCGATACTGGTAAAACACGTCCATAACACTTTGGTTCAAAAAATTTCTAAAGATTTTTTTCACATGTAAAAATTTTAAATTAAAATAATTATTTTGGAATAAATGGGAAAACAGATATTGATATGACTAAAATATTAACAATTCAATTTAAATTAATAAACAGTGTTCCATAAATTAGGCGAGAGGAGTGAGGACTACGTAATGAGCTGCGTTTCACGAGATCAATACCAAGAAGGACTCCTAATCTGCGTGCGAATAACGCACAATGACGTGTCGAAACAAAGGTAGTCTAATATTATCCGTCGATTCTAAAGTCTTTGTCCAATCTAAACCGTCCGTTTCATTATATATTGTCATCAAAACGGGAAAAATTGAAAGATCCTCCGAGTTTATCCCAAGCAAGAAAAGCGCCTGGCTTTCTTTCTACGCCTCTTGGTCACCTTCGCGCCACCGTTTTCTCATAATTCCATTGCAGATCTCTTCCTCGAGGCTTCCTTGCCTTGCATCATGTTCTCGAATTCGGCTAGGTCGCCCAGGGAGCCACACGCTGATGCCCGGTTCAAGACTACCGACTGACTATTAAAATTCTGGTTTGAACTTCGATAGGTCGAGGATCTTCTTTCTGAGAGATCTACTTCAAGGTTTGTTTGTGGATATCACTTTTTTCTTGTGATGGTTCTTCTTCTTTATGTTTTGAATTCTTGGTATCGCTTCGTAATTTATAAAGATACCTTCTTGGCCTTTTTAATTTTTTTGTTTTTCTAGATCTCTAAAATGATCGCTTCGATTTACGGGATCCGCTTCCGTTTCGATTCTAGGGTTTGTTCATCGATTGATTTTCTTTGACTGAAAATCCTCTCCTAAGGAATGTTTTATTGAGGTGATTTTATTTTATTCGTTTTCTTGGAGGCAGGCGTGGCGTTCTTGCTGAGCCAATTTTTCAGGTTCGGTGTCTGAGAGTAAATGATTTCACGCGAAGGCTTGCTGGTCCACGCGAAGGCGCTAGATCTGTGGGGGCGGGATTTCGGAGATGATGTTATGAAGATCAATTGTGGCAGATCGTTCCATGTAACTTGTTGATGTAAATGGATGTATAGGATAATTTCAGGACGAAAGGGCCAGAGTTTGAATTTGGCTGATGAGTCCTGATTCATCTTTGTCATCCGACCGTTGCCATGACAGGTGCGCTTGCATGGCAGGTCACAAAGAAACATAATAAAAAAGTTATACGTTTTTTGGTTTGAGGGGGGAGATCGCACGGGAATTTTACCCGGGGTCTCCCACCGGTGTGCGCCGTTTCCCTGTGCCTGCTTTTTCTGCGATCGTTTATATTTTCGCTCTCGACGCCCATGGTTGCTTACCAGATGAAAGGGGTAGCTGAGTTACATCGGCCAACATTACGGCTCATGCACTCGCAATTCACATGGAGTTTGAGGTATACTCTTTATTTCAGATTTCCTTTATCAATTTAATTTATTCAACAATAGATTTAAAAAAAAAAAAAAAAGAATTATTCAACTATAGATTTTAGAATTGCCGACAAACTATATAGGTTCATTCCATCGCATGTCTCGCAGCAGATTACGAAAAACGGAAAATATGATAATAATTAATGTTGGAAATCTTGTCCTTGGAGCGAGCCATGAGATGTTCGTCAAATCTATGGACTTGTTTTTTTGTCATATGCAAAAGATTGCTGCAATGGTAGATTAGCTGCATGATGTAGGTGTTGATTCTTTGGTGCCCAATGCATCTAGTGTGATATATTCGTCTTTATACTTAGGGCTAGTTTGGATACTTATCCTCAGGTATTTCATTCTTAATTATTACCTAATTATTACTTAATTCTTTTATCTAATCAATTTTTCAAACTTCCAAGCAAACTAGAAAAAGTAATATAATTTTTTTAAATTTCAAAACAAAATTAATATTTAAAAAATTATACTCCGACTTTTTTTAATATATATATAATATTTTTATTCAAACTTTCTCTCTCAATTTTTTAAAATCATATGAAACATCTCCAATGCAAATATTCTGAGATGTTCTAAGTGTCGAAACGACCATTTAAGTTTCATGTATCCAAGTGTCATGTATCAGGCTTTCTATTTGCCTTCTCTTTAACAAATGTTTTTTAAAGTAATTATATATATATTCTTTATATTCAAACCCAATGAACAAGCACATATGCAAGACGAATCTATTCTCCTTTCAGTGGCCGTAATTACACTGAATTACACTGCACTACTAATTATATCTCAATGACATCATAATTTCTCCATGGCATCTCAACTCTGGCTTTGCAAGGGTTCAACAGCAGCAATTCATGTAAATAACAAAAAATTGGTTATAATGTTGCAATTTTCCCCTCATAATTGCCAACGTGTATCAATAGCTAGTGCGTCTTTTTATAGTTACTCCGATCTGGAGCGATATACCAAATCTTGTAGTTGTGATATATCTTGGAGTTGAATATGGTTTAATATGTACTGCATATTTCTACTACACTTTGAGATCATGAACTGTATTCTGTATTAAGTCTTTTTGGGCATTCAAAGTGCTTGTGTCAAGGTTGTGTTCGCCCTGCATATCGACTCCAGCTGGTGATGTGGAAAGGTGTTGTACCTCCACATGAGGTTTTTGGCTGTCAAAGTGACTGGGAAGTTCAATTCTTATGGAAGCTTTCTGCTTTTGGTGTTTTCAGTTGCAGCAGAAACACTAGCAAGCATGAGGTTATGCAGTATCTGAGGGGGTGATAACGAGTATGATCCAAAAACTAAAATCTGAACATTTTCATTTTGGAGTTCATTTTCAATCTTCTGTGACTACCAATTTCTTTTTCAGAGTCTGATTTATTTATTTTCAGTGTTCATTATAATTCCAGTTTAGTGGAAGCATGTTTTTTTTTTTTTTTTGTAACTTCATTGTACTATTTCAGGTCTGGTTAGTTTGTGTCCTGTTTAACTTTTGGCTTTATTTGTTATGCTATCAGAAGATTGCCTCAGTATTTTTCCCCCCATTGGC
The DNA here is from genome assembly GCA_029856935.1 of Cyclocarya paliurus. Taxonomy (NCBI): domain Eukaryota; kingdom Viridiplantae; phylum Streptophyta; class Magnoliopsida; order Fagales; family Juglandaceae; genus Cyclocarya; species Cyclocarya paliurus. The sequence continues at coordinate 30,155,059 of CM056954.1, read as the reverse complement.
TTTGAAAATCAGTCTGGTTCTTCGTAATTTAGTATTTTAAAGTTACGAAGCTTTTTTGAATTTGTTAACCAAGCATGGTACAAGTCTGAAAACTTGCCAGATGTCTAGCCATACTCTGATAACAGAAAAAACAATAGCTGATTTCACCTCATGAAAACTCTAGTCAATAATCTCAGACTGCCAGTCATTTGATTCATTGGTAAAAGACCTTAAATTCCCTCGGGACCGTTTTCCTTTTGAGTCTCATACCTCTAATCTTTTGTAATAAAATGATGTGGTGAAACTAATCAAAGTTCAAAAGGGACCAAGGAGCTTGCAACGTTGGTACAGTGGTTGGTGAAGATCTTCAAAGTTGTGCGAATTAAATGTACTGCATATTTCTACTACGCTTTGAGATCTTGAACTCTATTCCTGTATTAAGTATTTTTGGGCCTCATTCAAAGTGCTTGTGTTGAGGTTGTGTTTGCCCTGCATATCGACTCTAGTTGATGATGGATAAGTGTTGTTGCATGAGATCTTTCGCTGCCAAGTGGACTTGGAAGTTCGCTGCTTTGGTTTTTTCAGTTGCAGCAGAAACACTTGCTAGCACGAGGTGTCTGAGGTGATGATAATGAGTATGATCCAAAACCTAAAATCTGAACCTTTTCATTTCGTAGTTCATTATCAATCTTCTGTGGCTCCTAACGGCGGCTGTGACTAGCTCAATTTATTTGTTTGCAGTCTATGATAAATTTATTTTCAGCGTTCATTATAATTCCCATTTAGTAGAAGCATGTTTCTTTTTTTAAACTCCATTGTACCATTTCAGGTCTGTATAATTGTGTTCCCGTTAACTTTTGGCTTTATCTTTTATGCTGTCAGAAGATTGCCTTAGTTTCTTAGTAATTTAGTATTTTAAAGGTACGATGTTTTAATGAATTCATTAACCAAGCAAGTATGGTACAAGTCTGAAAACTTGCTAGATGTCTGGCCATGATAAGGGAAAAAACAATAGCTGATTTCACCCCATGGAAACTCAGACTGCCAATCATTTGATTGATTGGTAAAAGACTTCAATTCCCTGGGGATGTTTCTTTCCGAGTCTCGTACCTCTTAAATCTTTTGTCAATGAAATAATGTGCTGCCACAAGCCGAAGTTCAAAAGGGTCCAAGGGAAAGCTTGCAACGTCGGTATGGTAGTTGGTGAAGATCTTCGGAAGTTGTGAACGGTCTGAAGCTGCTTGACTTGAATAAGGGCTTGAGACATCATCGTTGGTAAGAACTTCATTTCTTTCTGTTGTTAATTTTTCTGATAAGCATGGGAAATTTGTTATTAACTGAATTACATATACCTGTGACTCACTGATACCTACTTGCGATGGGCTAATTTATTCACGAGGTCAGTGAATAGATTTCTTTCATAAATTTCAGTTGGGGTGCAAAAGGTCATCTTTTTTGAAAGAAAATCGTGATACCCCCACTCTGACGAGTGGTTATGCTTACAGCTAAATAGTTATGTGAGTGACAATTGACTTGGAATGGCATTAAATGAAGAGCCATTTCAAGAAATGAGAGAAGCAGTGAGAGTCGGATGGTGAGAGAGCAGAAGAGATTGAAGAGAGGGCAGAGGGGGATGGCTTAGTTGTTAACTTGCAGTTGGGACTCGCGATTGTTCAGCAGCCACGCTGGGTTTGGTTTGTCGTGGTGGGTCTGGGGCCAGAGAGAATAAGCTCAGTTCAAATATTTGAAACTCAGAAAACGAGCTTCGTTTCCATCTTGGTCCTACTTTCTTTTTATTTTATTTTTTGCAAGAAATGAAAGAACGTAACATGGCCTTTGTTGCTCAATGGGCAGTTACCAATTATGTTTTTGGAAGTCTATTCTTAGATAATTTTTCTAGATGCTTTATGTATATTGGTAGTGGAAAGAATCTACCTTAAAACTAATCTTTTTTAATCTATAATATGCTTTATTAAAAAAAAAAAAAAAAACACATGGCCTTTGTTCTTTCCTTATTCCGTTGTCGAGTGAAAGTTTGATTTATGGGCTAGTAGTGTAATTAATTATTCGGAAGGTAGTTTGAGGTAGCCACCTGCCATCAATGTTTTTATTACAACTTAGGGAGGTAATTTTAGATATTCTGTGAATTTTAATGAATAGTTATGAAAAGTAAATAAAATAATAAATAGGATTGGAGTATTCATAGTCCTTATAACGAAAGAGACCCAACATGGAAATACTTAATTTAGCAAAAAAAGGTTACTTATGAATACTTAGTAGTGGGGTATTCATAGTCATCAACACTATCTTCCTTACCTAGACATTTTAAAATCATAAAAAATAAAATAAAATAGAGTCAAATATTCAATACATGGTAAATCATACAATAAAGGACTTTTATTTTTTAAAATGTTGCATACTTAATACTTCGCTGAGGTAGTATGCATAACTCATTAAATTTGTATTTTCATTTTCTTTAATGGCTAGCATGGGCAAGATTTTGCATAGTTCATCCACCTATGAACATGAGGGAGACCCATTAACTTATTATATAACATACTGTGATAGATCACACTTAGGTCTGTGTCTTGCACATCCATCGTAATTAAGTATGTTAATATATTATTTAAATGCTTGTCGAAGTTCCATTTGACGGCAAGTAAAGCCAACCCACTTGAGTTTCTAATGGAGATGGCATGGATTAGGGGTGTAATTAGTTCGGTTCTAAAATCGAACCGGTATACACCGGTTTTGAAATTTGAAAAATCGATATTGTATCGGTTACTCTTAAATTGGTACTTTCAGTTTTATTTATTAGTATGCATTTTATAAGGAAAAAAAAAAATCAATTTCATATATTTGGTGAGGATTTGATAGTGTCACTATTTACTAAGGTGTGCTCATCCAATATGAAATAATGCATCAGAAAAAAAATTCAGCCACATTAAAAGATAAACCAGCATTGTGACAAATATAACAGCTGTCAATATATACACTAAGGTCTGGTTTGTTACACATATGAAATTATCTTATTTCATCTTATATAATAATTATAATTTTTTCAAATTTTTTAACAAAATATAATAAACAATTCAATTATTTTAAATTTTAAAATAAACATAATATTAAAAAATAATATTATAATAATATTTTATTTAATTTTTATCTCATTAGTGTAACCAAATAAAACATAATTAGTTGTGCTTATAAAAATCACCTTTATAGGGACAGTGAATAATTCTATTTAAAAATGTTTACACAACATGATATCCACCTGGCATAAATTGAATTATAAAATTCAAAAAGGTTTCGCCCCTACAAGCTTTCAAATAGGTTTTGTCACAATTATTAAAAGAAAATAACAGGTACACCAACAAAGTGTACCTATCATTTGTATAGATTAGGTTTTTTATTTTTAGGATTTGTGTTTTATTTTTTAGTATTGTATTTATTTTTTTGTATTTAAAAAAAATACGTAAAAAATTCTTTGAAAGAAGAACCAAAAAAAAAAAAAATTAGTATTATGTTTGTTTATTTTCTTGGTGGTCCTAGCATTGTCCATTATTAAATGGAATATGCTAAATAGACCGAAATAATGCACATAAAGAGTGTGCCAATAGTGCATTCTATTTTGAAAAAAAATTGAAAAAAGAAGAAAATGAAATGCACTGTTGGTACGCTCTTTCAAGGCATACATGTAGTAGTGCCCATGAAGAGTAATGATACATACATGATTCTTTTTTTTCCTTTATATATATATATATATATATATCTAATTTCTTTTACAAAAATATTCCGTTTAAAACCTAATTGTCATCTTATAGTCGCCTTTCGATCATCATCTAAGGTGAAAGATGAGAAGGTTTTGATTGTCTACTCCCACTAAGAATAGAGAATTAGGTTGCTTTTGCATGTTAAGCTGAGTTGAGTTTTTTATGCATAGTAATGAGTTGAGATGGTTGAGTGAGTTTTGTGGAGTCCACTTAAAATGAGTTTGGATATGTTTGGATGCTAAGATGAGTTTAGATATATTTATAGTAAATTGTAAAATAAATGGGTTCCACCATTAAATTTAACTGTTCATATGACAAATAAAAAATATACCACTGGCGTCAAATCTGTAAAAGACAAAAATATTTCTCCAAGCTCCACTTGCAGCCGTCCATCTTAAGTTAAGTAAGGGTAAAATGGACAAACATGACTTTTTTTTTGTTTTCCAACTTCGATTTGCAGGCTCTCTACCATTGCAGAATTGGTTTAATGGGTCCCACCACTGCAGAATGTACAGCCAAGTCAAACCAATTACATCAATATACAGTACCAGCCCACTAAACTTACTTCCGATGCAGTTCAAGTTGATGTTTGGATGTCAAATGATGTTTAAAAATGAACCGCACTCAACTCAGTTGACTAACCAAACGAAGCCTAAGTCCCACGCTTAGTGGAGGTTTTTCAGTGAATATAGAAGAGTTAAGTGAAGTCTGGAACCAATTGAGCCTCTATGGCGAAGAAAATGCAGAAATTGATATTCGAGTTGATGAGTGTGATGAGTTGAGAAATGTGTAAGGAGTTTGATCAGTAGGATTTATGCAAATACTTATATCAGGAAGGAAGCAATTCGGGTTACCATGGAAGCCGTGGAAGGTAGAAAAATTAGTTACTTTCAAGGAGATACGATTAAGTACTTTTGTTATTATCTTTGCAAATTGCAATGATAGATAGTGGATATTGGATAGAAGGCCATGGCTATTTGATAATAATTTGTTTGTTTTGAAACGTTTTAATGGTATCTTACAACCTTATCAATTGGTAGGATTTTGGATGTTGATGTCCCTGATGACGGAGTAGGCTGGGGGAGGTATGTCAAAGTTAGGGTGGAAATTGATTTAAGGAGAGTAGTTGCTTGTGGAAGAATTATAAATCTTAACACAAGAAGTATGTGGGTGTTGATCAAGTATGGAAAATTGCCAAAAATGTGCTTCAATTGCGGTAAGATGGTTTATGGAGACAATGGTTGTGACTTTGGTTATGGGAACAAAAAATAGATTACAAGTGGAGACAAGTAGTTCGGTTCATGGCTGAGGGCGGATAATGGAGCAAGGCATCAAGGGATGGGGCAATAAGCTCATAAAGATGATTCAAGCACTAGTTTACCGATTCACAATTTAGATCGAGAGAATGTTCTCCAGATGTCATGTTCGAGGGCTAGTCCGATGGGAGACGAGGAGGGACGGTGTCGTGTATCAAATGGTATCTCAGATGTTGAAGTTGAAAATATTGTTGATTTGGGTGGAGAGTTTATCTTGGCTAGAAATATGGAAATGATTAGGCCGGATTTGGATCAATCTCATAATTACTAGGAATTGTGGAAGGAGATAAAGGATACAACTGATCAAATGATGAAATGCAAATATTCTCAAGTTGGAGAGGAAGAGAAGTACATGGGCTTGGACCAAATGGGCTCTAGGCCCCAAAACATCAGTAGACTAATTAAAAAAAAGGGGCATTCCAACGTCATGGCTTTTGATGACAAAATTCTTGTAAATAGAAAAGCGTAGGAGGATGAGGGAGCTGCTGATACCAATTGACAAGGAATAGGAATATGCATGAAAAGAAATTGGAAGAGAAGGGCTCGGAAGCAAGGAAACACAGGCCAGTCTCCTAAAAGCGCTATAGTTTGTTCTTGGTTTATGAAAACTTAGAAGATGAAAGAGGGAAAAAAGCAAAAATAATTACTGGATTAACTGGAAATGGTGTGGAGGAGGAATGGCGGAGTCTGCTAGTCAACCCCGCTGATGATTATGAATCTATTGAGCCATAATTGCCAAGGGCTTGGGAACTCTCGAACAGTTCAAGATCTTTACCAATTGGTAAAATGTAAAGTACACCAAAGTGGCATATATGATGGAACCACTACTTACTACGTCAAAAATAGAAGTTGTGAAAATGAAATTAGGTTTTGATGGGTGCTTTATTGTTGACCCAGTAAGGAGAAGTGGGGCTTTGATACTTATGTGGAAATTTGAGAATTTTGTTGTTCATAACTTCTCATTAAGGCATATCAGTGGTTGGGTGACAGTAGAAGGTCAACTTGAGGTGAGTAAAAAGTCCCTATCTTGGAAATTATTGTCTAGGCTTAACCCAAGAACTTTTCCATGGTGCATTATGAGAGATTTTAACGAAATATTAGTGCAGTCTAAGCAATTGGGGGGCATAATAAGACCTGAAAACCAAATGAGGGCTTTTAGGTATGTTATTGAAGACAAGAAATTGTTTGATTTAGGATGCATGAGGGATATTTTCAAGTGGAGTAATAGACATGCAGATGATAATTTTACGAATGAGAGATTAGATAGAGTAGTGGCAAATTTACCATGGAGTGATGTATAAATATGCTAAGGTAGAATGCTTGGGAGCTGGAAGCTCAAATTACAAGCCCTTATTATTGTCAATTAGCCATGCGAAAGGAAGACAATACACAAAGAAAAAAAAATCTCTAAAGTTGAAGCATGCTGGATAAAAAATGATGATTGTGGGAAAATAACTAAGGAGGTTTAGTTCCTAGTTACATATCAACTTGAAAGAGTAGAATCTGCTCTTTTTCAGTGCTATAATTCTTCGTCAAAATGGAGTAATAATAGATGTAGAGGAGGTGAGAAGTTGATTAAGGAGAAGACAGAAGCTTTAAAAAGATTAGAAGAAGTTGAGGGGCCACAAAATGTAGCTCTAATTAAAAGATTATCTATTAGAACAAGAAGATATAAAGTGGAGACAAAGAGCCAAGAGAAATTGGTATAAATTAGGAGATAGAAATACAAGATACTTTCATATGTGTGCTACTCAAAGAAAGAAGACAAATCAGATTTAACCAGTGAGGGACTTTATGTTAGTTTTACGAACAAATCAATTGAAATTCAAAAGGCTTTCCAAGACCATTATAGGGAAGTTTATAGTTCAAGCAGTCCTTCACAAGATGCAATGGAAGATTGTTTATCTCATTTAGAGAGTCAAGTTACCATGGAGATGAATGAGAATTTAGAGAAGACATTTATTACGATGGAAGTGGAGGATGCACTATTTCAAATGGAGCCTTTAAAATCCTCAAGTCCCAATGGTTTTAAGGCTTGCTTTTATCGGAAATACTGGAATATAATTGGGGATGAGATTAGTACAACAGTTCTAAGATTTCTTAATGATGGGCAGTTGGAGGAGAGGATTAATTTGACAAATGTTGCATTAGGTTTCGTTTGTTTTCACAACCATTATCATCTCATCTCTTACTATCATTACAACTTTTTCAAATTACTACCCAAAATAAAATAAAAAAAATCAACTTTTTCAAATTTCAAAATAAAAATAATATTAAAAAATATATTCTAATAATATTTTATTCAATTTTTAATTTTTATCTCAATTTATCTCATATGGGAAAATAAACGAGACCTTAGTTTACAAGATAGATAGTCCCATGTCTGTTAGTGATTTTAGACCAAAAAGTTTATATAATGCATTGTATAAAACTTTGCTAAAACTCTTGCTAATAGGTTGAAGATGGTGTCACTAGATATTATTTCTTATAACCAGAGTGCATTTATACTAGGTATGCTTATTTAAGACAATACTATGATACCCTACGTACCATGAAAACTAGACAGAAAGGGAGAGAAGTGAGTATATCATTAAAATTAGATATTTAGTTGAATGGACTTACATGAGGGCAAATATGGGAAAAATTGGTTTTGGTGATAAATGGACAAATTTAATAATGAAATGTGTCTCAATAGTGCAGTACTCAGTGCTTGTTAATGGATGGCCTGTGAATTTGAAAACACCTACTAGGGGTCTTAGGCAAGGAGTGTCCTTACCTATTCTTAGTATGTGCAGAAAGGTTAAGTTTAGTGGTTCACAATGTTGAAAGAACATGGGCTATAAAAGAGGTTTCTATAGGTAAGGTTGGAATTAGTATCAATCATTAGCTATTTGCAAATGATTGTATATTCTTTTGTAAATCAAATATGCAGTAGTGGAGATCTATGAAGAAAATTCTGGATAGGTACGAACATGCATTTGGGCAGAAACTGAATATGCAAAAAACCTCAATTTATTTCAGCACTAATACAAGGTGTGATGTTAGAGATGAATTAGTACAAGACATAGGAGCAAGGGTTTGTGGGAATTCTGAGAAATATCTGGGATTACCTACAATGGTTGGAAAGTGTAAATACAAAGCCTTTTGAGGTATTAAGGAGAGAATATAGAATGGAATAAGCAGTTGGAAGAATCACTTTTTATCTCAGGCTGGCAAAGAAATCTTATAAGAGTTATACAAACAATATCTATCTATGCAATGAGTGTTTTTAAATTGCCTAATTAGTTGTGTAAGGAGATCTCAACCATGATAGCTCAGTTCTGGTGGAGACACATGAATCAAGAGTTAAGGAGAGTTGTATTTTAGAGATGTGGAGAGTTTTAACAAGCTATGTTGGCAAAGCAGTTTTGGAGGTTGCTAACAAATTCCAATTCTTTATTGGCTAAGATTATGAAAGAAAAATACTTTAAACAATGGTGTATTTTAGCTGCTAAGATTGGTAGTGGTCCTTCACAAATACGAAGAAGTATTTAGGGGGTCTGGGAACCTGATAAAAGAGGATATGAGATGGAGAGTGGGGAATGGGTAAAAAACTAAAATATGGGGTGACAAGTGGTTACCAACTCCTACTACTCATATGGTTCAATCAAAAGTGAATATTCTTCCAAGTGAAGCTACTATTAAAGAGTTAATTGATGACAATGGTTGCTAGAACGTAAAGCTTATGAATGAAGTGATGAGTGAAGAATAGTTAATGTAGGAGGAAAATCATTGAAAATGACCTCTATGCTATATGTGAACAAGATGAGGAAACAAGCTGTCATTGTGGAGTTGTGCTGTTGCTCAAGATGTCTAAGCGAATTCTTTGAGCAGTTTACAGAAATGGAAGTATACAGATGTTGATTTTTATAATATATGGGAAGATATGGCAACATATTTATAGAAAAGTGAACATGAGAAAACTACTTGTGTTCTTAGAAGAATATATAGCTAAGGAGAAATAGATTTGTTTTTTATAGAAAACTTGATTGTCCTAGATCTATTTTACACGGTGCAAAAGAAGGGGTGACAAGCTTTCAACAGGCACAAGTGAAGATTAAAAATCCAATCTGGAGGCTACCGTTTCAGTGAACCTATTAGGTAAAAAAAGCCAGATTTTAAGTTTTATAAAGTTAACTGAGATGCTGTATTAGATGTTAGTAATTTTAGGATGGAAGCTGATATTGTGATTAGGAATTGAGAAGGTGAATTAATTGCTTCTCTGTGCATGTCAAACTTTTTTGTGAATAATCCTCTTGTGGCATAAATCTCTACTTTAGAGAGAACTGTTGAGTTCTGTTTGAAAATTGGGCTAGAAAATGTAGTTTTGAGGGTGATGCTTTCGCAATAATTAATAATGTTCAAAAGATTGAAGAGAACTGTTCATGGTGCAGACAGATGATAGAAGATATTAAAGCTTCTTTCCAAAGAAAAGATATGTGGAGGATTCAATATGTTCCTAGAGAAGCAATCATACTGCACATCAAATGGCCATGCTAGCTCTTTCTTGTGAAGAGGAGCTATTTTGGTTAGAAGAGGATTCTGAATTGTTTGTCTTGTTTTCGTTGGGAGAAACAATATGAATAAGATTGTTTTGATTTTTGAAAAAATAACTGTCATATGAAAAATTGTGTCCGTTATTTTCTATTTAAAAATAATGACGGATCCTAAATGGATGATTCCTAAGATCTTGATGCTTTGGTTACATCAAGAAACTTCTGTTAAAAAAATTTCTAAAGTTATTTATTCATGTAGAAATTTTAAATTAAAATAATTATTTTTTGAATAAATGGGAAAAATAGATTGGTATAACAAAATATTAATAATTCAATTTAAATTATAAACTATATGTTATAAGTAAAAAGATATTTGAAAATATTTACGTTATACACAATTCATCTATTAAAATTTAATTTTTAAGATATAAATATTAAAATTTATCAATTAATTTAAATTAGTCAATAACCGAAATTATGAGAGAGGCGTGAGGAGTGAGGACTACGTAATGAGCTGTGTTTCACGACATCAATGCCAAGAAGGACTCCTATGCGTGCGAATAACGCACAATGACGTGTCGAAACAACGGTAGTCTGATATTATCCGTCGATTCTAAAGTCTTTGTCCAATCTCAACCGTCCGTTTCACTATAAATTGTCATCAACAACGGCAGAAATTGAAAGATCCTCCGAGTTTATCCCAAGCAAGAAAAGTGCCTGGCTTTCTTTCTACGCCTCTTGGTCAGCTGCGCGCCTCCGTTTTCTCATAATTCCCTTGCAGATCTTCCTCGAGACTTCCCTGCCTTGCATCATGTTCTCGAATTCGGCTAGGTCGCCTAGGGAGCCACACGCTGATCGCCGGTTCAAGACTGTGAACCGATTGACTCTATTAAAGTTCTGGTTTGAACTTCGATAGGTCGAGGATCTTCGTTCTGACAGATCTACTTCAAGGTTTGTTTGCGGATATCAATTTTTTCTCGTGATGATTCTTCTTCTTTATGTTTTGAATTCTTGGTATCGCTTCGTAATTTATAAAGATACCTTCTTGACCTTTTTTTTTTTTTTCTAGATCTCTGAAATGATCGCTTCGATATACGGGATCCGCTTCCGTTTCGATTCTAGGGGTTTGTTCACCGATTGATTTTCTTTGACTGAAATTCCTCGCCTATGGAATTTTTGGTTGCGGTGATTTTATTTTATTCGTTTTCTTGGAGGCAGGCGTGGCGTTCATCCGGAGCCTATTTTTCCGGTTCGGTGTCTGAGAGTTAATGATTTCACGGGACGGCTTGCTGGTCCCCGCGAAGGCGCTGGATCTGTGGGGGCGGGATTGCGGAGATGATGTTATGAAGATCAGTTGTGGCAGATCGTTCCGTGTAACTTGTTGATGTAAATGGATGTATAGGATAATATCAGGACGAAAGGGCCAGAGTTTGAATTTGGCTGATGAGTCCTGATTCATCTTTATCATCCGACCTTTGCCATGACAGGTGCGCTTGCATGGCAGGTCACAAAGAACCATAATAAAAAAGTTATACGTTTTTTGGTTTGAGGGGGAGATCGCACGGGAATTTTACCCGGGGTCTCCCCACCGGTGTGTGCCGTTTCCCTGTGCCTGCTTTTTCTGCGATCGTTTATATTTTCGCTCTCGACGCCCATGGTTGCTTACCAGATGAAAGGGGTAGCTGAGATACTTCAGCCAACATTACGGCTCATGCACTCGCAATTCACATGGAGTTTGAGGTATACTCTTTATTTCAGATTTTCCTTTATCAATTTAATTTATTCAACTATAGATTTAAAAAAAAAAAAAGTATTATTCAACTATAGAATTCAATTATTCAAACCATAGGTTCATTCCATCGCATGCCTCGCAGCAGATTACGAAAAACGGAAAAGATTATCATAATCGCATGAGACGTTCATTATCGTATGCAAAAGATTGCTGCAATGTGTTCGCCCAAATAATACAGAACAAAGTAGATTAGTTGCATGATGTAGGTGCTGATTCTTTGGTGCCCAATGCATCTAGTGTGATATATTCGTCTTTTAACAGACTTAGGTTCGTTTGGATACTGTGGTTATTCTATGTTATTCTCGTTTATTCAAAAGCATTCAAAACCTAAATGTTTTTCTTTTCAAAATTTCAACTTTTTCATCTAATCCTTATTTATTACAAATTTTCAAATTTTCAGACAAAATATAGAAAAATACAAATTTTTCAAATTTTAAAATAAAATAGAATAAAAAAATTATATTTAAATATATTAACTTTAATAATTTCACCTCAGTTTGTAATTATTTTAAAATAGTCTAAATGTCCAAATGATGCTTTAAGTTCCATGTATCAGGCTTTCTATTTACCTTTCCTTTAACAAATGTTTTTGAAAGTAAATCATATATATTATGTATATCAACCCAATGAAAAAGCACAAGCAAGACGAAACAATTGGCCTTTCGGTGGTGGTAATTATACACTGCACCTACTAATTATATCTCAATGACATCATAATTTCTCCATGGCATCTCAACTCTGGCTTCGCAAGGGCTCAAAGGTAACAAATCCTTAAGAGTACTCGAAAAGTCAGTTATAATGTTGCAATGTTTCCCTCGTAATTGTCAACGCAAGCACTTTCTTATGTTGTGATATATCTTGGAATCGAATATGGTTTACTTGATTACATTTGTTGTATCAGCAATTTTCAATCTTTTGGGAGGACTATAAGTTAATTTGTACTGCGTATTTCTACTACGCTTTGAGATCATGAACTGTATTCCTATATTAAGTCCTTTTGGGCATTCAAAGTGCTTGCGTTGAGGTTGTGTTCGCCCTGCATATCGATTCTAGCTGGTGATGTGGAAAGGTGTTGTGCCACGAGGTTTTTGGCTGCCAAAGTGAATTGGAAGTTCGATTCTTATGGAAGCTTTTCAGTTGCAGCAGAAACACCTAGCAAGCATGAGGTTATGCAGCATCTGAGGTGATGATACCGAGTATGATCCAAAAACTAAAATCTGAACCTTTTCATTTCGTAGTTCATTTTCAATCTTCTGTGGCTCCTAATGGAGGCTGTGACTGCTTCAATTTCTTTTTCAGAGTCTGATAATTGATTTTCAGCGTTCATTATAATTCCAATTTGGTTGAAGCATGTTTTTTTAACTTCATTGTACTATTTTAAGTTTGGTTAGTTGTGTTCCTGGAGTCACTTTTGTGTATTCTTTGAGTACTCAATTAATGTGATTGATTGCGTCATTTCTTTTAATATAAAATAATTGTTTTCGCCAATAACATCAATAGATTGTGCAAGAAATACGTAAAAGTGACTGTACGTAGTAAAATTTTATTTTTAATTCTATCAGAAGATTGACTTAGGTTGCATTTGGATGTTAAATTGAGATGAGTTGAGTCTTTTTATAAATAATAGTAAGTTAGGATAGTAGAGTGAGTTTTTAAGAGTCTGCCTAAGATTAGTTTAGTGTTTTTCCACACTGGCTTTGAAATGGAATGAGTGGTAAGATAGTTTAAGTTGAATATTTTTTAGGTTTTGAGAAAGGAGACAGAAAATTGAATAAAAAATATTATAAAGTTAAAATATTGTTAGAATTTAGTTTTTATAATATTATTTTTGTTTAGGTATTTAAAAAAGTTGAATTATTTTTTATTTGAAAGTTTAAAAAAATTGTAATGATTTGTTTGAAAAAGTTAAAATGATTAATTTGAAAATATTTTATATTTGAATTATGTTTGGAAAGGAGATGAGGTAAGATAAAATGAGAATTTTTTAGAATACAATCTATTTCCAAACAAATCCTCAGTATTTTAAAGTTATTTGATGAATTCATTAACCTCATGAAAACAATAGCCAGTCCTTTGAGATTCATTGGTAAAAAGACCCTAAATTTCCTTGGGAATGTTGTCTTTTCGAGTCTCATACCTATATTTTGTTAATAAAATAATGTGGTGCCACTACTCAAAGTTCAAAAGGGCTAGAGGAGCTTGCAACGTTCGTACAGTAGATGGTGAAGATCTACGAAGTTGTGAGTTAAATGGTCATTTCTATTGGGATCGGTCTGAAGCTGCTCGACAACAACAATAAGGGCTTAACAAGACGTCAGCGTTGGTAAGAACTTCATTTCTTTCTGTTGATAAGTTTTCTGATAAGCATAGGAAATTTGCTGGTATACGTACATGGGATGGCTAATATTCACGAGGCCAGTGAATAGACTTCGTTTGGATAGTGAGATAGTGAGATGAAATGAAATAATTTTAGATAAATTAAATAAAATATTATTATAATATTATTTTTTAATATTATTATTATTATTATGAAATTTGAAAAAGTTGTAGTGTTTATTATATTTTGTATGAGAATTTAAAAAAGTTGTAATTATGAGATGAGTTAAGAGTGTTTTTGTAATATCCAAATGGAATCTAAGTCATTAATTTTTGGGCATGAAATGAAGTGGCATTTCATTCAATTGACAGAGTGACAATGAGTATATAGAGAAGCAGGGTGAGAAGCAGAAGAGATGTAAAAGAGAGGCAGAGGGGGATGGTTTGGCCTCGTTTGTTTTCGGAGATGAGTTAAGATTAAAGTTAAAATGTTAAATAAAGTATTATTAGAATATATTTTTTAATATTATTTTTATTTTGAAATTTGAAAAAGTTGAATTGTTTATTTTATTTTGTATTGAAATTTGAAAAAATGTAATGATGAAATTGAGATGAGATGAAATGAGATATTTTCTGAAAAAAACGAGGCTTTGTTAATTGGCAGTTGGAACAAAGGGAAACCATCCTCTCGAGGTTTCCCTTTGTTCTTTCCTTATTCTGTAGTCTAGTGAAGTTTGATTTATGGGCTGGTAGTGTAATTAAATATTTGGAAGGTTTCCATGTTTTAAGGAGATATAAGAAATGGCTCAGTTAGAAAGAATGAACATTATTTATTTGTTTAAACTTCTCTTAATCCTCCTGTTATTGTAAATTATTGGAGAGATCTGGAAGCTCGAAATGGTTGAGCGCTTGAGCCTTGGTCATCTGGGTTTTGAGAGGATGGTGGTTCAAGTCCACCCAGATCTAAATGCTTACATCGTTGCCGTTTTCAATGTTTAATTTATTTGTTTAAGCTTTGGGTAGTAGTGGAAAACTTTTCAAGTCCTGAGGTTGTTTGATGTTGATATCTAATTGTAAAGATGTTGAATTAGTGAAGAATTCCTAATCCAAACTTATCAATTTAAGTCCTTGGGTTGTTCATTCCAATTTGCTTGATAGAGAAGAAAAGATTGCTACTACGCAAACAATAGTGTAAATCTCGGGAAAGGCCTAAGCGGTTGAACTGAGTTTATGCATTACAAGTTCTATTTGGAAAAGAGTGATCATTCGAAGACTTGGACTCAAAAAAGTAGTATTACTAATTTATAAGCATAAGTAGGTTGTTTTGGTTAAACTCTTCGGTAGGCTCTAGGTCATCCATACCTGATAGAATCTGAATTCACTCACGATCTTCAAGAATAAAGACGACTTCATTACCATAAACTTGGAGCTTTAGCTTTGTCGCCCGCCAAACTTTTAATACTTTTTAGATTTCTATTTCTTCTAAAGACTTCTTGAGTTGTCCAATCTCATGCTAGTTTGAGGCAGCCACCGCACACGTCATCAATGTCATAAATGCAACCGGAAGTTCTGTTTGGATGTTGAGTTAAGTTAATATAAGTTGAGTTATTTATGAAAAGTAGTGACTTGAGATTGAGTAAGTTTTGTAAGACTCACTTTAGATGAGTTTATATGTATTTAGGTATTAAGATGAGTTTATGGAAAGTTAAAAAAGGTTGTGTCCTATGTAAACACGTGTTGAGTTGAAAAAGATTGTAGGTCTCACATGTAAAGAGATTTTGAGTTGAGATAAGTTTAAGTCTCGTTTGGTTATGCAGTTCAAATGAGATAAGATGAAATGTTTTGTTGAAAATTGAATAAAATATTGTTAAAATATTATTTTTTAATATTATTTTTATTTTGAAATTTGAAAAAATTGACTTATTAAATTATATTTTGTGTGGAAGTTTGAAAAAATTGTAATGATAAGATGAGATGGTTTTGTGTATTTAAAGCAGACTTTAGTGATTTGAGAATTAGGTGTTTGGATGTCAGACTCAATTTAGACTTAGATGAAATTAAATTGATCTCAGTTCAGTCCAAATTCTAAACAGGTCCTCCCTTGATTGAAGAGACTCAACACAATAAAATACTTAATTTGGCAAAAAAAAAAAACAAAAAATACTTGGGGAATGTTTGGAAAAAGTTTCCATCTCATCTTGTCTCATTTCATTTCCAAACATCATTCAAACACAAATACTTTTAAAATAATTATTATAATTTTTTCAAACTTTCGAACAAAAAATTAAAAAAATAATTTAACTTTAAAATAAAATAATATTAAAAATAATATTTTACCCATATTTTAATTTTCTAATTTTTTTTAAATCTAATCATTTATTATCTAATTATCTTATCATCCTATGATGTGGCATTAGATGATAAGTTCACAAATGAAATATAATAAATAGTTTTCAATCATTTAGTGTCATATCATAGGATAATTAGAAGATGATGACGATTGGGATGATGAGTAGCATTATTTAATATTTTTATTCAATTTTCTCTCATTTCTCAAAATCAAATAAGTACTTAACTCAAACTATTTCAGGTCTCGTTTGGTTATGTAGTTTAGATGAGATAAGATGTTTTGTTGAAAGTCGATTAACATATTTTTAGAATATTATTTTTTAATATTATTTTTATTTTGGAATTTGAAAATGTGAAATTATTTATTATATTTTGTGTTGGAGTTTAGAAAAATTGTAATGATGAGATGAGGTGAGGTGAGGTGATATGGTTTTATGTATCCAAATTAGGACTTTCTATTATTTACAAACTAACTATCCAAACCACACTTAAGTCTAAAAGTCCCTTGATCTGTGCCAGTTTGTTAGATGATCAACATTATCTTCCTTATCTAGACATGTTAAAAACATTAAAAAAAAATCAAAATGAGTCAAATATTCAATAAATAGCGTTGATGAGTTAACATGTACCATGCATAACTTATTAAACTTGTATTTTCTTTTTGAGTAATGCTACATACTATTGTGGAGTGCGTGAGCGTTATGTAATTTTTTTGAAAAAAAAGTAAGGTCTATTTTTAAAAAATTAGTATTTTTTTTCAAATGAGTTTCATATGCATTTTTTTTTTCAAAACGATTGCGTGGTGTTTATGCACTCCATAATTATAAATATCATTTCTCTTTTCTTTCCTTTAATGGCTAACATACCTTAATCCCTTGTGCAAGGTTTTGCATTAGTTCCACTACTTGTGGCCATAAGGTAGATGTCTTAACTTATTATAACACATTATGATAGACCACGTTTAAGTAGGTGTTGTGTACATCCACTCATAATTCAGTTGGTACTATGCATCTCATATGATCATTCTTAAAGCTTCCTTTATAACTTACTTTTTATCTTTCTTACCAAGATGTATATAGAACGCATATGACATGGTATTCGTCTTAATCATTAATGATACGTATCGAGATGCATGTAAAACATGTAATGACAAGACGTTGAAACTCATTTTCATCCTATCAAAACTAAGGTACGTAAAAAATAAGCTTCTAGTAAAACGACATACTTACACAACGGTAACACCCCATTCTCGTAAGATAGAGATATTACTAAAATTCATAACAAAATATCCGGTAAAGAGATTCATATCCTGAAATATCTTATTTATTGAAAATCATAAAAATATTAAAATTGAATTGAACACGATTGTTTCAAAACTGAATGTAAAGTTAAAGAACATAAACTAATCTTGTGAATGACATAAAAGAAATCTAATTCTTGTGTGAATATTACTTATTCCTTCCTAAGTCTTTGTACTAGATCTACTCCTGACCATCCAGCTCTGTGTCATCATAATCTCTATCTTTGACAATTAGGCATAGAAGAACACAGGAAGACAAACAAAATGAGTCGAATACCCATTAAGCAGCATATTATACCATAAAATATAATTCAGCCTAGCATAGACTTAATTTCTGAAGACTCTCCATACATACTTACATCATCATGGATTAACACAGCATATCTATTAACATGAGTGAAAACATACATAATCATGGCAACATGTAACGTGAATGCATAATAACTTGTTCATCTTAACATGAAGTGAAATACGCTTGGATTTGTGTTTCACCTAACTTGCATAACCTGGAGTGAAATACGCTTGAATCCGTGTTTCACTTAACTTGCATAATCTGGAGCTTGAGTCCATGTTCCACTTAACTTGCATTATCTAGAGTGAAACACGCTTGAGTTTGTATTTCACTTAACTGGCATAACATGGAATGAAACATACTTGAGTCTGTATTTCACTTTACTTATGGTTAACCACACTTGAGTTCGTGGTACTTTCTTAAAACCTCTTATCTTTCTTAATGTATGAGAATTCATTAGGCTTTATGAGCTTTTCTAACATGGCATACTCTTGATCATGACATAACATAATATGACATATTCTTGTACATGGCATAGCATAACATAACATGACATAACATGATCTGAACATTTTATGATATTCCATGGCATACATGATCTAAGTACTACATGAACATGGCATACATCATCTAAGTATTACATGAACATGGCCTACATCATCTGGCTGTTCCATTACTTGGCATACTAGACTTAAATTACTGCATGAACATCTCATGGCTTCCATGTGATTTTAGTAACATTCATTCATCAAAGATCGTGAAAGGAAATCTAACATTGACTTGTCTCTTAGCGTTGCGTAGACAACCATCATAAGCATATCAAATTTTCATACATAACAATAATATTCACAGTATGCATGCATTTATATGATCATACTATTTACCTCTTAGGGCTGCTTCTTGATTTCCAACTTGTAGCGCGTTACCTATACGAGGTACTGGATGTTACTAATTTTCTAGATAAACGAGTCGTAGTTCTTTACGTGATTAAATACACAATTGGAATTTTACATAGTTGTTATCTTGTTTCCATGCAAAATTAATGAATACTTGTAATATATACTAAAGCCTTTAAATATTTCCTGTTAAGGTTTCTGGCTAACTATTGTTGGAATAAGCCCAAGACCATCATAGAGCAAATAAAAGGATTTTCCTGTGAACTACAACAAGTCCAGAATAATATCAAGCCCACATTGATTCGGCCCATTCTACTTATAGTAGTTGCTAACTATAATAAAACTCATCCCATGGGATCAGTCCACTTAGAAATTAAAGAGGTATTCGACCGAATGGGCTTAAGGCCCACAGGCCCATTCCATATTAAAAACAAAACTTCTCTCTAGAAAGTACAAAGCTAACACAGAGAGCGGTGAACGTGGGAGGGAGTCACGCAATAACTTACCGAGAGAGGGGCCGAGTGCAACGGCGGCTCTGGGTGGCTAGGCATGACGGCGGTGCAACTAGGAGGTCCCTATGGTGGTGTGACACCGAGAGAGAGAGAGAGAGAGAGAAAGAGAGAGAGTTTTAGAGAGATGGAATTGAAAACTTAAATCACCGAGAGGGAGGAGGGGTAAGTGCGACGACAATGGCTTACCTGAGGGAGTGGCTGCAATGGGGCTATGTTGGCCGGCAATTTCTGGCACCGCGGGTGGTTCTCCGACGTCCTTGGGTGGTCAACGGTGGCTGGGCAGAGATTAAGGCTTATACGAAAGTGAGTTCTTCCTTTAGGTATTTTTGTATGTTCAAAACAAAAGGTTTTCATGGGATTTTATAGACAATGGGGAAGGGAGTGGTGAGTCCTCAGTAGGCATGCTAGGGTTTGAAGTTGGCTACACTTGGAAAATTATTCCTACGAGGATATGGATTCTGAGAGGATTTTGAAGAGTCTAGTTGTAGTTTCAAACTAGGAAACTAATCTAATATGGGAACTAATGGATAACTATACAAAGGTTTTGATATGAAAATAATCACTGTTTTAATTTATCTGTTAGCATATTTCCTAAAATGATAATAGAAATACAATAAATAAAATAAAAAATATAATACTAGTTTTAAGTCCTAAAATAAAAAATATAATACTAGTTTTAAGTCCTAAATTTGGACCTATATGTTACAACAACACTTTTTAAAAAAAATATTGTTTATTGTACATGTAAGGGTATAATCATACTACTTATCTCTTTGCTCCTATTGATAACAAACGTATGAATAATCACCTACTTGAAGTTATCAGTAGTTATCTAGGGTAAGTGATTGGTCTGAAGAACATCACATGAGATTGTTATAAAAACTTTCTAGTCTCGCAATTGCATGTGTTTTTTTAGTTTTTAGTTCATAAAGTCTTAATAACTAGGAGTATTAAGTTAAATATGGTGCTATTCTTTGGATCCATTTAGGAGTCATAAATGGGATTGATTTCTACTTTTCCAGATCTAGAACAGCTCAAATTCTATCTTAAAAAGAGTCCTAGCAGGCTGCAACGGACTCCTATATGTGCAAGAATTCTTCTATAACATTCTAAGTGATGATAACCATCATCTAGAAGGTTTATTGGCACTTAATCTACTTCTAACTTATACAAAAAGGGTTAGTTTCCAATTATCACGAATTTTACGACAAAAAATCAAATGGGCTTTGGCTAGAAACTATTTGGGCCTATCGATCCATATAGGGTCCTAATGAGTTGAACCTACCCCATTTTGAATCTAGACCCATAATTTCATATCCAATCCAATCCAATTTGCTCAATACTTTATCCTTAAGGGGCTAATGATCCAATAAAATAACCTTCCTTTTAATTGTAACAAAATTGGGTCTGTGGTCCAAACTTATAAAGCCTAAATAATTTGGGTCTGGACTGACTTTACATAAATAAAGTTAGAGAAGTTTACCATTGTCAAATTGAAGCTAGAGTTATTTCACTCGAGAAACAAGTGACACTGAAGCCACAACTAATACACTAAGATGAATCCTTTATGCTTATTCCTACCAACTCATCCCATAATAATCTCCTTACACAATCTAAATTAAGGCCATAAACACCTAGGAAAGTCCATTGACATACAACATTCTTGAAGGAGCAAGCTACTAAGTAATCCCCACACAAATCTCCTATCATTTTTTGCTGCCCTTAGACTCATCGGCCATAGGTCCCGTTTGGATTCAAAAATGATATGAGATGAGTTGAGATGATTTGTAAATGGTAGTGAGACTTGTGAGTTGAAATTTGTGAATAGTAGTGAAAGCTCAACCCATCTCTCAATCCAAACTGACTCTAAATGAGCTCGTGGGCCAATCTAGATAGTCCATACCTATTACCTTCTTATTTTGCTGCCTCATTAGAAATGAGAGTAATGGATCTTGGGCTCTTCAATACCATTCTCAATTGTAGGTTTGAAGCCTACTGAGCACATCTTATTAACAAAACTAGGTAAATGCCCATCGGTGCTTTCTTTTGACAACAATGGCACGGATAGACAAGATGATATAGAGATCCAACAATCAATAGATGTGTTAGCACCTTTATTTTCAAGGTTTACTTTGAAGAGTACCGCTGCTATTGTTTAAGTTTAATCTTGACATCTTTCTATAATCATTTTTGTAGCCCTATTCTACAAGTCTTTGTGTTGTTGGTTTTACCCTGCCCAGTAATGGGTTCTTGAATATTCTTCTGTTTCAATTTTTTACAAAAAAAATTAGCTGAGTTATTTTTTTCTTCCTCTAGGTAAGGCAATAAGTTTTGCAAAGTCAATATTTTTCCACCGCAACGCACATTTTGTGTCTTCCTCTGGGTTCGATCTCCGGTGTCATCACCGCCAGACCATTCGCCAAGATGCTAGCCATAAAGTCTTCTTGTTCTGGCAATGGTTTTTGTGCAGGCTCTTTTTGGTGATTCATTGATGCCGGCGTCATTTCCTCAGCTCTGGATCTAGAATGGAGTTCAAATTATAAAGAGATATTGTTTGTTTAATCCACCATTGCTAAATCAAGTTACATATATTTTACATATAGATGTAAAATGCATGACACATTCTCTAACATCATGAGCAATCGAATTGGCACCATATGAACAAATTGCTATTATAGTAATTATGATTTAAAAACAATAGATTGCAAATCTGTATTTAGGATTCTATCCTGCCAGTCGACTACTTGACTTCTACCGCTTGTTTTGCCCACTTGACATAGCTATGCATGTCACATATCCACCACTTTGATCAATTATTTAAACAAAATGTGTCTGATTGTTTGAGAGGCAAAACCCTAAATTCATTTATGTAGTTCTTCCTTGATCGAGTTCCATCGATTTTTGTAGAGCTAACCTTCCAGTTTTCTGGCCATCATCCATTACTATTATCTTTGTGTCGGCTGAGATGTACTTGAGAATAGCACCTACAACCTTGAAGACTTTTCATATGAAGTGTTTACTCAGTTGGAATCGATGGGAGGTACACTACACCATTTATGGCCTTTGCTCATGAGTCAAAAGTGGTTAGATTACATACCACCTTGGTGAGAAAAGTTTTTCACTCACCAAATTCTTTGGTGGGAGTCTCGTGGCATATTATTGGTGAGATAAGGTATTTGTTCCCACCAAAACACTATCTCGTGGGGAAAATTCACTATTTCCTACGATGAGATTGTTGTAAAAATCATCTAGATTTGGCTACAAATATTAGCCAAATATGTCATCCTTTGCAATGGATTTGGTGAAAATAAAGACATTTGCCATGAAATGAGGTGGTAGAATTCGGTTGTTTACATGACCAATTTTCGTGAGAAATACTTTTTTGACATTGTGGAAGGTACCTATTTCCACCACCTTAACTTTTCTTAAAAGGTATTTTCTCACTAATACATCCTGTAGATAAAGTTATGAGACACAACTCTTTCTCCAAGAATTGTTTCAATTAGAAATACTCAAATTTCATTCCTTTAAATTAAGAAGCAACAAATTAAGCAAGATATCATAAATAGTTACAAAGACACTCATGTACAGAAAGACACTCTTGCACAAAAACCAACACCTGAACAAGTTCAACCAAAAATACAATTCACCCATATATTTATATAACAAAAGTAATGCTAGTTTTACACATCTTAATTTCCACTGGGTTAACCAGTCAATCAAGGCCATGGAAATACATCATGCAGTTTGCAAATAGGGGAGTACTACAGGAGGGAAGCCTACATGACCTTCAGATTGTTCATAACAAATCAAGCTACCTAACTTCATGTATACATGCATATTTTTGGTTCAAGAGTCAAGACACATGACTGAAAACAATTCCATGCTGCTGTAAATTCTCCATTTCATCTCTCCAAAATCTGGAAGCAAAGCCTCTTCATCCACAAATATTAGCCCCTTATAATTACCTGAAAAAACCATTCTAAATCATTTGTATTAGCCTATAGAAAACATTTCTTATCAGCTAGCTACTAGGACATTACAGATGGCAAACACTTCGAAGGCTGATACAAACATTTTCTTATCTAGGACATTATAATGGCTTGATTATAATTTCCACAAATCTAACACTTTGATTTCATGGAGCCTTACTCAAGTCTTCATAACAGGATCCCACCAGTTTAGGACTAAAAAGACACATTTAGGATAAATTTGGGAGGTGAGATGAGAATTTTGTGTTTTGTTTTAAAGTTTAAAATATGATTTTTTAATTTTAAGATTTGAAAAAGTTAAATTCGGATTTGAAAAAGTTGTATTGGGATTTGAAAAAGTTGAATTGTTTGTTATATTTTGTATAGAGATTTGAAAAGGTTGTAATGATGAGATGAGATAAGATGAAAATTTTGTATAAGATAGAACATCCAAACCTATCCTAGATATTTTCCATTGACTGATCAGATTTGAAATTTTGCACTCCTCCTCATGTGGTTTACAACCTCATCTTAAGAGCCTTTTAACAACCATTAATGGAGACCTCAAACTAGAACTATAGAGATCATTTTTCACATTAAACATAAAACATACAAGACAATTAAAGCGCCTACAAATTTGAAAACTACAAAGAAACTTGGGAACATCCTATTCAAATCAAGCTCCCATTCACTTCCTCACCTATAAACATGCGCTCACTACTATTCCATCATGCTTTTTATCCTCACTACTATTCCACCATGTCATCCCAACATCTCAAGATAAGCCATCCAAACTTCATACGCTCACATCCAACACCTTAATACAACTCAATTATAAACCTAGTCCAACTTACACATAATCATGAACTTAGAAATTACTTCCATACTACAACATCACAATCCACACGATCCAACACAATGACAATACGTAAAGATTAGTAAGCTTCACTCACCACTCCACAAACTCAACCTTCACAATTACTATATTAAATTAATAAGTCCCTTAATGCATACCATACATAAATCCCATCCATCATCCATATAACTCACATAGGTTCTCAATTCCTAACAAATGCAATACCCATGCTCCTTCACAATTTCCCCACTTAAGAAACTCCAACACTCCACCAACTACAAACACATACTCAAAACAAGGTCCACACTTCACAAAGCACATAGCCAACACCTTCAACACAACCAAGCACTTGCTCCCAATACTTCACACTTCACAACCCAACTACGATATCACAACCACATCAATTTCTCCTCCACTTTCCACAATAACACAATTAAAATAGTAAATATACATAGATACAAATTTGCCAAGGCACTCAACACCACACCATATACATCTATATACACTAAAATAATACACTTGAGACACAAAGGTAGAATTTTTACCATGCTTAAGGGCTGGACAACGAAAAGAGGTGGTGCTACGTCATGGCTGGAGGTGGCAATGGTGACTTAAGGCGGTGGGGAAGGCCGCTGTAATCAGAAAACCACGGGGGGAAAAGAGGTGGGGCTTGGATATGAGAGACAAGAGGGGGTAGAGACGGGTGGCCGAGATGGCTCTTGGTGGCTCACGGTGGCAGCGGCATGATAGATTTGGGCGGTGGAGACTCGTGAGAGAGACTGTGCGAGGGAGAGAGATGCGAGATTTGGGTTGGAGCGACGGTTGGTGACTGTCAGAGCCGTAGGTGACAGAGGGTGGCGATGGTTATGGCTGGAGATGGTGGAGGTGCATGAATATGCTTGGATGAGAGAGAGAGAGAGAGAGAAGGCGAGGGAGCGAGGGGCTAAGGGGAAGGCCCACGGTGACTCGACAACAAGGGGAGCCATTCGTGGTGGTGTAGTGGGGGGAAGAGGCTCGACAATCGCAAAGAGAGAGAGAGAGAGAGACAGTATCACGGAGATGGAGGGGGGGGGGAAGAAATGAATAAGGGTTTTAATTTTATTAGTATTTTGCGGCGTGTTGTTATCGCCGCAAAAGCTGATAACATCGCCACAAAAGTTGATAACCCAGATTTAAAAAAAGGTTGCATCAGGTAAATTATTTGCGGCAATAAAATGTTGCCGAAAAAAGATAATAGCATCGTCGCAAATACTGATAACCCACGGAAGAAAAACTATTTCTGGTAAGCTTATTTGCAGCGAGAAAAAGTCGCTGCAAAAAGTTACTCATGTCGTCGCTAAAAACTAATAATCCACGAGAAATATATAAATCTGGTAGCATTATTTGCCACGAGACAAAATCGCCGTAATAAACATTTGTTTGGCCGCAAAAATATTTTTCCCCACAAAGTATTACCAGCCAACGTGATCTCATTGTAAAAGGCTAGTTTTTTTTTTTCCACAAATAGTTTTTGTGTCATCAGCAATGTATATCGTGGAAAAAAATTTGTAGGAAAAGACCATATTAGACAGTTGAAGGGCAAAAGGAAAAACATGCCACGAATGTCATTAGCTAATTACGTAGCTTTGGACAATTGGGACTTTTTTCTGCTAGGGTTTCTCATGCTGATGTATGTTTTCCCTTTTGCCCTTCAACTGTCTAATGTTTCTTTTTGCTGTCCAACTAAATTCTATGACTAATACAACGAACCTTTAAAGTATACTAAGATGTGCTTCTGATGCTCCTTATTTTATCAAGTAAGGAATAACATTAATCAGTTCTAAAAAAACTGATTCATTAAACGACATAACTCCATTTTACAAATCACAATTCATCCATAATACTTAATATATAAAACTTTCCAGCCATTTCAGATTTCACAAATCTTTTATAAAGTGGAAAACATATGAGAAAGTCTCAAATGTGCATTTGGTAGTTTCAAACTTCATAGCCCTATCCATTTGGCAGTTTAGAAAGCCTACAAATTTCAGTGAATTTCCTCTGAGCACCGTACAAAAACTACAAAGTTATAGCGCCCGTGAGCTCTTGTGTCAAGGAAACGGGGAAGAATATTAAATAGAGAGAGCTCCTAATGAAGAAATTTCTGTCATGAACATTATTTGGTCTCTAGACCTTCCTTCAAGCTAACTTAAAGATCTCAGAGCATGTACAACAAAACAAATAAATTTACATTGAGATGCCAGAAGTAAGCATTGAAAAAAATAAATTTTCAAACCGTACATTTAACATTTATTTTGTGTTTGTATTTATGAAAATAGTGAATAGTAAAGTTAACTGAAAGTATTTTTTTTTAAATAATTCTACTTATTATTCTCACACACAACAACTATTTTAATTTTTCTTTTCATTTTTCCTATAACAAGTATGTGGTGTATTGATGATGAGTAGAATAATTCAATTAGTTTAACAAGAATAAAATAAAATAAAATAAAAAATAATTTTAAAATATGTAAAATGTGTGATATGGGATGATGAGTAGTATCCTTTTTTTTTTTAAAGTGATATATTATTTTTAGAATTAATAAAAATTGTAGCATCTATTTCTCAGTCATTGAAACGAGTGGATGATTACTGAGTAGGCCAAATTTCTATACTTATGGTAAAAGAGTGAGTTTTGCCTCAGGCTTTGTTTCTCTTGCAGTTGTGTTGATGAAATTGTCCAACTTTACAGATTTTAATAGAGTTATTTGATGATGTAAAAACATTATTCATTGGACATTATCATCAATTTTTATATCTGATGTGACATTCATTGACCTCGAAACTCAAAATTTGTTTAGATATTTGATCGAACACAGAAAAGCGCACTTGTTTGTTACTAATATTGGGCCCTTGATGGTCTTGCTTTTGACGCCATTGAGCCGAATGATGTATCTCAAATGGAAATGGCCTTTTAGGAGGACGAGGTTTACGATATAGTGAGGAAAATGGTTAAATACAAGGCACCAGGCCCTGATGGTTTCTCTATGGGTATCTTTCAAATTTGTTGGGAAGTGATAAAAGAAGATATTATGCGAGTGTTTTAGAAGCTATTCTCAGTTGAAAATTTTGAGAAAAGCCTTAACACCACATTTCTTGCATTGATACTAAAGAAGGTGGGGTCTATGGAGGTTAAGGAGTTTCGGCCCATAAGCTTAGTGAATGGAGTATATAAGATAATTTTTAAAGTGCTGGTGAACCATCTAAATGAGGTTTTGGGGAAGATCATTACAAAACCTCAAAATGCTTTTGTGAAAGAGAGACAGGTTCTTGATGCGGTTATTATTGCTAATGAATGTCTGGATAGTAGATTGAAAGCTGGCACAACAGGGATCATTTGCAAGCTAGACATAGAGAAGGCGTATGATCACGTTAATTGGAATTTCCTTCTCTACTTTCTTGAGAGGTGTGGTTTTGGAGAGAGGTGGCGGCCATGGATTCGTTGGTGCATATCAATGGTGAAATTCTCAGTATTGTTAAATGGCAGTCTAACTAATTTTTTTCGTACCACACGAGGCCTTAGACAAGGAGATCTATTGTCACCATTCCAATTTGTTATTGTGATGGAGGCGCTTAATAAGATGACCTCAGTATTAATTAATAATGGTTTTGTGAATGACTTTTCGATCAGAACCTTGGAGAAGGGAATCATTAACATATCTCACTTGTTGTTTGCAGATAATACACTTATCTTTTGTGAAGCTGTTCAAAATCAAATTTGAGCACTAAAGTACCTGCTCATTTGTTTTGAAGCAGCATTCGAGTTATAAGCGAGCTTTGACAAAGCAAAGATGGTGCCTATTGGAGGTGTTCTTAATCTACGACAACTGGCTAACACGTTGGGGTGTAAGATAGCCTCACTTCCTATGACTTACCTGGGCCTTCCGTTGGGGGCTCATTTGAGAGCGTCTTCTTTATAGGACACAGTGGTTGAGAAAGTAGAGCGAAAACTGACGGGATGAAAAATGATGTATTTGTCAAAAGGTGGTAGGATTATGTTGATTAAAAGTACTTTATCTAACCTACCAACTTATTTTTTTTATCCTTGTTCCATACATCTGCAAGTGTGACGGTTCAAATTGAGAAACTCCAACATGATTTCTTGTGGAGTGGAATGGGGGAGGAGTTCAAGTTTCACCTAGTCAAGTGGGAGAATGTATGCTGCCCCATTTCTAATGGAGGTTTGGGCATTAGAAGTATGATGATCTTTAATTGGGCGTTATTTGGCAAATGGCTATGGAGATATCATAAAGAATTAGAAGCCCTGTGGAAATTGGTGATAGAGAGTAAATATGAAGGTTTTATGGGGGGATGGTGCACTAAAGAAATAAGGGGGTGTGTATGGAGTGAGTTTGTGGAAACACATTCGAAGAGGATGGGAGGTCTTGACTAGACACACTAGACTTCATTTGGGTGAGGGCTCCATGATTAAATTCTAGAGAGATACTTGGTGCTGTAATAGTACTCTACAAGAGATATTTCCTTCACTGTTTAATATTGCTAGTGCTAAAGATGTATCAGTGGTGGAAGTCATGGAGATATCCGGGGGGCAGATCCGTTGGAACATCATCTTTAGTAGGGCGGCACAAGACTGGGAAATGAGCAGTTTTGAATATTTTTACAGCCTTTTGTACTCCATAAAATCGAGCATTCAGCAGGAAGACTTAATGTGGTGCATACCCGATGGTGAAAGGGCATTCTTGGTTCTCTCTTTTTATAAGGCTCTTACACAAGAACCCAAAACTCAGTTTCCGTGGAGAAGGCTTTGGAGACATAAGACGCCTACCAAAGTAGCTTTTTTTGTGTGAACAGCCTCGTTGGGGAAGATTCTCACAACTAACAACTTGAGGAAACCAACTTGAGGAAATGTAGAGTAATCATTGTAGATTGGTGTTGCATGTGTAGAGAAGGGGGAGAGTTTGTAAACCATCTCCTACTACATTGTGAGACAGCTCGGGCATTATGAAATGAGGTGTTCAGTTGATTAGACTTGTCTTGGGTTATGTCGAAGATAGCGGTGGCAATGCTGGCCAGCTGGACAAATCTAAGAGGCATGCAACAGATTAAAGTTGTCTGGAAGATGATCTCTATATGCATTATGTGGTGTTTATGGCAGAAGCGTAATGACAGGACATTTGAAGACAATGACAGATCACAGGAAGAGCTGAAAGATTTATTCTTTATAACACTTTATACTTGGTCCATTGCTGTTGACTTCAATGGCATGGACCTACATGATTTTCTTGTCTATAATGCGCCTACGTAGCCAAAGGCATACCTTTGTTTTTATTGTTTAGAATTTTGAATATGGCTCTGCCTATTCTTTGATCAATAAAATTTGTTTGCTTATAAAAAAAAATATATTGAGCCTATAAAATTGACAATTATAATAAAATGTTAATCCACCTTTTATGCCTATCTTAAGAAAGTGATCCTATCATTACCTTGTGAGCACTTTGCTTTTGGTATTGCTTGCCTGGTGACGAGCACTTTGTCTCCTGTGGTGCTTGCCTAGGGAGTGTGCACTTGGCCTCCTCAAGCTCGCATAGGATACGAGTATTATGCTCCATTAATACTCGCATGGGAGCGAGCACTTTACTTCATGTATTGCTCACATGGAGGAGAGCTTACTCCTCATATTGCTTGAAAGGAGGCTAGAACTTTGACCCCTGTGGTACTCTCCTCAGGATGAGGACCTTGCTTCTCGTATTGCTTGCTTGGTGGCGAGTACTTTTGGCTCTCGAGGTGCTCGCCTATGGTATGAGCACTTTTCTTCCCCTTGGTGCTCTTTTGTGGTATAAGTACTTTGTGTTCCGTGATACTCGCCAGGTAGAATCATTTTGGCTCGCATAGGTGCGTGCATGGGGTATGAGCGCTTTGCCACTTGTGGTGCTTGCCAAGGGTGGGAAATTTGCCCTCGTATTGCTCGACTAGAGACGAGCACTTTGCTATCATGGTACTCACATCGGCACGAACACTTTTCTTCGGTATTGCTTGCCTGGTGGTGAGCACTTCCTCGTGGTGCTCACCTATAGTACGAGGTTTTTGCTTTGGTATTGCTCACTTTGGGGCAAACACTTTACTTCCGTATTACTCAACTACGGGGCAAGCACTTTGCCCACCATGGAACTCACCTCGGGGTGAGCTCATTGCTTCAGTATTGTTCGCTTTGGGCCGAACACTTTACTATCGTATTGCTCAATTGGGGACAAGAACTTTGCCCCTAGGATACTTATCTTGTGGTGAGCTCTTCACTTCAATATTGCTTTCCTAGGGGTGAGCACTTTGCCTTCCATCATTCTCAACTATGGTACAAGCACTTTGCTTCCCTTATGCTCACGATATGATCACTTTCCATGCCTCTAGTGCTCGTAAAAGTGCTTGCATGGGGTATCAACTCTATATCTCCTGTGGTACTCACCTGGGACGAGCTCTTCA
Source organism: Cyclocarya paliurus (assembly GCA_029856935.1). Classification (NCBI taxonomy): domain Eukaryota; kingdom Viridiplantae; phylum Streptophyta; class Magnoliopsida; order Fagales; family Juglandaceae; genus Cyclocarya; species Cyclocarya paliurus. Next base: position 30,124,695 of record CM056954.1, on the reverse strand, counting down.
CTTCTCATTGTGCTCGCCCAGGGTACGGAGCACTTTACTCATAGTGGTGCTCGCCTCAGAGTGAGCATTTTACTTCCAATATGGCTCGCTGGTGGTAAAGCGTTTTGGCTCTTGTTGTGCTCGCTTACAATATGAGCTTTGCCCCATTCCACATTCATTGGCAAGGTACTAGCTCGGGCTAGCACTTTCTCTCTCCACTTCACTTGCCAAGGTGGCAAGCGTTTTGATTCGTGTAGTGCTTGCCTTAGGTGGCAAGCACTTTGTTATCCTTAGTGCTTTCCCTTTTGCCCACCTGGGGCAAGCACTTTCCTTCTTCACATTGCTCGCCGAAGTGGTGAGCCCTTTACTTTCCTTAGTCCATGCCAAGGTAGCAAGCAAGTTTGTTCTTCATTGTACTCACCAGGGAGACAGGTTCTTTCCCTCTTCATGATGCTTGTGGTGGTGGCAATGCTTTTCTAGGTAGTGAGCACTTTGACTCCTTTGAGGAATCAAGCACTTACTTTGCATGTACAATTCTCAACTAGTTTATGAAGACGAACAACATTTTTTATGGTAGTTCGTGTTGAAAGTTGGAGGAAGAATATTTTTTTTGTTTTTATTTTTTAAAAAGAACATAACTAGGACAGTATATGTGTAATTTGTATAAACGATCTAAAATCAAAAAAGAAAGAGAAAGATGAGAATTTTAAATAAAGATGAGTAAATTAGAGGTGTTTTGTTTTCAAGAAATTTAATCTCATCATTAGGGGTGATAAATGGTCGGTCCGGACTGGACTAGACCAAGATTGAGACCGGTCGGTCTCGGTCCATGTTTTAGAGGAATGAAATGTTTCGGTCTGGTCCACGGTCCAGGGTTTTTCCACCCTGGATCGGACTAAATGAAAAAAAAAATTATATATATTATTTATATAATAATTGTACAATCAACAATATAAAATTTTAAATATATTATTAATACTTGTTAATATTCTATAAATTAACAATATTTTATACATATCTTCATCTAAGCTATTATTATTAACAATATAAAAGTTTAAATATGTTATTAACACTTGTTAATATTCTATCAATTAACTAATATATAATATCAATTAGTTAATTATATAGTAATTATATAAATTAATAATATAATTTTCATCTAATTTATTATCATTGACCATATAAAATATTTTTTTATTGAGTTTGTAACATAATCCACATTAATAAGTTATTTAGTTTAATTTAGTATTTTAAATAATTTTTTTATTAATTGATATAAAAAAATAATAATTAGACTGGACCGACCGGACCGAACTAGACTAGACCGATAGCTACCGGTCCGGTCTGGAAATAATAATAGACCGAAAATGTTCAATCCAAAACCGAACCGACCGATTTGCACCCTTACTCATTATTTACTTATATATTTCGTGAAAAATTCAAGAGACGAGCAATCTTCATAAACTTAAAAAAAAAAAAAAACAACTTTTACAAAAGCTTTATTTTCACCAATTCCACCTCCAAAACACAATTTTTTTTTATCCAACAAGTTTTTCATTTTTTTTATTTATCAATTTGTACACATCCAATATAAATTGCTTCTCCAAAACTATTAATGACAAAAATCTTAGCTCGTCAAACATGTCTCGCATGTTTAATATAAAAAATCTTTTTATCATCATTTTTTTCTTAAAAAAACTAGACAAATAGATATTTATGTGACAAAATATGAAAATTCAATTTAGATTGACAACAAGAATGAGCTGCGTTTCACGAGGTCAATTCCAAGATGAATTTCTACCATGCGTTCGTACAACGCACAATCACTTGTCACAAAAACGTGGTTACATAATATCCGATGATTCTGAAGTCATTGTCCAATCTCAGCCGTCCCTTGCATTATATATTCCGATTAGTGATTACCAACGAGTGGACTACAATTTCCCTGGCCTTCTTCTTCGAACGCCTCTTGTTCTCATGGGCGCCTCCCTTTTTTGGTCTCTCCATTGCAAGATCTCTTTCTCGAGGCTTGCCTGCCTTGCTTTTTGTTCTAGAATTAGACAAGATCGCCTTGGGCGCTACTCGCCGATGGCCGCCTCAAGAGTTTGAAAGGATTGAATCTTTAGAAATTCTTATTTGACCGTCGCTAGATCGAGGGTCTTCGTTCTGAGAGATCTACTTGAAGGTTTGGATGCGAATTTCACCCTCTGCTAGTGATGGTTCTTTTTATTTTGGCATCGCTTCGTAATTAATAAAGATCTCTTTTTGGCCTTTTATTTTTATTTCTATATATTTCAAATAACCGCTTCGTTTTTGCGGGATCTGCTGCCGCATCAATTATATGGTTTGTTCATTGATTGATTTTCCTTGATTGAAATCTCTCGCCTATGGAATGTTTCGTTGCGGGGATTTAATTTAATTTCATTTTGTGGCAGGCATGGCGTTGAAATTGCCTTTGAACCGGCACTCCGGAGCCAATACACAGGTTCGCAGTCTCAGAGTTAATGATTTCACGGGAAGGCTTACTGGTCCCCGCGTAGGTGCTGTATCTATTAATGATCTCAGAGTTCATGATTGCAGGAGATGTTGTTGTTAAGATCAATTGTGGCTGGTCGTTCCATGTATCTTGTTTATGTAAATGGATGTATAGGACGGAAAGGCCCGAGTCTGAGTGTAGCTTATGAGTCCTGATCCATCTTTGTCATCCGACCTTTGCCATGACAGGTGCGCTTGCATGGCAGGTCACAACAAAGCATAATAAAAAAGTTACACGTTTTTTGGTTTGAGGGGGAGATCGCACGGGAGTTTCCCGGGGTCTCCCCACCGGTGTGTGCCGTTTCCCTGTGCTGCTTTTTCTGTGTTCATTTATATTTTCCCTCGCGACGGCTATGGTTGCCTAACAGAAGAAAAGGGTAAGCTGAACTACACCAGCAACATTACAACTCATGCACTAGCAATTCACATGGATGTTGAGGTATACTCTTTATATCATATTTTCCCTTTGTTTGCATTTGAGACGTATGAGCCACTCAATATATTAATTTCATTCAACAATAGATTTTAAAAGTACAGACAAACTATAGGTCCATTCCGTTACATTTAGGAAATGCGAATGGAGAGTTTAATCATATAACTATTCTTGTTGCTCAATAAAATTTGAAAAAATAGAAAAGATAAATCTTAATGATTGTCTGTTGGAAATCTTGTCGTTGGCAGTGGGCTGTATGAGGCGTTCGTCAAATCAACTTTGTGCTTCAATGGTAAAGTTGTGTGTTTTGTTATATGCAAAAGATCGCTACACTTTTTGCCCAAATAGGACGGAACAAAGTAGTTCAGTTATATGCTGTAGGTGTTGATTCTTTGGTGCCCGATGCCTCTAGTATGATAAAGGAATCATTAAAAGTATATGTTCATTATCAACGGACTTCAGGTATTTCAGTGGCTGCAATTACACAACACTACTTGCATATCTCAAGATGCCATAGTTTCTTGATGGCATCTCACTCTGTTGCTAATTAAAGGTTCAATGGCTGCAATTCCTGTAAGTTCTAGGAAAATATTCAGTTATAATGTTGCAATGTTTCCCTCGTAATTCTTGGTTTTGGTTTGGCCAATGATTATCATCTACTGCTTATGCTCTTTGTGGTGACTATGAAATTGGAGCCTGTAAGGCGATCTTGTATCTTATATCAGTATGTCTTGGAATCAAATGGTTTGTATATCAGTATATCTTAGAGGCAAATTTTTTGTATGCCAGTATATCTTGGAATCAAATGGTTTGTATATCGGTATATCTTGGAATCAAATGGTTGCTTGATTTCATCTATTGTACTAGCAGTTTTTTATCTTTCATGAGGATGACTATGTAAATGTGTACTGGGTATTTATATTTTGCTTTGAGATCAACAATTGTATTTGTATGGAGTCATTTTGGTCATTTGAAGTGCTTGTGGCGAGCCTATGTTCTCCTGGCATATTGATATTTCGACCCCTAGCTGATGGTATGGAAAGGTGCATTGAGGTTATTGGTATCAAACAGGATTTGAAAGAGCTAGATTTGCTGCTGTGGTGTTTTTTAGTTGCCGCAGAAATACAAGCACGAGGTTTTGCAGCATCTGAGGGACAATATTTAGTATGATCCAAAAACTAGCATTTGAGCCTCTTCTTATTTCGTCTTTCATTGTCGATCAATGGCTCCTAACCGCCAGTTACAGTTGGCAGTTTAACTTGTTCCATATATTGTGAAAGTTTAGTTTTATTTTTTGGTCTGCAGTTACAGTTTAGCTTGTTCCATCTCTTGCCTTTCTTATACCGTCCTTGATAAAAGATAGCATAAATTTATTTTATTTTTTTGCATTGGTTTGGAAAATCACAAGGCTTGGTCTTGGTCTCTGGTAGTTGGTAATTTTGTACCTTATACCGTGTTTGAATGAATATTCATTGACCAAGCAAGCATGGTACAAGTCCGAGACTGGAAAACTTGCCTAGGAAAGACGTTGATTTCCCCGACTGAACTCATGGCAATCTACCAACGACTGCCTTATAATTATCGTACAAGTTATTTTATGAAATGGGAACTGTCTTATAATTATCGTACAAGTTATTTTATAAAAAATACTCGATTGGAGGTTCGAAAGAGGGACCGGAGAGTTTTCTTTGGTCTTTTGATCCGAGGATATCTTCCAAGGTGCGAGGGAAATGGTCAGAGTCACAAGCTGGGAGTCGATGGGAGGGGCTTAACAAGAACTCGGTTTTCGGTACGTGAGATGGATGCTGTACACTGGGAATCTGGATGGATCACGAAGTAATCACCGAAAACAGAGACGCATGACGGCTGGAATCTGGTAAAAAATTTAATTTCTTTTCGTACGTTAAATTAAGAAAGTGATTGATTGATTGATTTTTTTCTTTTTTTTTTTTTTTACTTAAGAATTATGTAAATGATCATTAGTGAATTGGTCTTTTTTTTTTTAAAATGTTTAAAGATATATAAAAAATGATTGAAATAAAGGGAATAAAAAAAGGTACATGTGCACTTATTAGTCAAATTTTTTTCGATTCATCATCGGTTTAAGTAGCATATTATCCTTGTTTATTAAAAAAAAAATTGCACCGGCTGTCATTGCAGAGTAGCAACTTTCCCTCTTTAAAAGATGTATTTGGTGCAAAAAGTAAATTTTTATTTTCATGAAAACTTTAGTCGTGCTAGGTTTGATTGGCCACTGTTCTTCTTTCCTTATTCCATAGGGGAGTGAGGTAAAATATTTATTGGTTTTAGATTGAATGAAAACCTACGAGTCAAATACCCTCCAGATTTTTTTTGGGCTGTCTTCTCATAAATCATAATCTTCAAAATGCCGAAAAATATTTGTGAGATCTGGAAGCTCGAAATGGTACAGAGCGCTTGAGCCCTGGGGGCTTGAGAGGATGGTGGTTCAAGTCCACCCGGATCTGAATGCTGAAGACTCGTTTGTTTTTGCAGCAATGTTTTGAATATTATACCATCGATTGTTTCGTTCGTGACATTGAAACAAGATTTTTTGATACCAGTATTATTTTGGAATAGTCTATATATATAAATAAATTATATTCTATAGTCTATATATACATAAATTATATATAAATTATAAGTAGTCTGATTTGAATTGAGAAGTCAAAAAATGAGCTTGTAATTTGAAGAAATAAAAAAAAAAGAGTAAAGGTCGAAATATCAGCTGATATGGGCCGAAACGGTCGAAATTTTGACCAGTATAAAATTATACCTTTCTTTGTATCGACCACGGAACAGAAACGGTATATTTTGGCCATAACAGCCGGTATGGTACGAAATTCAAAACTTTGTTGTACAGAACTTTTAATTCGATCTTATTTTGTATCTTATCTCAACATCCAAATATCATTTAAATACAAGTACTTTATGATCTCACACACCACGTACCACATTTGTTTTTATTTATTTTGGTTTTATTTCTGTTAAACTAATTGAGTTCTTCTACTCATTGTCCCTACAATACATACTTGATAAGCAGAAAAAAATAAAAAGATAAAAAATCATGTATAGTGTGTTTAGGTATGATGAGTAGAATTTTTTAATCATATCGTTTTCATAAGTGAGCTATTTTTGTAAAATAATTTATAACATAATATCATTCTAGAAATATCCTTCATTCAAGAAATTTTTTTCTTAATAATATTAAGGATGGATGGAGGTGGGCTTTTGTGGGTGTGTATGGGCCCAATGTGTGTAGTTATAAAAGTTTTTTGTGTGAGGAATCGGTGGGTTTGTATTCTTTCTAAGATTTACTTTGGATTTTTTGTGATGATTTCAACATTGTTGGGTTCTCTAGTAAGGGGCCGGGGGCATCTACGTCGACAAGAGCAATGGAAAACTTCAAGCTGATTTTTTATTTAAATCTTGTAGATCTTCCTTTGGTTGGGGGGTATACTTGGTCCAACTGTCGAGAGTGGTCAGTATTGGATAGATTTCTAATTTTTTTTTCATGGGAGACGTACTTTCTGGATCTATGTTAGAAAAGGTTGTCACGGGTATGTTCCGATCGTTTTTCAATTTTGCTTGATTGTGGATGCATTCATGGTGGTGGGCATTCTTTCATATTTGAGAATATATGGGTGGAAATTGAAGGATTTGTGGAGAAGGTAAGGGCTTAAGGACTTGGTGGGAAGCTTATTCTTTTGATGATACCCCTAGCTTCATAGTGGCGGGCAAACCTAAAGTTCTAAAGGTTGATTTAAAAAAGTGGAATGAATAAGTATTTAGATACATGGAAATGCAAAAAAATATTCTTTGGGATGAGTTGTAAGCATTGGAGGAAGGGGATGTTAATGAGGATTCTTTGTTAAGGAAGAATGTGGTGGTGACTAAGGGTGCAATTCGGTTTGATCTGGTCCGGGGGGGTAATAAACCGAAATTTTCAGTCCATCATCTTCCTCAGACCGAACCGGACCATACATACCTAGGAACTGGACCGGCAACTATCAGTCCAATCAGGTCCAATTATTTTTTTATTCTTTTTTTTAAATAAAATAAAGAAGTTATTTAAAATACTAAATTAAAAGTAAATGAATTATTAATGTAGATTATGTAACTAACTTAATAAAAAAATATTTTATATGGTCAATGATAATAAATTAGATAAAAATTATATTGTATAATTATTATATAATTAGTTAATAAATATTATACATTAGTTAATTGATAGAATATTAATTTGTTAATAAAAAATTTAAAATTTTATATTTTTAATGGTGATAGGTTAGATGAAAATTACATAATAAATTATATAATTATTATATAAATAATATATATATTTTTAATTCGGTTCGGTCCAGGGTAGGAAACCCCTAAACCAGGACCGGACAGAACCTACTTCGATCCTCTATATTCCAGCCTATTAGCTATGTAGGTGGGATCTACAAAACCATATCAAATGTGTTAGCTAATCGTATGAGTTTAATGATGGACAAAATCATTTCCAAACCTCAAAATGCTTTCGTTCGAGGTCAGTAAATTTTGGATTTAGTTTTGATAGCATATGAGTGTTTGGACAGTTGAGTAAGAGAGAGCATTTTAGGGGTCCTTTGCAAGGTAGACATGGAAAAGGCTTATGACCATGTATGTTGGAATTTCCTATTTTATATGCTTAGAAGATATGGCTTTGGGATCAACTAGTGCGAATGGATCAAACATTATGTTTCGACCGCTCGATTTTCGATTTTAGTCAATGAAAAATATTGTGGTTTTTTTTTTCAGACTTTGAGGGGTTTGCGACAAGGGGATCTGCTATTATCTTTCCTCTTAGTTTTAGTAATGGAGGCATTGAGTCACATGAAGGAGGCTGTCGTAAGGGAGGGATTTCTTGCTAGTTTTTCGGTGGGCAACAACAGTAATGGTGTCGGTTCCATTTCTCACTCACTATTCGCTAATGGTACGCTCATATTTTGTGATGCTATTAGTGACCAAATTCAAGCTCTAAATGGACTTTTGTATTAGTTTTTTTTTATCTTTAGGAGTGTCCTTTTATTCTAAATGGACATAAATGTTTGGTTGTGTTTTTATTTCATAGATGTATTTATGCAGAAGTTGGTGTTGTTTTAGGCATGATGTTAGTGGCATTCTTTATTCTTTCATATATTGAAAGAAAAAATCCACTTATAAGGTGGTGTGGATAACACATACAGTGTTTACATGACATAATTTGTTTTGGAAGAGAAATTTTAAACTTTAGATCTTACACAACTACTCGAAAATAATAGAATAACTCGCATAAGAAAATTTGTTTTCTATGTTGAATTTTGTCATGGTTATATTTAATGTTAGGTTTTTGTTATTTCATTATGATCATTACTATAATCTGTATAATAAGTGAGGAATTATTTTATTTCAAAGAGTATATAAACGAAGAAAAGTCACAATCCATATATATTTTTGTTCCTTGTAGTTCCTTAATTATTAAGCATTTTGTATCAAACGGTCCTATTTCCAGAGAAAACAAAATATATTTGAGATAGATAAATAATTTGTATAAGATCTTTAGGAGTACTTAGGATATCATATTCTTAAGAATTTTATGTGAATCTCAAGGGATTGGCTTAAGTGGTGAAGACTTTAGTCTTGGATATTACTCCCTTCAATGTCTAAGGTTCAATACCTCATGGGTGTAAACAATTATTTGAAGCCATACCTCATGGTGAAATTCAACTATTTAACCAGTTTTGTGTATAGAAACTTCTAAAGGTACGGCGGTACATGAGACCGAGGTTTACTCTGCAAGAGTGGGTTCGAAGGGTCCTGCTTTGGAGAGATTTCCCGACTTCAAAAAAAAGAAAGAAAAGAATTTTATCCAATTATAGTCATTCTTAAGAATCGGTTTCATCACATTTTCAGGTTTTAAATATCACAGTTTTGAAATTGTAGATGTTGAAATAAATAATGGATTTTTAATCAAACACTCTCATGCGTCGAAATATGGAATTCCTTATCCTACTCTTTAATTAGCCGTGATCCAATTTATTTTTGTTCAAAAATTAAAGAGGGAGATTGATCAAATTACTTAATTGTGATTTATTATTATTATCATTAATCAATATTGTAAAAATTGAAAAATATGGCATCTATCTTCAAGTATTCTTTTTCTAATAAGTATTCCTTTGCTCACCACTTTGAATTTTTTTTGTCAATGACTTTTGCAAGAGAAGAGAATTGAAATAGCAAAGAGCCTTTCACATTAAGCAAACTTGATCTAAAAAGGAAAAAAAACAATTATTTATTCGAATTGTACATTTAATAATCATCTATTGCAACAATTAAAAAAAAGAATAAAAATATCTTAACCAACCTACAAATAGAAAACCCACTTTTATAAACCAGATAATCAAAACAAAGTTGAATTAACAGTAAGTGCGTATTTGGGATTATGGCGGAAAATATAGTTTATACCTTATAATTTAAGTAATAAGCTCTACTATTAAAATTTTGTTTACTGTTTAATAACCATATATCTAAAGCACTTTTAAATACATTATGTTTATTTGAAAACAAATTAAAAAAGTACTTTATGAGATAAAAATGACGATTATTCAAATTTTTAAAAATTATGACTATATCCTTGAAAGTTTGAAAGTTTTAATTATCTAAAAATTATATCAGTATTTTCGTCTATTGATAGTCTTTTTAAAATTTGAAATACGTTTTGCATTATCTGAAAAGCACAAACGTACTTTTTAACTTATTTGAGAATTAAAAGTACTTTAATATGTAACATCCAAATAACTTAATTTTTTTATTAAAAAGTTTTTAAAATCATTTAATTACTTTTTAAAACTCTTATCGCAATCCTAGATAATTCCTAAAAGGTTTTAATGTAATACCATCCAAAAAAAGTGATATTAATATTGGATAGTTGGGGTGGATTTATTGCAGCTCCATCTAGTGCAGTCTAGTGGGGATCCAATTAAATTAATAGTGGGGTGCAATCTGGATTATGGCAGCCTCCAAGCTCCATCTGCCTTAACTATTTGTACTTTGATTACGCTACTGGTTATATTCTAATTTGACTTTTTTTATGGAACTGTATTGATGTGATATTATTGAAGTTAAGTTAATTTTTATTTTTTAAAATTAACAAATTCAGAAGTTAGTAGATTATTTCACATCAAAATAATATAATAGGAGTGAGATCGTCATGTAATAAATACATAAGCTATTATTTTCTGTAACTTTTAAGCCCCTTTTCCAAACTATTTAACTCTCATTTTCATTTAAAGTAATAGATATTTAAGTTCTTATGTACTATTTTTCTTTTTTATAAAAAAAATATTTTTGTAATGACGGATCATTTTTTTTTTTTAAATAAAGTGTGCCAGACTTATACATCTAAAATTATATCTAGCATTAATACTCTTTATGAAAAATAACAACACAAAGGTTTGCCCCCACCACCACGGTATTGCGCCTGAAATACATGACTTGAAAACACAATCTTGGAAAGTGGAGGGTGTTTCGCGTTAAATTATGTTATTTATAGGTGTAGTGTATAACATAATATTTATTGCGAGATTGATTATATTTATAAAAAAAAATTAAAAATATCGATTTTTCTTATGTAAGTTGGCGTAACAAACTCTTGTATAATTAATGTATTTGATGTGAAGAAAAATACTAATAAATAAAATTTATTCTTTCATGTTTGTAGGTGTGGTTACTGGTTGGGTTAGAAGATACGTGGTAGGGTAGGAGGCTTGGAGTTGGAAAGCATCTATCCCAACTTATCTTAAATTAATTATTGATAGAATTTATTATTTTTTATTTAAAAAAAAATTAAATTCATTTTAACTTATTTTATATATTTAAATACATATTTTAATTTATTTATATTTAAATACATCTAAATAAGATTTATAAAATACTATTATTTAAAATTGTGCATCCGGACCGAATTTTTGAAGATCAGACTAATGGATAGTCGAGATGATTGGGTTAAGTTGGAACAAATGGTGAAGCAGGTAAGATACCAGCGCATGATATGCAAAGGTGTACATGCAAATTTTGGCTGCTTTTAGTAGCATAATAAAACTCCTTTGTGCGTATATGAAACTCTTTTGTGTATTTAATATTTGTAGTATGAGCCAGTCATGGAACATGAATATGAGAGTGCTCCTAGAAAAAAGAAGAGACTTTTTTTAGGTGAAGAGCATGTAAGACAGTAATTATTGTAGTAGTGTCTTTGTGAGGTTTTGTTTCAAGTTTTATTTTCTTATTCTTTTTGATTTATTGTTTTTTATCATTATAGTTTTCATTTTTCTATTGTAATTGATGTTTTTGGCAGCTTATGGAGAGACAGTCCAGTAGAAAATTTTCCCCCAATTTCAGATTCAAGATGTGAAGACTCATACATTTTGTTCTTTGTAAATTATGTTTTAGTTTAATTAGTTGTGATGTATTAATATTTCTTTTGTTCTTTGCAAATTTATGTTTTAGTTAATTAGTTGTGATGTATTATTATTTATTTTATTCTTTGTAAATTTATATTTTGCATTGTGATTTAACAACAATATTATTTATTTTACATTTTTATTTATTTTGTTCTTTAATTTATTTATTTTTTATAAAAATCTTTTAAAAAGTGTTTAAATTATTTTTCTAAAAAAATCTGGACAATTTAAGCATATCAGAATTTAAAAAAGGTTTATAGGGAACAATCCGGATATATGGTGTATATTGTGAAAAATCTGAATATCCTGTTACAAACCGGATATCTGGATTGGATCTAGTTATCCGTCCAAATTGTTTTCAGATGAATCCGGGCAACCGCCTAGATTTTACCATCCCGAATTCGGCACCGGTTATGGCTAGATATCCAAATCCGGATCCGGATGCACACTCCTATTATTATTTATAAATAAACTCAGATCCATAATCTCGTCATCCTAAAGGTAGCCTAGAGTTGGTGGGTGTGTTCCAACACTATACAGATATGGTCCAATACGAGATGCTACGACGATTTAAAATAGACCCTCTCTCTCTAACAACTAGACCCTCTCTCTCTAAACACCCTCTCGTCCGAATCCAGTTGGGGGGAAGGGGGAGCCCCGGCTCCTTCTTCCTCGCCTCTTCCCCCCTCTCCTCGCCGGCCCTTCGTCTCCGGTATTTTATCTTCCTCTTCGTTGTAGTTTTTTTAGTTTTTTTTCAATTTTTTCAGGTTACATTCGGGAGGATCGCCGTTCGGGTCTTTCTAGCCGCCGACTAATTACACGCGCCGCACCGGGAAGACGCCCAGGCGTCGATCTTCAAGACCTACAAATCCGGCGTCCATCGGAGTGGCGTGTAGCCCGCACACGCGGGATGAAACTTCCGAACCCCGTCGGCGCGTGTCCACCACGCGCCACCGAGGAGGCCTCTGCTGACACCACGCTCGGCTTCTCTGGGCTCCCTGACTTCGGGGCTTCCAAGTTTGACAGTCGGCTTTCCCCCCCGAGAAACAATGCCCTGCACGAGCCAATGTTGAATCTCTGTGCACTGTTCATCCGTGTTTTTTGTTGATTATTTTTCTGTTATGTAATTTTTAGCATTTTGTAGTTATTTTATTTTTTCTATTTTATTGTTAATTTTGTTGACCTGAGTGTGGTGTTGGGTCTTTGGATTGGACGTACTTCGTAGCAAGAGCTATTCGAGAGTGTTGGGCGATGCTACGCTGGTGGTAGTACGGCCGGGATTTGTGGTCCGTGCGCGAGCTGGGTGCCCGTCCAGTCCAAATTTGAGATGCCTATGCTTGCGGTGGGCGTGACGTCCGGGATCGCACCAGTGCTTGGGATCCTTTCGTTGTTTTGTTTTGTATTTAGGTGTAGGTTCGGTTTTTAGTTAGTAATAAAATAGAAATAGGCTATTAGATTTGATGTCTATAGTAACGTCCCGTGCTCATTCCTCTAGGAATATCTTAGGGGCAGTTTAGTTCTGTTTTTATAGAGCGCTTTCTCTGTTTAGGAGAGAGTTTTTAGAAGTTAAGACACTGTCCGCTACAGAGTAGTTTGTGAGTGAGGAAGCCCCAGAACTGATACGTAGTTGATTTATAGTCTAGATTTTCTATGTATTAATAAATCATATTTGTAATTTCAATTTATTAATAAAATGAATTCTGTTTCCATAAAAAAAAAAAAAAAAACGAGATACTGCTGGTCGTTGGATGTTTCGGAGATGCTGCAAGTTGATGTTGACCATGATGCATAACGTTCGTATCAGTGGTCCCGTTTGCAGAGGCGACCTTCAACTTTCTAGAATTCACAAATAGTCATGGTGATGTTGCTTTTGCTTTTCAGGTCGTTTGGGAGAGGATCCGGATCACCGATGGAGCCCTCTCTAATTGCCACGTGAAATTCTGAAGTACCCCACAACACATTGATGCCTCGTTTATTTTTACAATTCTGGTTAACTCACTCCATTTTGTCTCATCTAATTATTATAAATTTTTTAAATTTTTATATAAAATAAAATAAATAATTCAACTTTTTTAAATACCAGAATAAAAATAATATTAAAATTTTTTTAATAATATTTTATTTAATTTTTAATTTTAATTTCAACTCGTTTTGTCTTATCTGAAAAAAAAAACGAGATTTAATCTTTTGAATTTTGCTATACAATTTCTTACTATTTACCCACACTCCACACTTTCTCATTTTTTAATATTTTTTTTGAGTTTATTTTTTAAAAATTATTTCAAATTTTTTATTTACTATTCATATAAAAAATATTTGATAAATGAAAAAAAAATATGGAGTGTGGAGTGTAGATGAATAGTAAGAAGTTGTGAAGATTTTTTGTAATCTTCTGAACGGTCAGGCTGTTGATCTCCAAAAAAAGCCCTCCAATGAGTGAGTGCCACGTAGGCTTTTCACCTTAGCTACCATGTGCCCCTCTTGCATGAGATCACGAATGACGACCCATCCCTTGTCCTCCATCCTCTCGCACATAGAACGCGACCCTCTCTGCCACCTCTCTCTGTCGTTGCTTCCATTGTTCATAGACCCCCCTCTCTTGATTCTCGCACAAAACATCAAAATTTTCTCAAAAAATAGAGGAATATCAATGATTAATATCCAAAATTGGTTCATTACTATCGCTAACGAAAAAAAATCAATGGGTTAATGGAGTAAACTTGAAATACGACCAATTTGTCACAAAGATCAAAACAAGCAGAGGAAAAGAGGAAGAAAAAATTATTGTATAATATATTAGTTAAAATTGTACAGGATTTGGCGAGCTTGAAGGAATTGGCAGATTAATTGAAGAGATCGGCGACGTCTTCGTATTTAGAGCAGAACAAACCCCAACCGTTGAGCCATTTTTCTACTTCTTTTTCTAGAACTCCTTTGCTCTTGCAATCTGATCCCCCATTTGAAAATACTAAGATTTTTCTCCCGAGTTGGGAGAGAAAAGATCAAAGAGGGAGAGAACTATGCAATGGAAAAAATGTTGCCATCAAGGTTAGGTTTGATTGCAATGAGAAAGGGAGTGCCTTTGGGCCTTTGTAGTCTTGGGTTCGGTTGGGTTTGGAATACTAGAAGAGTTTGTATGTGGGCGTCAGAGATGGTTGGCAAAGGCGAAATTACTGAAGGGTGATAGAGCGGCAGTGGGCGACGGCGGCAAGAGAAGAATGAGGTGATGAAGTTGAGGTCGAGGAACTACTGGGGCTTACGAGTTTTGGTTCTACAGAATTCATATTCCAGTATGATGCACCTCTTTTGGTTTATGTGGAATATGTGACGTGGCAAAATGCTATTAGTGCCTGTTAAGGCCTCAACAAACAGCCCGACCGGTTCAAATCGGAACTGCAACACATTAGGCTTCCTGTTGCTTTCTCTTGGGGCCACTACGACTTATTTCTATTCTTAAATGAAAATACATATGCCACGTAATTTAAATGTTAAGATTTAATTTGTAAGATTTAAATATTAAAATTAATTTTTAAATTAAATTAAATTATATAAATATTATACTAATGTGTTTTATACACTGATTTAAAAATAAGATTTTTCTATATGTTGATTTTAAATTAATTTTATAAAAAAATGGGCACGGCTTAGTGTATAAGTTATATAGATTAGTAATGGACAAAAGATCAGTTTGATCTAACTTACTATTATAGTGGGCTAAAGTTCAATTGAAAAATAAAATATAATTTGATTTAAAAAACTACAAAAACTAATGTTAGATTTAAACCTAAACTATAAACTTGATTTCCTTAATACAATCAAAGAAAACAACTCTCTTTAAAAAAAAAAAGAAAAAAAAAAGAAAAATGATTGATTATTTTTTTATGGAGTTATTTGATTGATATTTTCATTGGATCGTATGCAACAATAGGGTACATCTACGACTTCTCACATAACAAAGGCGTGTTGAATATTGAAACACCGGGAGAAAACACCTCCCAAAGATTATTGTTGGATCTATTAACGAGTCATTAATAGCATCTTTAATGGATTAATTAAAAGTTAAATTCACCACATATTTAACTATTAAATCTTAAAATATCATCACAATGAATTAGTTAAATTCTAAATAGTTACAGTGATTTTTAAAATATTTTTCAAATTTAAAGGTTAATGTAAATAGATCAAATACATATTTTATCATTTATTTCTCTTTCTTCTTTCTCATAACTGCCTCTTCCCTCTCAAAAAACTAGAAAGTTCTTCCCTAACGTGGAGCTGCAACATTATCGTAGGTTTTACTAATATGACAAAATAAAATAAAATAAAATAAAAAGTAATAAAATATGATAAAATAATAAAAATTAATAATTAAAAAAATTAAATATTTTTTAATTATTAATTACTCATTACTATATAATAAATAAATAGATAATCCAATGTGAAGATTTGATGTGAATAGTTAAAGTCAAATTCATCTTATATTATTTTATTATTATATAATGAAAAAATAACTATTATAATGTGAAAATTTATGTGAATAGAATAGTCAAAAGTCAAATTCATCTTATATTTATTAAAAGTGTCATTTAATTTTGACTAATCCATTGATGATTCTTATTCTTTTCCTACAAATTCATGCATACACACATTCATTTATATTTCTTTAGATTAATCTAATGCTACTAAATAATAGCAGCGTTATTAAAAAAAAATGTTGTCCTTCATCTTGAATTATGTTGTTATCAAATCATGATGCATATTTTAAGGTCTCGTTTGGATATAGAAATAGTTCTTTTTCATCTTATCTCATTATTACAATTTTCCTAAAATATCATATAAAATATAATAAATCATTTTACTTTTTCAAATCTCTAAAAATAATAATAATATTATAAAATAATATTCTAATAATATTTTATTCAACTTTTAATTTAATCTAAAACTATATTATTTTATTTCACTATTTAAACGGTGCCTTAAGTGGTTTTGTTTTTTGAATGATTAGCTTTGAAACCACTTAAATTATTAGGGTTAAATGCAAACTAATTTTTTACTTTTTTAAAAATCGAAGTTATAATTTTAAATTTTACAATATTAATAAAATTGGAAATGATTGCTACATAGCATGCTAATACCATATGTCACTCTTAGATTGATTGACACATGCATCAATATGCCATGTCAACAATTCAATTAAAATGTTTTAAAAAATACTAATGTCACGTGAGTGTCAAATGTCACTTTGCACTCTTCCCAATAGTTTTATAAATAGAAATTGACGAAAATACTTTCTAATTCTAAAGATTAGATATTATGAAGAGTTGAAAACCGTAGTTTCAGAAACATGAAAACTCATATACTAATTTTTCATTTATTCCAAAATTATACCTCAGTGATCGAAAATGATGAAATTTAAAATGAATCACTGCCATGGAAGACAATGAAATTAGAACGAAGATTATTATTACTCCAGAAAAAAGGACTAAAAGCAGAGATATATATATATATATATATATATATATATATATATATATATTTAAAGTATTTATCATTTTTAAATAGGAAAATATTTTAACTAATTATATAAAAATAAATTTATAAATAGATATAATTTGACGTATGTTAGATTGTAAAATTATTTTTATTATAAAATAAATCTAATATTTTATAAAATCATATTCGTAAGTTTATTTTGTATAATGCTTTTATATATCTATAGTAATTCTTTTAATTGGTTAAACTTGTATGGAATCGGGGACCGAAAGAGTCAAGTTCATAGCAACTCATTTTGAACTTAACATGGAGAACTGAATTCCCACACAAACTAAAAATTATAAATTAAACGTAAGATCGACGGGGACTGCCATTAGAGTTTTCCATATCAAATCTACCTATCTCCGCGTCTCTCTCGAGTTCCGCCCGTACCTCCTCGGCAACACAATTTCATGTTGCCGTCCTCGCGAGGGAAAAAAACAACTCCAAGAGGAAAAACGCACGCATCTCCGTCTCTCTCTCTTCTCACCTAATTCCTATCGTCATTCATTGCCCAAAAAGCCAATAAGAGAATTTTGAGTCAGGAGTTCTCACTCTCTCGGAGTCTCTTCTGCTTCACCAGGTATGTGACCAGCTCACGTTTTCATATTCAAAAACACTCTCACACACACGTACGCACGAAAAAATTGTGCATTGTTTCTGTGCGTAAGTTTGCATGCGAAGGTGTCTCTAAATTTGAACTGGATCTTTCGGTCACTCCCATGTCTTTACATTCCTGGAACTATCTATTGACTCTTCCGATTAGGCATAGTGTTGAAAGTTTATGTACTCTGGATTAGATCGTTTGAATAATTCTCAGTGGATCTTGTTCTTCTGAGCTCTATATCAAGTCACTTCAGCACCTTTTTATGGGGGGTGCTCAAAGACGCCTAAATGTGTTTGTGAGAATCGGGTTTAAATGATCTCCGTCTAGTCAGAAATCTTCTCCGATTATTTTTTATTAAATAATCTGAAAAGGTTGGTTTTGTTTTGATTCGGATGGTTGCATGTTTTTGTTTTTGAATTTTGGTCTTAATTTTGTCTTTGAAGCTTGTCTGCAGAATTGTTAGTTATGTTGCTGATTCTCATTTTGCCATTGTGATTATTAAATTAAGGATTTATGGGATCGCTGTTTTTTTCAAGGGACAGCAGGTGGGAATAGTAGTAGTGGGTCAGCAGCATGGTCTAAATTAAAAGCTGAGAACGATAGATGAATTAGATGAATAGATTAGCGGGATGATCAAGTGAATGGTAAAAGAATCAGTCATAATATAAATATAAAAAGAATAATACAAGAAGAAAGAAGGAAAGGTTGATCCAATCGACCTTCTTTAACCATCACAACCATTGGATTGGATTGCTTCCGGATGTGGCTAGTCAAGAGGGGCAACTAATATTGGCCATAATGGGTTCTGAGCAACTTGCTTCTTTTGTTTTGCATGGTGATGGTTGGAGAATTTATGTTGTGATAGATATAAACATTGTGATCTTATCCCAAATTTTCGTTGTATGGACAAACTAAAGTGAAAGGAAGTTGAATTGTTGATGGCAGAGATAAGTGACATGTGAAACAATCTTATTGTTCACCATGGTTGATAGAGATATAGAATTTCACTGGATAAGATATTTGACTTGTGGGAGCAAGTTTTTGATGTTGGTTGAGTGTGCAGCTTCAGCAATCTCTCAAACATAATGTATCAAATGCGTTTTGCTATTTGTTTTTTGATATTATTATGGTCACAATGATTACATTTTCTACGAACCTAAAAATGTTGTCTTTGAACTTTTTATGTTGTCTTAGATGAATGTTATTTCCTGTAGGTGAACTCCTTTGGCAGTCATAATGTATCTTCTAAGAAGGAACCTTCAGAATCATCAGGAGAATGACTCTTCACAGAAAGATGCAAAAGTAATTTATTTCTTGGACAGATTCTAGGGCCAAGTGCTTTTTTTATTTATTTATTTATCTTTATTTTCAAATAAGACCTTTCCTTGTTATTGATTATGACCACTCTTGTTCTCTATTATGATGCTTTTAGCTTTTCGTGACATATTGAACACAGAGACTTAATGAGGCATATTTACAAACAGGTCAGTGAACTCAGGGCTTCTCTTGGACTTCTATCTGGACGTAGTTTAAAGTACTGCACTGATGCGTGCCTGAGGAGATATTTAGAAGCTCGGAATTGGAATGTTGATAAGGCAAAGAAAATGTTGGAAGAGACACTCAAGTGGAGGTCCACTTATAAGCCTGAAGAGATTCGTTGGGTATTTATGATAACTTATTGACTACATGTTTTCGACAACATTCAAAAACTAGAAGGACATATGTTGCAACTTTTGTGGCTGTTTTTAGTTATACTAATTATTTTTCTTATGACTTGGTGGGTTTTCTGTCCCTGATTAATTGATAACCTATTTTTGAATGGCCTAGCTTATACATGCCTTTTCTCTATGCTTCTAATCATATTTGGCAGACACAACTGATTATGTTTGCTGTCCAATAAAATTGTTTACTGCCCTTAATCTCAGTACTGTTGAGGTCTAAAAACTTTTGTACGCTAGACATAGCCCTTTGCACAATTGAGGTGTAGAAACTTTTGTGATGGAATCAATCTAATTGCCGTTCAACATTAGCAATTCCAAGATGGCTAAAATCTGATGATGAAATAGTTAGGACCCCAATTTTTGGTACTCTACACAAAATGATATGAATGTGATGACCGGTGCTATGACATGTAGAAAGTTATCATGCTGATATTTCCAATACTATTATTGTATTTGAGACTCCCCTTACTTAAGGAAAATGTTAATGTCCAGCATGAAGTAGCCCATGAAGGTGAGACTGGCAAAGTGTCCAGAGCAGATTTTCATGATCGATATGGAAGGACTGTGCTCATAATGAGGCCAGGGATGCAGGTTTGAGCTAAGATTTTCTTTCATAATGTGTGTTACTGTCACTTGGGTTTCGTTTTCTTAATCTTTTATCTTCCCATTTTTCAGAACAGCACATCAGCAGAAGATAATGTTCGGCATTTAGTCTATCTTTTAGAAAATGCTATCCTTAACCTTCGTGAAGGTCAAGAACAGATGTCATGGTTGATAGATTTCACTGGATTTTCATTGAACACCAGCGTCTCTGTCAAAACATCACGTGAGGTCACTAACATTTTACAAAACCACTACCCCGAGAGGCTTGGGGTTGCAATTTTGTATAGTCCACCAAGGGTTTTTCAAGCATTATGGAAGGTTTGGACTTCTGCTCTGTTTTCCTTCTGGCTTTCTACTGCATGAATATTGTTGTTACTTTCTTTCTCTGAATTGAAGTTTGTCAATACTTTACTCCTTGTATGAAACTTTGAAAATCATTTCTTATTTATTTTTCTTATTGTGTACAATTGTACTTCGATAGATTAGAACCTGCATATTTGTCCTGCTTTAGCAGTCTTGATTACTTGGGCACTTGGTGTGCCCATGCCTAAAGCCAGAGAAATCTCCCATTATCAAACTCTAGGAGGGATGTCGAAGTCCAAAGGTCAAGAGTAGATTTTCCTTTTTCTTTTCCTTCTATTGCTATATGCAATTCTGGACGTGAATCTGGTATTTCATTTTAGATGAGATTTCCTTTGTGCAGAATGAAACCTACTGTTGCACCCTGCATTTATCTTCTGTCTCTATCTTTTTACCTGCTAGATCTTGCATTAATGAAGTGCGTGCTATTTTCAATTTTAATAGGCTGTCAAATACTTCCTGGATCCGAAGACATTTCAGAAGGTGAAGTTTGCATACCCCAAAAATAAAGAAAGTATAGAGCTCATGAAGACGTTCTTCGATGTAGAAAATCTTCCAAGCGAGTTTGGGGGAAAAGCCACCCTAAAATACGACCACCAGGAGTTCTCACGATTGATGACTCAGGATGATGTAAAAACTTCCAAGTTTTGGGGACTTGATGAGAAGCCCCAGCACATTATGAATGGCCATTGAGGAGCAGAGGTGACATAGAAAGCATGTAAAACATTTGCACCTCCAGCTAGCTGAGTGCGCATACTAATGCTCAGAATAATGCGCACTAAAAAAACTAAGATATGACAAATTTATGCTGGGAACAGGGAAATGATGCTCAGAATAAAAGATGCCGCCATTTCTTTCTTCTACTTATCTCTAACCATAAGGGAAGACTTGTGTTCTTGATGTCACCGAACTGCATGAAAAGCAAGATGTAATTCTCATTCAAATCCCACAATATAAATCTATGAACTATATTTTTTCAATGCTGAAAAAAATATTTTTGTTGGGTGTCGATTTAATTGCATAGTGCGATCACCCAATCAAGTGGGGAGGATGGCCTATCGAAACTCGCTGCACTGATTGTCCAAAAGGTTTGGTATCGCTTTGGGGTTGATCTAGCCGAATCACAGCTAAACTTGGATCTATACATACACAGAAATCTGCAAGACTTGCTGAAGGAATATGATAAATCCGAGAAGAGTATCTGTTTGTGGGGTTTCAGACATGCAGTTGGGGTTTCAATTGGGTAAAGGTTAATTATAATCCAATGTGGTGTGATTTCAGTGGATCAAACCCCTAACACCGAAAACTACCTAAAACCGGTTAGCCAACTATCAAGTTGGTCTATCATCGAGGTAAAAGAGGGGCAGCCATA
The DNA here is from genome assembly GCA_029856935.1 of Cyclocarya paliurus. Classification (NCBI taxonomy): domain Eukaryota; kingdom Viridiplantae; phylum Streptophyta; class Magnoliopsida; order Fagales; family Juglandaceae; genus Cyclocarya; species Cyclocarya paliurus. Next base: position 30,103,070 of record CM056954.1, on the reverse strand, counting down.
TTTTGAATATATGTGATATTTTGGGAGCACGAAGTATTTACAAAGGATGTCGTAGTAGGCTTGGTAAACTCTCATTATACGCATTCCACGCTTGAGATGGTGCTTGAAAAAGGGGCTGTGATAATGGAGGTGTTAGGAAAATGATTTATACAGTCTTAGTGTGCAAATCTCGCGTTTTTTCTTTGAGAAAAATGAATACATCTAAGACCCACATTAAAAAACTTACTTTTTAATGATAGATCTCACTTTTTTCAAAAGAAGTATGTGAGACTTGCATACCTCAAAATTATATCTAGCATTACTTCGTGTGTTAAGTTAGGGTAATCTAACTATTCACTCAGTTCAATATAACTTTTAGAATGAGACACCTATGCAAACACAACATATTTTTATACTTTTTACCCGTTTACAAGTTAGACTTGAGGAGCATATAAAAGTCTTACCACTTAAGTCGGTCAAAAGTCTCCCACTATTGAGGTACAATAACGTTGCTTTTGTTTTCTCTCTCCAGCGAAAATGCTCTGCATAGAGGTAAAAAAAAAAATCTTACCTTCTCTGTCCAAGGGGCTGCAACCACCCTCTTGTTTATATAGTTTAGATAATGTTCCATTATGTTTTTTCTGATTTTTTCTAAAATTTCCAACCATAGCACAAAGAAGTGCCGAGCTACTGCTTTCCAACCACCTAAGACCACCACGCGCCACACCACAAGACTCGCCATCTGCCGATCCTTTGGATGACAGTAGAAATAGTCGAAAAGAGTGCCGCGTGATCCTCATGTGAGGCCCAAATAGCACGTGGATCTCCCGCACTGCCACACCATGGCGAGTCTGCTACCAACACGCACGGTAGTTTTGGGGTTAGTAGCCTTGGATCTCTTAGATCCAACCAACTTTCAGTCTCCTAGTGTGGTGCGTGGTCCTTACGCGCCACCATCGTTCTTAGCGGTCTCCTGTCAACGATTTGACGCTTCTCCAACTTGCTATCTTCCTATGTTATTGCTCATCCTAACTAAGGATTGTGGGAAAAAGATAGGGAAAGTCTTCTTCAGTCAGTCCAGACCATCAACATGCATCACAAATCCTTTCATTGCAGCTTTAGGTCATAGTTTTATAGCTCATTTTTCGAATTGTATCAAAACTACTTCAGGCAGCTTCCCCTTGTGGGAAATGGGTGGGAGTCAAGTCCTTGGCCCCAAATCCCTCTTTTTTTCTTTTTCTTGTGTTGTACTAGCTAGTTTGGGATGAGTGTCGAGGCCTCCCACCCTGTTATCTCTTGTATCCTGTAATTGTTTTATATATCTATAATATACTTGATTAGAATAAAAAAAGCCAGTCAAAAGTCAGTTCAATATACTTGTAATGAAAACATAAAATACAAATACTCACTCGATTTAACCAATACCCTTTCATGACCCTCGCAAAACTTCTAGTATAACTTCTCCCAAGGTCTTCTAAGATTGTTTTTTGTTTTTTCAAACTATTTGTCGATAGAGCATACAAAATAGGGAATATATTCAACAGAAGCCTTTGTCAATATGTGTAATGGCTATGCAACATTTTGTGTGACGCCCCGACTCCCACGTGCAAAAAACTTTGAGAATCGTGACGTCAGGATGATGACAACACAGGTCACGCATCCCAACGACAAATGTTAAAGTGTGTGCAACATGCAAAAGTGCACAACAAAACGCAACGGATAAATAATAATTAAATCACTAAGTACCAGAATTTTTATATACAAAATTACCAAAATACAAGTATACTGAAAGTTAAACAGTTATCCAAGAAATACAATAAAGCTGAATAAATACATATGGGAAACAAATCTCATAACCAAAACAGCAGCAACCACGTGCCACTTATCCACGGAGCCGATCCCTAAGACTCGTCGTCCTCATCCTCATCTGCACCAAAATCTACGGTACCAAAAATAGTACTGCAGGTAAGTAATAATCCAAATAATCTCCAAGATCAAAATACATTAATGCTACCAACCATGCATGCATATGATGTACTATGCACCAGATCCAAAATATATCATTTTTTTTCCAAAAAATGAATATTTTCCAACACACGCCAAAATCCCATTTTGGCCCAAAAACATAATCCGTCATTTTTTTAGAAAATGATTTACTCAAAAATATTTGTCGGACACTGTAGGCGGGAATCATAGGCGGGACTCTACCACCATCTCTGCTTACCACCATCTCTACCGCGTGCACCGTAGGCGATAATCGCAGATGGGATAATACCACCATCCCTACTTACCACCATTCCTACGCGTATACCGTAGGTGGGAATCGCAGGCAGGACTATACCACCATTCCTGCTTACCACCATCCCTATAGTCTCTTTTCCTTTTTCTCACATGAAAACCTAGTTTTCCAATGAACACATGAATATGAATGCAATTCTACGAAAACCTAGTTTTCAATTTACAAACATGAACATGCATGCATATGCAATGAACCAGACATAACCTCATTATCCAACAACCAACCAAATCACAATAACAATTTCCAACAACCAACCAGATCACAATATAACCAATCACAGTATTATTAAATGAGTTAGCGCAAAAATATATTAAAATCTCAAAAGATGTTTAGAAAAATACTTACAGCGCTATAAAAATATTTTCGGAGGATCACAGAGGGGCTGGAAGCGCCAAAGCAGCAACTCCACAGTGTAAAAACACTGTGGCCGAAATACACAGTAAACCCAAATTTACACGAGGTCAACCGAAAACTTGGGAACGGTAGGGTAGGGCCTATGGGAGGTGGGGAAGCTAATGGAAGTGACGGTTGGCCATGGGTGACGGCCGAAACTGCGGTTTAAGGCCGAAGAGATGAAATCGGAGTTTGTGTTTGTGGAGGTGGCTCTGGCAACGGATCGGAGCCGGGATTGGGTCCAAAGGGTTGCTGAGATACCGAGGATGAAATGGTGAAGAGGTGGTGGCCGGACAGCAGCGCAGCGATGCAAAGATCGCTGTGAATTCGAATAGGGCGTGGAGGCTAACGACGGCGTTAGCCGACCTGAGATTTGGAGGGAATGGTCGCCGGTCGGTAGGGAGTCGGTTCGGCTGGGTGGTGACAACCATGGTGGCCTGTGGTGGCGGCTGGGAGGAAGGAACCAAAAGCACGGAGGAGAGAGAGAGAGAAGCAGGTGAGAGAAGTCGAGCGGGAGAAGAAAACCGGAGGAGAGAAGGAAAAAGAAGAAAAAAGAAAAGAGAAAAAAGAAAAAGGAGGAAAAAGAAATGAGATTCAACCCCCACACCTTGGGTCACAAAAATGATCCAACGAAAAAGATTTTAAAACTCCTAACTAAATAAAATAATCCAAACGCAGTGAAATACTTAATTAAAACAATAATAATTTTAAAACCCATAAATAACTAATTTAAATTAAAGATCAATTTAAATGCAAAACATCAAATAATATTAAGAAAACACATAAAAATTAATTTTCACAACTTAAAATATTATAAAATAATATTTAAAAACTCCCTTAATTTTAAAACAAGAGAATAAATTTTTAAATAAATTAAAATAATCATTCTTTAAAAATACACTAAAATACAGGGTGTTACATTTTGTATATCAAACCTCTTAAGTTTAGAACTTAGGCCATTTATATGCGTCATTTTTTAGCGTAGAGTTGTACTATTACAAGCATGCATAGCGCCATGGCTGGCTACTACTTAAATCCACTGGACCAAAATTGATGAAAATTTGTATCATTTAAGGTATTAAGGATATAATATAAATAATTAAAAAATAGTTGGTATGAAAGATATCTTATAAAATGAAGTCTCCTTGTTTGGTTATATAAATCATTTAATCTCATCTCATCTAATTATTACAAAATTTTCAAACTCCTACACAAAATACAATAAACAATTTAACTTTTTTAAATTAAAAAAAAAAAATTTATGTTAAAAAATTATATTCTTACAATATTTTATTTAATTTTCAACTTTTATTTCATTTTATCCCGTCTCATTTGTGTAACCAAATGAGGAAGTCTACAAATTGAAAAAGATATCATGTGTAGTGCAAATTTCTGTGTGCACGCCCTAGCAAAATGGGCTACTACCTCTTCAAATGGAAGCACTCCAAACTTTTTGCCATCATTCTTCTCAGCATGGTTCCACAGTGGGAAGGACCCTCCCCACTATTAAGATACAATCATCCAGTAATACTCTAGACATGTACGCAAATACTAAGGTCAACTCTTGTCCAACTCGTGGCTCACTTTCCATACCAGATTGTGAAGATGTGCAAGGATAGATTCCCTTGAAGGAAAGTAGCACAACTGGCTCAAAAGATTTACCCCCAAATTAGGAGTGGGCAGCACGGTCCCGCCCTCGTTCGCCCCACTAGCAGGGGCGGGGAGGGCCAAACCTCATCCCGCACTTATATAATTTATTATATAAATATATATTTATATATATTTATGCTATGCATATTTATAAATATTTATTACTTGTACTAAATAGAAATATAGTAATATGTATTATGCAGAACTTTTATTTAATATTTTTTGTAAGTTATAGTGTAGTAAGGTAACCCTTTTATAGATTGGCAAGGCAATACAAGAGTGTGACATTGTTTAAGTGTGAGACTTGTATTGTGAAGGCAATATATAAAAGAGATACTCTACTATACTACAACTTACATAAAATATTCACTAGCAAATTTAAAAATGACATAGTTTTAAAATTATAGTCATATTTACAAATTTAAATTTACAATTTGGGTTCAAAAATTTGATTTTAATCACTTTTGGATCCATGAATAATTTTTGGATCTAATGGACTATAGTCCATTATTGAAGTGGGCAGAGGGTGGGAAGGGGGCTACCCCACACTATACGGTGCGGGTAGCACCCCTACCTCAAATCATTATGATACTGTCACAGATTTTCCTCCATAAATGGAACACTCTGTATTTTAGTGTATTTTTAATTAAAAGATTATTTAAGTAATTTAAATATTGGTTCCCTTGTTTTAAAATTACGAGTTTTGATATATTATTTTATAATATTTTTAAGTTGTAAAAATTGTTTTAGATATGCTTTCTTAATATTAATTACTGGTTTGCATTTAAATTGCTCTTTAATTTTAATTAGTTGTTTGTGGGTTTTTAAAATTATTATTGTTTTATTTAAGCTTTTCACTGCGTTTGAATTATTTTATTTAATTTATTGTTTTAAATCATTTTCGTTAGATCATTTTTAGGACCCAAATTGTGAGAATTGGACCTCATTTCTTTTCCTTCATTTTTCTTTTCCTCTTTCTTTTTCCCTCTTTTTCTTTTCTTCCTTTTCTTTTTCCCCCATTTCCCTATCTCTTTATCTCCTTCGGCCAAATCTCCTTCCTCCCAGTTGGCACCGCCGCGTACCACCGTGTCCGACACTGCCCAGCCCACAACCTTCCCCACTGGCCGGCGACCTCACACCTCCAATCTCAGCCCCTCCCGCGCTGCTGTTGACCCACACGCACTGCCTAAAGCCGCACGGCCTTTTAAGCTCTAGCGCCACCGTCGCGCCACTTCCGGCCACCATTTGTTCACCACATCTTCCTCGACCTCCTAACTACCTAATGGAACCATCCCAGCTCTGATCCGTTACCGGTGAAGCATTTATAGCTTAATTTCTGATTTGAGCTTTTTGGCCTTAAACTGCCTCCCTCGCCGCCACCCACGGCCAACCACCACTTCCATTAGCTTCACCGACATCTCTAGGCCCTATCCTTGTAATCTCAAGTTTTCGTTTGACCCCGTTTAAAATTCACTATTTTTAACCCACGGGCACAGTGCATTTTGCACTACCTAGTTGCTGTTTTGCCGCTTTTAGCTCATCCGTGATCCTTCAGAAATTATAATATAGCATTGTAAGTATTTTTCCAAATAACTTTTGAGATTTAACTATATTTTCGCACTAACTCATTTTTTGTGTACTGGTTGGTTGTGCCGGACTGAGTCCTAGGAGTAGGGGTCGGATAGATTAGAGGATGAAGTTGTTTGTGTGATTGGTTTATATTGGGATTGGTTCGTTGTTGGATATTGATGTTGTGTCTGGCACATTACATCTGCACGCATGTTCATGTTTGTAAATGAAAACTAAATTTTTGGGTAATTGCATTCATGTTCATGTGGATATTTTAAAATTGGGTTTTCATGTGTGGAAAGGATTTTGGGTGCGTGTATATCATGACCCCAAGTCGAGATGGAGCATTATCTCGGTGGAGCTCTTCTGGTCACTCGGGAGCGGAATATTCTGAATGACGTCCTCTAGGTTGTCGCTGGGCGACAATGGGATCAGACGAGATGGTAAAGCTCTCGTGCTGACTCCGTGGCCCCTCTGTTGGCGGGGGCTAAAGGATGTTTGGCCACGAACGTACTGGGTGCGGAACTGGACATCGCCCGTTATGAAGCCAGGGTGTGCGGATGGTCCCTAGGGGAGATCATGGTGCATACAGATAAAATAGATAATGAGCTATTTTCTAGAAAAATAGCGTGTATTGGATAAAAGATTTTGTGTGAGTCATTTCATGGAAAATGATGGATTATTGTTTTGGGTCATTTTCAGGAAAAATGGTGAAAAATGTTTTGGGCCAAAATGAGATTTTGGTGTGTTGGAAAATATTCATTTTTGAAAAAAATGATATTTTTAGATTTAATACATATTACATCATATGCATGCATGGTTGGTTGGATTAATGTGTTTTTCTCGGGGTTGTTTGGATTATAGCTTACTTGCGGTACCATTTAATGGTATCGCAGATTTTGATGTTGATGATGCAGATGCTGAGCCTTAAAATTTGGCTCCACTGGAGGAGTGATATGGAATCACTTGTATTTTGTATTTTTCAACCCTTGTATTTTTTTATGGGACATTGGTATTTTTTTTAAACGCTTTTATTTTTGAATATTTGTATTAAACAAATTCTGATACTTAACTAGCTTATTTATATTATCCGCTGCGTATTTGTTGTGCACTTTGTGCATGTTGCACACACTTGAGCACTCATCGCTGAGATACGTGACCCGTGTTATCATCATCCTGACGTCACGATTTTCACATTTCCTTACGTGGGAGTCAGGGCGTCACAATAAATTACCTGTAATTTCTCTTTGTTTGTTGTAATTATAATCCCATAAATGATGGGATCTTATTCTTGCTGACTGTGTATATGTACTTGTGTCTATAATGAATGTGTGCTTTTTTTGTACAAAACTTCTCATTTCTTTATTTTTACATGATACCAGAGCCCTTTTCGGGAAACCCCTTGATCCTACTCACCAACAATATCATCTTCATTTATCTTTTGATTCACCACAGGATAACCACACCCGAACCTTTCCAGCATTACACACTTTATCTCTGTCAAAGTGGACAACACTAATTATCTGAATTGGGTCTCAGGTTTACTAGTTCTTAAAAGCCATGAGCTAATGGGCATTGTTGATGGTAATGAGCCATGCCCTCCTAATTTTCTAGTTGATGAATCAAGAAAAATCACCACAATAGTGAATCCTGATTACTTCCTTTGGCAAAACAAGGATCAACATCTTCCAAGCTGGTTCAACACCAGTTTCTTTGAGAGTGCATTATCCTCAGTATATGGATTAAACACCTCCAAATAGGTATGTAACTCATTGGCTGCATGCTTTGCTTCACAATTAAGATCCAAAATAGTATATTTGAAATGCCAACTCTAATTTCTAAATCAAATTCACGTTCTTGTTCTACGTGTCTTAGCCAAGTCAAGGCATTTGCTAACCAATTTACGATGCCAGGAAAATTTATAAAAGATGATGATCTCATCTCCTGCATTGTTGGTGGACTCAATCCTTCCTATACATCGTTCATCACCTCCTTTAATTTTGCTACTCGTGAGTCAACAATGTCCTCAGAAGACGTTCAAGTAGAACTTCTCAACTATGTGATACTGCTTGACAATCACCAACAACAATCCCAGTTCTCGAATCCTACCACTTTTGCTTTATATACCAAGACTTGCAATTCTAGCAACTATAAAGGAAATCCCTCTGGTTAGTGCAAAAACAAATATCAACATAAAAAATTAGTTGGGAATCAACTCTTAAGAAACACAAACAACAATGAGTCAAGTAACTCAAACTTCAACAAAGCACCTTGCCAAATTTGTGGCAAGACTGGACATTAGGCCTTGGACTACTCCCAGAGAAGAATTTTTCATATCAAGGAAGACATCCACCTTCTTAATTAGCAGCCATGCCAGCAAGAACCTACTCTACTACTGACCAACTTGATGAGCAACCCTAGTATGCTGACAATGGAGCTAACATCCATGTGACAAATGCTTTGGAGAACTTGACTCTTCAAGAACCATTCAAAGGAGAAGAAGAGGTGGTTGTAGGAAATGGTACATGTTTGCAAATAGCAAACACAGGTTCTTCAATCCTTTGTAATTCCAAATAGTCTTTTAAAACAAACAACAATCCTTTGTAATTCCAAATAATCTTTTAAAATGAACAACATTCTCCATTGTCTAAATGCTTTTGCTAACTTATTGACCATACAAAAATTTTGTGTTGATAACAAGTGTTGGTTTAAACTAATTGATTCTTATTTCTATGTGAAGGACAACCTCACAGGACTGACGCTTTTGCAAGGGCCAAGTAAAGATGACTTGTATCTAATCCATCTATCGAAAACAACCAATAAATCCAAGAAGTTTGCTACCTTCATTGGAGTCTGTGTAAGTTCAACCATTTGGAATCAAAGACTGGGTCATCTAGCTCCTTTTATTCTAGTTAAGCTTAAGAAATGTATTCAGCTTCTTGTTGTTGGGTCAATTGTATATGACTCAGCTAACTTTCTAAGTCCAAAAGTCTTCCTTCCATCAAGTACAATAATGTAACAACAGAAGCATTGGAAATAGTTCACTCAGATATGTTTACGTTATGATGACTTTCTTATTGAGTTATCGACTCATTTTAGTTTGTTTTATGTTTTTAAACCACCCATGTCAGAACATTTATGAAGATAGAGTTGTAGGACGAAATTTGGCCCAAGGAGATATAACAGAGGCCTAGATCATGCACAAGGCTTTCAAGTTATTTGTATAGTACAAAGTTCGAGAGATTTTAATAAATGCTTCTGCATAGTCTCTTTTATAGTTTCAGTATTTCTAATAAAGAGTGATTTTATTTATTATATAGAATGTTTGTATCTGGCGCAATTATAAGAAAATATTTTAAAATTAAATTTAGTATTAGTACTCTGGTTCTCCGGGATTTCATAAAAATGACTTTGCTCTTAGCTGTGGGGGAGCGAGGTGCTACATCAGCAAATGAACAAACCAGTGACTCTCCATCTCAAATGCCTACCTCAATCATCTCCACTCATCCCATGAAAACCATATCACAAGATGGTTCTTGGAGACCAAAGACATTTGTAGACTAAATATTACATTCTTTAACCAAGCATCTTTTAATGGTCCTCAACTTTGTTAACTCTTTCTCCACTATGTTGCTATCAACATCTTCACACTTTTCTTAAGTAATGAAGTCCCTGAATGTCACCAAGCCATGAGTGAAGAGTTCACAAGCCTCAAAACCAATTGTAAAAGTACCTTATGCCCAAGACCATCTCATAAAAATGCCATTACAAATAAGTGGATCTTTAATGTCAAGCAAAGAGCTGATGGTCCTCTAGAAAGGTTTAAAACTAGGTTGGTAGCCAAAGGTTTTGAACAAAGAAGTAGGATTGACTATACAAAAACTTTAAGCCCAATGGTCAAATCCTCCACAATTCGAACTCTCCTTGCTTTGGCAGTACACTTCAATTGGCCTATGAGAAAACTAGATGTCTCTAATGCATTCCTCCATGGGACACTAGAAGAGGAGGTGTATATGGAACAACCACAAGGCTTTATAGACGATTGGTTCCCTTAACATGTGCAAGATTTAGAAATCAATCTATGGTCTCAAATAGGCTCATAAAGCCTGGTTCAACAAACTTGCTTCGACTCTTCTTAGTCTCGGGTTTGAAGAATCCCAAGCTAACTAATCACTTTTCACTCTTCATAAGTCCAACATCTACCTACTTCTTTTAATCTATGTGGATGATATTACAGTCACTAAGAATAATCTGTTTGCAATCATAAATTTTATTGTTTGTTTGAAAACTACTTTTGCCATGAAAGACCTTGGGAATTTGAACTTTTTCTTGGGTATACAAATTCAACACACAAGTCATGGACTATTCTTATCTCAGTCAAAATATGTGGCAGATTAACTTGGTAGAGCTAAAATTACAGGGGCTAAACCAGCCAAGACACCACTCCCTACAAGCTTTAAGTTATCTAATCATGATGGTGACCTTGTTAACAATGTGTATAAGTTTAGGTAACTGGTAGGAGTATTACAATATTGTGCCTTTGACCAAAACAAATATCTCTTTCTTTGTCAACCAATTGTGCCAATTCATGTATAATCCTACCACCACACACTGGACAGTAGCTAAATGAGTTCTCTTTACCTAAAGGACACTATTAACCATGGACTGCATTTTGGAAAAGGCTCACCTCAACTCCATGCTTATGTTGATCTGGATTGGGTAGAAAACTATTTTGGACATTGTCTTATCAGTTGGAGTACTAAGAAACAACTTGTTGTGTCTAAATCCAGCACTAAGGCTGAGTATCGCTCTCTTGCATTGTGCACTGCAAGTTGTTTTGGCTTTTGTGCACTGCAAGTTGTTTTGGCTTAGGATGTTGTTCAAGGAGCTGCAAATCAGTCTCATATTTCTACCAACTCTATAGTGTGATAACTTAGGAGCATTATCTTTGGCCTCCAACCCTGTGTTCTATTCTCGTACTAAGTATGTAGAAGTGGACTACCACTTCATCCAAGAGAAGTTATCTTCCCACACATGACCAAGTTGTTGATATCTTTATTAAAAGACTCACATCTTCCAGATTTATCATTCTTCAAGACAAGCTAAGGGTGTGTTCCCCACCTATTAGGTTGTGGGGGATGTTAAGATACAATCATCCAGAAATGCTCCAGACATGCAAGCAGATACTAAGGTCAACTCTTGTCTAACTCATGGCTCACTTTCTACTGATCCCTCATTCACCAATAGGCAACTAGTCTATCACCTCTTCAAGAAGAAGTATCTAAGATCGATGTACGTACTTCCAAAGCTGGCTTAAGCCATATTGAGGAGATCAAGGAATTAATTCTAGATGATTGAATTATATTAATTATATTTGATTTTTTAATATAAAATAAAAATTTATGAATAGAAAAACTAGGAAACTTAAAAATGAAGGACATGATAATATCAATGTTGTTATAAAAGTTCCTCTCCTCTCCTTATTTTACTTATCATCCAAGCTAGTTATTTGCTTTTCGTTTGATTTCAATATTCTTCTTCATTCCTCACATATTATATTTTCTTATAACTCATGATCACTCCATTCTTTTTCTTAACTTTATAACTCTGTTAATCCTACAATTCCTTGACTAACTCCGCAACCAAACAATTAGAATATATTCGGATCAGAAGATCAGTTCTCGATCCAATGCATATATATAATAAGGATGACCATGCATGCAGGAGAACAAAAAGTGTTCAAAAGGAAAACATGGTATTAGATAAAGCATGCCATTCTCTGTGTGCTATCCATACAAATGGTATGCATGCATGACTCTCTCTCTCTCTCTCTCCCTCCCCCTAGTATTGTCGTTTGATTTTTAGACATATCAATATTGGTTTCATTTTGTTTGCTTAATTATATAATATATTAAAAAAACTATGGAATAATTAGTTCTATATACTTTTATATACTTTGGCTGACTTATAATCCTGACTTCTTCGGTTTTATAAATCCATGTATATCCCATCTATTAAAAGTCAAAACAGGAAATAAATAAGATTTTTAGAGTAAAATTTTTAGTAAACTGATATATATCTTTTGTATGAATTTGTTTTTCAATATATCTTTATGTCGACTCAGGAGTTGTAAGATCAAGTAGAGATCTTCCGCCAGCTGATTACACATTTCAAATCAAGAATTTCTCGGTGCTGTTTGAGGCAGAGGTTGAGAAATGTGAATCGGGCCAGTTTGAAGTTGGCGGCTACAAATGGTACTGCACTTTGAAGATATATCAATCTCTCAGTTGTTTTTTTTTTTTTTTTAATTATATAAAAAAATAAATAAATCCAACCATTTTCATTTTCATTTCCATGCATTTTCAGGAGATTGGTACTCAAAACAAATGGGAAGAAGAATAGTAAAAGTCACATCTCCATTTTCAGGAGATTGGTACTCCAAACAAATGGGAAGAAGAATAGTAAAAGTCACATCTCCTTATATTTGGCCATAGAAGATCAAAATACTCTTTCGCTTGGATGGGAGGTTAATGCAAAGTTCAGATTCTTTGTGTTTGATCAAATACGAAACAAGTACCTGTGTATTCAAGGTACGTAGCTAGGTTTCTAACATTTAATATTCTTTAAGAAGATTTACATGAAGTTATTCAATGGTAAATATTTATTAATAAAAGATCAGACATATATAAACAGATACAGCAAGTTTTTGAATGCACAATACTTTTGTTGTCTATATATATATATATATATACCTAATAATTTACGCCTTTCTTCAACTTTACATCTTTTATGTTTTTGGACAAAATTTTTAATAAATATTTATTCTTTTATACATATACATAGACAGATAAGTTATAAAATTTCAATTTAAAGCTTAGCATGGGATTTTCTTTATATATATATATATGTATATTTTTTTGGGATATTTATTTTGATAGTTGAGGATTTCTTGTAACCTTTAACAATTTAGATGCGCGCAGATGGGATTGCAAGACGCTTTCATAACTTAAAGACTGAATGGGGGTTCGCTCAATTACTTTCGCACGACACCCTCAACGATCCTTCAAATGGTTATATTGTTGACGATTCTTGCATTCTTGGGGCTGAAGTTTCTGTGCTCAAACGTGCTACTGGCATTGGAGTGTGCTTGTCGATGATAAAACAACCTCAAACCAATTATTTCACTTGGAGGTTTGACAAATTTGACGCGCGGAAAGACCACTTATATTTGTCTAATGCCTTTGTTGTTGAAGGGCATGATTGGTACTCTTTTATCTTATATTTGGAATCTTTGCTTTTATATCAGAATTTCAAATGTTTTAAACTTTTATTAGTTTAGTAGACTCATGTCATTAATTAGCATTATATATGTTTATTTATTTCTGTATGTATATATATACATATATATATATATATATATATATATATATATATATTTATATATATTTAATATATAGGGAGTTGAGTCTCTATCCAAGTGGGAACAAGTGGAAAACCGGAACAGACGGCTTCTTGTCTCTCTATCTCTTTTCGACTGATCGTTCAGAAATGATCACTCCTAACCGAAAATTGTATACAAAATACAAGCTGCGAATAAGGGACCAAGTCAGTACCAATCACCTTGAAAAAACATGTCAGTGATCTCTTGAATCCATCATGTGAAAAGATTATTTCTCTTTTTCTGTTTGAGGTTGAAAAAATTATGACAAAACTCTCATGATCTTGCAGTTGAGTATTGGTTCGATAGCAGTTACAGTACCTGGGGTTCCGATACCTTTTCGTCTCTGAGAGATCTCAAGGATCCATCAAATGGCTACTTAGTGGATGATGCTTTGTTGGTTGAATGCAAAATTGACGTCATATCTGCAGTGAAGGATTTCTCCGGATGATCTAATTGGAGACAAATTAATTAGCTATAATATTACCATTAATATACAATAATTCAGTGGTTGCATGTGGAAGCGATACATTCGACACAAATTCCGCAACATTATTATATATGTCTATATCAAATGTAAGAATTAAAGATATATAAAATGTAATTTTAAGAGTGACAAAAATCAAAGCCATCCAATATCCTAAAATATCATAGATGGATTGGGCATCCATGAATCAATATGACATATTTGTATTAATTAGGATATGATCAGAAACCAACCAAGGATCGATGTGATAAAAAATTGATTGCCAATTTTATGGTCTTTTGATGGTTGATATATATACATCATGACTATGATCATTTTTTGAAAGTAAAATACAGTCGCAATATATGTAGCCACGTGCCAGTGGCAAATTAATGAAAAATGCCACAAATGACAGCAGCTTTTTGCTACCAGAAAAACCGAGATATGTTGTAGTGATATTGAAGAAAATTATATATAGAAAATTATCTCCCGCGCCGATTTAGTAGAAAAACATCTACTCTTCTCAGGTAACCATAACAAAATATCATTTTCGTTTCTCAAAGCACCAACTGATTCCACAACTTCTAAAGCCTTCTGACTTCCAAGCATCAACTGAAGACCTCATCTATCATTCACAACCAATTCTTGAATTTTAACATTTTCATCCAAGACCTCATTCCTTCCTTCAAACAGCGGGCCAGTATCCAAAATATTGTCATACCAGAATAATCAGACTTTCCCTTCCCGAACCTTTCCATCTAGAATTTCTAAGCAACTCCGGCCTGTCATAATCGGTTTTATACCCGACCCGAGAAAGCCCTTTCCTGGTCCCAAACGGCCCGACCCGACCCGACCCGCACAAAATGGGTTGAACCTGTATGACCCGATTTTTATGTTTTATAATTTTGTTTTTTATTTTAACATAAAATTGAAAATATTGAACGCTTTTCATCTGGCAGAGGAGCATTGTACCCATTTTATTTGTTTAATTGAATACTAATTTTTTCCCCTAATGAAACTTCTAACTTTAAATCTTATCTACAATTTTTATCATGCTCTACAGGAATGCTGAGATTAAAAGAAAACAAAGAAAAATATTATGAACAAGAAAAATACTGACATTACCGCTTCCTTCCCCTTTACATTTTCTTGAAAACCAAACAAGTACAAACCCACTAAATACTGGACTGAAATAACCATACTAGACCCACTAAATATTGGACTAGATAACCATTGGTGGACTCAACCGCTCAATATCTTCTCCAAAACAATAATATTTCTCAGGATTAGCATTCAAATCATCCAAAATCATTTGCTCAGCAACATGTATCTGTCCTACACAACAAAAGAGTTTATAATCATGATCATGATGATATAGTAAATACTAAATATTGATCATACTCAGCAATAGAGACTCACCTCCATATTTTGCTAAAATATACTTGAATTGGAGAATGGCCCTATTCAAGATTACATACATTAGTTGATCTATTATCTATGCTTATTTAACCTCGAGTTATTTTTCAAGATGCAAGGAAACAAAGATAGCTATTTTTTTTTTTTTGCTTTTATAAAAGTTTACAGCACCCTCTTATCTAGACTCCAAAATAGAGACCATGCTCCACAATAGGAACCCATTTCATTTTTCTTTACTCAACGTCAGATATCATTTTTTCCTTCGTTTCCACATGAGCCAAACAACTAAAACCACAACAGATTCTATTCAAATACAGAGAAAAAAACCCACAAAATTCAGAAACTTGAAGACTAATGGAATAAAAAATACCCATAGAACTCCAAATCTGTAATAGAAATCAGAAAAAAATTACCCCAAGTCATTCAATACAAGAAAGACCCAGGAAAGCCATATGAGCAAACAAAAGAAAAATCATAAAAGAAAGCAAACAAAAACATTAGTTCTTGCAAATTAAATTAAATATGAGCAAAGGGAATTTGAAGTGGAGACTTACACGAGCATCGAAAACAAACTGGTTCACGCCCTTTCAGTCGTCCAAATCGTAAGTTGTAAAATGCTTGAAGCAAGCCGAAGCTTGAAGATGGAGGCAGGGTTCTTATCCTGATGCTAGGGTTTGAGAACTGAAGATAAGTATATTTTTACAGTTGGACGGGTTGACACCGAGAACACAGATCCGCTACTAGTCGGGTTGCATATCCAAAAAGATAATAAAAGTCGGGTCGGGTCATTACAATCGGTTTTGACAGTTTTCCGGGTTATATGCATAGCCCTACTCCGGCATCACCTCCATTATTTTCTTCCAAAACAGTGAACCTGAGCTGCTATCACCACTAAGCACAATATGACCATGCTTTAGTACATGTTCTCCTTTAAAATCGTGACTTGTTATAGTGTCCTAAAATAGTTGGACCGGTTGACACTGAGAACACATATCCATAAAAATTCCAATATTTATCTTTATGTTTGACACTATTCAATGAGTGGTTGGTTTTGCAAAAATTTAATTGGGATCTTTTAATAGGTTTTAATGGGGATTTTGGAATAATATTCTGATTTCTTGACTTCTATGTAGGGGCGAAGTTGTTTCCATTTTTGCCTTTATATGGTCAATAGTACATATCTCAGACAACTCAAAACCACTACCACCAAATGCTAATGTAATCTGCAAGTTGCCTCTTTGTTTAACTTAAAGGGATGCTTTTGCTTCCAGCTTTCACTTGGATCATGCTGCATCCCTACCATATTTCCTAGAAAAAGGTATCTTGCTTACTTCGTGAATTAACATAAGTTGTGGGCTATCATTTCTTTCTCTGCTGACAACATATATATTGGAACTTTGTTTAGCTTGTGTTTTGTGTATTCTACTAGCCTTTGTGACTGCATGCACTACAAACCTCATTTGTTATGTGGTTCTGTTTTAGTACGGTGGCATTTAATCTTTTGTTTGTCTACTTCTTCCTTTTTTAATCTTTATTTGCAGCATTTAATATAATTATAGGAAAAAAATAAAGATAATTTTGGTTGTTAGCCTTGTTATGGGATTAGGATTATCAAGATCATATATATATATATATGCCAACATATCTATATATATGAGAGAGAGTTCAAGTAGTACTACATGTGGCTGTCAAATGTTTTAGGAATATATACTTATCAACCTGTTTGTCTTTGTTTTTGTAGGATCCATCTAACGAGCTCTATTGCAAGTCCTTACAAGTCACAGATAAGATAACTTTTGTAACACCCCGTATTTTAGTATATTTTTAAAGAAGGATTATTTTAATTGTTTAAAAATTTATTCTCCTGTTTTAAACTTTTGGGGGTTTTAAATATTATTTTTATAATATTTTTAAGTTGTGAAAATCATTTTAATGGATTTTCTTAATATTATTTAATGTTTTGGATTTAAATTGATCTTTAATTTAAATTGGCTTGTTTTTAGATTTTAATATTTTTACGGTTTTAATTGAGCATTTCATTGAGTTTGAATTATTTTATTTATTTAGTGGTTTTAAAATCTTTTTCGTTGGATCACTTTCGAAACTCAAGTTGGAAAGACTGGACCTCCTTTTTCTTCCTCCTCTTTTCCTTTTTCCCTTTTTCTTTTTCTTTTCTTCTTTTTCTTCTTTCTCTCCCACGTATGTCGACCCTCTCTCTCTCTCTCTCTCCTCTCCCACGCTCAAATCGGCTTCACCGTCCCTGAGCCGCCGCTGGCACCACCGGCTTCCCCACCTGCCTGCGAGCCACCCCTCCAAATCCCAGCCCACGTCGCGCCGTCGTTAGCCTCCGGAAGCCGTGGCCTTCCTCCACCCGTTTCACCGCCGTCAGGCCACCTCCGGCCACCAGCTTTTAGCCACCTCACCACTGGCCCTCAAGCAACCCTTTGGACCCAAACCAGGCCCCGATCCGTCGCCGGAGCCACCCCAACGAACATCATCTCCGATTGCACCTTCTCGGCCTTAAAACTACCGTTTCGGCCGCCACCCACGGCCAACCGTTGCTTCCATTAGCTTCACCACCCTCATTAGGCCCTACCCTATCATTTCCAAATCTTCGTTTGGCCCCGTGCGATTTTGGGTTTCACTATGTATTTCGGCCACAGTGTTTTTACACTGTGGTGTTGCTGTTTTGACGCTTCCAGCTCTCCCGTGATCCTCCGAAAAATATATTAAAGCGCTGTAAGTATTTTCCTGAACATCTTTAAAGTTTTAATATATTTTTGTACTGACTAGTTTATTATGTCTGTGATTGATTGTGTTGTGATCTGGATTGATTGTTGGAATTTACTGTTGGATTGGCTGTTGAAATTTACTATTAGATTGATACGTTGTATGTGCACGCATATTTTTGTGTTTAATAAAAACTGGGTTTTCATTTGTGGGAAAAAGGAAAGGAACTGTAGGGATGGTGGTATAGTCCCGCCTGCGATTCCTGCCTACGGTGTACGCATAGGGATGGTGGTAGGCAGGGACCGTGGTGTTGTCCCACCTGCGATTCCCGCCTACGGTGCATGCGGTAGGGATGGTGGTAAGTAGGGATGGTGGTAGAATCCCGCCTGTGATTTCTGCCTACAGTGTCCAATAAATATTTTGGTGTAAATCATTTTCTGGGAAAATGGTGGAATATGTTTTGGGCCAAAAATGGGATTTTTGGCGTGCGTGGAAAAATATTCATTTTTTCGGGGAAAAATGATATTTTTGGGTTGGTGCATATTTCCTCATATGCATGCATGTTGGTTGCTTTAATGTATTTTAATCTTAGAGATCGTTTGGATTATTACTTACCTGCGGTATCGTTTTTGGCACCATAGATTTTGGTGCGGATGAGGACGAGGATGACGAGCCTTAGAGACCGGCTCCGTGGTTAAGTGGTATGTGGTTGCTGCTGTTTTGGTTATGGGATTTGTTTCCCATGTGTTCATATTCGGCTTTATTACATTTTCTTGGATGACTGTATAGCTTTCAGTATACTATATTTTGATTATTTTTGTGTATTAAAAATTCTGATACTTAGTGACTTAATTATTATTAATCCGCTGCGTTTTATTGTGCAGTTTTGCATGTTGCACACACTTTAACACTTGTCGTTGGGATGTGTGACTCGTGTTGTTATCATTCTGACGTCACGATTCTCGAAACTTTTTGCACGTGGGAGTCGGGGCGTCATAGGTGGTATCAGAGCAGTTCGGCTCTGGGTAAAACCACATGTCCCTTAGGTGCAGTACCAGAAAGTTTTAAAGTTGTGATTTTAAAATTATTTGATTTGAAGTATGTTATTTTTAATGGTTTTAATTTATTATTTGTTGTTATATTTTATTGGTTTTATTCCATTCTATTTTATGTCGTGTTATTTTATTTTAATTTGGGTGTTGCTTTTACTCTTATTTGAATTTTTGTCCAGAGATTTAAGTGGGGTTGAGGTTTACACTTGGGCAGAAAAAATGGTACGACCAAGAAGGCCGACGGATGAACCTGCTGATGAATTGTCGAGAGGCGATGGGAATTACGCCATGGCGCGAGCGTTAAATTGGATGACGGTATTCTTGCAGCAAAATTTTCATCCACAGTATGGAGAGCAGTATAGGGTGGCGCAAGTCGGGTGCACTTATGAGCGGTTCTTGGTGCATAGAACCCCTGCCTTCACGAGCGAAGAGGACCCACTTCGGGCTAGGAGATGGATTGAAGACCTCGAAAGGACCTTCGAAGTCTGTAGTTGCACGGAGGCCCAGAAGGTGTTGTATGGGAGTTACATGCTGCAGGGTGAAGCAGCTAACTGGTGGAAGACTAAGCGGGAGCTCTTAGTAATGGAGTTGGGATCTTTTGCGGCTGTGTCTTGGCAGCGCTTCAAGAAAGAGTTTGACGTCCGTTTCTTCCCTGTTTTTGTGAGACGGCAGCTGGCACGAGATTTCAGTAACTTGGTCCAGGGAGATTTGACTGTCGAGCAGTATGCCTGGAGATTTATGGAGCTCGGGCGATTTGCGACTCATCTGATAGCTACCGAAGAGATGCGGGCCGAACGTTTTCAGGAAGGGTTGCACCCTCAAATCCGTAGGCAGGTCGCGTGCTTGCGAATCTAGAATTTTCAGAGTTTAGTCGAGGTGGCTGGTATTGCTGAGCGAGAGCGAGCTGTTACGGTAGACTCCTCTACGGGTAAGAAGCGGCTGAACGTTGATGGCGAAGGGACCAGTTCGGGATCACCACAAAAGTTTGTTCAGAGGAGTGGGACTCGACCGCACGCAGCCTCCGGTGTGCGCATGGGAGGCCGAGCTCCAGTTTGCAGCAGTTGTAATAGAGCCCACAAGGGCGATTGTCGTCAGGGTAGGGGCCAGCGCTTCGAGTGTGGTCAGGTGGGGCACCTTGCTCGTGAGTGCCCTAATTGGTCCCAAGGGAATCGAGGTGGTCATCGTGGTGGTAGAACCAATTAGAGGCAACTGGTTCAGGCTCGGGTGTACGCGATGACTCCTGGTAGTGTAGACGATGAGATTCCAGAGACTCAAGACGCTGGAATTATGGCAGGTATGGATCTAATCTGATTTTTCGTAATGGATGGCTTGTGTGGTTTATTCTCGGGTTTTGGAAAGTTGTGCAAGCTGTATCCTTATCCGTTGGGTATTGTTAGTTGTGTGATTTCCTTAAGCGTGTTCTGGTTTGTATCTTGTAGCCCGCCTTAGCATTGATGTTTGAGCCTGCAAATTTCGAGGACGAAATTTGATTTTAAGGGGGAGAGATTGTAACACCCCGTATTGTAGTGTATTTTTAAAGAAGGATTATTTTAATTGTTTAAAAATTTATTCTCTTGTTTTAAATTTATGGGGGTTTTAAATATTATTTTTATAATATTTTTAAGTCGTGAAAATCATTTTAATGGATTTTCTTAATATTATTTAATATTTTGGATTTAAATTGATCTTTAATTTAAATTGGCATGTTTTTGGATTTTAATATTTTTACGGTTTTAATTGAGCATTTCATTGAGTTTGAATTATTTTATTTATCTAGTGGTTTTAAAATTTTTTTCGTTGGAACTCTTTCGAAACCCAAGTTGGAAAGACTGAACCTCCTTTTTCTTCCTCCTATTTTTCTTTTTCCCTTTTTCTTTTTCTTTTCTTCTTTATCTTCTTTCTCTTCCGCGTACGTCGACCCTCTCTCTCTCTCTCTCTCTCTCTCCTCTCCCACGCTCAAATCGGCTTCACCGTCCCTGAACCGCCGCCGACTGTCCGTGGCCGACACCGCCGGCACCACCGGCTTCTCCACCTGCCGGCGAGCCACCCCTCCAAATCCTAGCCCACGCCGCGCCGCCGTTAGCCTCCGGAAGCCGTGCGAAGCCGTGGCCTTCCTCCACCTGTTTCGCCGCCGTCCAGCCACCTCCGGCCACTAGCTCTTAGCCACCTCACCACCGGCCCTCAAGCAACCCTTTGGACCCAAAACCGGCCCCGATCCGTCGCCGGAGCCACCCCAACGAACACCATCTCCGATTGCACCTTCTTGGCCTTAAAACCACCTTTTCGGCTGCCACCCACGGCCAACCGTTGCTTCCATTAGCTTCACCACCCTCATTAGGCCCTACCCTATCGTTTCCAAGTCTTCGTTTGGCCTCGTGAGATTTTGGATTTCACTGTGTATTTCGGCCACAGTGTTTTTACATTGTGGTGTTGCTGTTTTGGCGCTTCCAGCTCTCCCGTGATCCTCCGAAAAATATATTAAAGTGCTGTAAGTATTTTCCCGAATATCTTTAAGGTTTTAATATATTTTTGCACTGACTGGTTTATTATGTCTGTGATTGGTTGTGTTGTGATCTGGATTGATTGTTGAAATTTACTGTTGGATTGGCTGTTGAAATTTACTATTGGATTGATACGTTGCATGTGCACGCATATTTTTATGTTTAATGAAAACTAGGTTTTCATTTGTGGGAAAAAGGAAAGGAACTGTAGGGATGGTGGCATAGTCCCGCCTGCGATTCCCACCTACGGTGTACGCGTAGGGACGGTGGTAAGCAGGGACGGTGGTGTTGTCCTGCCTGCGATTCCCGCCTATGGTGCATGCGGTAGGGATGATGGTAGAATCCCGCCTGTGATTTCCGCCTACAGTGTCCAATAAATATTTTGGTGTAAATCATTTTCTTGGTGGAATATGTTTTGGGCCAAAAATGGGATTTTTGGCATGCGTGGAAAAATATTCATTTTTTTGGAGAAAAATGATATTTTTGGGTTGGTGCATATTTCTTCATATGCATGCATGTTGGTTGCTTTAATGTATTTTAATCTTAGAGATCGTTTGGATTATTACTTACCTGCGTTACCCTTTTTGGTACCGTAGATTTTGGTGCAGATGAGGACGAGGATGACGAGCCTTAAAGATCGGCTCCGTGGTTAAGTGGCATGTGGTTGCTGCTGTTTTGGTTATGGGATTTGTTTCCCATGTGTTCATATTCGGCTTTATTACATTTTCTTGGATGACTGTATAACTTTCAATATACTATATTTTGATTATCTTTGTGTATTAAAAATTCTGGTACTTAGTGACTTAATTATTATTAATCCACTGCGTTTTGTTGTGCAGTTTTGCATGTTGCACACACTTTAACACTTGTCGTTGGGATGTGTGACCCGTGTTGTCATCATCCTGACGTCACGATTCTCGAGGCTTTTTGCACGTGGGAGTCGGGGCGTCACAACTTTTAAGTTTCAACTTTTATTTCATTTGAACCTTATTAGCGATGATCCTATACTGAATTATGAATTCAAGACTGATTGATTTCTTAATACTCTTCTTTGGCTTTAATTCATTTCTCTACAAATGTATCATGCATGCTTGTATATAGTTTTTCTATTTGCTGCACTATTTAGGTGAATTAATTATAGCTTAAAGTTATATATACATATATTATATATAAGGGTCTCTAGTATGCAGTATAGTTTGGGTATAGTTCATCTCTGTTTTTGTTTTTGTTTTTGGAAAACTCTTTTGCGGCGAGTAAAATTCGCCGCAATTTATTTTTTGCGTCGATTTTACTTATTTGCGGCGATACTTATTTGCCGCATTTTTTCCAGCGAAAATTGCCTACTAGGAATATATAATAGTGACGATAATTGAAATTCGCTGGGAAAATATCGAGCCATTTGCAGTGATTTCCTAACCTTTTACGACGATTTATATTGCCACAATTAACTTTTGCCAACGATTTATGACTAAATAAAAAGGCTATTTCCGTCAATTTTTTAGATAGTTGCGACGGACAAAAATTCTCGAAAATAGTACTTTTTTGGGACGATTTTTGGTTATCGCTGAAATTGATAAAAAATATCACTTTAATTTTGTTGAATATGCAGAGAAATAGAAATCGCCGAAAATGATCAATTGCAGCAATTATTAAAGTTCTTTGCGTCCAATTGCATAAAGTTAATAATATTTTTAGAGTAAGAATTTTAGTAAACTGATATATATCTTTTGTATGAATTTGTTTTTCCATCTTTATGTCGACTCAGGAGTTGTAAGATCAAGTAGAGATCTTCCGCCTGCTGATTACACATTTCAAATCAAGAATTTCTCGGTGCTGTTTGAGGCAGAGGTTGAGAAATGTGAATCGGGCCAGTTTGAAGTTGGAGGCTACAAATGGTACTACACTTTGAAGATATATCAATCTCTCAGTTGTTTTTTTTTTTAATTATATAAAAAAAAAAATAAATCCAACCATTTTCATTTTCATTTCCATGCATTTTCAGGAGATTGGTTCTCAAAACAAATGGGAAGAAGAATAGTAAAAGTCACATCTCCTTATATTTGGCAATAGAAAATCAAATTACTCTTTCGCTTGGATGGGAGGCTAACGTAAACTTCAGATTCTTTGTGTTTGATCAAATACGAAACAAGTACCTGTGTATTCAAGGTACGTATGTTTCTAATTACATTTAATATTCTTTAAGAAGATTTACAAATTCAATGGAAAGTATTAGATAACTGAGATGACTCTGTTTGGATAGTGAAAGTATTTTAGCATCTAATCATTATATATATATATATATATATATTTTTTTTTTTTGGACAAAATTTTTAATAAATATTTACTCTTTTATACATATACAGATAAGTTAAATTTCAATTTAAAGCTTAGCATGGGATTTTCTTTATATATATGCATATTTTCTTTTTGATATTTATTTTGAGAGTTGAAGATTTCTTGTAACCTTTAACAAGTTAGATGCAGATGGGAGTGTAAGACGTTTTCATAACTTAAAGACTGAATGGGGGTTCGCTCAATTACTTTCGCACGACACCCTCAACGATCCTTCAAATGGTTATATTGTTGATGATTCTTGCATTCTTGGGGCTGAAGTTTCTGTGCTCAAACGTACTACGGGCATTGGAGTGTGCTTGTCGATGATAAAACTACCTCAAACCAATTATTTCACTTGGAGGTTAGACAACTTTGACGCGCGGAAAGACCACTTTTATGTGTCTAATGTCTTCGTTGTTGAAGGGCGTAAATGGTACTTTTCATCTCATCTTTGGAATCTTTGCTTTTATATCAGAATTTCAAATGGTTTTAACTTTTATTTGTTTAGTAGACTCATGTCATTAATTAGCATTATATATTTATTTATTTCTGCATATATATATATAGGAAGTTGTTGCTCTATCCAAGGGGCAACATGACGAAAACCGGAACAGACGGCTTCTTGTCTCTATATCTCCAACCGGCCGGTGAATACTCAGAAATCACTACTCCTAACCGAAAATTGTACGCAAAATACAAGCTGCGAATAAGGGACCAAGTCAATAGCAATCACCTTGAAAAAACATGTCAGTGATCTCTTGAATCCATCATGTGAAAGTATTATTGCTCATTTAATTGCTGTTTGAGGTTGAAAAAATTATGACAAAACTCTTATGATCTTGCAGGTGAGTATTGGTTCGATAGCAGTTACTTTGGCTTTGGTACTTCCCATACCTTTTCGCCTCTGAGAGATCTCAAGAATCCATCAAATGGCTACTTAGTGGATGATGCTTTGTTGGTTGAATGGAAAATTGATGTCATATCTGAAGTGAAGGATTTCTCCGGATGATCTAAATGGAGACAAATTAATTAGCTATAATATTACTATATATTCAATAATTCAGTTGTTGTGGAAGCGATACATTCGACATAAATTCCGCAACATTATTATTATGTCTATATATACATAGCAAATGTAAGAATTAAAGATATATAAAATGTGATTTTAAGAGTACTGACAAAAATCGAAGACATCGAATATCCTAAATTACCAATTTAGGGGTGTTCATCCGGGTTCTGACCTGGAAATCCGGGTATACCCGAACTGGAATCTGGATATCAAATTTGGGCCGAAACCCGGACCGGATTGATCCGGATCAAATCTGGGCTGGAACACGGGTGAATCCGGGTTTTTAAAACCCGGAAATCCGGGTTCCGGATCATACCCGGATTTTTTTTTTTAAATACTAAAATCTATATGTTAATAACTCTTTTTCAAAAAAAAAAAAAATGTTAAAGAGCGATTTTGTTTTTATCAAAAAGCTTATATTTTATTTACAATTTTTTCAAGAAATAATGTTGTTGAAAAGCATTTTTTTTAATATATAAAAGCTATTTTATTAAAAAGAATTCAGGAAGTCATGTGGAAAAGCATAATACTAATGGATTGAACGTTGTCCATAATGAAAAAAATATATCAAAATGGAAAACTAAATTTATGTCAAAAATAGCTAAATCTATAAACAACTAATTAACTTTTTAACTAAATGCATGTAAAAAAAAAAAAAAAATCCAATATTCATCATGTAAAATGCATGCGACATACACGATGCAATTCACTACATATTATATTGTTTGAACTAATTTGCTAAGAACATTACAAAACACAAATTGCTTTAATCAAACTCCAATACACAACAACAAACATGAACTACTTTGCTAAGAAATCCTCCCCTCCCCCCTCCCCCCCAACCAAAGGATTATACAAATGCTCTCCAGAAGTCTTCTCATCCCTAAAGAGAAGACAATATCTTCTCTCTTTGTCTCTATTGCATGAGGATCCCTGAAGCACCAGAAATAGAAATCAGAAAGTGGATAAGATGATTCCAATGGATTATATGGAAAAACCTAATCATTCTGGACAAAGCCAAAACATTTGAGAAACAGATTCGACAAACATCAATAGAATTATTTGTATGAAATTTAAGTAGTTATTACAGAGTTTTATGCTCAGCAGTATCAAATATGGCCGATGCAACAATAACCTCATGGAATATGTTTATAAAAAAATCCTCTGCATCTAACAGGAAAATGCACTAATGAAGCTCGTGTCCTAAGAGGATAAGAATCCATCTTGTATGCCTATATGAAATTCTAGTTGATGACAAGAAATTTTGCAAGCACATAATAGCAAAGGGATTGTAGTCCAAGCCATCACCTCTTGGCCATCGAGTTTTTTCTGCTTAAATTATGGTATTTAGGTTCATGGGAATGCACAAACAAACAACATTAATGTTAGAGTTGGCAAACCTAAAATTGAAGATGGAACAAAGTGATATATTTCGGTCCAAAACAAAACACTTCACAGTTCCGAAATGACAGAAAGCTAAGCTCATATTACTGCAAATGGCATGTTGTCCCAACCATCTTTATCTCTCTCTCTCAGAGACACACAAACAGACACTAGCCCAACTCTGCTTTACATCTAGAGCCATGAAGCATGTAGAAAAATAGAAGTTCGTCATTGACTCTTTTATGTTAGAAGACTCCTCTATTTTAGACTCAAATGAAAAACAAAAAAGCCTATAAAAAGCTAAGCTACCCATGTGTATGTATGGGATTGAGTGGACCCTAGGTAAACTACTCTCAGTAATTGATTGTCTCAACAATTACTAAGATGAAGCCCAACAAGAGCTTCCATTGCAGTAACAATTACTGAGATGGACCCCAACAGAACTTCTGGTCAATACCCTTTTCGCCATTTGAGTACAGTCTCACAAATTCAATGACAATGCAAGAAATTAGACTTAAAAAATGCAAATGGAAGAAGAAAGTGAAACGAAAATGGAAGAAGAAAGTGAAAGAGTAAGTATGAGTACATTTTTCACGAAACCCAACAAAAGAAATAGAGAAACGGTAGATCTGGCCAACCAAAACACTACTCACGCACTACCACAACATAACAGGTTATAGATTTGGGCGACGAAATAAAACCCAAAAAGAAAAGAGTAGATCTAGCCAAACGATAGACCTACTAGTCACCAGCGACGATGGCTAGGGTTTCGACTTCCCCAACACACTCTAGATACAAAAGAAACCTCCCCCTAAGAGGAGATCTAAACGCTCAAAACAGAGAGAGAGAGAGAGAGAGAGAGAGAGAGAGAGAGAGAGAACATACCGAAAGCAGCAAAAAGACTTCTGTCTTATGTGGACGGTGGTCTCTGATAGCACCGACGGCGATGGTTGTGGTTTCGGCGCTCGGTCGAGAGAGAGAGAAGTCAGACAGAGAAGAGAAGACATAAGGCTTCTTCCCTTTATTATGGGCAAGAGACTGAAGAGAGAGAGCTAGGGTTTCGGTTTGGACTTTGGGCAAGAGAAGAGAGATTGAGAGCTACGGTTTTCGTTTGACACTTTGGGCGAGAGAGAGAGAGATGCAGAGCTATGGAGGTGGGGACGAGGGTTTGGAGCTGGACTTTGAGCGAGAGAGAGTGGACATTGAAGAATGAAGGTTTTTTTTTTTTTTTTTTTTTTATATATATAACCCAGGTACCGGATGTTAAATCCAGAACCCTGGTTGGATAACCAGATCCAGCCCGGATTAATCCGAGTTTTGTAATAAGGATTCTTTCCGGAACCCAGAACCGGATTCCCGTTATCCGGGTTTCGGACCGGGCCGAATGAACAGTCCTAATTATCATAGATGGATTGGGGATCCATGAATCATGACATGATATGTATTTCTTGAAATCCACTTGTATGATTCTTCCCATATTATTTTTTGTGTGTGAAGTGTACGTCCAAGAAATCCACAACACTAAACCAATCAGCTTGTTTCGAATGACGTTACGACTTAATGGGCCATTCATATAAATATATATATATTTATATATATATTAATTATTCTCGTATTATTCATATTTTTCATTCGTTGTGGGGTTTTTGAGTTGGCTTCCTACGTTCTCTCTTAGCTCCGAAAAAGAAAAATCCTGGCATTTTCTCATATTATTCATGAATTATCTTGGGAAAAGCTGGCCCTCAAGAATATACATGCATGACTTGGACCGATTTGTTTTTTCTTTTCAAAAACACTTATATTAATTAGGATGTGATCAGAAACTAATTATAAGGATCGATGTGAAAAATTGATTGCCAATATTTTTATGGTCTTTTGATGGTTGATATATATATATATATACACACATGACTATGATCATTTTTTTGAAAAGTAAACTACATGAGTCGCATATATGTAGCGTGCCAGTGGCAAATTAATGAAAAATGCCACAAATGACAGCTTGTTGCTACCGATTTTTACACTATAATTTGTGGTCAAAGTTACTGCCAGAAAAACCGAGATATATATATATATATATATATATATATATTTTAAACAACCTCAAAGTACTATATTAAAAACCTCACTTTTGGCGGAGGAAAACCATCGTACAAAACAAGTAATACAACCACAAAAGAGCTATAAGCTGCTGCCATAACTATACAAAAAATCTGCCATATCTGCCATACAAAAAATCTGTCATAGCTATACAAAAAAAGACTAAATCATCTGCTTCTAACGTATGCTGTATTCACTATGTCCAACCTCACTAGTCCTCTGGTTAACAATGGCAACTGAGACCATTCTACATAAATTTTGGATTCCCCTGCAGCTCCCCTTCTTGCCAACGAATCTGCCACGAAATTTCCTTCTCTGTAGTGATGGGCTATAGTGAAGTCAATCTCACGGACTATCTCCTGTATTTGATCCCAAAATTCCCAAAGTTGCCATGCCATGCAGTTATTTGAGGAGAACCAGTTTACTACCACGGCTGAATCACACTCTATGTCTATAGCATTGTAGCCGAATTGCTTGCACAGTTTGACACCTTCTAAGACCCCTTTTAACTCTGCTTCTGTACTTGAGCTGGTCCCAAGATGTTTAGAGAAACCGAATAACATATGACCCCTATCATTCCTTAAGACTCCCCCACAACCCGCAAGACCCGGGTTGCCAAGGCTGCTTCCATCCAAGTTTAGTTTTAGACGTCCTGGCTTTGGTTTCTTCCATCTGATCACTTTCACCTTTGTTTTCCTTGTCGGTACAGTTCTAATCCCTATGTTTCTCATCAGATCTACTTCCCAGTTGGATGAATTTTGGACTTTATTGATTCTTGCTGCAATAGAGCCTACCCAGAATTTTATAGAGCTCCATACCTCCACTGCATTTTCATTTCTCCCCTCCATTCTAGCTGCACATCTCCTGCTCCATAATTTCCAGATTACAATGCTTGGGATTGAACCCAAGAGGAAACCCAGTTGGGACTTCCTGGATGCTCTGTTGAACCAGAGTTGTACTCTCTCCTTCCAACTCTGATGATAGAAGAAAGGAACCCCCACTTCTGCCGAAGCCTTCCTCCACACATTTTCTGCCAGCTCTCCTTTGCCTAATAGATGTTCTAAGTCTTCACATTTCCTTTCCTTGCAACAATTGCAGCCCGATACCATTGGTATGCCAATTTTCCTGATCTGCTCATCAACACTTAGACAGTTGAAAGCTGCCTTCCACATACAGATTGCAATCTTCCTTGGAAGGAACTTGTGCCATACCCATTTTGCCCATCCAAATTTCAGCCCTTTCTTTCTCACCACCTCCCATGCTGATTTAGTGGAGAATCTTCCACTCTTCTCAGGTAACCAAATTAAGGTATCCTCTCCATTTTTTAGATTTCTTTTCACCTCAATAACTTCACTGGCTATCTGTCTTCCCATCATATTCATTATCATGTTGTCCTCCCATCTGTCGTTATTATCCATTTCATTCAATCTGGTGTTTGGTTCTACTACCTCTATCCCCGATTCACACAAAGGGCCAATGCTAAGGAAGTTATCGAATCATAACGAGATATTGCCTTCTTTCACCTTCCATTTTGAGTTTTGGAAAATTATTGAAAGTCCCTCTACTACTTTATTCCAGAAACTCGAGCCTCCTCTCTTGTCAAAGCATTTTGCAATGTGTCCATTTTTAACATACTTGGCTCGGAAAAAATTTGCCCACATGGATTTTTGTGTGAGGATATTCCATCCAAATTTCATGAATAAAGAAGTCTGTACTTCCGAAATATCCCTCACCCCTATTCCTCCTTCCTCCACTGGTATGCACAGTTTCCTCCATGCTCTCCACTTTTTTTTCAGTTTGCCTCCCTGTTCTCCCCAGAAAAAGTTTGCAAAAAGGCCATGAATTTTCCTGATTACACATTTGGGAGTATGTAGAGCTGAAAGTAGGTACAGAGGCATACTTGAGAGTACATGTCTTACTAGAATGAGTCGACCTCCTTGTGAAAGTAGCCTACTTTTCCACCCAGCCAGTTTCTTCCAAGGAGATGTAACACAGTTTTTTATCAAGTTGAGAAAGAACTCCGGGAAGCCGAAGGTTCTTAGTGTATGGTCTAGAAATCTCCAATCCACCCTGTCGTAGGCCTTGCTCATGTCTATTTTAACCATTATGTTTCCTCCTCTATTTTTCCGCTGTAAACACTTTACCATCTCCTGTGTAAGAGTTATGTTTTCCAGTATATTCCTACCTTTTACGAAAGCACCTTGTTCCGGAGAGATTAAGTTTCCGAGTGCCACTGACATCTTGTTCACTAAAAGTTTTGATAGTATTTTGTATATCACATTACACAGGCTAATAGGCCGGAATTTGTCAAAACTCTTGGGGTTTTTTATTTTCGGAATAAGCACTAAGAATGAAGAGGTATAGTATCTAGGGAGAGTCTGACCTGAGTAGAACTCCTTTACTGCCTCTTTGATATCTTCCTTGATTATGCTCCAACACGCCACATAAAACGCTGAGCCAAATCCATCCGGTCCTGGGCTGCTGTCCTCTCTTATTGATAGAATTGTCTCATAGATCTCCTTCTCTGTTGGTTCTTCCCTCATTTTATTTTTCATACTTTCCGACACAGCTGGTTGCAGCAAATCATTTAAATTGGGAAGCTCTCCTATTTCTTCATGGGATAGGAACTCTTCAAAATACTTGGCTGCCCCTTCATGGACCTGTTCCATGGACTCTAAAACCGATCCATCTGGAAGATTCATACATTTTACGCATGCATTTCTTCTTCGTTGTGAGATCACCGCGTGAAAGAACTTAGTGTTTTGGTCTCCCTCTTCTAACCATGATTTTTTTGCTTGTTGTGCTAACCTTGTTTCTTCTCTCTTGTACCAAATTTCCAATTCCGCCTTGGTGACTAGAAACTCCTCCTCTATTTCCTCCGAGTAGGCCTCCTGTAGTGCCTTCTCATACAATTCCAGCCTTTCTTCTAATTCTTTTATCACTCCATTTACCCGGCCAAAAACCTCTTTGTTCCACTGCTTCAATTTCAGTTTTAGTCTTTTTAGTTTGCCGGCCAATTTGCATAACCCCTGCTCCCATCCCATGATTCCTTCACCATATCTAGGAATCCTTGATGAGAGATCCACATATTTTGGAATCTAAAAGGACCTGGCCCTTTCCTCCCCTTTTCCGAATCCAGCTGCAATAGGATTGGTGAATGATCCGAGGTTCTTCTACTGAGAAGTCGAGATGTAGCTTGCCCGAGCATCCTGCCAAATTTTGAGTTGATTAAGATCCTATCTAGCTTCGCCCAGCTTCTCGCCCATCCTTGCTGTCCATTGCACCATGAATATTGTCTCCCTTCCAATGGTAAGTCCATCAAGCCACAGCTGTTAATGCATTCATTAAAATCTTCCATTGCTGAGTAAGATCGAGGCCTACCCCCCACTCTTTCCTCATCTGATCGTATGATGTTAAAGTCCCCCATGACCACCCATGCCTCTGCAGTATTTGACATGTCTTTCAAGTGTTCCCAGAGCTCTTTACGTTCAGCTTGCGTACACTTCGCATAGACGAATGTTGCTAACAATGGTCCTTTGGAGTCTGTTAAAACAGCCGTCAATGCCTGCTTATTCATTTCTACTACATCCATTTTGATTTCCTCCTTCCAACAAATCCATAATTTTCCACCTACTTCTGAATTGGAGCAGCAATTGGGAAACTGCAGGCTATTTGCCCACTTGTGTAGCTTTGAAACTTCTTGGAAAGGTTCCGAAACCACCAGTACCGATATGTCATACTTCCTCACCAGCTTCCGTATCCTTCTTCTTGACGTACCCAACCCCCTTATATTCCATACCATCATCTTCTCAATCATAAATTTAGTTTTTTTGGTTGGGCTTTTGCCCTTCTAGATTTCCTAATAAGCACATCATCAGAGTTTTGTAGTCCCAGATTATCTTGTGGCCTTGTTCCTGGGTCTGAGCAATAATCTTTCTGTGTTTCCCTTACTATTTCAGTATCCTCTTCCGACAATATAGCAAAATTGTTTTTACATATAACTGTCCCCTCTTCCTCTTCGCTCTCATACTCCTCTACTACACAAAAATTTGAATTCGCCCCAACATTGATGTTCTCCTTTCGGATCCCCTCTTTTTCTACTTGTTCGACCAGCTTCATGTAAATTTCCATTGAATTTTCCTCTTCCACCTCTTCTTCTATTCTAATTGTTTCATTGGTGCCCTGTTCTTGGTTCGTTTCCTGATGTAGAATTTTGAGTGCTTCTCTGCTGTTGCCTTCCTGTAACCTATTATCTCTTAATTCCTAAGACACAGGTTGCTCGCTCCCCTCCCCTGTTTCTGGCTGTTCACACCCCTCCCCTACCTCGCAATGGTCCATCCCGTCCCCGTCCCCTTCCCCTGTTTCTTTATTCTTTTTCCTTCCCACTTCTTTCCACACCCTATCCTCTTCCTCCCTCTCTATCACTTTCTTTCCTTCTTTTTTACTTAAGTGGTACTTCGTACTCTCTCCTGCTCTACAGACTATCTCAGTGTGTCCCTGTCTAAAGCATTTTTTGCAATAGAAACCTTTTTTCTCATACACTACCCGCTGCCATAGTTGTTTTTTTCCTGTTACCAGTGGAAAACCCGCCACTGGTTCTTCTTGTAAGTCCACTTCTACACACAATCTTGCCCCTGTTGCCCGCGTCCTATATAATGTTGCATTATCTGATCCTAGAAACCTTCCAAACCGAGAGGCTACTATTTGCAAGCAATCCATTCTGTATAGGTGCAGAGGTAGACCTGGGAGAAATATCCATTGAGGAGCAATGGAAGGTTCTTTGTTTACATCGAAGTCTGCTGTCCAATTGAACAAACGGAATTGGCATCCCGCCACGAATCTTCCTTCTCTGGCCCAAGCATGCAGATAATCCTTTTCGTTTGCCAAAAGTAGCAGCACATGGAATTCATCCATGAAGCTTACCATCGGTACTTCGCCAAAACCCCATGTTTTGATTATCTGTAATCTCAGAACGTCTATGGAGGGCCTTTTCGAAAATAATTTTAGCACCAAAGCGAATTTCAACTCCTCGGCTGCCCTTGCCATTTCCACTTCCGCGAACACGAATCCCAAATCTCCATTTATCAACTCTGGTTTTCTCGACGGTAGTTTAAACTTCACCGTCGGAATCGGTCTTTGTAAGGCTTGGGCAAAAGAGCGCCCTCCCCCTCCCAGAACCAACCCTGATCGTTCCCCTTCCTCAGCAGCCCCAAACGACAAGGCCCCAACTTCTTTCTGCGAATCTGGAATAACCCCTCCTCCACTCCCAGAGGCCACCGTATGGCCAGCTATCGTGGCCATCGGCAGCAAGGCCTCGCCTCGCGACCCAAACCCTAGTAAGGTTTATCGCCTATCGGGAGAGAGAGAGAGAGGGCAGTGAAAAATAATTGTAAACCGAGATATGTTGTAGTGATATTGAAGAAAATTAGATATAGAAAAACCTGGAAAAGCCGGCACTACCCATGAATACAGATACATTGAAGTATTGAAACCGCTCCTTCTTGGCTTAATTCAAGCATATATAAAAAGGAAGGGCCCCAGTGATCAGTTTTGAACGAAGGGGTTTGCATGTTCTGTAAAATTTGCATTAAACAAATCAGAGTACATATGTGCTCTTTTGTACAAGCCAAAAAATAGGCGGGAATAATAAGTTTAAAACTAACTAAACTAACTAAGTGAACTAAGATAACTTGGTTCACAACTAAACTAATTAAACAGAAAGAAAAATATTTCTAATACCCAGCTTGGAGACCAAGGTAGAAAACAATGGAAAACCAAGTGGTTTATTGAAGCAATCAACAAGTTGATTGTGAGAATTAACATGAAAAGTTTGATAGAACCGTCTTAAATCTTGTCACGAACAAAATGGCAATTGATCTTTATATGTTTTGTGCGTTCATGGAAGACAAGGTTTGTTGCAATATGGATGATAGACTTGTTGTCACAATACAAAGTTGAAGCACTTGAGTGATTAACTTGTAAATCCTGTAATAAAGAGAGAAGCCAAACTAATTCAGTGTGATGCCCCGACTCCCATGTACGAAAAATCTCGAGAATCGTGACGTGAGGATGATGACAACACGGGTTACGCATCCTAACGATAAGTGCTCAAGTGTGTGCAATATACAACAAGTGCATAACATAAACGCAGCGTATAATATAAATAACATAACTAAGTACCAGAATTTTTATTACAAATGATTCAAAATAAATATCTGTTAAAAATTTATACAGTTATCCATTATAAATATAATAAAAGTCAAATATATACACGAGTGGGAAACAAATTCCATAATCCAAAACTATAGCAACCACATGCCACTTTCTCCATGGAGCCGATCCCTAAAACTCGTCGGCCTCATCTGCAACAAAATTTACGGTACCATAAAATGGTACTGCAGGTAAGTAATAATCCAAACAATCCTTAAGATAAAAATACATTAATGCTACCAACCAACATGCATGCACATGATGAAATATGCCTTAGCCTCGAAACATCATTTTCTCCAAAAAATGATTATTTTTCAAATACACACCAAAATCCCATTTTTGGCGCAAAAACAATAGTCCGTCATTTTCCTATAACATGAATCACACAAAAACATTTATCGGATACTATAGGCGGGAATCACAGGTGGGACTCTATCACCATCCCTACCGAATGCACCGTAGGCAGGAATCACAGGCGGGACAACACCACCATTCCTGCTTACCACCATACCTACCGTTCCTTTCCACACAACAAAAACCCATTGGAGCACTGTAGGCGGGAATCACAGGCGGGACAACACCACCATCCCTGCTTACCACCATCCCTACGCGTACACCGTAGGCGGGAATCGCAAGCAGGACTATACCACCATCCCTACTTACCACCATCCCTATAGTCTATTTTTCTTTTTCTCACATGAAAATTCAGTTTTCAAATAAACACATGAACATGAATGCAATTACACAAAAATTCAGTTTTCAATTTACAAACATGAATATGTGTGCACATGCAATGTACCAGATACAACAACAATATCCAATAACCAACCAATTCTATTAACCAAACACACAACAACTCCAACCTCCAATCCATTCGACCCCCATAACTGCTCGGACTCAGTCCGGTACAACCAACCAATCACAGTAATAATAAATGAGTTAGTCGAAAAATATATTAAAATCTCAAAATATGTTTGGAAAAATACTTACAGCGCTATAAAGTAATTTTTGGAGAATCATGGATGAGCTGGAAGCCACAAAACAGCAACAGAACGGTGTAAGATACACTATGGCCGTGGCTCTTAAAAACTCACTTTTGAACGAAGTCAAACCAAGACTTGAGATTGACAGGGTAGGGCCTAGAGAGGTCGGTAAAACTAGTGGTGGTGGCTTTTGGCCGTGGGTGGCGGCGTAGGCGGCGGTTTAAGGCAAAAAAGGTGAAATTGGAGATGTAAACAATGAGGCTTCACTGGTAATGGATCGGAGCTGGGGTTGGATCCTTTAGGTTGCTAGGAGATCGAGGAAGAAGTGGTGAAGAGCTGGTGGCCGGAGGTGGCGCGACGGGGGCGCTGGCGCACCAAAGCCATGAGGCTTCAAGCCACGGCAGCACGAGACGGTTTGAAAATGATGGGGTGAGGTCGCAGACGGCTGGGGAGGGGTTTGGGCTGGGCGGTGTCGGCTACGGTGGCGAGTGGCGGTGCCAACTGGGAGAGAGTCGTTTGGTCGAAGGAGAGAAAGGAGAGAGAGAGGGGGTTGGCCGCGCGGGAGGGAAGGGGAAAATAGGGAAAAAGAAAAAGGAAGAAAAGAAAAAGAGGAAAAAAGAAAAGGAAAAAGAAAAAATGAAGGGAAAGAAATGAGATCAAATCCTCATAACTCGGGTCACGAAAATGATCCAACGAAAATTATTTTAAAACAACCAACTAAATAAAATAATTCAAACGTATTGAAAGATTTAAATAAAACAATAATAATTTTAAAACCCATAAACAAACTAATTTAAATTAAAGATCACTTTAAATGCAAAACAGTAATTAATATTAAGAAAGCACAGTAAAAAAAAATATAATAAAACCCCCATAATTTTAAAACAAGAAAAGTAATATTTAAATTAATTAGAATAATCCTTTAATAAAAATATACTAAAATACAGGATGTTATATTCAGAAACTATATTATCTAGAGCTTTATATTTAGCCTCAGCTGATGAACTCAAAACCATAGATTGTTTATTTGATTTCGAAAAGATAAGAGAACTATCAATGAATATGCAAAAGCCTGTGATGGATCTCCTAGTGTCTTGACACCCTGCCTAATTAGAATCGGCAAAAGCAATGAGTTTTAAGTCTGAATTGTAAGGAAAAAAAAGGCCTTGACCAAGTGAGTCTTTGATGTATTGAAGGACTCTATGAGCAGCATGTAAATGAGGTAGCCGAGGAGAATCCATAAACTAGCTTAATGTGTGAACTGCAAAGGTAAGATCTGGTCTGGTAATGGTAAGGTAGAGCAACCTGCCAACCAATCTTCTATAAGACTTGGGATCTTCAAAAGGAACACCATCAGATCTGGATAGTTTTAGATGTTGTTCTATA
The DNA here is from genome assembly GCA_029856935.1 of Cyclocarya paliurus. Classification (NCBI taxonomy): domain Eukaryota; kingdom Viridiplantae; phylum Streptophyta; class Magnoliopsida; order Fagales; family Juglandaceae; genus Cyclocarya; species Cyclocarya paliurus. The sequence goes on along the minus strand of CM056954.1, from coordinate 30,066,112 downwards.
GGTGTTTTAACTGGTTTAGAACCAAGGAAACCAGTATTTGATAATATGTCTAAAGCATATTTTCTCGCAGACTTGGGCAACTTTACGCCAGCAGCATTGGAGCTCTTCCCTGCAAGGAGGAGAGAAGGGGAGCTCAGTGGCCGTGATACCTTCGACGCTCAAGTTAGATCAAGGTTAAAGATGAAGAGGGAAAGTGAGAGCTAGAGTGATAAACTAAGAAGTGTTCAAGAGTGTGAGTAACCACTTACTCGGTAGAGAGAGGGGTATTTATACCTAGTTAGGATGGTTCCTGAGATGATGGTGATTGGTGAGCAGCTTCATACTGGGATTGCAGGTCCCTACCAACCTCCTAACACCCGCCAGACCTGCTAGACCTGGCCAGGGCCATCACTGCTATCCAGGAGGGCACACCGTTGTGTGCCAACCCTTGAAACTCATTGAATGAGCTGTGGCCCTGCTTGCTCTTGCACAATTAAATGCGGTGTGGCCCAGACAGTCCCGATGCTACTCCATTAAATGTGGCGTGACCCTGGACTGGCTCGTTTTGCCTCTTGTGTTGTACAGGCAGCAGTGTCAGGGACTGAGTTGCCTCTGACGGTCGGTTCAATTTGGGCGTCAATCTGTCCTACTGTGTCAGGGTTGGGGGCGCCTCCGTCAAAAGTGACAGGTCGCATAATCTTCTGTCCTTTTGACAGAACTCCTGCCCTACACCCTTCCTTTTGGTCTTCTGGGCAGTCTAGACCCGGGCCCGACCCTTGGGGATTTCTCCCCTCACAGATGTGAAAAATTGATTGCCGTTTTATGTTTTTTTTTTATGAACAAAAGTTTCATTAATCAAAACAAGATTTACAGACGACTATCAAGCCAAATGGCTTGAGAGATAAAATCTGAAAATCCATCCCACCACATTCGAATGGAATGATCTACAATCCAAGCATGTCTAGTTAGGCCATGAGCTGCCTCATTCCCTAGTCTATTAACATGATAAAGTTTTACATCAATAGAAGTAGTCAAGAGGACCCTAATTTCATGAATAATAGCTCCCCATGGTGACGAGATATGTTGTAGTGATATTGACGAAAATTATATATAGAAAAACTGGGAAAATAATAAGTTGTTATACCCTTGATTTGAGATTTTTTTTTTATATATTTTAAAAAGTAAACAATTAGTACCCAGGCAACAGGAGTAAAGGGCCATCCGGCCGGCACTACCCATGAATGTAGATGCATTGAAGTATTTTTTTTTTTGGGATAAGAAATAGTCATCATTTCATTCCATGAGGAAGTTACATCTGTGACTCAAATTACAAGCCAATCTACAATCTGTTGTAAGCATCTTGTACACAACTTTGTGATGGCAGTGTCTAAACTTCAAAAGAAAACTCTCAAAAGAGAGTATTCAATCTATGTATAAAACAGAGGTACCATCCAAAAACTCCATCCTCCAAAGAGGAGAAGTAACCACTGAACTCCATCCTCTAAAGAGGAGAAGAAGTAAACCAACACTGCTTTGGACATAAGTCCAATAGCCTGTTTCTCTTTATTTTTTCTAAAAAATAAAAACCAACAAACAAAACACCAACAAAACACATACCAACATAGAGTTGAAAATACAGATCATAACAACAAAAACACCAACAAACATCCAACAAACAGAATCGGGTAACTAAAAAAAATAACACGTTGGTGGCCACGCTGAGAAGGCTCCAATCAGTCGATCAAGCGATGCCGGATGCATTGGACCCTAAGCTGCCATGCACGACATCGATGGAAAGATGAAACGCGGTGGCTCAAGTGCGCCATGCGATTCCTTTAAACTGCGCGTCGATGCAACGCATCGCTCCAATGGAGCCCAATTCGGACAAGCTGCAAGATCGGCAGGTGAGGCTTCGCCAGGTGGTCTACGTGTCGGACGATGGTCACCAGAGAAGCTCAGACCAGCACCCTCCCTTATTCTGCTGAAATTGAAAAAAAAAGCCAAACAAAAACCAAAATAAAACCATAGGAGACAAAGGGCTGGTGAGGAGAGAAAGAGGAAGAAGGAGCCGAAGCTCCCCTTCCCCTCAACTGGGCTTCGACGAGAGGGTTTTTAGAGAGAGAGTGTTTGGTTTTGAAACTGTTGCTTCATGGCTTAATCCAAGCATATGTAAAAGGGAAGGGCCCAATTCTTTGAGCTTCCAAAAACAAGATAATTATTTATTCAATAAATTCGAATCAAAATCGAAACAATCTAAATCCTATTATATAGATCATAACATGCATGCATAAGACCCTAAATATAATTAACTACAATTACTCAAATTCAAATAATCTAGTAGTAGAATTTAGTTCCCTCTCTTCATTTAAAACGTCTATTATCTATGTACTTATTTGGGAATCTTAAAAGGTTCCACTATTTTTCAAACGTTGGAGAAAGATTAATTGTCTTGTTTATTTTCACCACATATCTCATCTCATTTAATCATTACAATTTTTTTAAATTTTTACAAAAAATAAAATAAACAATTCAACTTTTTTTAAATTTTAAAGTAATAATAACATTAAAAATATATATTTTAATAATATTTTATTTAATTTCAACTTTTATTTCAATTCATTTCATCTTATTTACGAAAAAAAATCAGACAATATAGGGCATTCATACAGTAGCTAGTACCCCAGGGAAGAGATGTAAATAGGCCATCCATACAGTAGTTAGCTAGTACCCGGGATTATACATGCCTGTACTCTTTTATCTTGCTGCTGAGCATTGATTCGATGGCACCTATATTATTTGTCTTTGGTTACCCACACTTTTTGTCCCTAGTGAGAGATCTGGAGAATACATCAAAAGGCTACTTAGTGGGTGATGCTTTGGTGGCTGAATGCAGAATTGATGTCATATCTGTTAAGGATTTCTGTTAAGTGATTGGTGATAAAAGCTATTAATTATATACAATAATTCAGTAGTTGTGAAGTCGAAAATTTCAACACATAGGTTCCGACACATTATGTCTAAAGCAAGTGTACTTATATATGCATGTAAAATGTAATCTCAAAAGTGACAGAAATTAACCAAAGCCTTTCAATGATACGTATTTTTTATTTTAAATCTTGAGATCCACTGTATACTATTGTTTCTAGTGGCCGCCTGAAATTAACCAATTATATATATATATATATATATATATATATATATATATTTGAAAAGGGAAATGATATATACACCGAAAAATATCACCCACAAAAGTTGCTGATTGGTTTTTTTTTCTACTTAATGATTAAGGAAACGTTTTTTAATGTATTTGTGATTTTTATTTTTTAAATATTTAAGGGTTTAAAACATATTTGAGAAACAAAAAACCAGAAAAAAAATGGACGTTCGGTGGGGAGCCTCGGTGGTGTAGCAGCACCCATTTGAAAAATACTATTAATCCAAATTTTAATCATCATGACCTCTCACATGACCTATTGATGTGACATCAAATTATTATTAGATAACTAAACCTAATAAATAATTTTCTAATTTTCAATAATTTTATAAATCTACTCGTACCAGCTTATCTAGAATACGTAGATCGAGTGTATCTTTTACACCTAGTACTTACTTATCAATATAATTTTCTAAATTTGTCTCTCAAAGTCCTTTAAAATCGTGACTTGTTATAATGTCCTAAAATACATTAGGACTTGGAGGGCCTATTTTAGTTAAAAGCTTAAATGTGAAGAAAGCTCAATACAAAAGGCTCTTGGTTAACCAAAGGGAGTTAGAGAGTCCAACGCTCATCAAAGTCACACACACCACACACCACCTTTCACGGGAAGATAGAAATTTCATTTAGATACGTGATAAATTCAGTTACAGGATAATAATTTATTTTGATAAACTCTGCACCCAATAAGCATCATATCGGAGTTTCCCTAAGCGTACCACGCAAGAACATATTTCTATCACGCAGGTGAACAGTTACAGATGACCGGTTAGACACGTCCTTTACAGGGCTCTTGCATGACACAATCATATTTTATTAAATTTACTATCTAGCTAGGCTGCTCTATTGTGATCCATGCATAACATCTTTGAAGTTTAATATATTTATGATCATCTCTATCATGTTTTATCAGGCTAATTACTCTCCTCCTCATCTGAATTTTGCAACTGACAAAATAAAAGCCATATTTGCTCGCTAAAGGCCATATATGTTGTAGTGATGATAACTTGAAAATTTTTTGGTCAGGATTGGAAAAAAATCGACGGAATGAATCGAATTCACCTCTACTGGCTCTGTCCATAGTGTCTCTAAAATTCAATTTTCGATCCGATCTTGGGTGTATTTTTTTAGACCGGACTTGACTGAAACCAACGAAATCACTTGCATATAAAATTTTAAATATTTTTTTAAATATATAATATATTATTTTATATAGTAGTTGTATAAGTTTATTATGTAATTTTCTATAATTTATCACTATTGGCTATATAAATTGTAAAATAATATATGTTATAATATATCATACAATAAATCATATGATAATATATGTTATTATATGTAGATATATACTCTACTAAAGTATTAAGTTAGTAACTATTAACATCATAAATATAATTATAATTAATTTTTTTAATAAGTTAGTTACATAATCTACATTAAAGAGCTTGATTAATTTTAATTTTACTATTTAATTAATTTTTTTGTATTAATTTATCTACCAAAAAATTAAAGGAGGAAAAAAATATTTCTAGCTCATACGGACTGAATTAGACCAAACTGAACTGATAGCTAACGGTCTGGTCTGGTCTGGTCCTTAAGGATAATGGATTGGTCCGGTCCGGTCTAAAATCGAATTGGACCAATTACACCCCTCGTCGTCACATTAGCTTAGTAGAATTTAGTTCCCAACTCGATCTCTTGGTTTAAATTAGAAAGACATCTATTATCTATATACTTATTTGGGAATCTTAAAGGGGGAATTACATCTATACATAACCTCATTATTTCTGTTTTTCAAACGTTGGAGACAGCGTAATAAATTAAAGACTAATTATTGGGAATTTTAAAAGTTGACGTTTCATGCATGCACACTACAGATTATATATATGTGAACTACTTCCTTTGCAAGTAGCCTCTATTAGTCCCTTGGGCTTCCTGTTTATCAAAAGAGTTGATCTCCAATACATGAATATTGGACCGACCACCGGGAGAAAAGTAGTGTTCAAAAGGAAAGCATAGAAGATCAAATTCGTCATTCTCTGCCAGCCGACATTGATGCATATGGTGCTCTCTCTCTCTCTCTTCATTCTTGTAATTTGTGTTGTATTTAGTAATTCTTAGAAGTCTCGTCGATACAGCTTGTGTCATATGCTTAATCTGTGTTAAATTTGTGAGACATTATAAAACTTGCAAGTTGAAGCGCCCTAGCTAATATCATCGCAAGGGGCTGATCAGTATAATCAAGAAATTGTTATTAATTCCTGACTGATAATTACTACTATACGTACATATGTTTCCGAGAACTTCTAAACACAGATATGTGGGACTAGAATATGTATAGTGTCCACATGCATACAAATTCTTCTTTCTTGCTTATTTGCGATCAGTTATTTCCATCAAAATGATTATTTTCAACTAAAATAAATCTGTTTTCGTCACAAAAAAATAATCACAAATATCTATTTTTCTTGTAATGATGTAACTAGACAAAAACAAAAGTGTCTGAATAATTAGCTCTATATTTTTGGTCTGCCTGAATGTTTTTTATTCCCTTCAATCTCAGGTGTTGTAAGATCAACTAGAGATCTTCCGCCAGCTCATTATACATTCAAAATCAAGAATTTTGTTGTTTGAGGCAAAGGTTGAGAAATGTGAATAAGGCCAGTTTGAAGTTGGCGGCTACCAACACTACAACACAATTGATTTTTAGTAATGGTTGGGTAATTGTGACAGTCCCCAAACTGTCACTAAAAAGTATTTTCTGTAACGGTTTCTAGAAACAGTCGCTAAATATAGATGATATATATTTTTTTTAACGTTCGAATGTATGATAAAAATACGTTCGAATATCATATATACGTTCAGACAATGTGGCTACTTACGTTCGAATGTGAAATGTTTTGACGCCAACATTCGAACATTAATTGTAAATTTAAATTAAATATGACTCTAATTTAAAAATTATGTGATTTTTATAGTGTATAATTTGTGAACAAGTCTAAAAAATTGACTTGTATATATTTATATATACATAATTTGTAAAATATAATTATATATTTATATATATAAATATATTTCTGTTTATATATATTTGAAATGCAGTGATTTAGTATTAAAGTTGGAAAATCTAACATTAAAGAAGATTGAGAATTAAAATTAAAAAATAATAAATATATTAAATAATATTGTTCCTTACCTAGTTCGTCAATAATAGCATCAGTTCCTTCACATGTAAGTCCCTTTCCAGAAATAATTCTGGATCCAATTTTTGTACCCATATTTCTACCATCTCTAGAGAAAGTCCTTTGTAGGTAGATGACACATCCTCTAATCATCCAACCTAGCTCATTGAAGAATCCTTTATTGAAATATTACCTGAACACACTGATTCAATCATTTCAGTTGATGACCAAACACCTTCCAACCCCTTACCTAAATTCACATCATTCTCTTCAGCTCTAATGATCCAGTTCAATAACAATTTTAAGGAGAATTTTATTGGGCCAATAATTGGATTTAAAGCCCATTAATATTTATGGACCAACGGGCCCTATTAAATTCCTAATTGGGCCAATAAATCTTTTTAAAAGTCCAAAGATATTTATTAGACGAGTTAGACTCATTTTAGAATTTAAGATCGACTATTAGAATTTTCTCGTTGTAATCATCACTGATTGAGATCTCCTACACAATCTCAATCACTTCCAATCCTAAGTTAACTAAACTGCTAGATTATAATTTTAAATTTAAACTCTCGTCGATCACTAACCGAGTCCAAATCTAACTCTACGGCACCCTCTCCGAATTTCTTTATATACCTATTCCTTTCCCTCTATTATTTCCCCAAGCCGTAGTATCAAATTCACGTTCAACCCATTCACCTAACCCAACCTTCCTCCCCTTTTGATTTTCTTCTTTCATAGTCACAGACCGAGTTTAATTCTATGAAGTCAGTGATCGATTCCGAGTTGAACACATTGTTGGACACCTCCTCCCAATTTCTCTATATACATCTCTTCCCTCTTTAAGCCACTACAACCTTCCTAGTCCTCTCTCAATATTTATTCACTGTCATGGTAACACCATTGCAAACCTCCCACGTAGCCTTCATCGACGCACAACAACTATTCCCTTTCACAAACCACTGTGAACTAGCAAGCCTCCATGCCGTGGTTGTTTCCACCTCCAAACCAAGCAATATGCACGACGAAAGTTGCTAGTTGTGTCTAGCTGCAGTGCCATGGACGTATAGCTTCCAATAAGCGCAGTGACGGCAAGGCTACCATCAACTCTTCCTCCCACCAATGTCACTGCCACGAGAAAGCAGCCGCACATGTTCCTTAATGTCTCATTCCTCAGTCACAAATAACATCGATCACCACCTCTCCCCTTCATGTCGCCAACCACCAGACTTCTGCAGCCAAGGCCACGACAACCACCAAGTGGTACGACCATGCCCATGTCCAAACACTCCTCTATTTTAGCGACTTAAAAATAGAGCACCTGAAGCCAGCCATTGCACCTTAGCCGATGATGGAAGCTCCAACACCTTGTCGAGACTACACCATAAGCTTTTCTTTCCAAGTTATCTCTCTCTCTCTCTCTCTCTCTCTCGGTTCTCTCTCTACCTCTCAATTTTCTCTTTCACTATAATCACCGTAAGCTCTCTCCCTCATGCTAGTCTCTCTCTCTCTACCTCTCCCACTATTTTCATGTAACTTTCTCTCTCCATGAAATTTTCTCTTGGTTACTTTGGCCTACATAAACTTCTCTAACCGTATGATATATCTACCCCTCCTATTGTCAAACCTCTTAGAACCGATTAGTTTATATATCAAAATACATATTATTGGATTACATGTATTTTAGTAATAGGGTGCTTAAACATAACTATAAACATGGGAATACCAAGAAATTATAGGGACTCGGTGTTAATGGCGAAGTTGTGGAGATATCATTTAATTTGTTAAGGTTTGGCGAAGTTACATAGATGTTGAATTAGTTGGAAGCGATAATATTTTAGGATTACCAGGACTTTAGGATTTATGGAATTATAGGCCAGGTATTTTGGATTTATAATTAGATTGTGCGTGCTTTATCAGTAATTTATGCGACAATACGTGTATTTTTATAAGTATTCAGCTTTGTTTCAGAAATATTGGATTAGTGCTCCATGGTAAGTAGCTTGATCATAGATTAGAATTAGTGTACGTTAACTAATTATATATATTATTAAAGCCAGTTCTTTGGAAGTCAATGTACAACACATGTTATAATATCGGCAAGCACGTCATTCATTATGAAGATAGAGCTGTAGGACGAGATTTGGCCCAGGGAGTCATGACAGAAGCCTAGATCATGCTCAAAGCTTTCAAGTTATTTGTATAGTACAAAGTTTGAGAGATTTTAATAAATGCTTCTGCATAGTCTCTTTTATAGTTTCAGTATTTCTAATAAAGTGTGATTTTATTTATTATATAAAATCTTTGTATCTGGCGCAATTATAAGAAAATATTTTAAAATCAAGTTCAGTATTAGTACTCTGGTTGTCCGGGATTTCGTAAAAATGACTTTGTTTTTAAACGTGGGGGAGCGATGTGTTACATCAGCAAATGAACAAACCAATGACTCTCCATCTCAAATGCCTACCTCAATAATCTCCACTCATCCCATAAACCATATCACAAGATGGTTCTTGGAGACTGAAAACATCTGTAGACTAAATATCATACGCTTTAACCAAGCATCCCTTGATGGTCCTCAACTCTGTTATCTCTTTCTCCATTGTGTTGCTATCAGCACCTTCACACTTTGCTCAAGCAATGATGTCTCCCTGAATGGCACCAAGCCATGAGTGAAGAGTTCACAGCCCTTATGCCCAAGAGTACCTTATCATGCCCAAGAGTACCATCTCATAAAAATGCCATTACAGATAAGTGGGCCTTCAATGTCAAGAGAAGAGCTGATGGTCCTCTGGAAAGGTGATGAGATAAATTAAAACCTTTAAAGATAATGAAAATTCTACTCATTAGCCATTGAAAAATCCTTCAGAAACAGTAATGAGATTTTGCACATTCTCCACCAATTGTCAATTGACTCTCCGATCCCCCATTCACCAATCGGCAAGTGTATCACCTCTCCAGGAAGAAGTATCTAAGATCGATGCACGTACATCCAAAGCTGGCTTAAGCCATATTGAGGAGATCATCAAGGAATTAATTCTAGATGGTTGAATTATATTAATTATATTTGATTTTTTTATATAAAATAAAAATTTATGAATAGAAAAACTAGGAAATTTAAAAATGAAGGACATGCATGATACTATCAATGTTGTTATAAAAGTTCCTCTCCTCTCCTTATTTTACTTATCATCCAAGTTATGTGCTTTTCGTTTAATTTCAATATTCTTCTTCACTCGTCTCATATTATATATTCTAACTGATAATTCCTTTCTTTTTCTTAACTTTATAACTCTGTTAATCCTATAATTCCTTGACTAACTCCGCAACCAAACAATTAGAATATATTCGGATCACAAGATCAGTTCTCGATCCAAGGCATATATATAATAAGGATGACCATGCATGCAGGAGAACAAAAAGTGTTCAAAAGGAAAACATGGAATTCGATGGAGAATGCACTTCTCTGCCTGCGGACATCGATACAAATCATGGTATACATGCATGACTCTCTGTCCCTCTCTCTCTGATCCTCCGGCCAGTATTGTTGTTTGATTTCTGGATATTGGTTTCATTTTGTTTGCTTAATTATATAAGTTATTAAAAAAACTATGGAATAATTAGTTATATATATTTAGAATAATGTTATATACTTTGGCTGACTTAAAATCCTGACTTCTTCGATCGGTTTTATAAATCCATGTATATCCCATCCAATTGCATAAAGTTAATAATATTTTTAAAGTAAGATTTTTAGTAAACTGATTTATATATTTTGAATGAATTTGTTTTTCCATCTTTATGTAGACTCAGGAGTTGTAAGATCAAGAAGAGATCTTCCGCCAGCTCATTACACATTTCAAATCAAGAATTTCTCGGTGCTGTTTGAGGCAGAGGTTGAGAAATGTGAATCGGGCCAGTTTGAAGTTGGCGGCTACAAATGGTACTACACTTAGAAGATATATCAATCTCTCAGTTGTTTTTATTTTTTAATTATATAAAAAAAAAATAAATCCAACCATTTTCATTTTCATTTCCATGCATTTTCAGGAGATTGGTACTCAAAACAAATGGGAAGAAGAATAGTAAAAGTCACATCTCCTTATATTTGGCAATAGAAAATCAAAATACTCTTTCCCTTGGATGGGAGGCTAACGTAAACTTCAGATTCTTTGTGTTTGATCAAATACGAAACAAGTACCTGTGTATTCAAGGTACGTAGGTTTCTAATTACATTTAATATTCTTTAAGAAGATTTACAAATTCAATGGAAAGTATTAGATAACTGAGATGGCTCTGTTTGGATAGTGAAAGTATCTCATCATCTGATGATTATATATATATATATATATTTTTTTTGGACAAAGTTTTTAATAAATATTTACTCTTTTATACATATACAGATAAGTTAAATTTCAATTTAAAGCTTAGCATGGGATTTTCTTTATATATATGCATATTTTCTTGGGATATTTATTTTGAGAGTTGAAGATTTCTTGTAACCTTTAACAAGTTAGATGCAGATGGGAGTGTAAGACGTTTTCATAACTTAAAGACTGAATGGGGGTTCGCTCAATTACTTTCGCACGACACCCTCAACGATCCTTCAAATGGTTTTATTGTCGACGATTCTTGCATTCTTGGGGCTGAAGTTTTTCTCATCAAAGGTACTGGCAGGGGAGTGTGCTTGTCGATGATAAAACAACCTCAAACCAATTATTTCACTTGGAGGTTTGACAGATTTGACGCGCGGAAAGACAACTTTTATGCGTCTAATGCCTTCGTTGTTGAAGGGCATGAATGGTACTCTTTTATCTTATATTTGGAATCTTTGCTTTTATATCAGAATTTCAAATGGTTTTAACTTTTATTTGTTTAGTAGACTCATGTCATTAATTAGCATTATATATATTTATTTATTTCTGCATATATATATAGGATGTTGTTGCTCTATCCAAGGGGCAACATGACGAAAACCGGAACAGACGGCTTCTTGTCTCTCTATCTCTTTGCGAGTAGTGATAAGGATCATTCAGAAATCAGTCCTAACCGAAAATTATACACCAAATACAAGCTGCGAATAAGGGACCAAGTCAATACCAATCACCTTGAAAAAACATGTCAGTGATCTCTTGAATCCATCATGTGAAAAGATTATTTCTCTTTTTCTGTTTGAGGTTGAAAAAATTATGACAAAACTCTTATGATCTTGCAGTTCAGTATTGGTTCGATAGCCGTTACATTACCCGTGGTTCCCATACCTTTTCGTCTCTGAGAGATCTCAAGGATCCATCAAATGGCTACTTAGTGGATCATGCTTTGGTCGTTGAATGCAAAATTGATGTCATATCTGAAGTGAAGGATTTCTCCGGATGATCTAATTGGAGACAAATTAATTAGCTATAATATTACTATTAATATACAATAATTCAGTGGTTGCATGTGGAAGCGATACATTCGACACAAATTCCGCAACATTATTATATATGTCTATATCAAATGTAAGAATTAAAGATATATAAAATGTAATTTTAAGAGTGACAAAAATCAAAGCCATCCAATATCCTAAAATATCATAGATGGATTGGGCATCCATGAATCAATATGACATATTTGTATTAATTAGGATATGATCAGAAACCAACCAAGGATCGATGTGATAAAAAATTGATTGCCAATTTTATGGTCTTTTGATGGTTGATATATATACATCATGACTAAACAAATATTGATAGAGAGGAATTTTGTAATCTCACTCAACTAAGACTTGTGTCGTTTATTCCAATATATATATAATTACACGTGTATGGTAAAGGAATATACAGCTTTAGGAAACTAGGCTATACATGGAAAGACTACAATCCTATAATGGTCTATTGCATGAATCACGTGGCCTTGTCTTGTGCACATTGAGTGATAGCATTAATTTCCTTATTATTCCCCCTCAAGCTGAGCGGAAGTGAGCGGACGCACAGCTTGGTGCGCAGATCTTGAAATCTTGCAGTAGGCAATGGCTTGGTCAGTGCATCCGCGAGTTGTGATTCACTTGGTAGAAAATGAACAGATAACGAACGCCTTTGAACTTGTTCCCGGACAAAATGGTAATCGATCTCAATATGCTTAGTTCGAGCATGAAGGACAGGATTCGCAGATAAGTACGTAGCCCCAAGATTGTCACACCATAGACGTGGGCATTGAGCACATGAAATACCAAGTTCGCGCAAAAGAGTTTTAATCCATAACAATTCAGATGTAGCATTTGCAAGGGCTTTATACTCCGCCTCCGTACTTGAACGAGCCACAGTGGGTTGTTTTTTTGAACTCCAAGAAACCAAAGATTGACCAAAAAATACACAATAACCCCCTGTTGATTTCCGGTCGTCAGGGCTCCCCGCCCAATCAGCATCAGAAAATACTGATAAAACAAAGGTCTTACTTGGGCGTAGTAAGAGGCCAAAATTAGTGGTATCACGCAGGTACCGCAAAATGCGTTTGACTGCAGCCCAATGCTTATCCGTCGGCTTGTGCATAAATTGGCACACTTTGTTCACAGAAAAGGCAATATCAGGTCGAGTAAGAGAGAGGTATTGAAGAGCACCCACCACACTTCGATACAAACTCGGGTCTGAGAAATTTGCACCATCAAAAAGAGATAACTGAGTGCTTGATGACATAGGAGAATGCATGGCTTTTGCATTAGCCATATTAGTCCGATCAAGAAGATCCATAATGTATTGCTTTTGGCTAAGGAGTAGACCTTCCGGAGTGGAAATAGCTTCAACGCCAAGGAAGAAATGAAGAGGACCAAGATCCTTGACCGCAAACTCCAAACTGAGAGACTTGATGAGTGATGTCACGGCGGAAGGTGACGAGCCAGTAATGAGGATGTCATCGACATACACAAGAACAAAGAGTTGGGTGCCATGAGAGTTGAAAATGAACAATGAGGTGTCGGACTTGGAATTGTAAAATCCATAGTCAAGAAGTTTGGCACTTAAACGAGCATACCACGCACGAGGGGCCTGCTTTAACCCATAAAGAGCTTTGTTGAGACGACAAACATGATGGGGAAGAGCCTTGTCAACATAACCTGTTGGTTGAACCATGAAGACCTCCTCCTCAAGAAAACCATGAAGGAAGGCATTAGAGATATCAATTTGCCTTATAGGCCATTGCCGTGAAATGGTGAAAGTGAGTACCAAGCGGATAGTAGTAGGCTTGATCACTGGACTAAAAGTATCACCATAATCAATACCAGGTTGTTGGTGGTACCCTTTAGCAACTAGGCGTGCCTTGTGGCGAACCGGCTGGCCCTTGGAATCCCTCTTGACACAATACACCCATTTGTTTCCAATTAAGTTCATTCCTTCTTGAAAAGGAACTAGTTGCCATGTATCATTTTTCATCAAGGCCAAGTACTCATCATCCATGGCTTGTCTCCATGGGGCAAAAATAACAGCACGTGAGTAGCACCCCGGGTCATCAGGAATGTGATCAGTATTTGCCATAAAAGCCTGTGGTTCTGAATAAGGAATAGTACCATCAAAAAATTTTTTGGGTTTGAAAATATTATTTTGTGCACGGGTGCGCATTGGATGAAGTCTTGCAGGAGAAGCAGGTGTAGCGGCATGAGAGGAAGGTCCTTGATTCGGGGAAGATTCCACGGAATGAGAGAGATTTTGGGAGTTGAAGTTGGAATTTGACTGAAATGGGGTAGGTACCGAGTAATTATGGGAAGAAACTATGGAATTAGAGTCGGTCAAGGATGCACTTGATGATGGAGAGTGATTTTTGGAAGGAGTGATCGAGATATGAGGAGTGGATGAAGGTGATTGTGCTGAAAAAGGAAGGGAGACGGAATGAGGTGATGTGCATGTATCACGTGGCCTTGATTGTGGAAGGATTGGATGGGATTTTAATGAATCTTGACCCGTGGAAGAGGGAAGGCTATTATTGCCAAGTTGAAAAGTCAAGATATGTGGTTGTGAAGAAGTGATTGGTTGCATGAATTTTTGTCTTGATTGGGAACAAATGGGATACGATTTTAATGAGGCTTGACCCGTGGAAGGAAGAGAAATATTATCGTGACAAGTTGGAGACAAATTGGAGAAAGGGAATTCAGACTCATCGAATAGGACATGCCGAGAAATAAAGATGCGTCCCGAGTGTATATCCAAACATTGATAACCACGATGATGACTACTAAATCCAAGGAAGACACATTTTTTAGACCGAAAATCAATTTTGTGATGATTGTATGGTCTAAGATATGGCCAGTAAGCACAACCAAAAATGCGGAGAATAGAATAATCCGGTTTTTGATTGAACAATTTTTCAAATGGAGAAATAGTGTGCAGGGGAGAAGTAGGCAATCGATTTATAATAAAAGTGGCCATTGAAAAAGCTTCATCCCAATAAGAGTGAGAAACCGCAGATTTAGACAAGAGAGATAGACCACTCTCTACAATATGCCTATGTTTACGTTCCACAGTCCCATTTTGTTGGGAGGTATGAGGACATGTGAGACGATGTGTGATGCCTTGTTGGCCAAAGAAGGGATGAAGGGAGCGAAATTCTCCCCCCCAGTCAGTTTGAACACACTTTATTTTGCGATCCAATAATCGTTCAATTCGTTTTTGGAATGAAATGAAAATAGAATAAACTGACGATTTAGTAGGCATTGGAAAGATCCATGTGAATTTGCTAAAATGGTCAACAAAAGAAACATAATATTTATTTCCTTTTTCTGACATTACAGAAGAAGGGCCCCATACATCTGAAAAGATTAAATCTAAGGGACCCTTGGAAACATGATTGGACGGAAAAAAAGGAAGACGATGGCTCTTGCCCTGCTGACAGGA
The DNA here is from genome assembly GCA_029856935.1 of Cyclocarya paliurus. Taxonomy (NCBI): domain Eukaryota; kingdom Viridiplantae; phylum Streptophyta; class Magnoliopsida; order Fagales; family Juglandaceae; genus Cyclocarya; species Cyclocarya paliurus. The sequence goes on along the minus strand of CM056954.1, from coordinate 30,050,876 downwards.
GTTGCAAACCACTGGTGTTTTATTTGAAGAAACTGGAAGAGACGCCCTGGAAGTCAGATGCTTGACAGTTTTGAATGAAGCATGACCTAGACGAGAATGCCAAACATCTAACGGGACACGTTGACAGGAAAAAGCTTGAAAAGATTTGGTAGGTCGCAACGGATAAAGACCACCCTCAGTTTTGCCGCTGAACAGGAGCTTCTGCGTGCATTCGTCCTTCACAGAAAAATACCCGGCATGAAATTCAATAAAAACATTGTTATCGGCAGTGAATTGACTTACCGAAACCAAATTTTTCTTAATGTGAGGAACATGTAAAACTGAATTTAATTTAAAAGTAGTATTGGGAAAAGAAAGTTTAGAAGAACCAATATGGCGAATTGGCAAACCTGTTCCATCCCCAACTTGGATGGTGTCGGTTCCTTGAAAAGGTTCTGCACCAAGATTCAGGTTTTGAAACTCATTGGTGAGATGATTTGTCGAACCTGTGTCTGTGTACCAAGTAAGATCATTTGATGACTGAGGTTGAGTGTGAGCCATATAGGCTTGCATGGTTAGCTGTGCACCTTGATAAGAAAGGTCGAGCCTATGGTAACACTGCACTGCATTGTGGCCATTCTTGCCACATACTTGACAAACCATCTGTGATCCTCCAGAATAATGTCCTTGGGAGCCCCTTCCACGACCACGATTGCCTCGGCCTCGATTGTTAGGAAATGAGCGTTGGGCATGTCTACCTCCACGGCCACGAGCTTGAGTATGGCGAGTTGCCATATTCGCTGATCCAATAGAGATATCAAGAGCAGTATTTTGCTGCTCAAGTCTTAATTCAAAACTCATTAAGTGAGCAAATGCATCTTCAAGAGAGACTTGATCAACCCGAGTTGAGAGAGAGGTGACTATGGAGTTGTATGTAGAATCTAGGCCTACAAGTAGATATGTCAAAAATTCTGAGTCTCGAAGGGGCTCTCCCACTGCAGCCAATGTATCGGCAGACGATTTCACTTTCTGATAATAGTCAGAAATGGACATATTACCCTTCTTGAGGGTTGATAGTTCAATGCGAATTCCTACCACGCGTGCTCGGGCATGGTTAGAGAACATTCGCTCAAGAGCATTCCACACGTCCTTGGAAGTTTCAAGTCCCACCATGTGGGTAATAACCGATTCAGAGAGAGAGGACATTAGAGCACCGAGTATGACTTGATCCTGATTGTACCAGTGAAAGTACTCAGGATTTGGAGCAGTTTGAATTTTTCCATCTTCTTTGGACGTGATAGGAAGAATTGGAGGTGGACTTGGGATTGTGCCATCCACATATCCAATCAATTGTTGGCCTCTAAGATACGGTAGGATTTGGGCTCGCCAAAGGAGATAGTTATCCTTTGTCAGTTTTATAGTGACAAGATGTTGTAGGTTCAGTGGGATGGAGACGGACGCTGTCTGGGAAGCAATGGAGGACTGTGAGGTTGAAGAAGAACTGACAGAGTGGGTGGAGGCCATTGGGAAAAAAAATTTAGACGTTTGTCTTTTAGTTAGCTCTTGATACCATAAACAAATATTGATAGAGAGGAATTTTGTAATCTCACTCAACTAAGACTTGTGTCGTTTATTCCAATATATATATAATTACACGTGTATGGTAAAGGAATATACAGCTTTAGGAAACTAGGCTATACATGGAAAGACTACAATCCTATAATGGTCTATTGCATGAATCACGTGGCCTTGTCTTGTGCACATTCAGTGATAGCATTAATTTCCTTATTAATGACTATGATAATTTTTTGAAAGTAAAATACAGTCGCAATATATGTAGCCACGTGCCAGTGGCAAATTAATGAAAAATGCCACAAATGACAGCAGCTTGTTGCTACCAGAAAAACCGAGATATGTTGTAGTGATATTGAAGAAAATTATATATAGAAAATTATCTCCCACGCCGATTTAGTAGAAAAACATCTACTCTTCTCAGGTAACCATAACAAAATATCATTTTCGTTTCTCGAAGCACCAACTGATTCCACAACTTCTAAAGCCTTCTGACTTCCAAGCATCAACTGAAGACCTCATCTATCATTCACAACCAATTCTTGAATTTTAACATTTTCATCCAAGACCTCATTCCTTCCTTCAAACAGCGGCCTAGTATCCAAAATATTGTCATACCACAATAATCAGACTTTCCCTTCCCGAACCTTCCCATCTAGAATTTCTAAGCAACTCCGGCCTGTCATAATCGGTTTTATACCCGACCCGAGAAAGCCCTTTCCTGGTCTCAAACGGCCCGACCCGCCATGCCCAAAATGGGCTGAACCTGTATGACCCGATTTTTATGTTTTATAATTTTATTTTTTATTTTTAACATAAAATTGAAAATATTGAATGCTTTTCATCTGGCAGAGGAGCATTGTACCCATTTTATTTCTTTAATTGAATACTAATTTTTTCTCCTAATCAAACTTCTAAATTTCAATCTTATCTACAATTTTTATCATGCTCTACAGGAATGCTGAGATTAAAAGAAAACAAAGAAAAATATTATGAACAAGAAAAATATTGACATTACCGCTTCCTTCCCTTTTACATTTTCTTGAAAACCAAACAAGTACAAACCCACTAAATACTGGACTGAAATAACCATACTAGACCCACTAAATATTGGACTAGATAACCATTGGTGGACTCAACCGCTCAATATCTTCTCCAAAACAACAATATTTCCCAGGATTAGCTTCCAAATCATCCAAAATCATTTGCTCAGCAACATGTATCTTTCCTACACAACAAAAGAGTTTATAATCATGATCATGATGATATAGTAAATACTAAATATTGATCATACTCAGCAATAGAGACTCACCTCCATATTTTGCTAAAATATACTTGAATTGGAGAATGGCCTTGTTCAAGATTACATACATTAGTTGATCTATCATCTATGCTTATTTAACCTCGAGTTATTTTTCAAGATGCAAGGAAACAAAGATAGCTGTTTTTTTTTTTTTTTGGCTTTTATAAAAGTTTACAGCACCCTGTTATCTAGACTCCAAAATAGAGACCATGCTCCACAACAGGAACCCATTTCATTTTTCTTTACTCAACGTCAGATATCATTTTTTCCTTCGTTTCCTCATGAGTTAAACAACTAAAACCACAACAGATTCTATTCAAATACAGAGAAAAAAACCCACAAAATTCAGAAACTTGAAGACTAATGGAATAAAAAATACCATAGAACTCCAAATCTGTAATAGAAATCAGAAAAAAGTTACCCCATGTCATTCAATACAAGAAAGACCCAGGAAAGCCATATGAGCAAACAAAAGAAAAATCATAAAAGAAAGCAAACAAAAACATTAGTTCCTGCAAATTAAATTAAATATGAGCAAAGGGAATTTGAAGTGGAGACTTACACGAGCATCGAAAACAAACCGATTCACGCCCTTTCAGTCGTCCAAATCGTAAGCTGTAAAATGCTTGAAGCAAGCCGAAGCTTGAAGATGGAGGCAGGGTTCTTATCCTGATGCTAGGGTTTGAGAACTGAAGATAAGTATATTTTTACAGTTGGACAGGTTGACACCGAGAACACAGATCTGCTACTAGTCGGGTTGGAGATCCAAAAAGATAATAAAAGTCGGGTCGGGTCATTACAATCGGTTTTGACAGTTTACCGGGTTATATGCATAGCCCTACTCCGGCATCACCTCCATTATTTTCTTCCAAAACAGTGAACCTGAGCTGCTATCACCACTAAGCACAATATGACCATGCTTTAGTACATGTTCTCCTTTAAAATCGTGACTTGTTATAGTGTCCTAAAATAGTTGGACCGGTTGACACCGAGAACACATATCCATAAAAATTCCAATATTTATCTTTATGTTTGACACTATTTAATGAGTGGTTGGTTTTGCAAAAATTTAATTGGGATCTTTTAATAGGTTTTAATGGGGATTTTGGAATAATATTCTGATTTCTTGACTTCTATGTAGGGGCGAAGTTGTTTCCCTTTTTGCCTTTATATGGTCATTAGTACATATCTCAGACAACTCAAAACACCACTAAATGCTAATGTAATCTGCAATTTGCCTCTTTGTTTAACTTAAAGTGATGGCTTTGCTTCCAGCTTTCACTTGGATCATGCTGCACCCCTACCATATTTCCTAGAAAGAGGTATCTTGCTTACTTCGTGAATTAACATAAGTTGTGGGCTATCATTTCTTTCTCTGCTGACAACATATATATTAGAACTTTGTTCAGCTTGTGTTTTGTGTATTCTACTAGCCTTTGTGACTGCATGCACTACAAACCTCATTTGTTATGTGGTTCTGTTTTAGTGTGGTGGCATTTAATCTTTTGTTTGTCCACTTCTTTTTTTAATCTTTATTTGCAGCATTTAATATAATTATAGGAAAAAAAATAAATATAATTTTGGTTGTTAGCCTTGTTATGGGATTAGAATTATCAACATCATATATATATAAATAAATAAATATATATATATATATATATGCCAACATATCTATATATATGAGAGAGAGTTCAAGTAGTACTACATGTGGCTGTCAAATATTTTAGGAATATATACTTATCAACCTGTTTGTCTTTGTTTTTGTAGGATCCATCTAACGAGCTCTATTGCAAGTCCTTACAAGTCACATATAAGGTAACTTTTGTAATATCCCGTATTTTAGTGTATTTTTAAAGAATGATTATTTTAATTGTTTAAAAATTTATTCTCTTGTTTTAAATTTATGGGGGTTTTAAATATTATTTTTATAATATTTTTAAGTTGTGAAAATCATTTTAATGGATTTTCTTAATATTATTTAATGTTTTGGATTTAAATTGATCTTTAATTTAAATTGGTTTGTTTTTAGATTTTAATATTTTTACGGTTTTAATTGAGCATTTCATTGAGTATGAATTATTTTATTTACCTAGTGGTTTTAAAATCTTTTTCATTGGATCACTTTCGAAACCCAAGTTGGAAAGACTGGACCTCCTTTTTCTTCCTCCTTTTTTTCTTTTTCCCTTTTTTCTTTTTCTTTTCTTCTTTTTCTTCTATCTCTCCCATGTACGTCGACCCTCTCTCTCTCTCCTCTCCCACGCTCAAATCGGCTTCACCGTCCCTGAGCCGCCGTCGGCCGTCCGTGGCCGACACCGCCGGCACCACCGGCTTCCCCACCTACCAGCGCGCCACCTCTCCAAATCCCAGCTCACGCCGCGCCGCCGCGCCGCCGTTAGCCTCCGGAAGCTGTGCAAAGCCGCGGCCTTCCTCCACCCGTTTCGCCGCCATCCGGCCACCTCCGGCCACCAGCTTTTAGTCACCTCACCACCGGCCCTCAAGCAACCCTTTGGACCCAAACCCGACCCCGATCCATCGCCGGAGCCACCCCAACGAACACCATCTCCGATTGCACCTTCTCGGCCTTAAAACCACCTTTTCGGCCGCCACCCACGGCCAACCGTTGCTTCCATTAGCTTCACCACCCTCATTAGGCCCTACCCTAACGTTTCCAAGTCTTCGTTTGGCCCCGTGATATTTTGGGTTTCACTGTGTATTTCGGCCACAATGTTTTTACACTGTGGAGTTGCTGTTTTGGCTCTTCCAGCTCTCCCATGATCCTCCGAAAAATATATTAAAGCGCTGTAAGTATTTTCCCGAACATCTTTAAGGTTTTAATATATTTTTGTCATGACTGGTTTATTATGTCTGTGATTGGTTGTGTTGTGATCTGGATTGATTGTTGGAATTTACTGTTGTATTGGCTGTTGAAATTTACGATTGGATTGATATGTTGCATGTGCACGCATATTTTTGTGGAAAAAAGGAAAGGAACTATAGGGATGGTGGTAAGCAGGGACGGTGGTATAATCCCGCCTGCGATTCTCGCCTACGGTGTACGCGTAGGGATGGTGGTAAGCAGGGACGGTAGTGTTGTTCTGCCTGCGATTCCCGCCTACGGTGCATGCGGTAGGGATGGTGGTAAGTAGGGATGGTGGTAGAATCTCGCCTGTGATTCCCGCCTACAGTGTCCAATAAATATTTTGGTGTAAATCATTTTCTGGAAAAATGGTGGAATATGTTTTGGGCCAAAAATGGGATTTTTGGCGTGCGTGGAAAAATATTCATTTTTTCGGGAAAAAATGATATTTTTGGGTTGGTGCATATTTCCTAATATGCATGCATGCTGGTTGCTTTAATGTATTTTAATCTTAGAGATCGTTTGGATTATTACTTACCTGCGGTATCCTTTTTGGTACCGTAGATTTTGGTGCAGATGAGGACGAGGATGACGAGCCTTAGAAACCGGCTCCGTGATTAAGTGGCATGTGGTTGCTGTTGTTTTGGTTATGGGATTTGTTTCCCATGTGTTCATATTCGACTTTATTATATTTTCTTGGATGGCTGTATAACTTTCAGTATACTATATTTTGATTATCTTTGTGTATTAAAAATTCTGGTACTTAGTGACTTAATTATTATTAATCCGCTGCGTTTTGTTGTGCACTTTTGCATGTTGCACACATTTTAACACTTGTCGTTGGGATGTGTGACCCGTGTTGTCATCATCCTAACGTCACGATTCTCGAGACTTTTTGCACGTAGGAGTTGGGACGTCACAGGTGGTATCAGAGCAGTTCGGCTCTAGGTAAAACCACATATCCCTTAGGTGCAGTACCAGAAGGTTTTAAAGTTGTGATTTTAAAATTATTTGATTTGAAGTATGTTATTTTTAATGGTTTTAATTTATTATTTGTTGTTATATTTTATTGGTTTTATTCCATTCTATTTTATTTTATGTCGTGTTATTTTATTTTAATTTGGGTGTTGCTTTTACTCTTATTTGAATTTTTGTCTGGAGATTTAAGTGGGGTTGAGGGATACGCTTGGGCAGGAAAAATGGTACTACCAAGAAGGCCGATGGATGAACCTGCTGATGAATTGCCGAGAGGCGATGGGAAGTATGCCATGGTGCGAGCGTTAAATCAGATGACGGAATTCTTGTAGCAAAATTTTCATCCACCGCAGGGAGAGCAGTATAGGGTGGCGCAAGTCGGGTGCACTTATGAGCGGTTCTTGGTGCATAGAACCCCTGCCTTCACGGGCGAAGAGGACCCACTTCGGGCTAGGAGATGGATTGAAGACCTCGAAAGGACCTTCGAAGTCTGTGGTTGCACGGAGGCCCAGAAGGTGTTGTATGGGAGTTACATGCTGCAGGGTGAAGCAGCTAACTGGTGGAAGACTAAGCGGGAGCTCTTAGTGATGGAGTTGGGATCTTTTGCGGCTGGAAGACTAAGAGTTCGACGACCATTTCTTCCCTGTTTTTGTGAGACGACAACTGACGAGATTTCAGTAACTTGGTCCAGGGAGATTTGACTGTCGAGCAGTATGCCCGGAGATTTATGGAGTTTGGGCGATTTGCGACTCATCTGATAGCTACCGAAGAGATGCGGGCCAAACGTTTTCAGGAAGGGTTGCACCCTCAAATCCGTAGGCAGGTCGCATGCTTGCGAATCCAGAATTTTCAGAGTTTAGTCGAGGTGGCTCGTATTGCTGAGCGAGAGCGAGTTGTTACGGTAGACTCCTTTACGGGTAAGAAGCAGCTGAACGTTGATGGCGAAGGGACCAGTTCGGGATCGCCACAAAAGTTTGTTCAGAGGAGTGGGACTCAACCGCACGCAGCCTCCGGTGTGCGCATGGGAGGCCGAGCTCCAGTTTGCAGCAGTTGTAATAGAGCCCACGAGGGTGATTGTCGTCAGGGTAGGGGCCAGTGCTTTGAGTGTGGTCAGGTGGGGCACTTTGCTCGTGAGTGCCCTAATCGGTCCCAAGGGAATCGAGGTGGTCATCGTGGTGGTAGAACCAATTAGAGGCAACTGGTTCAGGCTCGAGTGTACGCGATGACTCCTAGTAGTGTTGACGATGAGATTCCAGAGACTCAGGACGCTGGAGTTATGGTAGGTATGGATCTAATCCGATTTTTCGTAATGGATGGCTTGTGTGGTTTTATTCTCGGGTTTTGGAAAGTTGTGCAAGCTGTATCCTTATCCGTTGGGTATTGTTAGTCGTGTGATTTCCTTAAGCGTGTTCTGGTTTGTATCTTGTAGCCCGCCTTGGCGTTGATGTTTGACCCTGCAAATTTCGAGGACGAAATTTTATTTTAAGGGGGGGAGATTGTAACACCCCGTATTTTAGTGTATTTTTAAAGAAGGATTATTTTAATTGTTTAAAAATTTATTCTCTTGTTTTAAATTTATGGGGGTTTTAAATATTATTTTTATAATATTTTTAAGTTGTGAAAATCATTTTAATGGATTTTCTTAATATTATTTAATTTTTTGGATTTAAATTAATCTTTAATTTAAATTGGCATGTTTTTGGATTTTAATATTTTTACGGTTTTAATTGAGCATTTCATTGAGTTTGAATTATTTTATTTATCTAATGGTTTTAAAATCTTTTTCGTTGGATCACTTTCGAAACCCAAGTAGGAAAGACTGGACCTCATTTTTCTTCCTCCTCTTTTTCTTTTTCCCTTTTTTCTTTTTCTTTTCTTCTTTTTCTTCTATCTCTCCCGCGTACGTCGACCCTCTCTCTCTCTCTCCTCTCCCACGCTCAAATCGGCTTCACTGTCCCTGAGCCGCTGCCGGCCGTTCGTGGCCCACACCGCCGGCACCACCGGCTTCCCCACTTGCCGGCGAGCCACCCCTCCAAATCCCAGCCCACGCCACGCCACCGTTAGCCTCCTGAAGCCACGACCTTTCTCCACCCGTTTCGCCGCCGTCCGGCCACGTCCGGCCACCAGCTGTTAGCCACCTCACCACCGGCCCTCAAGCAACCCTTTGGACCCAAACCCGGCCCCGATCCGTCGCCGGAGCCGCCCCAACGAACACCATCTCCAATTGCACCTTCTCGGCCTTAAAACCACCGTTTCGGCCGCCACCCACGGCCAACCGTTGCTTCCATTAGCTTCACCACCCTCATTAGGCCCTACTCTATCGTTTCCAAGTCTTTGTTTGGCCGCGTGAGATTTTGGGTTTCATTGTGTATTTTGGCCACAGTGTTTTTACACTGTGATGTTGCTGTTTTGGCCCTTCCAGCTCTCTCGTGATCCTCCAAAAAATATATTAAAGCGCTGTAAGTATTTTTCCGAACATCTTTAAGGTTTTAATATAATTTTGCACTGGCTGGTTTATTATGTCTGTGATTGGTTGTGTTGTGATCTGGATTGATTGTTGGAATTTACTGTTGGATTGGTTGTTGAAATTTACTATTGGATTGATACGTTGCATGTGCATGCATATTTTTGTGTTTAATGAAAACTGGGTTTTCATTTGTGGGAAAAAGGAAAGGAACTGTAGGGATGGTGGTAAGCAGGGACGGCGGTATAGTCCCGCCTGCGATTTCCGCCTACGGTGTATGCGTAGGGATGGTGGTAAGCAGGGACGGTGGTGTTGTCCCGCCTGCGATTCCCGCCTACGGTGCATGCGGTAGGGATGGTGGTAAGTAGGAATGGTGGTAGAATCCCGCCTGTGATTCCCGCCTACAATGTCCAATAAATATTTTGGTGTAAATCATTTTCTGGGAAAATGGTGAAATATGTTTTGGGCCAAAAATGAGATTTTTGGCGTGCGTGGAAAAATATTCATTTTTTCGGGAAAAAATGATATTTTTGGGTTGGTGCATATTTCCTCATATGCATGCATGTTGGTTGCTTTAATGTATTTTAATCTTAGAGATCATTTGGATTATTACTTACCTGCGGTATCCTTTTTGGTACCGTAGATTTTGGTATAGATGAGGACGAGGATGACGAGCCTTAGAAACCGGCTTCGTGATTTAGTGGCATATGGTTGCTGTTGTTTTGGTTATGGGATTTGTTTCCCATGTGTTCATATTCGGCTTTATTATATTTTCTTGGATGACTGTATAACTTTCAGTATACTATATTTTGATTATCTTTGTGTATTAAAAATTCTGGTACTTAGCGACTTAATTATTATTAATCTGCTGCGTTTTGTTGTGCACTTTTGCATGTTGCACACACTTTAACATTTGTCGTTGGGATGTGTGACCCGTGTTGTCATCATCTTGACGTCACGATTCCCGAGGCTTTTTGCACATGGGAGTCGGGGCGTCACAACTTTTAAGTTTCAACTTTTATTTCATTTGAACCTTATTAGCGATGATCCTATACTGAATTAAGAATTCAAGACTAATTGATTTCTTAATACTCTTCTTTGACTTTAATTCATTTCTCTACAAATGTATCATGCATGCTTGTATATAGTTTTTCTATTTGCTGCACTATTTAGGTGAATTAATTATAGCTTAAAGTTATATATACATATATTATATATAAGGGTCTCTAGTATGCAGTATAGTTTGGGTATAGTTTATCTCTGTTTTTGTTTTTGTTTTTCCGCAAAACTCTTTTGCGGCGAGTAAAATTCGCCGTAATTTATTTTTTGCGTCGATTTTACTTATTTGCGGCGATACTTATTTGCCGCATTTTTTCCAGCGAAAATTGCCTACTAGAAATATATGATAGCGACGATAATTGAAATTCGCTAGGAAAATATCGAGCCATTTGCAGTGATTTCCTAACCTTTTACGACTATTTATATTGCCACAATTAACTTTTGCCAACGATTTATGACTAAATAAAAGGGCTATTTCCCTCGATTTTTTGGATAGTTGCGACGGACAAAAATTGTCGAAAATAGTACTTTTTTGGGACGATTTTTGGTTATCGCTGAAATTGATAAAAAATATCACTTTAATTTCGTTGAATATGCAGCGAAATTGAAATCGCCAAAAATGATCAATTGCAGCAATTATTAAAGGTATTTGCGTCTAATTGCATAAAGTTAATAATATTTTTAGAGTAAGAATTTTAGTAAACTGATATATATCTTTTGTATGAATTTGTTTTTCCATCTTTATGTCGACTCAGGAGTTGTAAGATCAAGTAGAGATCTTCCGCCTGCTGATTACACATTTCAAATCAAGAATTTCTCGGTGCTGTTTGAGGCAGAGGTTGAGAAATGTGAATCGGGCCAGTTTGAAGTTGGCGGCTACAAATGGTACTACACTTTGAAGATATATCAATCTCTCAGTTGTTTTTTTTTTTAATTATATAAAAAAATAAATAAATCCTACCATTTTCATTTCCATGCATTTTCAGGAGATTGGTACTCAAAACAAATGGGAAGAAGAATAGTAAAAGTCACATCTCCTTATATTTGGCAATAGAAAATCAAAATACTCTTTCGCTTGGATGGGAGGCTAACGTAAACTTCAGATTCTTTGTGTTTGATCAAATACGAAACAAGTACCTTTGTATTCAAGGTACGTAGGTTTCTAATTACATTTAATATTCTTTAAGAAGATTTACAAATTCAATGGAAAGTATTAGAAAAAAGAGATGGCTCTGTTTGGATAGTGAAAGTGTCTCATCATCTGATCATTATATATATATTTTTTTGGACAATTTTTAATAAATATTTACTCTTTTATACATATACAGATAAATTAAATTTCAATTTAAAGCTTAGCATGGGATTTTCATTATATATATGCATATTTTTTTGGGATATTTATTTTGAGAGTTGAAGATTTCTTGTAACCTTTAACAATTTAGATGCAGATGGGAGTGTAAGACACTTTCATAACTTAAAGACTGAATGGGGGTTCGCTCAATTACTTTTGCACGACACCCTCAACGATCCTTCAAATGGTTATATTGTTGATGATTCTTGCATTCTTGGGGCTGAAGTTTCTGTGCTCAAACGTACTACGGGCATTGGAGTGTGCTTGTCGATGATAAAACTACCTCAAACCAATTATTTCACTTGGAGGTTTGACAACTTTGACGTGCGGAAAGACCACTTTTATGTGTCTAATGTCTTCGTTGTTGAAGGGCGTAAATGGTACTTTTCATCTTATATTTGGAATCTTTGCTTTTATATCAGAATTTCAAATGGTTTTAACTTTTATTTGTTTAGTAGACTCATGTCATTAATTAGCATTATATATATTTATTTATTTCTGCATATATATATAGGAAGTTGTTGCTCTATCCAAGGGGCAACATGACGAAAACCGGAACAGACGGCTTCTTGTCTCTCTATCTCCAACCGGCCGATGAATACTCAGAAATCACTACTCCTAACCGAAAATTTTACGCAAAATACAAGCTGCGAATAAGGGACCAAGTCAATAGCAATCACCTTGAAAAAACATGTCAGTGATCTCTTGAATCCATCATGTGAAAGGATTATTGCTCATTTAATTGCTGTTTGAGGTTGAAAAAATTATGACAAAACTCTTATGATCTTGCAGGTGAGTATTAGTTCGATAGCAGTTACTTTGGCTTTGGTACTTCCCATACCTTTTTGCCTCTGAGAGATCTCAAGAATCCATCAAATGGCTACTTAGTGGATGATGCTTTGTTGGTTGAATGGAAAATTGATGTCATATCTGAAGTGAAGGATTTCTCCGGATGATCTAAATGGAGACAAATTAATTGGCTATAATATTACTATATATTCAATAATTCAGTTGTTGTGGAAGCGATACATTCGACATAAATTCCGCAACATTATTATTATGTCTATATATACATAGCAAATGTAAGAATTAAAGATATATAAAATGTAATTTTAAGAGTACTGACAAAAATAAAAGCCATTGAATATCCTAAATTACCAATTTAGGGGTGTTCATCCGGGTTTTGACCCGGAAATCCGGGTATATATACCCGAACTGGAACCCGGATATCAAATTTGGGCCGAAATCTGGACCGGATTGATCCGGATCAAATCCGGGCTGGAACACGAGTGAATCCGGGTTTTTAAAACCCGGAAATCCGGGTTCCGGGTTATACCCGGATTTTTTTTTTAATAACTAAAATCTATATGTTAATAACTCTTTTTCAAAAAAAAAAAAATGTTGAAGAGCGATTTTGTTTTTATCAAAAAGCTTATATTTTATTTACAATTTTTTCAAGAAATAATGTTGTTGAAAACCATTTTTTTTATATATATATAAAAGCTTATATTTTATTAAAAAAAATTCAGGAAGTCATGTGGAAAAGCATAATACTAATGGATTGAACGTTGTCCATAATGAAAAAAATATATCGAAATGGAAAACTAAATTTATGTCAAAAATAGCTAAATCTATAAACAACTAATTAACTTTTTAACTAAATGCATGTAAAAAAAAAAAAAATCCAATATTCATCATGTAAAATGCATGCGACATACACGATGCAATTAACTACATATTACATTGTTTGAACTAATTTGCTAAGAACATTACAAAGCACAAATTGCTTTAATCAAACTCCAATACACAACAACAAACATGAACTACTTTGCTAAGAAATCCTCCCCTCCCCCCTCCCCCCCAACCAAAGGATTATACAAATGCTCTCCAGAAGTCTTCTCATCTCTAAAGAGAAGAAAATATCTTCTCTCTTTGTCTCTATTGCATGAGGATCCTTGAAGCACCAGAAATAGAAATCAGAAAGTGGATAAGATGATTCCAATGGATTATATGGAAAAACCTAATCATTCTGGACAAAGCCAAAACATTTGAGAAACATATTCGACAAACATCAATAGAATTATTTGTATGAAATTTAAGTAGTTATTACAGAGTTTTATGCTCAGCAGTACCAAATATGGCCGATGCAACAATAACCTCATGGAATATGTTTATAAAAAAATCCTCTGCATCTAACAGGAAAATGCACTAATGAAGCTCGTGTCCTAAGAGGATAAGAATCCATCTTGTATGCCTATATGAAATTCTAGTTGATGACAACAAATTTTGCAAGCACATAATAGCAAAGGGATTGTAGTCCAAGCCATCACCTCTTGGCCAACGAGTTTTTTCTGCTTAAATTATGGTATTTAGGTTCATGGGAATGCACAAACAAACAACATTAATGTTAGAGTTGGCAAACCTAAAATTGAAGATGGAACAAAGTGATATATTTCGGTCCAAAACAAAACACTTCACAGTTCCGAAATGACAGAAAGCTAAGCTCATATTACTGCAAATGGCATGTTGTTCCAACCATCTTTATCTCTCTCTCTCATAGACACACAAACAGACACTAGCCCAACTCTGCTTTACATCTAGAGCCATGAAGCATGCAGAAAAATAGAAGTTCATCATTTACTCTTTTATGTCAGAAGACTCCTCTGTTTTAGACTCAAATGAAAAACAAAAAAGCCTATAAAAAGCTAAGCTACCCATGCGTATGTATGGGATTGAGTGGACCTTAGGTAAACTACTCTCAGTAATTGATTGTCTCAACAATTACTGAGATGAAGCCCAACAAGAGCTTCCATTGCAGTAACAATTACTGAGATGCACCCCAACAGAACTTCTGGTCAATACCCTTTTCACCATTTGAGTACAGTTTCACAAATTCAATGACAATGCAAGAAATTAGACTTAAAAAATGCAAATGGAAGAAGAAAGTGAAACGAAAATGGAAGAAGAAAGTGAAAGAGTAAGTATGAGTACATTTTTCACGAAACCCCACAAAAGAAATACAGAAACGGTAGATCTGGCCAACCAAAACACTACTCACGCACTACCACAACATAACAGGTTATAGATTTGGGCGACGAAATAAAACCCAAAAAGAAAAGAGCAGATCTAGCCAAACGGCAGCCCTACTAGTCACCGGCGACGATGGCTAGGGTTTCGACTTCCCCAACACACTCTAGATACAAAAGAAACCTCCCCCTAAGAGGAGATCTAAACACTCAAAACAGAGAGAAAGAGAGAGAGAGGAACATACCGAAAGTAGCAAAAAGGCTTCTGTCTTTTGTGGACGGTGGCCTCTGATAGCACCGACGGCGATGGTTGTGGTTTCGGAGCTCGGTTGAGAGAGAGCGAAGTTAGACAGGGAAGAGAAGACAGAAGGCTTCTTCCCTTTATTATGGGCAAGAGACTTAAGAGAGAGAGCTAGGGTTTCGGTTTGGACTTTGGGCAAGAGAAGAGAGATCGAGAGCTACGGTTTTCGTTTGACACTTCGGGCCAGAGAGAGAGAGATGCAGA
This sequence comes from Cyclocarya paliurus, assembly GCA_029856935.1. Lineage (NCBI taxonomy): Eukaryota > Viridiplantae > Streptophyta > Magnoliopsida > Fagales > Juglandaceae > Cyclocarya > Cyclocarya paliurus. The sequence goes on along the minus strand of CM056954.1, from coordinate 30,035,785 downwards.
GCTACAGAGGTGGGGACGAGGGTTTGGCGCTGGACTTTGAGCGAGAGAGAGAGGACATTGAAGAATGAAGGTTTTTTTATTTTTTATTTTATTTTTTATATATAACCCGAGTACCAGATGTTAAATCCGGAACCCTGGTTGGATAACCGGATCCGGCCCGGATTAATCTGGGTTTTGTAATAAGGGTTCTTTCTGGGCCGAAACCCGGAACCGGATTCCCGTTATCCGGGTTTCGGACCGGGCCGAATGAACAGTCCTAATTATCATAGATGGATTGGGGATCCATGAATCATGACATGATATGTATTTCTTGAAATCCACTCGTATGATTGTTCCCATATTATTTTTTGTGTGTGAAGTGTACGTCCAATAAATCCACAGCACTAAACCAATCAGCTTGTTTCGAATGACGTTACGACTTAATGGGCCATTCATATAAATATATATATATATATATATATTAATTATTCTCGTATTATTCATATTTTGCATTCGTTGTGGGGTTTTTGAGTTGGCTTCCTGCGTTCTCTCTTACCTCCGAAAAAGAAAAATCCTGGCATTTTCTCATATTATTCATGAATTATCTTGGGAAAAGCTGGCCCTCAAGAATATACATGCATGACTTGGACCGATTTGTTTTTTCTTTTCAAAAACACTTATATTAATTAGGATATGAGAAACTAATTATAAGGATCGATGTGAAAAATTGATTGCCAATATTTTTATGGTCTTTTGATGGTTGATATATATATATATACACATGACTATGATCATTTTTTTGAAAAGTAAAATACATGAGTTGCATATATGTAGCGTGCCAGTGGCAAATTAATGAAAAATGCCACAAATGACAGCTTGTTGCTACCGATTTTTACATTATAATTTGTGGTCAAAGTTACCGCCAGAAAAACCGAGATATGTTGTAGTGATATTGAAGAAAATTAGATATAGAAAAACCTGGAAAAGCCGGCACTACCCATGAATACAGATACATTGAAGTATTGAAACCGCTCCTTCATGGCTTAATTCAAGCATATATAAAAGGGAAGGGCCCCAGTGATCAGTTTTGAACGAAGGGGTTTGCATGTTCTGTAAAATTTGCATTAAACAAATCAGAGTACATATGTGCTCTTTTGTACAAGCCAAAAAATAGGCGGGAATAATAAGTTTAAAACTAACTAAACTAACTAAGTGAACTAAGATAACTTGGTTCACAACTAAACTAATTAAACAGAAAGAAAAATATTTCTAATACCCCCTTCAAGCTGGTGCATGAATGTTAATAATGCCCAGCTTGGAGACCAAGGTAGAAAACAATGGAAAACCAAGTGGTTTATTGAAGCAATCAACAAGTTGATTGTGAGAATTAACATGAAAAGTTTGATAGAACCGTCTTAAATCTTGTCACGAACAAAATGGCAATTGATCTTTATATGTTTTGTGCGTTCATGGAAGACAAGGTTTGTTGCAATATGGATGATAGACTTGTTGTCACAATACAAAGTTGATGCACTTGAGTGATTAACTTGTAAATCCTGTAACAAAGAGAGAAGCCAAACTAATTCAGTGTGATGCCTCGACTCCCGCTTACGAGAAATCTCGAGAATCGTGAAGTCAGGATGATGACAACACGGGTTACACATCCTAATGATAAGTGCTCAAGTGTGTGCAACATACAACAAGTGGATAACATAAACGCATCGTATAATATAAATAACATAACTAAGTACCAGAATTTTTATTACAAATAATTCAAAATAAATATCTGTTAAAAATTTATACACTTATCCATTATAAATATAATAAAAGTCAAATACATACACGAGTGGGAAACAAATTCCATAATCCAAAACTGTAGCAACCATATGCCACTTTTTCCACGGAGCCGATCCCTAAAACTCGTGGTCCTCATCTGCAACAAAATCTACGGTATCATAAAATAGTACTGCAGGTAAGTAATAATCCAAACAATTATTAAGATAAAAATACATTAATGCTACCAACCAACATGCATGCACATGATGAAATATGCCTTAGCCTCAAAACATCATTTTCTCCAAAAAATGATTATTTTCCAAACACACGCCAAAATCTCATTTTTAGCCCAAAAACAATAGTCCGTCATTTTCCCAAAACATGAATTACACAAAAATATTTATCGGATACTATAGGCGGGAATCACATGCGGGACTCTACCACCATCCCTACCGAATGTACCGTAGGCAGGAATCACAGGCGGGACAACACCACCATTCCTGCTTACCACCATACCTACAATTCATTTCCACACAACAAAAACCCATTGGAGCACTGTAGGCGGGAATCACAGGCGGGACTTCACCACCATCCCTATCGCGTGCACCGTAGGCGGGAATCACAGGCGGGACAACACCACCATCCCTACGCGTACACCGTAGGCTGGAATCGCAAGCAGGACTATACCACAATCCCTACAGTCTATTTTTCTTTTTCTCACATGAAAATTCAGTTTTCAAATAAATACATGAACATGAATGCAATTACACAAAAATCCAGTTTTCAATTTACAAACATGAATATGCGTGCACATGCAATGTACCAGATACAACAACAATATCCAATAACCAACCAATTCTAATAACCAAACACACAACAACTCCAACCTCCAATCCATCCAACCCCCATAACTTCTCAGACTCAGTCCGGTACAACCAACCAATCACAGTAATAATAAATGAGTTAGTCCAAAAATATATTAAAATCTCAAAATATGTTTGGGAAAATACTTACAGCATTATAAAGTAATTTTTAGAGAATCATGGATGAGCTGGAAGCCACTAAACAACAACAGAACAATGTAAAATACACTATGGCCATGGCTCTCAAAAACTCACTTTGAACAGAGTCAAACCAAGACTTGAGATTGACAGGGTAGGGCCTAGAGAGGTTGGTAAAACTAGTGGTGGTGGCCTTTGGCCGTGGGTGGCGGCGGTTTAAGGCCAAAGATGATGAAATTGGAGATGTAAACAATGAGGCTTCACTGGTAACGGATCGGAGCTGGGGTTGGATCCTTTAGGTTGCTAGGAGATCGAGGAAGAAGTGGTGAAGAGCTGGTGGCCGGAGGTGGCGCGACGGGGGTGCTGGAGCACCAAAGCCATGAGGCTTCAAGCCACGGCAGCACGAGGCGGTCTGAAAATGATGGGGTGAGGTCGTCGACGGCTGGGGAGGGGTTTGGTCTGGGCGGTGTCAGCTACGGCGGCGAGTGGCGGTGCCAACTGGGAGAGAGGCGTTTGGTCGAAGGAGAGAAAGGAGAGAGAGAGGGGGTTGGCCATGCAGGAGGGAAGGGGAAAATAGGGAAAAAGAAAAAGGAAGAAAAGAAAAAGAGGGAAAAAGAAAAGGGAAAAGAAAAAATGAAGGGAAAGAAATGAGGTCAAATCCTCATAACTCGGGTCACGAAAATGATCCAACGAAAATTATTTTAAAACAATAAACTAAATAAAATAATTCAAACGCAGTGAAAGATTTAAATAAAACAATAATAATTTTAAAACCCATAAACAAATTAATTTATATTAAAGATCATTTTAAATGCAAAACAGTAAATAATATTAAGAAAGCACAGTAAAAAAAAATATAATAAAACCCCCATAATTTTAAAACAAGAGAAGTAATATTTAAATTAATTAAAATAATCATTTAATAAAAATATACTAAAATACGGGGTGTTACATTCAGAAACTATATTAGCTAGAGCTTTATATTTAGCCTCAGCTGATGAACTCAAAACCACAGATTGTTTATTTGATTTCGAAAAGATAAGAGAACTATCAATGAATATGCAAAAGCCTGTGATGGATCTCCTAGTGTCTTAACACCCTGCCTAATTAGAATCAGCAAAAGCAATGAGTTTTAAGTCTGAATTGTAAGGAAAAAAAAAAGCCTTGACCAGGTGAGTCTTTGATGTATTGAAGGACTCTATGAGCAGCATGTAAATGCGGTAGCCGAGGAGAATCCATAAACTAGCTTAATGTGTGAACTGCAAAGGTAAGATCTGGTCTGGTAATGGTAAGGTAGAGCAACCTGCCAACCAATCTTCTATAAGACTTGGGATCTTCAAGAGGAACACCATCAGATCTAGACAGCTTTAGATGTTGTTCTATAGGTGTTTTAACTGGTTTAGAACCAAGAAAACCAGTATCTGATAATATGTCTAAAGCATATTTTCTTGCAGACTTGGGCAACTCTACGCCAGCAGCATTGGAGCTCTTCCCTGCAAGGAGGAGAGAAGGGGAGCTCAGTGGCCATGATACCTCCGACGCTCAAGTTAGATCAAGGTTAAAGATGAAGAGGGAAAGTGAGAGCTAGAGTGATTAAACTAAGAAGTGTTCAAGAGTGTGAGTAACCACTTACTTGGTAAAGAGAGGGGTATTTATACCTAGTCAGGATGGTTCCTGAGATGATGGTGATTGGTGAGCGGCTTCATATTGGGATTGCAGGTCCCTACCAACCTCCTAACACCCGCCAGACCTGCTAGACCTGGCCAGGGCCGTCACTGATATCCAGGAGGGCACAACGTTGTGTGCCAACCCTTGAAACTCATTGAATGAGCTGTGGCCCTACTTGCTTTTGCACAATTAAATGTGGTGTGGCCCAAACAGTCCTAATGCTACTCCATTAAATGTGGCGTGACCCTGGACTGGCTCGTTTCGCCTCTTGTGTTGTACAGGCAGCAGTGTCAGGGACTGGGTTGCCTCTGACGGTCGGTTCAATTTGGGTGTCAATCTGTCCTACTGTGTCAGGGTTGGAGGCGCCTCCGTCAAAAGTGACAGGTCGCATAGTCTTCTGTCCTTTTGAAAGAACTCCTGCCCTACACCCTTCCTTTTGGTCTTCTGGGCAGTCCAGACCCGGGCCCGATCCTTGGGGATTTCTCCCCTCACAAATGTGAAAAATTGATTGTCGTTTTATGTTTTTTTTTTATGAACAAAAGTTTCATTAATCAAAACAAGATTTACAGACGACTATCAAGCCAAATGGCTTGAGAGATAAAATCTGAAAATCCATCCCACCACATTCGAATGGAATGATCTACAATCCAAGCATGTCTAGCTAGGCCATGAGCTGCCTCATTCCCTAGTCTATTAACATGATAAAGTTTTACATCAATAAAAGTAGTCAAGAGGACCCTAATCTCATGAATAATAGCTCCCCATGGTGACGAGATATGTTGTAGTGATATTGAAGAAAATTATATATAGAAAAACCGGGACAATAATAAGTTGTTATACCTTTGATTTGAGATTTTTTTTTCTTTTTTATATATATTTTAAAAAGTAAACAATTAGTACCCAGGCAACAGGAGTAAAGGGCCATCCGGCCGGCACTACCCATGAATGTAGATGCATTGAAGTATTTTTTTTTTTGGGATAAGAAATAGTCATCATTTCATTCCATGAGGAAGTTACATCTGTGACTCAAATTACAAGTCAATCTACAATCTGTTGTAAGCATCCTGTACACAACTTTGCGATGGCAGTGTCTAAACTTCAAAAGAGAGTATTCAATCTATGTATAAAATAGAGGTACCATCCAAAAACTCCATCCTCCAAAGAGGAGAAGTAACCACCGAACTCCATCATCTAAAGAGGAGAAGAAGTAAACCAACACTGCTTTGGACATAAGTCCAATAGCCTATTTCTCTTTATTTTTTCTAAAAAATAAAAACCAACAAAGAAAACACCAACAAAAAACATACCAACATAGATTTGAAAATATAGATCATAACAACAAAAACACCAACAAACATCCAACAAACAGAATCGGGTAACTAAAAAAAAAACAACACGTTGGTGGCCACGTTGGGAAGGCTCCAATCAGTCGATCAAGCGATGTCGGATGCACTGGACCCTAAGCTGCCACGCACGGTATCAATGGAAAGATGAAACGCGGTGGCTCAAGTGCGCCATGCGATTCCTTTAAACTGCGCGTCGGTGCAACGCATCGCTCCAATGGTGCCCAATTCGGACAAGCTGCAAGATCGGCGGGTGAGGCTTCGCCCGGTGGTCTGCGTGTCGGACGATGGTCACCGGAGAAGCTCAGACCAGCACCCTCCCTTATTCGGCTGAAATTGAAAAAAAAAAACCAAACAAAAACCAAAATAAATCCACAGGAGACAAAGGGCCGGTGAGGAGAGGAAGAGGAAGAAGGAGCCGAAGCTCCCCTTCCCCTCAACTGGGCTTCGATGAGAGGGTTTTTAGAGAGAGAGTGTCTGGTTTTGAAACCGCTGCTTCATGGCTTAATCCAAGCATATGTAAAAGGGAAGGGCCTAGTTCTTTGAGCTTCCAAAAACAAGATAATTATTTATTCAATAAATTCGAATCAAAATCGAAACAATCTAAATCCTATTATACAGATCATAACATGCATGCATAAGACCCTAAATATAATTAACTACAATTACTCAAATTCAAATAATCTAGCAGTAGAATTTAGTTCCCTCTCTTCATTTAAAACGTCTATTATCTATGTACTTATTTGGGAATCTTAAAAGGTTCCACTATTTTTCAAACGTTGGAGAAAGATTAATTGTCTCATTTATTTTTACCACACATCTCATCTCATCATTACAAAAAATAAAATAAACAATTCAACTTTTTTAAATCTTAAAGTAATAATAACATTAAAAATATATATTTTAATAATATTTTATTTAATTTCAACTTTTATCTCAATTCATCTCATTTTATTTACAAAAAAAAATGAGACAATATAGGCCATTCATACAGTAGTTGTAAGTGCAGTGACGGCAAAGTTGCCATCAACTCTTCCTCTCACCAATGTCACAACCACGAGAAAGCAGCCTCACATGCTCCTCAGTGTCTAATTCCTCAGCCACAGATAACATCGATCACCACCTCTCCCCTTCATGTCGCCAACCACCGGACTTCTGCACCCAAGGCCACAACAACCACCAAGTGGTACGACCATGCCCATTTCCAAACACTCCTCTATTTTAGCCACTTAAAAATAGAGCACCTGAAGCCATTCATTTCACCTTAGTCGATGATGGAAGCTCCAACACCTTGTCGAGACTACACCGTAAGCTTTTCTTTCCAAGTTATCTCTCTCTCTCTCTCTCTCTCTCGGTTCTCTCTCTACCTCTCAATTTTCTCTTTCACTATAATCACCGTAAGCTCTCTCCCTCACGCTAGTCTCTCTCTCTCTCTACCTCTCCCACTATTTTCATATAACTTTCTCTCTCCATGAAATTTTCTCTTGGTTACTCCGGCCTCCATAAACTTCTCTAACCGTATGATATATCTACCCCTCCTATTGTCAAACCTCTTAGAACCGATTAGTTTATATATCAAAATACATATTATTGGATTACATGTATTTCAGTAAGAGGGTGCTTAAACATAACTATAAACATGGGAATACCAAGAAATTACAGGGACTTGATGTTAACGGCAAAGTTGTGGAGAAATCATTTAATTTGTTAAGGTTTGGGGAAGTTACATAGATATTAAATTAGTTGGAATCGATAATATTTTAGGATTACCGGGACTTTAGGGTTTATGGAATTATAGGCCAGGTATTTTATGCGTGCTTTATTAGTAATTTATGCGACAATACGTGTATTTTTATAAGTATTCAGCTCTGTTCCAGAAATATTAAATTAGTGCTACATGGTAAGTAGCTTGATGATAGATTAGGATTAGTGCATGTTAGCTAATTATCTATATTATTAAAGCTAGTTATTTAGAAGTCAATGTACAACACATGTTATAATATCGGCAAGCATGCCATTCATTATGAAGATAGAGCTGTAGAATGAGATTTGGCCTAGGGAGTCATGACAGAAGCCTAGATCATGCTCAAAGCTTTCAAGTTATTTGTACAGTACAAAATTTGAGAAATTTTAATAAATGCTTTTGTATAATCTCTTTTATAGTTTCAATATTTCTAATAAAGAGTAATTTTATTTATTATATAGAATCTTTGTATCTGGTGCAATTATAAGAAAATATTTAAAAATTAAGTTTAGTATTAGCACTCCGGTTCTCCAGGATTTCATAAAAATGACTTTGTTCTTAAATGTGGGGGAGCGAGGTGTTACATCAGCAAATGAACAAACCAATGACTCTCCATCTCAAATGCCTACCTCAATAATCTCCACTCATCCCATAAACCATATCACAAGATGGTTCTTGGAGACCAAAAACATCTGTAGACTAAATATCATACGTTTTAACCAAGCATCCCTTGATGGTCCTAGTCCTTAACTCTGTTATCTCTTTCTCCATTGTGTTGCTTTCAGCACCTTCACACTTTTCTCAAGCAATGAAGTCCCTGAATGGCACCAAGCCATGAGTGAAGAGTTCACAACCCTCATGCCCAAGAATACATCTCATAAAAATGCCATTACAAATAAGTGGGTCTTCAATGTCAAGCGTAGAGCTGATGGTCCTGTAATATCCCAGATTTTAGTGTATTTTTAAAGAATGATTATTTTAATTTGTTTAAAAATTTATTCTCTTGTTTTGAATTTATGGGGGTTTTAAATATTATTTTTATTATATTTTTAAGTTGTGAAAATCATTTTTATGGATTTTCTTAATATTATTTAATGTTTTGGATTTGAAATTTATCTTTAATTTAAATTGGCTTGTTTTTGGATTTTAATATTTTTATTGCTTTAATTGAGTTTTCATTGAGTTTGATTTATTTTATTTATTTAGTAGTTTTAAAATCTTTTTCGTTGGATCACTTTTGAAACCCAAGTTGAAAAAGGCTGGATCTCTTTTTTCTTCCTTCTCTTTTTCTTTTTCTCTTTTTCTTTTTCTTTTCTTCTTCTCCCCGGATCACCCCAGCCCAGCCCGACCTCCCTCTCTCTCCTCCCCCCCTCCCCGTGTTTCGGTTTCTTGGCCCCTGCACCGCCGCCGGCCGGCGGTGGTCGACACCGCCGGTACCACCGGCTTCCTCGTGTGCCGGCGAGCCTCCCCTCCAAATTCCAGCCGACGCCGCACCGCCGATAGCCTCCGGAAGCCGTGCGAAGCCGCGATGTTCCTTCACCCATTCCGCCGCCGTCCGGCCACCTCCGGCCACCACCTCTCTACCACACCACCACCGGCCCTCAAGCAATCATTTGGACCCAACCCCGGCTCCGATCCGTCGCCGGAGCCGTTCCATCGAGCACTCTATCCGATTCGACCTTCTTGGCCTTCCACCGTCGTTTCGGCCGCCACCCACGGCCAACCATCACCACCATTAGATTCCACACCTCCCATAGGTCCTACCCTATCGTTCTCAAGTCTTCGTTTGGCCCCGGGTGATTTTGGGTTTCACTGTGTATTTCGGCCACAGTGTATTTTTACACTGTGGTGTTGCTGATTTGGCGCTTCCAGCTCTCTCGTGATCCTCCAAAAATTATATTAAAGCGCTGTAAGTATTTTCCCGAACATCTTTTAAGGTTTTAATATATTTTTGCACTGACTGGTTTATGATGTCTGTGATTGGTTGTGTTGTGATCTGGTGGGATTGTGGAATTTACAGTCGTGTTGGTTATTGGAATTTATTGTTGGATTTGTACATTGCATGTGCACGCATATTTTGTGTTAATGAAAACTGAGTTTTTATATGTGGGGAAAAGGAAATGAGACTGTAGGGATGGTGGTAAGCAGGGATGGTGGTGTTGTCCCGCCTGCGATTCCCGCCTACAGTGCTCCATTGGGTTTTTTGGTGTTGTGTGGAAAGGAACTATAGGGATGGTGGTAAGCAGGGACGGTGGTATAGTCCCGCCTACGGTGTACGCGTAGGGATGGTGGTAAGCAGGGATGGTGGTGTTGTCCCGCCTGCGATTCCCGCCTACGGCACACGCGGTAGGGATGGTGGTAAGCAGGGATGGTGGTAGAGTCCCGCCTGTGATTCCCGCCTACAGTGTCTAATAAATATTTTTGGGTTTGGTGCATATTTTCTCATATGCATGCATGTTGGTTGCTTAAATGTATTTTTACCTTTGAGATCGTTTGGATTATTACTTACCTACGGTACCCTTTTTGGTACCGTAGATTTTTGGTGCAGATGTGGATGAGGACGTTGAGCCTCGGGTTCGACTCCGTGAATAAGTGGCATGTGGTTGCTGCGGTTTAGGATTATGGAAATTATTTATCTCTCGTGTATGTATTTGAATTTTTACTGTATTTTGATTATCTTTGTGTATTAAAAAAAATTCTGGTACTAGTATACTGATATTATTAATATTCCGCTGCGATTTGTTGTGCACTATTTATTTGTTGTACACACTTTAACACTTGTCGTTGGGATGTGTGACCCGTGTTGTCATCATCCCGACGTCACGATTCCTGCGTTGTTTTACACGTGGGAGTCGGGGCGTCACAGGTCCTCTGGAAAGGTGATGAGATAACTTAAAAGCTTTAAAGATAATGAAAATTCTACTCATTAGCCATTGAAAAATCATTCAGAAACTGTAATGAGATTTTGCACATTCTCCACTAATTGTCAATTGACTCTCCGATCCCCCATTCACCAATAGGCAAGTGTATCACCTCTTCAAGAAGAAGAATCTATGATCGATGCACGTACTTCCAAAGCTGGCTTAAGCCATATTGAGGAGATCAAGGAATTAATTATAGATGATTGAATTATATTAATTATTTTTTATTTTTTAATATAAAATAAAAATTTATGAATAGAAAAACTAGGAAACTTAAAAATGAAGGACATGATACTATCGATGTTGTTATAAAAGTTCCTCTCCTCTCCTTATTTTACTTATCATCCAAGTTATTTGCTTTTCGTTTGATTTCAATATTCTTCTTCATTCGTCACATATTATATATTCTAACTCATAATTCCTTTCTTTTTCTTAACTTTATAACTCTGTTAATCCTATAATTCCTTGACTAACTCCGCAACCAAACAAGTAGAATATATTCGGATCAGAAGATCAGTTCTCGATCCAATGCATATATATAATAAGGATGACCATGCATGTAGGAGAACAAAAAGTGTTCAAAAGGAAAACATGGAATTAGATAACGCATGCCCTTCTGATCTGCCTGCTGACATCGATACAAATGGTATACATGCATGACTCTCTCTCTCTCTCTACCCCGGCCAGTATTGTCGTTTGATTTTTTGGACATATCAATATTGGTTTCATTTTCTTTGCTTAATTATATGAGATATTAAAAAAACTATGGAATAATTAGTTATATACTTTTGCTGACTTGTAATCCTGACTTCTTCGGTTTTATAAATCCATGTATATCCCATCCATTAAAAGTCAAAACAGGAAATAAATTATTATATTAATATTTATTACACTGGCGATGTGCGCGCGTCCAATTGCATAAAGTCAATAATATTTTTAAAGTAAGATTTTTAGTAAACTGATATATATATTTTGTATGAATTTGTTTTTCCATCTTTATGTAGACTCAGGAGTTGTAAGATCAAGTAGAGATCTTCCGCCAGCTCATTACACATTTCAAATCAAGGATTTCTCGGTGCTGTTTGAGGCAGAGGTTGAGAAATGTGAATCGGGCCAGTTTGAAGTTGGCGGCTACAAATGGTGCACTTCAAAGATATATCAATCTCTCAGTTGTTTTTTTTTTTTTTTTTTATAAATTATATAAATAAATAAATAAATCCAACCATTTTCATTTTCATTTCCATGCATTTTCAGGAGATTGGTACTCAAAACAAATGGGAAGAAGAATAGTAAAAGTCACATCTCCTTATATTTGGCAATAGAAAATCAAAACACTCTTTCGCTTGGACGGGAGGCTAACGTAAACTTCAGATTCTTTGTGTTTGATCAAATACGAAACAAGTACCTGTGTATTCAAGGTACGTAGGTTTCTAACATTTAATATTCTTTAAAAATATTTACAAATTATTCAATGGTAAATATCAGATAAAAGATATGACTCCGTTTGGATAGTGAAAGTGTCTCATCATATGATCATTATATCTTTTTTTGGACAAAATTTTTAATAAATATTTACTCTTTTATACATAAGTTAAGTTTCAATTTAAAGCTTAGCATGGGATTTTCTTTATATATATGCATATTTTTTTGGGATATTTATTTTGAGAGTTGAAGATTTCTTGTAACCTTTAACAATTTAGATGCAGATGGGAGTGTAAGACGTTTTCATAACTAAAGACTGAATGGGGGTTCGCTCAATTACTTTCGCACGACACCCTCAACGATCCTTCAAATGGTTATATTGTTGACGATTCTTGCATTCTTGGGGCTGAAGTTTTTGTCATCAAAGGTACTGGCAGGGGAGTGTGCTTGTCGATGATAAAACAACCTCAAACCAATTATTTCACTTGGAGGGTTGACAACTTTGACGCGCGGAAAAACGACTATTATTACTCTGATGTCTTCACTGTTGAATGGCGTAAATGGTACTCTTTTATCTTATATTTGGAATCTTTGCTTTTATATCAGAATTTCAAATGTTTTTAACTTTTATTAGTTTTGTAGACTCATGTCATTAATTAGCATTATATATATTTATTTTTTTCTGGATATATATATATATATATATATAGGAGGTTGTTTCTCTATCCAAGGGGGAACATGAGGAAAGCCGGAACAGACGGCTTCTTGTCTCTCTATCTCTATGCGGCTGATGATTCAGAATTAATCACTCCCAACCGAAAATTGTACACAAAATACAAGCTGCGAATAAGGGACCAAGTCAATACCAATCACCTTGAAAAAACATGTCAGTGATCTCTTGAATCCATCATGTGAAAAGATTATTTCTCTTTTTCTGTTTAAGGTTTAAAAAATTATGACAAAACTCTTATGATTTTGCAGTTGAGTATTGGTTCGATAGCAGTTATATTACCTGGGGTTCCGATACGTTTTCGTCTCTGAGAGATCTCAAGGATCCATCAAATGGCTACTTAGTGGATGATGCTTTGTTCGTTGAATGCAAAATTGATGTCATATCTGTAGTGAAGGATTTCTCCGGATGATCTAAATGGAGACAAATTAATTAGCTATAATATTACTATATATTCAATAATTCAGTTGTTGTGGAAGCGATACATTTGACACAAATTCCGCAACATTATTATTATATCTTATATATCAAACGTAAGAATTAAAGATATGTAAAATTTAATTTTAAGAGGGACAAAAATCAAAGCCATCCAATATCCTAAATTATCAAAGATGGATTGGGCATCCATGAATCCTGACATGATATGTATTTCTTGAAATCCACTCGTACGATTCTTCCCATATTATTTTTTGTGTGTGAAGTTTAGGTCCAAGAAATCCACAGCACTAGTACTAAACCAATCAGCTTGTTTCGAATGACGTTACGACTTAATTAATGGGTTATTCATGATATATACAAATATATTAATTAATTATTCTTGTATATTATTCATATTTTGCATTCGTTGTTGGGTTTTTGAGTTGGCTTCCTACGTACTCTCTTAGCTCTAAAAAAGAAAAATCCTGGCATTTTCTCATATTATTCATGAATTGTCTCGGGAAAAGCTGGCCCTCAAGAATATACATGCATGACTTGGACCGATTTGTTTTTTCTTTTCAAAATTAATTAGGATATGAGAAACTAATTATAAGGATCGATGTGAAAAAATGATTGCCAATTTTATGGTCTTAATTTGATATTTGATCATATATGTAGCGCGCCAGTGGCAAATTAATGAAAAATGCCACAAATGACAGCTTGTTGCGCATGCTACCGATTTTTACACTACAATTTGTGGTCAAAGTTACTGCCAGAAAAACCAAGATATGTTTTAGTGATATTGAAGAAAATTATATGTAGAAAAACCTGGAAAATAATAAGTTGTTAGACGTACCCTTGATTTGAGATTTTTATTTTTTATTTTTTTATTTTTATTATAAAAGTAAAAAATTATTACCCAGGCAAGAGGAGTAAATTAGGGCCATCCGGCCTGCACTACCCATGAATGCAGATACATTGACGTATTGAAACCGCTCCTTCGTGGCTTAATTCAAGCATATATAAAAGGGAAGACCCCCAGTTCTTTGAGCTTCCGAAAACAGGATAATTATTTATTCAATAAATTTGAATCAAAATCGAAATAATCTGAATCCTCTTATACAGATCATAACATGCATGCATGAGACCCTTATAAATATAACTACAATTACTTAAATTCAAATAATCTAGTAGTAGAATTTAGTAATTCCCTCTCTTCATTTAAAATGTCTATTATATATGTATGTACTTATTTGGGAATCTTAAGAGGTTCCCAGTGTTTTTCAAATGTTGGAGAGAGATTAATTGCCTCATTTGTTTTCACAACACATGTACATCGTATATCATTTAATCATTATAATTTTTTCAAATTTTCATATAAAATAACATAAAAAATTCAATTTTTTCACAACAAATCGCAAGGGTAAAACTTTGATTTGCTAATTCCTCATACTTTTCTTTTGCTCTTTTCCTTTGGTTTTGACATGACTTTTTGTGATAGTGGTTAAAGCATCTAGCAGCCTTCATTGTGGATAGCCAAGCGGAATTGAGGAATGAGAATCGAGACTGCACAACCTTCGAGCAGAAGCAGAAGGAGGCGGTTGAGGAAACGCTTCCATATCCTAAAGACTGAATGGGGATTCGATCAATTACTTTCGCAAGATATGCTCAATGATCCTTTGAGTGGTTATGTTGTGGACAACTCTTGCATTCTTGGGGTTGAAAGTTATTGTCATCAAAAGTATTGGCTTGGGGGAGTGCCTGTCAATGACAAATCAACCTCAAATCGATTATTACACTTGGAGGATTGACAAATTTGATGTACCGAAAAAGGAGTATTAATATTTTGATGTCTTCCTTGTTGAAGGGCATAAGTGCTATGCTTTATAATATTGTGTTTGGAGCTTGCTTTTGTATAAGTAGTTTATATTGGGTTGAAAAACTTTATGTATAGTTACTTTTGCATACTTTTTGCGCACTCTAATAATGTGATTAACTGTGTCACTTTTTTTAATATAAAATAACTGTTTAATTTAGCTAATCGCGTAAGTGGAAGTATTGCACATAAAGCACGCAAATAATACTCAAAAAATGACTATATATAATAAAACTTGTTGGTTTCACTAAATATGTTAGGAGAAGTTCATTAATTAGATTTATATATATATATATATATATATATTTTTTTTTTTTGATATATAGGATATGTTTTTACTTTCTCCAAGTAGTACTAAAAGCGATGCATTCTTGTCTCTCTCTCCAAGTACTACATGATTCCGAAATTGTTTCTCCTAACCGGAAGGTGTAGGCAAAATTTAAGCTGCGAATTAGGGACCAAGTCAATGGCAATCACTGTGAAAAATATGGTTAGTCATGATCTCTTGGATCCTTCATGAGAAAAGCTTATTTCTCGTTTTTTGTTTGAGGTTGGAGAAAAATATGAGCGAATTCATATGATCTTGTGTTAGTGTTTTTTATTAATTTCTATTGTTAACGTTGAGTTATAGCCGTTAACTTTTAGCTTTTTCTTTTTCATCTTTGTTTAATATCTTACATTTGGTTTTTGTTAACGTTGGTTAACGGCTTGATTTCATTTAGCCGTTGGTTTACTTTTATCCAATGTACACCTTACTTTAAGAGGTTATTTAAGATGGCCTTTGGCCTTCTTGGCATATGTGTGTGCAAGTGCAGAAAGAGGGAAAAAAAAAAAGGAGCGAATTAAAGATTACTTTAAGATTATTTTAGAGAATTTTTCCAGATAAAAAAGATGTGTTATTTTTGTAGAGTTTTTGAGCTCAACCACTTGTGCAGAGTTGGTTCAAGTAATACGACGATCAGTTGGGCTGTTGTATCCTGGAGGAGTCAAGTCAAGAGAAATTTTGCTGCATCATTTAATTTGAGATTTTGTACTCCGCAGAAGGCTTGAATCTCCTTAAAAAAAGTGATATTTCCGTGTCTCAGTCCAAACTGGTTTCGTTTGAATGCTAATTTCATTGTAATCTTTATTATATTATTGTGTATTTCACTAACATCTTGCAACTGAAACAATCTACATGGTACTGCTAGCTTTCTATGCCAAACCATTAGAAAGTACATTGAAGTAGAAATCCTCTGCAAACTAATTTTTCTTATGTTTGATTTATAAGCTTTGTACTGATTTTACTTAAAACATTCGTACCAATGATCCATAAATCTAACAACAATTACTTAAATTCAATATTCCAGATAACGATGACATTAGATTATTAGTATAATTTAGTTGCCTCTCTTCATTAATTTAAATCAAACAATATCTATTATCTATGTACTTATTTGGGAATCTTGAAAGGTTCCCACTGGGAATATCTATGCATGATAACCACATTATTTCTGTTTTTCAAACGTTGGAGACAGTAATATATTAAAGGCTTATTGGGAATCTTAAAAGTTGTTGCATGCATGCACAGTACTACAGATTTTGTGTGCATACAAACAAGTTAATTCCAAATAGGCCACCAGTGCAGTATATATATTACGAACTGCTTAATTCTTTTCCAAATACCCTATTACAGTCCCTTGGGCTTCTTGTTTATTGAAAGATGATCAGTTGATCTCCATTACATAGGACCGACCACCCGGAGGAAAGAAGCGTACTCCGAAAGGAAAGCATGGAAGATCAAGCTCGTCATTCGCTTCCTGCTGACATTGACGCAAATGGTACTGCCTCTCTCTGTCCCTCTCATCAATTCTTGTTAGTAACGTCAATTATTTTTTGTTATATTAGCAACTCTAGTGATCAGAAGTATCGTCGAATCGTCGATACTAGCTTGTTTCATATGCTAATTAATCTGTGTTAAATTTGTGAGACATTATATATAAAACATGCAAGTTATTGAACCCTAATATTATTGCACGGGGTTGATCGGTATAATCAAGCAATAGTACTTATTCCTGACTAATTACCGAAATACGTACAGATGTTTCCGAGAACTTCCAAACACAGATCATCTGATCTGGGACTAGAATATCTAACTAGACAAAAACAAAAGTGTCGGAATAATACTTATAAGCTCTATATTTTTTGTCTGCTTATGTTTTTTTCACTTCTATCTTAGGAGTTGTAAGATCAAGTAGAGATCTTCCGCCAGCTCATTACACATTTCAAATCAAGAATTTCTCGGTGCTGTTTGAGGCAGAGGTTAAGAAATGTGAATCGGGCCAGTTTGAAGTTGGCGGCTACAATTGGTGCACTTTGAATATATAATATCAATCTCTCAGTTGTTTTTTTTAATTATATAAAAAGTATATCAATTCAACCATTTTCAATTTCATTTCCATTTTCAGGAGATTGGTACTAAAAACAAATGAGAAGAAGAATAGTAAAAGTCCTATCTCCTTATATTTGGCAATAGAAAATCAAAATACTCCTTCGCTTGGATGGGAGGGTAACGTAAACTTCAGATTCTTTGTGTTTGATCAAATACGAAACAAGTACCTGTGTATTCAAGGTACTTAGGTTTCTAACATTTAATATTCTTTAAGAAGATTTACAAATTCAATGGTTAATATTAGATAAAAGAGATGGTTCTATTTGGATAGTGAAAGTATCTTATCTGATCATTCTATATATATATATATATATATATATATATATATATATATATATATATATTTTATGGACAAAATTTTTAATAAATATTTACTCTTTTATACTGCATATACTGATAAGTTAAATTTTAATTTAAAGCTTAGCATGGAATTTTCTTTATATATATGCATATTGTTTTGGGATATTTATTTTGAGAGTTGAAGATTTCTTGTAACCTTTAACAATTTAGATGCAGATGGGAGTGTAAGACGTTTTCATAACTTAAAGACTGAATGGGGGTTCGCTCAATTACTTTCGCATGCATTACAAGAAAAAGAGATATTTGTGACTATTGTTTTGCGATAAAAATGATTATTTAAGATGAAAACAGACTTATTTTAATTAAAAATAATCATTTCACTGGTAATAACTGATCGTTAAAGGTCATTTTTCTTATAGTGACGACACCCTCAACGATCTTTCAAATGGTTATATTGTTGACAATTCTTTTGTCATCAAAGGTACTGGCAGGGGAGTGTGCTTGTCGATGATAAAACAACCTCAAACCAATTATTTCACTTCGAGGGTTGACAACTTTGACGCACTGAAAGACGTCAATTATTACTCTAGTGTCTTCGTTGTTGAAGGGCGTAAATGGTACGTCCCTTTATCTTATATTTGGAATCTTTGCTTTTATATCAGAATTTCAAATATTGTTTTTAACTTTTATGAGTTTAGTAGACTCATGTCATTAATTAGCATTATATATATATATATATATATATCTGGATATATATCGGAAGTTGAAGCTCTATCCAAGGGGATCAGACAGGGCAACCTCAGATCTTGGCTTCTGCTTGTCTCTCTTTGTTCGTCCCGCGGATGATTAAGAAATCGTTACTCCTAACCGAAAATTGTACGCAAAATACAAGCTGCGAATAAGGGACCGAGTCAATAGCAATCACCTTGAAGGAACAAGTCAGGGATCTCTTGATCAATCCTTCATGCGAAAATATTATTTCTCTTCTGCTGTTTGTGGTTGAAAAAAATTATTACAAAACTCTTATATTGCAGTTGAGCATTGGTTCGATAGCAGTAAAGTTGGCTGTGGTTTCCCGACCTTTTCGTCTCTGAGAGATCTCAAGGATCCGTCAAATGGCTACTTAGTGGATGATGCTTTGTTCGTTGAATGCAAAATTGATGTCATATCTGCAGTGAAGGATTTCTCCGAATGATCTAATTGGAGACAAATTAATTAGCTATAATATTACTATTAATATACAATAATTCAGTGGTTGTGGAAGCGATACATTCGACACAAATTCCGCATTAACATTATTATATATGTCTATATCAAATATTGTAAGAATTAAAGATATATAAAATGTAATTTTAAGAGTGACAAAAAGCAAAGCCATCCAATATCCTAAAATATCATAGATGTATTGGGCATCCATGAATCATGACATTTGTATTTCTTGAAATCCACTCGTACGATTCTTCCCATATTTTTTGTGCGTGAAGTTTACGTCCAAGAAATCCACAGCACTAAACCAATCTTGTTTCGAATGACGTCACGACTTAATGGGCCGGGCCATTCATATATATAAATATATATATTAATTATTCTCGTATTATTCATATTTTGCATTCGTTGTTGGGTTTTTGAGTTGGCTTAATTCCTACGTACTCGATCGATCTCTTAGCTCCGAAAAAGAAAAATCCTGGCATTATTTTCTCATATTATTCATGAATTATCTCGGGAAAAGCTGGCACTCAAGAATATACATGCATGACTTGGACCGATTTGTTTTTTCTTTTCAAAAGCACCTATATTAATTAGGATATGAGAAACTTATAAGGATCGATGTGAAAAATTGATTACCAATTTTATTGTCGTTTGATGGTTGATATTATATATACATGATGACTACGATCATTTTGAACGGTAGAATACAGTCGCATATATATGTAGCGTGCCAGTACTGGCAAATTAATGAAAAATGCCACAAATGACAGCTTGTTGCTTCCAGAAAACCGAGATACATATCATGTTGTAGTGATATTGAAGAAAATTATATATAGAAAAACCTGGAAAATAATCAGTTGTAAAAGCCTTGATTTTTTTTTTTTTTTAAAAGTAAGCAATTAGTACCCAGGCAAGAGAAGTACGTAAAGGGCCATCCGGCCGGCACTTTCTGTAACACCCTGTATTTTAATGTATTTTTATTAAAGGATTATTTTAATTAATTTAAAATTGATTCTCTTGTTTTAAAATTATGGGGGTTTTATTATATTATTTTTATAATATTTCTAAGTTGTGAAAATTATTTTTAATGGGTTTTCTTATTATTATTTATTATTTTGCATTTAAAGTGATCTTTAATTTAAATTGATTTCTTTTTGGGTTTCAAAATTATTGTTGTTTTAATTAAGCATTTCACTGCGTTTGAATTATTTTATTTAATTTATTGTTTTAAAATTTTTTTCATTGGATCATTTTGGGATCCTAAGATGTGAGGATTGGACCTCATTTCTTTTTCCCCATCTTTTCTTTTCCTCTTCTTTTTCTTTTTCTTTCTTCTTTCCTTTCGGTTTCTTCCTCACCGCTCGACCTTTTCTCTCTCATCTCTCTCTGTCTCCCCGTGCATTCGGCCATCTCCTCCCAACCGTCGCCACCTGCAGCCGTGTTCCTCACCGCCCGGCCCAGTCGACTCCCCACCGACTGGCGACCCTACTCCTCCAATCTCAGGCCGGCTAGTGCCGCCTTTTGCCTGCACTTCTCGTTAAAAGTCGCAGCGTTCTTTGCGTCGCTGCGCTGCCGTCCGGCCACCATATCTTCACCACTTCTTCCCATACCTCTCAGCAACCCAATGGACCCAACCCAGGCCCCGATCCGTCACCGGTGAAGCCACATTAACCACAACTCCGATTTAGGCTTTTTGGCCTTAAATCGCCCATTCCGCCGCCACCCATGGCCAAAGGCCACCACCATTAATTTCACCGACCTCTCTAGACCCTACCCTATCAATTTCAAGTCTTAGTTTGACCTCATTCAAAAGTGAGTTTTTGAGACTTATGGCCACATTGTATTTTACATTGTGGGGTTGTTATTTTGTCGCTTTCAAAGCATCCGTGATCCTTTAAAAATTATTATAAAGCGTTGTAAGTATGTTTTCAAATATTTTTTGAGATTTTAATATATTTTTGTACTAACTCATTTAATATTACTGTGATTAGTTGGTTGTGCTGGACTGAGTCCGAGGAGTTATGGGGGTTGGATGGATTGAGAATGAAGTATTTGTGTGTTTGGTTTTATTGTGATTGGGTTGGTTGTTGGATATTGTTGTCGGGTTGGTACATTGCATATTGCACGTATGTTTATGTTTGTAAATTGAAAACTGAGTTTTCGTGTAATTGCATTCATGTTCATGTGTTTATTGAAAACTGAATTTTCATATGAGAAAAAGGATAAGAGACTGTAGGGATGGTGATATAATTCCGCTTGTGATTCCCGTCTATAGTCCTCCATTGAGTTTTTGTGTTGTGTGGAAAGGAATTGTAGGGATGGTGGTAAGCAGAGATGGTGGTAGAGTCTCGCCTGTGATTCCCGCCTATGGTGCATTCGGTAAGGATGGTGGTAAGTAAGGATGGTGGTAGAGTCCTGCATGTGATTACTGCCTACAGTGTCCGATGAATGTTTTCGTGTAAATCATTTTCTGGAAAAATGTCGAATTATGTTTTTGGACCAAAAATGAGATTTTGGCGTGTGTTGAAAAATATTCATTTTTTGGAAAAAAATGATATTTTGGATTTGGTGCATATTTCATCATGTGCATGCATGTTGGTTGGTAGTATTAATGTATTTTGATCTTGGAGATTGTTTGGATTATTATTTACCTGCGGTACTATTTTTTTGATACTGTAGATTTTGATGTAGATGAGGATGACAGGCCTTAGGGATCGGCTCCGTGGAGAAGTGGCATGTGGTTGCTGCTGTTTTAGATTATGGGATTTGTTTCCCATGTGTATATATTTGGCTTTTGCTGTATTTCTTGGATAACTGTTTAACTTTCAGTATACTTGTATTTTGGTAAATTTTGTATATAAAAATTCTGGTACTTAGTGACTTATTTATTATTAACCGCTGTGTTTTTATTGTACACTGTTTATTTGTTGCACACACTTGGCACTTGTCGTTGGGATGCGTGACCCGTGTTGTCATCATCCTAACGTCACGATTCCCGAGATTTTTTGTACGCGGGAGTCGGGACGTTACACTACCCATGAATGCAGATACATCATACATTGAAGTATTGAATTAACCGCTCCTTCATGGCTTAATTAATCAAGCATATATAAAGGGGAAGGGCTCCAGTTCTTTGAGCTTCCAAAAACAGGATGATTATTTATAATTCAATTAATTACATTCAGATAATCTAGTAGTAGAATTTAGTAATTCCCTCTCTTCATCTAAAACGTCTATTATATATCTATGTACTTTTTTGGGAATTTTAAGAGGTTCCCACTGTTTTTCAAACGTTAGAGACAGATTGATTGCCTAATTTGTTTTCACAACACATCTTATATCATCCAATTATTACAATTTTTTTAAATTTTCACACAAAATAAAATCAACTATTCAACTTTTTAAAATTTTAAAATAATAATAATATTAAAAAATATATATTCTAATAATATTTTATTTAATTTTTAACTTTTATCTCAGTTTATCTAATCTCATCTACGAAAAAAAAAGGTAAAATAGGCAATCCATACAGTAGCTAGTACCCCGGATTATACATACCTTTACTTTTATATCAGCTTGCGGCTGAGCACTGATTCGATGGCACCTATATTATACGCTGTTACCCACGCTTTTTGTCCCCGAGTGATCTGGAGAATACATCAAAAGGCTACTTAGTGGGTGATGCTTTGGTGGCTGAATGCAGAATTGATGTCGACATATCTGTTGTTAAGGATTTATGTTAAGTAATTGGTGATAAATGCTATTAATTATAGACAATAATTCAGTAGTTGTGAAGTCGAAAATTTCAACACACAGGTTCCGACACATTATCATGTCTAAAGCAAGTGTTATATATGCATGCATGTAAAATGTAATCTCAAAAGTGACAGAAATTAACCAAAGCCTAATTTCAATGTCCTTATTATATAGAAGGATTGAGCATCCATGATATGTATTTTTTTATCTTGAGATCCACTGTATAGTACTATTGTTTCTAGTGGCCGCCTTACGAAATTAACCAATTATATATATATTTGAAAAGGGAAATGATATTCACACCGAGGAATATCACCTATAAAAGTTGCTGATTGGTTTTTTTTTTCTACTTAATGATTAAGGAAACGTTTTCTAATGTATTTTTTATTTTTATTTTTAAAATATTTAAGGGTTCAAAAAATATTTGAAAAAAAAAACAGAAAAAAATGGACGTTCGGTGGGGAGAGCCTCGGTGGTGTAGCAGCACCGGCCATTTGAAAAATACTATTAATCCAAATTTTAATCATCATCCGGATCTCACATGAGCTATTGAAGTGACATCAAATTATTATTAGATAACTAAACCTAATAAATAATTTTCTAATTTTCAATCATTTTATAAATCTACTCGTACCAGCTTATCTAGAATACGTAGATCGAGTGTATCTTTTACACCTAGTACTTACTTCCACTCAGGAGGATGCAATTCTGATAAAAGCCATACCTCTAAGCCTTTTCCCTCGACGTGACAAATTAACTTGGAGCTGCACTTCAACTGGAATTTTTAGTGTCAAGCCTGCCTATCATCTTCTCATTGAATTGGATATATAAAAATTGGGACAACCCTCCAATCCCAACAATTCTAAACCATCATAGACCAGAATCTGGAACCTAACCATACCAAATGCAACAAAAACTTTTCTTTGGAGAGCATGTCTTAATGGCCTTCCCACGGATCGAGTCAATCTGCAAAAGAAAAAAATTATTGATGACCCTTGCTGCCCCATATGTCAGCATCAGCCTGAGACCATTAAACATATCCTTTGGGAGTGCCCTTCAGCTCGTGATGTGTGGGCTCAAAGTGCCAGGAAATTGCAGAAATCTAGTTCCCTATATTTACATTTTGCTGAATTAGTTGAAAGGATGGCTGAGAAAAGATCTAGAGGAACTGGTATCCTTTGTTATAACAGCTTGGTTTCTCTGGAAAAGAAGGAATGGTTTGGTATTTAGAGGGTTTTTCTCCCATCCAACAAGCATAATCCAGCAAACACACCATATGGTGGAAGAGCTTCATCATATTGCCCAACACAATAGGCCTCAGTTCCTTCACTGCCCTCAGCCAACTCATTGGGAAGCTCCACCTCAAGGACAGTATAAACTAAACTGGGATGCGGCTCTAGACAAAGTTGCATGCAAGGTTGGAGTGGGAGTAGCAATCAGGGATGAGGAGGGTCGAGTGCTTGCTACTCTAAGGATGCAACAAGCCATGTTCCTAGACCCATTGACAACATAAGCATTTGCTGCTCTACAGGCAGCCTGCTTTTGCAAGTCCACTGGTTTTCAGGATATCATCATGGAAGGGGATTCTCTATAGGTAGTTAATGGACTCTATTCAACAATAGATTCTATCTCCTACACAGGACAACTGATTGCAGATACCAAGGAAACCCTTAACTCTTTTACTCATTGGACAGTTAAGCATACTCCTAGAGCAAATAATTCTGTTGCTCATGCCTTAAGCAATGATACTTTAAGCATCAATGGTTACACCACTTCCTTTGTTTCAGTTCCTTTTTGTATCCAAACTCTGATTTGAAGTTAAGGACAGTTATGTTACCTTAAAAAAAAATCATGACTTGTTATAATGTCCTAAAACACGTTAGGGCTCTTGCATGACACAATCATATTTTATTAAATTTACTATCTAGCTAGGCTGCTCTGTTGTGATCCATGCATAACATCTTAGAAGTTTAATATATTTATGATCATCTCTATCATGTTTTATCAGGCTAATTACTCTCCTCCTCATCTTTGAATTTAGCAACTGACAAAATAAAAGCCATATTTGGTCACTAAAGCCCATATATGTTGTAGTGACAAAAACTAAGGGTACTGAAAATTTTCAGTCTAGACCGGAAAAACCGATCGGACTAGACCGAATTGAATTGAATTCACCTCTACTAGGTCTCGGTCCATAGTGTCTCTAAAATTCAATTTTCGATTTGATCCCGGGTGTATTTTTTTAGACTGGACCGGATTGAAACCGACCAAATCACTTACATATAAATTTAAATATTTTTTAAATATATAATATATTATTTTATATAGTAGTTGTATAAATTAATTATGTAATATTCTCTAATTTATCACTATTGGCTATATAAATTGTAAAATAATATATGTTATTAATTAACTAATATATCATATAATAAATCATATGATAATATATGTTATTATATATAGATACATACTCTACTAAAGTATTAAGTTAGTAACTATTAACATCATAAATATAATTATAATTAATTTTTTTTAATGAGTTAGTTACATAATCCACATTAAAGAACTTAATTAATTTTAATTTTACTATTTAATTAATTTTTTGTATTAATTTATCTACCAAAAAAATAAATGAGGAAAAAAATATTTCTAGCTCATACGGACCGAATTGGACCAAATTGAACCGATAGCTAACGGTTCAGTCCAGTCCAGTCCGGTCCGGTTCAGTCCAAAATTGAATTTGACCGATTACACCCCTCATCGATCACATTAGCTTAGTAGAATTTAGTTCCCAGCTCGATCTCTTACTACAAGAAAACCCACCTTTCTTAGCGCCACTTTTCGTCGGAATTGCTACCTAAAATCGCTGCATAAACCTTTTCTCGGCGTTAATTGCATCGTTGCACTTTGGTTGAGATTAAAGTGATTTTTTTGCCTACACTCAGCGAGATCTTCAAATCGCTGCAATCTGGAAAATTTTTTCTAGCAAATTCAGATCGCCGCAAATAGGGGACTAGTCGCCAGAAATACCCATACAGACATCACCTTTAATCGACGGAAGAAGTCATTTGTGTCAATAATTGTCGTCCCAAAAAGATTTTTTGCGATGAACATCTTTCGCAGCAATTAAACATTTCCATTGATCATGAAATCGTCGCAAATATTTATTTCCTTTCCATCGAAAATTTTCGATGCTAAAAGAGATTTGCGACGTACATATTTAACGCAAATGAGTATTTTTGAAGACAAGCGGCGACTTAAAGTCGCCGCAAATAATCTGTTAAAAAAAAAATTTTACTTGTGAAACGTTTCACTAGTATAGGTTATCCTTATGATATCTTTTTATAGTATCATAAATGTGGATTAACTTCTTAAAGAAGTTAATCCACATGAAATAGATTTATGAACCTATAAAAGTAATCTTAAACCATAAAAGCATCCAAGAATTATTTATAAGTTTAACTAAAATTATATCTTTCATGCTTTGTAAATAAACATATGTTCGTGGATGCGTGAGCGTGTGTATTTTACTAAAAGAATAAGCTATCAAATAAATAACTTATGAAGAGATCTAATGCCAATGATCAAAACAATCCATTAATGTCAAATATAAAAAACATGGAGTCACCTGGAAACTATAATAAAAACAGTTGACCAAAGTATAAAATCTGGTAAAAAAAGTGCCAAACTTTAAACCTTAACATGAAAAAGAAAAAGAAAAACCCATTGACTAGTTCAAAAGAAAACCAAAATGGAATTATATGCATCTCTTTGCACATTAGAGTCCTCTGGATGATCCTATAAACTAAAATAAAATAAAATAAAAAAGTTTAAGCTATGTGAAAAGAAAAAATTTCTAACATCCAACCCAAAATTGTGAAGATATGGTAAAGTGATTGTACCCAAGAACTTTTCCATAACCACAATTGATGCACAGCTTGTGAAACCATCCCCATTAGCCCAATGCTCCCACCTCCATACACAAGGTCTAGCCTCCTTGATACCTTTACATGCACATGCCCAAAACATCTCATCCTGTTACAGTGAGAGTGTCTAAACAGTAGCCTCTTCCTGTTATAGTGGGAGCATCATCAACTCTAGTCAAAAACAGCTTGTCTAAACAGTTTCACTAGCATTTTTTTTTATGCTAAAACAAAAACAGTCACTACTAAAATTACCTTTTTACAAATTTTCAACTTTCCTTTTCAAGATATATTCTTTACAAGAAGGAATAACTTTTGAGATGGATTTGAGCTTGAAAACAATGACTTGCAACCTGTAGGTACAAGCATCTGTTCTTAACAGATACCCATATGCAACTTTGCATACTTTCATCAATTTCTTCTACAGAATAACATATTTATACCATCCATTGCAGAAAAACAAACAACATGGGAATGGGATTTGGTTGAAGGCTCTACAGTGTCTGAAACTCTGAACATTCAAGGCTCTAAAGATATAGGGACTCTAAAAGTTAAAGCTTTTTTACTCACCATAGATTTGATTGAAGGAATTAATAGCTCCCCTATCTAATTTACTACTGCTTAAATCATATCTCCTTCATTTGTTTCTTTGACTTCCACAACATGGGAATGGGATCTTCTTCAAGAAGCAGTAACGCACAAATGCAAAACCAAAAGAGCAAGTTGCTGCCATCATATACTTTACCTCCTGAGAGGTACTGCATTTACTTTGATAAAATAAATTCTAGACTAGGTATCATATACTTTACCTCCTGAACACCCAAAAAAATCACATTGCATATAGACTACTAATGATCTAATGCATTCTCACAATAAATATATTTTATATCTGTAAAACAAAAATGACAAGACAAGGCAATATTAGGTAATTACCTATTGCATATAATCTGGATTTTGTATTCCTAATGTCATTTAGTATTCCTAATGTCACATATTGAGGTTGAGTTAAAGAGCTGAGATAAAGCCAAACTAAGAGCCTAGAACTTAAGCAGAATCAGAGCTAAAGTTGCTAAATTTACTGCAATAGCTTGTACAGCCAATAACTTAGTTACAAAAAAAGAAAAAATATTTGTTCTTATTGATTTGTACAGCATAACCCCATAAAATTGGCTGCTACTCAACTTCTTCCTCTTGCCACTCTAATAAGAGACATCCATTGGTAGCAAAATCTAAAGTTATCAATGGACTCTTATTTATTTGTATGACTAGAGTTGGAAAAAAGGCTAAACAGGAATTACTCCAACTTCTAGACCAACAAAAACTCTTAGGTGACTTGCTATTTAAATGGAACAGATTTGGAGTTGCTAGAACAGCTTATTAAAAGAAAAAAAAATAGAATTAGAACAAACCAAATAATTTCAACAAGTTCAATTACACATCAGCAATTTCAGTTACACAGCAAGTTAAGGGGCACATGATATACAAGTTCAGTCTATGTCAAACAATTAACTAACTAACTAACTAACTACTATATATTAAAAACATGCAAGCATTAAAAACAGTTCATAGGAGCTTGTCCCAGATGCAGGGTATGCCATTCAGTTCAGCAGCAAGCAACTTGCTGGTATGCTAGCCTAATCCACGACCAACTTCATAGGCTTACATTTGGAATCAAGTCTGAGCTTTGGAACTACTTAGTTTAAGCCTTAAAATCAAATTGAAACCTGAACACTAACATTACCGGACATTAACCAACATAGAGATTCACAACTGTATGTGTTTATAAAGTGTCTTACACAAAAAATAAAAGCATGTAAATCTCTTAAACAAAAAATTAAAGCATTTAAAAAGTGATATTGAATCTCAAATAAACAAAAAATAGTTTGAACTGGTTGCGTAGAAAATATTCTCAAGGAAAAAGAATCAGTTTCTGTAGTAACTTATTCACAGGATCCCAAGATAGGTATCCCTTAAATGTTTCAATCCTCTTATACATAAATTCCTGAAGCAAATGCAAATGGCAAAAGTAGCTGTAAGATTCAAAATTAATCGAGAATGGAAAAATGTTTCAAATGAGAAGAATTGAATTAGTGAAAAGGAGAACAACATAGGTATCAAAGTGGACAGTTATCAATAATAGGCTTGTTATTAGCATGATATTTTTTATGCATAAGTTTACTTTCTTTTTTATCTTTTGGATAAGTAAGAAATTTCAACAAGAAAAAAAAAGAGCACTTAAATACAGAGAGGCATACAAAAAATATTCACTACCTATTGCAATCCAACTTTTTATCTATAAGTATACAAAAAAAAGTGTTCTTATTAATAGATTACATAGGAAATTTCAAAAAAAGTGTTCTTCATGCACATGGAAACACCAACAGTGCATAAATGGATCAAGTGTCTAATAAGTTAGGGTTTCCGTGTAATTCTTGCAATCCAAAATCAATGAACATAGATTTGAGCCTCGAAAATGTAACAAATGGGAAATCATGAGAGCAAGGGGGAAAATTACAAATATATGTATATATATATATATTCTAGCAAAGCATGAAGAAAAAACACAAGAAAAGAAGAATCGAAACTGTTAGGATTCCGACAAGGAGAGGGGAACTGGGAGGAACTGAAGTGAAGACTTGAAGATCTGTCGAAGGAGAGAAGTGAAGAAACTGGAAGTATTTCGAAAGGGGGAGAGAACGACGTCGAATTGAATGAAGGGCAATAAAACAAGTGTGGTCCTGCACACCGTTTAGTGTAAGAAGTTGAGGTACTACGCACCGTTTATAGTTGGGTCTTTTTTAATAGAGTCTGTAAAACGCAACGTTTAGTATTTGAGTCCAAATGGTGCATTCGTCTGTCACTTTATTTCAGCTATCAAGGTTAGTTTAGTATAGCTTGAATTCTATTATAAGGATCAGTATCTTAAGGCAAGGAAATGGGAGGGGAACGGATCAGACAAATCATCAAGAATATTGCAAGTAGTGAATTCTGTAAGGAGGTTTGGGAGCCCTCGAAGTACTCCCATGACAATACAAAGTTCTTCTAGCAATTTCATCAAACAATTCCTGTGTATTCTAGTTTTCTTCCCGTTACCATCTTCTTCCATATTCCTTCATTTCCCTCATTACAGCAGGTCCACAAGCAGGTCCATAACAAAAACTCACAAGGGAGTGGCAAATCAGTAGCAAACCGCGTGGGGGCCGTGGGTTGCGAACAGAGTAAGGGAGAGAGGGAAGGCCTCGGGCTGCTAGGCTAGGCGTGGAGGAGAAGGGGGCAATGGCGTCGAGGTGTGAGTGGTGGTGAACGACGCCCCTAGCGGCAGCAATATAGAGAAATCTGAGAGAGAGAGAGGTCAAGGCCAGATTCGGTGAAAAGGACATTTCTGCCGTGGGGGCTGGAGGAGAAGGAGGGGGTGGCTGTCAAGGTGAGGTGGAGGTGGAGTTGGAGTGGTGGTGTCGCTGGTGACGAGCTGTGCGCGGTAGCGTGGGTTGAGGAAGACGAGGGATTGGGGAGGCAGATCTAGCGGGGGAGAGAAAGAAATGAGGGGAAACCAAAACGTGGGCGGTTTAAATTTAATTTAACTTTTCGGCGATTTGGATTCGCCGTAAATAACACTTTAGTTGACTGCATATGTTCTTATGGCGACACTCTTCACCGCAAATGATATCTATCACGTCGATTTCTCTAATCGACGGCAAGGTTTGCCCCTTGCTCAAATAGGCAAAACTTTTTGCAATGACTAAAATCGCTACAAATGGTAATGTCTATTTGGAAATTTTTTTGCGACGACATTAAAATCGTTGGGAAAGGCGTAAATTTTCTTAAAGATCTATGGCAACACTTTTTATTCGCTGCAAAAGGAGTTATTGTAGCAATTTTACCATTGGCCGAAATTGAAATACTACTACAGTTACAAATATTATTTGCGGCGACAATAACACGCCGCAAAAGGTCAAATAATCGCCACAAATAATAGAACAGTAATTTCAGAAGCAAGAATTTCGAATACATTGGTTTTGGATTGTGCGGCGATACAAAATTTTCCAAAAATCTATTTAATTATATAAAAGCCAAGTTTTCAATTGCTGACTTGGCATTCAAACCATAAAATTCAGAAATGAAAGGTTAGGAGAGACTCGCACCAAGTGAAAAGAGAAAGGCACCAAGCGGTGAATCCAGAGGGGTTACGTGAAGCGGCGAGTCAATTTGTTTCAGAAGCAAAGATATTTTGGTGATTTTCTAAAAATTTTCTCAAGGCTATGTCAGACAAAACAGAGTACAGTTCCCCCACACAATTTCAGAAAAAGATAAAAGAGACAATTTTGCAGTCTCACAGGCACATTCTCAGGCTGCAGATTGGAAAAGCTTCAAAACCACTTACACCTAAAGATAAGGTCTCTTTTGATTCTCTTCCTGTGGTAGTGCAAGCAACTGTATCATATGCCTGTCTTTTTTGTGATTTTCCATTTCCATTTCCTTGCTGAGTCTCCATGAGCACCACACTACACAGAAATACATCTTCACGCCAATCCCACCTGAATGCAATCAGTGAGGAAATGCTCATTAACCATACATGCACGACCACATATACAACATGCTCCCAAAAGTCAATTTCCGTGAGAAAAGAAAAAGAAAATAGACGAAGAAAAATCCCCACTTCTGCAGATTCAATTTCCCAAAACTCAATCGTCACGGGCCATCGCTTCGAAGACGGATGCCAACTTCTGCAAATTCAACTTCACGACGTTGAATGGATAGACCACAAGCCAACAAGCAAAAGATCATTTCCAATTTACAGATGCAAGAGTTGCGACCGATTAAAGCGAGATCCACTATATATATAAGATTCCAACACCACGGTCTAGATCTTCGCATCACGATGGAACCCGTGCAAGGATGTGGCCGACCATAATTTTTCAGCCTGTGCTCCCTTCCAATGATACTAAACCCAGTGACATGCCGGTCTTCGTATATTTCTCACCGTCGTAGCCCAGCCGTGAGCCCATGTGGAGCCGTCATTGGCCGTCACCGAGAGGCCTCTGTTTTAACTCCATGAAACAGAGCATCACCTCTCCTTTTGCCAACCACCACACCGAAAGCCCCACCAAATGGGAACAACGGTAAAGGAGAAGATCTGAAAAGTGGGCCCAACCTCGAATTTGTCTCTGTTGATTACCATTTTCGGGATTCTGCCATGGAAACTGCCATATGCGGTCGAGTCCCTCTTTCACCCAACCATGTCTTTAACCCGATAAAACCTGGTACCTCTCTTACTCTCACACCCAATTTTTGCTTCAATTTTGACATCTCAATGAAGAGTTCTTTGTGATTTCCTCTCATACGTCAATCGAATCGGGTCATTTGTAACATTGTATTATTTGCAACGAAAGCTTTTACGTTCATTTTTATATTTTAAAATTGAAGTTTAAATTGGATTATTGCATGGGATAACTACACCGTTTGCAAGCAATGCAAGAACCGGATCATTTTGATGACAGTATCGGTTGCTGGGCTTGTGAAGGGTGGCGGCTTGGAGAAGCGTACCATTGAGAAGAAGACGCCTAGAATAAATTGTTAGGCACTTTTTCTTAAGTACCCCATATTAATGAATTTGTTATTTTAATTAAGACTTTTACGACCTCCATTGTAGTTGAATAAATTGTTAGGTAGTCTGGAAGGTGCAAGCCCCGCACACCCCAGTGAAAAAAATGGTTAAATTTGGGTAACTAAAAGTAGTGAATACACAAGTAGTTGATTGATGGTTTTGTTTTACTTCTTCATTTGGTTGGTAGGTTTGCTGGCTTTAATGTTCATCTTTTGTGGGTTGTATAAGGTTTCAGTATTAGACGGATGCGTATGTTTCAGTAAACTAAAGCCTCGCAAGAGATGGTGGAGGATAGAAGCTGTGGAGAGTGGATCGGCTTTGTAATGTTTTGGTTAGAAAATTTTTTTTGTATTCAGATATATACTAAATCTCATTTTATAACCTACATATTCGGATATATACAGATTCGGATATATTTTACAATCACTTCTCTATTTTATGACAATTCATGCATTGCGCGGGTTATAGGCTCGTATGGGTTAATTGCGGCGATTTTTTATGCGGCAATAAAAAAAATTGCTAGAAAAGGCATTATTTCTTGTAGTATCTTCATTTAAATTAAAAAGACATCAATTATCTATTTATTTATTTGGGAATCTTAAAAGGTTCCCACTGGAATTACATCTATACATAACCTCATTATTTCTGTTTTTCAAACATTGGAGACATTGTAATAAATTAAAGACCAATTATTGGGAATTTTAAAAGTTGACGTTTCATGCATGCACACTACAGATTATATATATGTGAACTACTTTCTTTGCAAGTAGCATCACTACAACAAATAGCAATTTTTTCCGGGAGCGACACTCGTGGAAAAAAACCTATCCTTAGTAGGAAAAACTTTTTTTCCACCAATTTGTTCCGTGGTAGACTCTGGCATATAATTGGTGAACTACTTTGCAAGTAGTGGCCTCTATTAGTCCCTTGGGCTTCTTGTTTATCAAATGAGTTGATCTCCAATACATGAATATTAATGGACCGACCACTGGGAGAAAAGCAGTGTTCAAAAGGAAAGCATGGAAGATCAAATTCGTCATTCTCTGCCTGCCGACATTGATGCATATGGTGCTCTCTCTCTCTCTCTCATAATTTGTGTTGTATTTAGTAATTCTTAGAAGTCTCATCGATACAGCTTGTGTCATATGCTTAATCTATGTTAAATTTGTGAGACATTATAAAACTTGCAAGTTGAACCGCCCTAGCTAATATCATCGCAAGGGGCTGATCAGTATAATCAAGAAATTGTTATTAATTCCTAACTGATTACTACAATATGTACATATGTTTCTGAGAACTTCAAAACATAGATCTGTGGGACTAGAATATGTAACTAGACAAAAACAAAACTGTCTGAATAAATAGCTCTATATTTTTGGTTTGCCTGAATGTTTTTATTCCCTTCAATCTCAGGCATTGTAAGATCAACTAGAGATCTTCTGCCATCTCATTATACATTCAAAATCAAGAATTTCTCTATGTTGTTTGAGGCAAAGGTTGAGAAATGTGAATCAGGCCAGTTTGAAGTTGGCCACAGCTACCAATGGTGCTGCATTTTGAAGATTTATAGCCCGATGTCGTCTTAGCTCATGCATGTTGCATGTGTTCTTTTGTTTTGTTTTGGTTTCCAATAATATAAATCTAATTGTTTTTCTTTTTCGTTTCTAGGAGTTGGTACTCAAAACAAATGGGAAGAAGAATAGGGATCATGTGAAGGATTACATCTCTATGTATTTGGCAATAGGAAATCAAAATAATCTTTTGCCTAGTTGGGAGGTTATAAATGTAAACTTCAAATTCTGTGTGTTTGATCAAATATGCGACAAGTACCTGTGTGTTCAAGGTAGCTTTGCCTCAACTTAGTTCACTCATTTTAAGTTGGTAGAGTATAAATTATTATCTATAGTACTCTATTCTGAAATTGATTTCACTGTACTTTTATAAAATATTTAATATTATTTAGAACTAGATTATGCACAAGCACCGTGCACGCTGTATATATAAGTTCTTTGTTAATTTTATAGTATTGTAAATTTTCCAACTAACTTCAACGACGTCTTAGATTGTAAAACACTTCCATATCCTAAAGACTGAATGGGGATTCGATCAATTACTTTCGCATGATACGCTCAACGATCCTTCAAATGGTTATATTGTTGACAACTCTTGCATTCTTGGGGTTGAAGTTTTTGTCATCAAAAGTATTGGCATGGGGGAGTGCCTGTCAATGGTAAATCAACCTCAAATCGATTATTTCACTTGGAGGATTGACAAATTTGATGTACCGAAAAAGGAGTATTATTATTCTGATGTTTTCCTTGTTGAAGGGCATATGGGGTATGCTTTATAATATTGTGTTTGGAGCTTGCTTTTGTATAAGAAGTTTATATTGGATTGAAAAACTCTATGTGTAATCACTTTTGCATACTTCTTGCACACTTTACTAATATGATTGTTTGCGTCATTTTTAAAAAAAAATATATAATAACTGTTTTGGCCAATCACATAAGGGACCAAGTCAATGGTGATCACTGTGAAAAATATGGTCAGTCGTCATGATGATCTCTCCTAGTCTTGGATCCTTCATCTTGCAACTGAATTAGCATTATGGCCGTTTCCTGACCAAATTAACTCTTGTCTTGATGTGGTTCCAAATATTTTTTGTCTATGAGAGATCTTAAAACAACATCAAAA
Organism: Cyclocarya paliurus; assembly: GCA_029856935.1. NCBI lineage: Eukaryota > Viridiplantae > Streptophyta > Magnoliopsida > Fagales > Juglandaceae > Cyclocarya > Cyclocarya paliurus. Next base: position 30,000,990 of record CM056954.1, on the reverse strand, counting down.
GGCTTCTTAAAAACATCACCAAGCAAGCTTGTTGGGTGATGTTTTGATCGTTGAATGCAAAATTGGTGTCATATCTGAAGTCAAAGTCGTTCTTGAGTAATTGGAGAGAAAGCTTTATTAATATTCATTTCTATGCTTGTGATTTTTTTTTTGTGCATTGCCTTCTATGCCAAACCACTAGAGAGTACGTTGAATTAGAAATCCTCCGCAAATAAATTTTTCTTATGTTTGATTAAGCTTTGTACTAATTTAATTAACTTCAGCATTAGGACTAATCCCATGGTGGAAATGTTGTCAAATCAATTTCTTGGTGACCGTACATGGGAGAGGCTAACTAATCAAAGGAATAGAAAATTGGGCAATTCAGGAAATAAATATATTTTCAATTATCTTAATTTGTGACTCTGGAACAGAATCAAGGATGATTATTCTGACGGCTAGTCAAACAAAGGAAGCTTGAAATTAAGATTGAGAAAATGTAAACAGAAAGAAAACTATGAGATAAGCTTGAATATACAATAACAAACACATTGTTATAAAACTGGAATAATAATGATGATACTTCTGAAGCCCACAAGTCGGGCTTGAATAGCTAATGGAAAAGGCAAAATTGTAATTAAGGCCAAATAGTAAAACATGGAATAAGATAATTATGGTTAAAATCTAACCTAATAATGAGGAATAAAATCGTTCCTAAAAATAAATGTTACCATAAAAGGAAAATAATAAAAAATGAAAGAATAACTCAAAATGACTATTTGGAAGGAAGAACAGATGATTTTGGGGTTGATTAGGGGCCCACTAGGAACAGTTTGGTGACCACAATGTGTACACTGAAGAGAGCTTTCCATATTGGAGTCATATGTGCAATTCTGACACTTGTAGCCAAAGTTATGGAAGCGCGTTGAAGAGAGATTTCCATATTGTGGTCATATGCGCGGTTCTGACATCTGTAGCCAAAATTATAGACAAAATGCTGGGATGCACGCAAATCAACCAAGGAATGTTGCTTCTCGCCCAGTCGAGAAATTTCGTTTCTCGCCCAACCGAGGACTACTCATCTCTTCTCGCCGATTTTGTGCCGATCTACCTTTTCGAGGTAGTCCAGTGCTTTTAGCGTCACCTCTGTTAGCCGATGGTCATCTGGTACGCATTCCCTTTCATCAATTTGGCTCTTGAGCTAAACTCTAGCTTACACCCAGCTTTGCTAAAGAGTTAGCTATCGACTTTGCTTTCCTATATAAGTGATTGACCTATACATGCACCTAATCCTTGGCAGCAAACCAAAATCTGATTCAGAAATTTTAGCGCATAGGCAAATGCAAACAAGCTTTTCCCAACAACCAGTTAACCATTGAGTCAGACTCAAGGTCTATTGCATTGAAGTGAAACTTCATACAAATGGAATCGAATGCTTGATAATAGAAAGCCGAAAATACCAGAAAGTTGCAAAGAAGTGGAAAGGGTTATTCTGCATAGATTCTCTACTCCATACATACAACATGTTTTGTTATTTATAGACAGAGGCCAAAGAATAAAAGGAATACACAAAATAAAACAAAATGAATATATATATATATATACAGCTCATTCTAACAACCATGCAGCTAGACGAATATTTTTGCTCTGCCATTATCATGATCTTTCTATAGTGCCCTTGTCTGGTGGAACCGTAGGTATTGGTGGTCTTTCATCTAGCAGTTTCAACATCCCTCCGCATTATGGAGAGTATATGTTGATTACTCCCATATTGGAAATGAGCCTAGTGAAAGCAGGAGATTGTAGTGGCTTGGTGAGCGAGTCTGCTAGTTGGAGATGAGAGGGAACATGAGCAGTTGTCACTTGGCCTACTGCAATTTTGTCTCAGACTAGATGATAGTCTAGTTCGATGTGTTTAGTTCACTCGTGATATATGGGGTTTGCAGCAATGTGTATGGCGGCTATATTATCATAGTACAAAGTGGATGGTTTTGAAATGGTGATGTACAGATCATTAAGGAAATACCAAATCCATGTTAATTCACACACCACACCTGCCATTGCTCTATATTCAGATTCTGCCGATGATCTGGAGACGATAGTTTGTTTTTTTGATTTCTAGGAGGCAAGTGAATTGCCTATAAAAATACAGAAGCAAGTGGTTGATCGTCTCGTGTAGGGGCAACTAGCCCAACTTGCATCTAAGTATGCCAGCAGTTCCAACTTGGAGTTTGTAGAGAAAAATATGCCTTGTCTAGGTGTTTTCTTTATATATCGAATGATCTTGAGAACTACATTATAGTGAGGCATACGTGGTGCTTCCATGAGTTGGCTTAGAAGATGTACACTATGGCTTAGGTCAGGCCGAGTGTTGGTGAGATAGAGTAGTTTTCCAACTAGTTTATGGTATAGAGATGGATTATTGAATAGAGCACCTTCATCCTTTTGAAGCTTCACATTTCGTTCCATAGGCAAGTTGGATGGCTTTGAAGCTAATAATCCTGTTTCTGAGAGAATATCCAATGCGTATTTGCGTTGGTAGAGTTGTATTCCCCCTTTTGTGCATGCCACTTCCATGCCAAGAAAATATTTGAGGCTTCTGAGGTCTTTGATCTTGAACTTGGTTTCCAAGAAATTTTTCATAGCAGCGGTAGCTTGGTCACTTGAGCTCATTAATACTATGTCATCGACATAGACGAGCAGAGCTATAAAAGCAGTTTATATTGACTTAATGAACAAGCTGTAGTCAGCCTTTGATTGTACAAATCCAAATTCGATCAATGAAGAGGTTAGCTTGGCATTCCATTGCCTAGATGCCTGCTTCAAGCCATAGAGACTTTTCTGCAACTTACATACTTTGCTTGAGGCTGCATATGGATGACCTGGTGCTGGACGCATGTAGATCTCCTCTTCAAGCTCACCATAGAGAAAAACATTGTTTACATCTAGTTGTTGTAGGTCCCATCCTTTGATTGCTGCAATTGCAAGGAGGATCCGAATGGATATTAATCTCGCAACGGGAGAAAAAGTATCATGAAAATCTATTCCTTCTTGTTGAGTAAATCCCTTCGCAACCAATCGAGCTTTAGCTCTCTCGATTGTCTCATCCGACTTGAATTTATACTTGTAAACCCACTTACAGTCAATTGGTCTCTTCTCAGGAGGTAGGTCTACAATGGTCCAGGTCTGATTACCTTCAAGCGCATCCAATTCTTGCTTCATTGCTTTGTACCAAGTTAGGTCTTGAATGGCTTGGTCATAACAGGAAGGTTTGGTGTGCAAGGAAATTGAAGTAGTAAAGGCTTTAAAATTTTGTGAAAGAGAATCATATGATAGGGATGCAGACAGAGGAAGTAATACCTTTGATTTTTCTGAAGTGGAGCCTTGTAGAGAACCTTGAAGCTTGAATGTTGATTGTGAGGAGTTGAGTGCAATAGCTTGTTGGCAATGAAATTCTTGTAAATATGCAGGTGCTTTTCGGACTCTATTAGACCTTCATGGAATGACCTGAGATGGAGTGTCATGAGAAAGAATAGGTGGTTGGTTTGAGAGCATATCAATGGAGGTTGGATTCACTTCCTCGCTATAAGAAGGATCAGAGAAATACATGTAATTTTCTATGGATAGATTAGGGCTTTCCTCATAATTTTGTGTTGGGAAGTTGTTAGGAAAATGATCGGATATTTGTGGGGGGACTTATCTTGTGAGATCAAAAGATGTGCTTGTGGGTGCCTTAAGTGGAAAGATATCTTCATGAAAGACCACATCACAAGAAATGAATATTTGGTGAGTATGAAGATCAAGTAATTTATATCCCTTAACACCATATGGATATCCTAGAAATAAACTATTTTGATCCCGGGGATCAAATTTGGTTTGAGCATGGCTTAATTGTCAATGCAAAAACTAAACATCCGAAGACACGAAGATGGGAGTATGAAGGTTGAGTGTTGTATAAAACTTCAAAGGGAGACTTGTACTCAAGGTTTGGAGTTGGTGTTCGATTTATCAAGTAAACTGTTGTTATTATAAATTCATTCCAATACTTCATGGAAAGACCATATTGGGATTTAAAGCTCTCCCCAAATTTAGGATGTGTTGATTCTTCCTTTCAGCTAAGGCATTTTGTTGAGGAGTAGCAACACAGGTAAGTTGATGGAGGATACCTTTGGTTTGGTAAAAAAAATGGCATCTGGAATTCCCCTCCATTATTTGTTCAAATGGTCTTGATTTTGATCTCAAACTGGTTTTCAACAAGAGAGCAGAAATTTTGAAGAGCACTTCTAGCTTTAGATTTTTCTTTTAACAAATAAATCCAAGTGCATTTACTAAATTGATCAATGATGGTTAGAAAATATTTTTAGCCATCATGAGCTTGTGTGGGATTAGGTCCCCATATATCAGCAGATATGAGGTCAAAAATTTTTGAAACTGTGCTTGTGGTTTGCGGAAATGGTAGTTTATGCAGTTTTGCTAGAGGGCAAATTTCACAAGGTAGTTTTTGTTTAACCGAGAATTCCCCATCAATCTTGAGAATGTTATTTAAAACATACTGGGTCATTGAACTGTGTCCAAGCCGATAATGCCATAAAGTGTAGTCATTAAATTTTGTAATAACAGCAGAGTTGATAAGTTTGGAAGGTAACATGGATTGAAAATAAAAATCTAAAACAGTAGAATGTAGTTGCTGGTGTTGAAGATGGTATAAGCCATTATGCATTCTCCCCCGTCTAATCATCGTCCAAGAGGTAAGGTCCTGCGCATAACAAGAATCTGAAAAGAAAATCAGACAACAATTAGAATTTTGAGTTAAAGATTTTGCTGAGATGAGATTGAAAGAGAAGGTTGGAGCACACATCTCCGATATGTGTGGCAGCAACTTTGGTTCCATTTGGCAATCTCTCGGCATGATCAATTTGTGCAGTGTTGTGTGTGCAAAATTTAGGGCTACAGACCATGAAATCTGTAGCACCCGTGTCAATGATCCATGATGCATAGTTGAAGTTGGTGGATGTGTGTGTTTGTGCTGACAAACAGAGAGGTATACCAGCCATGGGAAGAATGCTTGGGTTGGAGGAAGTAGCGTGGACATGGTTAGCAGCTGGAAGTGAGGCCATGGGTTGTTGAAGAAGCAAAGCAAGAAGACGGTTGAATTGATCTTGAGTAATAGGCGGACCATTGTTGACTTCTTCCTGCTCAGAAGAGACATGGTTATCAGAAAACCTATATTGGGAAGAGTTTTTGTGACCTGGGGGATAGCCTTTAAGCTTGTAACATTGTTCTTTGGTGTGGCCAGGGATGCGACACCGTGAGCAAATTGGGAGGTTGGGATTGGCCTTGAAGCATCGTTCCAAAGAGTGACCAAAAGTGTTGCAGTGAGAGCAAAATAATTTGTCCTTGCTACCAGGAAGACATGAGTTGGGACCTCGGGTTGCCATGGCAACTGGAGCAGGGATTGAATGGAGTTGTCGTCGGCTTTCTTCCTGTTGGATTAAGGATAAAACATGGTTGATGGTAGGTAGTGGGTCATATAGATTCTGAACGAATTGAATAATAGGAATCTTGGAGTCCCACGAGAAACTACATGACCTTGCTTCGCTATAATAATTTAAAAGGGTTTTGACCGAACCACAGGTCCATAAAGGCATTGGTTCATAGATTTCAAGTTCTCCAATGGTCAAGTCCTTCACAATTCGAACTCTCCTTGCTTTGGCAGTACACTTCAATTGGCCTATAAGACAACTAGATGTCTCTAATGTATTCCTCCATGGGATACTATAAGAGGAGGTGTATATGGAACAATCACAAGGCTTTATAGACGATTGGTTCCCTTAACATGTGTGCAAGATTCATAAATCAATCTATGGTCTCAAATAGGCTCCTAGACCCTAGTTCAACAAACTTGCTTCAACTCTTCTTAGTCCCAAGTTGACTAATCACTCTTCATTCTTCATAAGTCCAACTTCCACCTTTTTTTTTTCTTTAATCTATGTGGATGATATTACAGTCACTAAGAATAACCTGCTTGCAATCATAAATATTATTGTTTGTTTGAAAACTACTTTTGCCATGAAAGACCTTGGGAATCTGAACTTTTTCTTGGGTATACAAATTCAACACACAAGTCATGGACTATTCTTATCTCAGTCAAAATATGTGGCAGATTTACTTGGTAGAGCTAAAATTACAGGGGCTAAACTAGCCAAGACACCACTCCTTGCAAGCTTTAAGTTATCTCATCATGATGGTGACCTTATTAACAATGTGTCTGAGTTTAGGCAACTGGTAAGAGTATTACAATATTGTGCCTTTGACCAAACCAAATCTCTTTCTCCGTCAACCAATTGTGCCAATTCATGCATAATCCTACCACCACACACTGAACAGTAGCTAAATGAGTTCTCTTTACCTAAAGGACACTATTAACCATGGACTGCATTTCGGAAAAGGCTTAGCTCAACTCCATGCTTACGCTGATTTGGATTGGGTAGAAAACTATTTTGGATAGTGTATTATCGGTTGGAGTACTAAGAAACAACTTGTTGTGTCTAAATCCAGTAGTGAGGTCGAGTATCGCTCTCTTGCATTGTGCATTGTAAGTTATTTTGGCTTAGGATGTTGTTCAAGGAGCTGCAAATCACTCTCATATTTTCTCCAACTCTTTGGTGTGATAACTTAAGAGCATTATCTTTGGCCTCCAACCCTGTATTCCATTCTCGCACTAAGCATTTGAAGTGGACTACCACTTCATCCGGGAGAAGGTTGTCAAAAAGATCATTGTCACTTGCTATCTTCCCACACATGACCAAGTTGCTAATATCTTTATTAAAAGACTCACATCTTCCAAATTTATCATTCTTCGAGACAAGCTAAGGGTGTGTTCCCCACCCATTAGGTTGCGGGGGATGTTAAGATACAATCATCCAGCAATGCTCCAGACATGCAAGAGATACTTAGGTCAACTCTTGTCCAACTCATGGCTCACTTTCTACCTATCCCCCATTCACCAATCGGCAATTGTATCACCTCTTCAAGAAGAAGTATCTAACATCGATGCACGTACTTCCAAAGCTGGCTTAAGCCATATTGAGGAGATCAAGAAATTAATTCTAGATGATTGAATTATATATATATTAATTATATTTGATTTTTTAATATAAAATAAAAATTTATAAATATGAATAGAAAAAGGAAACTTAATGAAGGACATGATAATATCAATGTTGTTATAAAAGTTCCTCTCCTCTCCTTATTTTACTTATCATCCAAGTTAGTTATCCGCTTTTCGTTTGATTTCAATATTCTTCTTCATTCGTCACATATTATATATTCTTATAACTCATGATTCCATGCTTTTTCTTAACTTTATAACCCTGTTAATTATCCTATAATTCCTTGACTAACTCCGCAACCAAACAATTAGAATATATTCGGAGTTCAGAAGATCAGTTCTCGATCCATTAATGCCTATATATAATAAGGTCGATGCCCATACATGCAGGAGAACAAAAAGCTGTGTTCAAAAGGAAAACATGGAATTGGATAAAGCATGCCATTCTCTGCCTGCTGACATCGATACAAATGGTATACATGCATGACTCTCTCTCTCTCTCCCCAGTATTGTTGTTTGATTTTTAGACATATCAATACTGGTTTCATTTTGTTTACTTAATTATATAATATATTAAAAAACCTATGGAATAATTAGTTATATATATATATATTTCGAATAATGTTATATACTTTAGCTGACTTATAATCCTGACTTCTTCGGTTTTATAAATCCATGTATATCCGGCCATCCATTAAAAGTCAAAACAGGAAATAAATTATATTAATATTTATTACATTGGCGATGTGCGCGCGTCCAATTGCATAAAGTTAATAATATTTTGTAACTTGCTTAAAAAAAAAAGTTAATAATATTTTTAAAGTAAGATTTTTAGTAAACTGATATATATCTTTTGTATGAATTTGTTTTTCCATCTTTATTTCGATTCAGGAGTTGTAAGATCAAGTAGAGATCTTCCGCCAGCTGATTACATATTTCAAATCAAGAATTTCTCGGTGCTGTTTGAGGCAGAGGTTGAGAAATGTGAATCGGGCCAGTTTGAAGTTGGCGGCTACAAATGGTGCACTTTGAAGATCTATCAATCTCTCAGTTGTTTTTTTTTTAATTATATATATAAAGAAATAAAAATAAATCCACCATTTTCATTTTCATCATTTCCATGCATTTTCAGGAGATTGATACTCAAAACAAATGGGAAGAAGAATAGTAAAAGTCACATCTCCTTATATTTGGCAATAGAAAATCAAAATACTCTCTCGCTTGGATGGGAGGTTAATGTAAAGTTCAGATTCTTTGTGTATGATCAAATACGAAACAAGTACCTGTGTATTAAAGGTACGTAGGTTTCCAACATTTAATATTCTTTAAGAAGATTTACAAATGCAACGGTAAATATTAAATAAAAGAGACATAAACAGATAAAGTAAGCTTTTGCATGCACAATACTTTTGTTGTCTATATATATATATTATACCCATTTACGTCGTTCTTCAACTTTACATCTTTTATGTTTTTGGACAAAATTTTTAATAAATGTTTACTCTTTTATACATATACAGATAAGTTAAATTTCAATTTAAAGCTCAGCATGTGATTTTCTTTATATATATGCATATTTTTTGGGGATGTTTATTTTGATAGTTGAAGATTTGTTGTAACCTTTAACAATTTAGATGCGCGCAGATAGGATTGCAAGACGCTTTCATTACTTAAAGACTGAATGGGGGTTCGCTCAATTACTTTCGCACGACACCCTCAACGATCCTTCAAATGGTTATATTGTTGACGATTCTTGCATTCTTGGGGCTGAAGTTTTTGTCATCAAACGTACTACTGGAAGGGGAGTGTTCTTGTCGATGATAAAACAACCGCAAACCAATTATTTCACTTGGAGGTTTGACAACTTTCACACGCAGAGAAACGACTATTATTACTCTGATATCTTCTTTGTTGAAGGCCGTAAATGGTACTTTTTATCTTATATTTGGAATCTTTGCTTTTATATCAGAATTTCAAATGGCTTTAACTTTTATTAGTATAGTACTCATGTCATTAGCATTATATATATATATATATATATATATATATATATATATATATATATATATATATATATATATATCTCTGGATATATATAGGAAGTTGAAGCTCTATCCAAGGGGATCAGACACGGCAACCTCAGATCACGGCTTCTTGTTGTCTCTCTTTCTTCGACCGGATGATTCAGAAATCGTTACTCCTAACCGAAAACTGTACGCAAAATACAAGCTGCGAATAAGGGACCTAGTCAATAACGAACACCTTGAAAGAACAAGTCAGGGATCTTTTGATCAATCCTTCATGCGAAAATATTATTTCTCTTTTGCTGTTTGAGGTTGAAAAAATTAATTACGACAAAACTCTTATCTTGCAGTTGAGCATTGGTTCGATAGCAGTAACGTTGCCTTGGGTTTCCCGACCTTTTCGTCTCTGAGAGAGCTCAAGGATCCGTCAAATGGCTACTTAGTGGATGATACTTTGTTCGTTGAATGCAAAATTGATGTCATATCTGTAGTGAAGGATTTCTCCGGATGATATAATTGGAGACAAATTAATTAGCTATAATATTACTATTAATATATAATAATTCAGTGGTTGTCGAAGCGATACATTCGACACAAATTCCGCAACATTATTATATATGTCCATATATAGCAAATGTAAGAATGAAAAATATATAAAATGTCATTTTAAGAGTGACATATTTGTATTTCTTGAAATCCACTCGTACGATTCTTCCCATATTATTTTTTGTGTGTGAAGTTTACGTCCAAGAAATCCACAGCACTAAACCAATCAGCTTGTTTCGAATGACGTTACGACTTAATGGGCCATTCATATATATAAATATATATATATATATATATATATATATATATATATATACATACATAAATATATCTATATATTAATTATTCTCGTATTATTCATATTTTGCATTCGTTGTTGGGTTTTTGAGTTGGCTTCCTATTTACTGATCTCTTAGCTCCAAAAAGGAAAAATCCTGGCATTTTCTCATATTATTCATGAATTGTCTCGGGAAAAGCTGGCCCTGAAGAAGATACATGACTTGGGCCGATTTGTTTTTTCTTTTCAAAAACACTTATATTAATTAGGATATGAGAAACTAATTATAAGGATCGATGTGAAAAATTGATTGCCAATTTTATGGTGATCTTTTGATTGTATGTTGATATATATACATGACTACGATCATTTTGAAAGGTAAAATACAGTCGCAATATATATGTAGCGTGCCAGTGGCAAATTAATAAAAAAATGCCACAAATGACAGCTTGTTGCTACCAGAAAAACCGAGATATGTTGTAGTGATATTGAAGAAAATTATATATAGAAAAACCTGGAAAATAATAAGTTGTTATACCCTTGATTTGAGATTTTTTTTTTTTTTTTTTAAAAAAGAAAAGAAAAGAAAAGTAAAATGAATTAGTACCCAGGCAAGAGGAGTAAATTAGGGCCATCCGGCCGGCACTACCCATGAATGCAGATACATTGAAGTATTGAAACCGCTACTCCATGGCTTAATTCAAGCATATATAAAACTAGGGAAGGGCCCCAGTTCTTTGAGCTTCCAAAAACAGGATAATTATTTATTCAATAAATTTGAATCAAAGTCGAAATAATCTGAATCCTATTATACAGATCATAACATGCATGCATGAGACCCTTATAAATATAACTACAATTACTTAAATTCAAATAATCTAGTAGTAGAATTTAGTTCCCTCTCTTCATTTTTTTTTTTTTTTAGTTCACTGGCCTCTCTTCATTTAAAACGTCTATTATCTATGTACTTATTTGGGAATCTTAAGAGGTTCTCTCTTTTTTGTTTAAGACTGTTCATTTGGGCCCATTTTTTTTGTCCAGTCTGGAATCCGGATAACCAAATTCTGGATATGGTTTCCGGATCCAATATAATCCGGTCTGAAACCCGGATTGACTTATCCGATTTTATCCGGTCCGGATGAGGTTAATAGGTTATGGAATCCGGATACCGGATTTAAAACCCTGTATCTGGTTTCTATTTTAAAAAAAAAAAACAAAAACAAAACACGTTCTAAAGCCCCCAAACCCCCGAATCCGCCGCTGATTCTCTCTCGCTTCGAACCCTGCCTCCCGCCACTCAACTTTCGTCTTCTTTTTTGCCCCATTTGACCCTTCTCTTCACATTCTCCTCCTCCTTCTCTCCATCTTCCCATTCTCCTCGTTCTCACATTTTTCTAAGTTCATATTTCTGTAACTATGGGAAGAAGATGATAAGGGAAGAAGATGACGGAGAGGAGTAGCAGATATGGGAAGTAGATGGAAGTGCTTTGACATTCCCTTCCTCTCCAAAAGGTACAACCCTCCTTTCTATAATCTCTACAGTGTCAAAAATACATTTCTGCGGTATGCCTAAATTTCCTTTTCTTGGAGACTTGTTTCTTTGACCAAAAAGTTTTTAAAGATGATAACTCGAGCTGATTGATTCTATTTTGTTTATAGAACACTCGATTGGCTCAAAAATATTTTTGCAACAATTACTAAAAGCGAACGGAATGGACCTGTATTCCCTTTTTTTATGGATTTAGGTGATGCGGGTGCATTTTAATAGTTTCTCTAAAACATTTACCATTTCTAGTCCGAAGAAAACCATCTCTCCTTTAATACTGATTGATGCCCACTCTCTATTGTAGTGGCATATGTTAAGAGGCTGAATATCCCAAGTGGCGTGGTGGGTGCCTGTCGTCTTGATTTAGCATACGAGCATACTAATGATCAGCTCCGTGATACCCGTATAAACTGCTGATTGGGTAGTAATTAGGAAGACTTTTGATGTCCCACATGTGGGGATTCTTCAGCCATTTGCTGCTTGACTATGTTCCCCATTCCTATCAGTATAGCCCTTCATTTGAGAAACTTCAATGGGATTCCTTGTGGGATGGAGTTGGTGATAAAGTCAAGTATCATCTTGTTAAGTGGGCTAGGATTTACTCTCTGATTTATTCAGGAGGGATCTTTCAGGGTGGGGTTGTGGAAAATTGTTAGGAGAGACGGGGGGATTGCTCACGTCTTGTTAGATTTGAGGTGGGGTGGGTTTAAGATCAGGATATAGCATGATTTGTGCTGGGACCAACCATTGAAGACAGCTTCCCAGCATTGTTTAGCATTTCCTGCTGTAAAGAGGTTAGTTAGCGTAACTTTTACATATCTATGATAATAAACCCCAATATAATGTCACTTTAATTAGAGATGTGCATCATTGGGAGTTGACTCTTGAGGATGATCTTTTATTGATCTCCTTGTGTTGAAATTCATTTTGTGGTATTCTTTATTAGCTTTTGAATTGGTCTCTAAGTGAGACGAAACTTCCTTGAGTCCTTCTTTTCTCTCTAGAGGAATAGTAAGGTGGGTACTCTTGGCTAATAGGAGTGTTAGTCTCTCGTGGTAGAGTGAGCTGGGCTGTGGGTGGGATGGATGCAGAAGAGATTGTTAGAAGATGGGAAAAGCTTAGTCTATCAAAAGATGAGAGCAATGTTTTCCATCTCCCATCTAAGGGAGTAAAGAAGGGAGAGACTCGAGAGAAATTCTGCATAGTTGGTAAAGTCTTGGCTGAGAGAGGAGTAAATAATGAGGCCTTCAGAACAACAATGTCACTAGTGTGGAAGTTAGAGGGATGGGTGAAGTTTAAAGACGTGGGAGATCAGGTCTTCTTGATAGAGTTTCAATGGCAATCAGATAAAGAGAAGGTTTTAAGTGGTCGGCCTTGGTTTTTTGATAGAAACCTGTTGACTATCATTGAGGTGGATGAAGCTGTTTCTATTCTGGGTTTACAGTTTGCTTATGAACCTTTTTGGGTTCAGCTGCATAACTTACCATTGGCAGCTATGACAGAAGAGGTGGGAGAACAATTTGGCTCATCAATTGGTCATGTTATCCAAGTAGAAGCTGAATCAGATGGTCTGGCATGGGGTAGATGCCTTTGAGTTAGAGTAGCTGTTGATCTTAATAAGCCTTTGTTGAGAGGAAGGTGGCTGCTATTTGATGATCAACAATTCTGGATCTCCTTCAAATATGAGAGACTTCAGAGTTTCTGTTTTCATTGTGGGGTGCTATTTCATGTGGGAAAGGGCTGCTCTCGACCAAGGATTGAGCAACAAGTCGAAGGCATGCAAAATCAACAATATGGTCCATGGCTGCATGCTCAGCCAATGTATACAAACATCTTTGACAACCGGAAATATGGGGGTGCTACCAGCCATAACCACCATCAAAATTGGAAGAATGCCGGAGCTCAGGGAGGGGACAGTAAGGAGGCAAAAGCAGAAAAGGTGCACCTAAGGGAGGATAGCATGGAAGGAACAGAGGCACTACCTTCTGTAAAGCTAAAAGATAAGGCATTAAGAATGTCTAAGGTTAGTGGTTCCCCTTTCTCTGGATTATCTGAACATATAATATCTTCCAATGAGAATAAAGTGGGGCAGGAGCCTCCTAGTATGGGGAGAATTCATAGTGGTTCTAAGGAAAGTAGCCCTGATGAGGTGGAGGTGTTACTAAATACCCCTGATCCTATTCAAATAGGTAAGGAGTCTGGTGTGTTTGATATGAGTATCGAGGGGCATATTATTGAATCAGAAAAAGATTCTATTATTTCTGACTTTACTATTAGGCCACTCCAGGAAACACTTCATGATGGGAAGCTAGTGGCCACTGGTGCTGTTACCAGGGCCTTCTCAAGGCTGAATATATGGAAAAGAAGGGGAAGGGTTAATACTGATAATCTAGTGGGGACAAGTGAGGTGGCAGGAAGAAAGGGAACTAAAAGAACTAAGTCAGTGCTGCAGACAGAAGATAGAAAAGCAGTCAAGAGATTTAAGAGCAATGATGGACTAATAACTGAGAAGCCCGAATCTGAGTTGGTGGTGGCTGCAATGCAGCCCCACCAACAGCTATGATAGGCCTTAGTTGGAACTGTAGAGAGCTTGGGAACCCTCGTACAGTTAGGGAACTTCATATGTGGGTGAAGTCAAAGTGGCCCAGGTGGGTGTTTTTAATGGAAACTAAATGTGGAAGAGAAAAAGTTGAAGCAATTAGAAACTCTTTAGGTTTTGATTGCAGTTTTGTGGTGGGAAGTAAAGGCCTCAGTGGGGGGGTTGCTTTTCTATGGCATAGTTCTGATGATGTCTTGCTAGATTCTTTCTCTCAAAACCATATTTCAATTTCAATCAAGAGAGTAGAGGACCAGGAAGCATTGAAGGTTACTGGTTTTTATGGCAATCCCATTACTGATAAAAGAGAAGGAAGCTGGCAATTATTGAGGTTGTTAAAGCCTCGAGATGATAAAGAATGGATCTGCTTTGGGGACTTCAATGAACTTTTGTTCCATCATGAGAAACGAGGCTATGCTGTAAGGCCTTACCAACAGATGGAAAGGTTCAGAGAGGCAGTGGATTTCTGTGGTTTGAATGATCTGGGTTACAAAGGAACCAAATATACTTGGTGCAACAACAGGGAGGGGCCTCAGTTTACTAAAGAAAGGCTAGATAGAGCCTTTGGTAACCTAGCTTGGATAAGAAAATTTCCAGATTGTAGTATCTCTGCCCTTCCTGCTCAAACTTCTGACCACAGTCCCATTTTAATTGATATGACAAATGGGGCTTTGGAGAGGTTGAACAAGGATAGGGCTTTAAACAAAATTTTCAGATATGAGGCTAGTTGGAATCAAAGAGAGGAGTGTAAGGAAATCATTGGTCAGAGCTAGATTCAAAAGCATTTGTGGCAAGGCTCGTTTCTAATGGGAGTACAAAAGAATCTTCTGAGATGTAAGGATTCCTTGCTGAACTGGAATACAGTGTCAGTGCAAAAGCATAGGAAAACAATCCAGCAAAAGCTAAAAAGTCTTTCTAAGATTCAAGACATTAATAATGGCTCTCATAATTTGGCTATTAAACAGATACAAAAGGATGTAGATCTACTCTTGAAAGAAGAAAATATAAAATGGAAGCAGCGGGCAAAACAAAGATGGCTCAAAGATGGGGACAGAAACTCTAAGTATTTTCAACAAAGTGCAAATCAGAGGAAAAATTCTAATGAGATCAAAAGGATTATTAAAGAGGATGGAGAGGTGGCTTGCAACTTCAAAGAAATTGCGGATCTTTTTGACCAACACTATCAGAATCTCTTCTCCTACTCTAACCCAACTGGTTTTACAGAATGTTTGGCTCATGTAAAGCATAAGGTAGATGAAGAAATGAACAAAATGCTAATAGAAATTTTCTCAGCAAATGAAGTCAAGACATCAATTTTCCAGATGAATCCTCTGGGCTCCCCTGGACCAGATGGATATCCTGCTGTTTTTTATCAAGAACATTGGAATATAGTGGGTGTGGACATAACAAAAGCAGTGCTTGAGGTCCTTAACTCAGCAGGAGATATAAGCAGCATTAATGATACCTACATTGTGTTGATTCCTAAGAAAAAGAACCCTCAAGTTGTGGCTGATTTCAGACCCATCGCCTTGTGTAATGTAATTTATAAGCTGATCTCAAAAATCCTAGCTAACAGGCTCAAATTGGTGCTGCACAAAATTATTTCTCCTACACAAAGTGCTTTTGTTCCCGGCAGACTAATTATTGATAATGTGATTGTGGCTTTCGAGACTCTACATTCAATGAAGAAGAAGTGTAAGGGGAAGAAAGGTTACATGGCTATGAAGTTGGATATGAGCAAGGCATATGATAGGGTGGAGTGGGTTTTTTTGATTGAGGTTATGAGAAAGCTAGGATTTTCTGAAAGGTGGATCAGTTTGGTGATGAATTGTGTTCAATCAGTCTCCTATTCTATCCTTATCAATGGATCACCACAAAACTAGTTCCAACCCAATAGAGGGTTAAGACAAGGGGATCCACTATCCCCCTATCTTTTTGTCATCATTTCTGAGGCCCTAAGCTCTCTCTTGAACCATGTTGAATCCTCAAAACAAATTCATGGCTTTTCTTTAGGCAGGGGCAACCTCAGCATTAATCATCTGTTCTTTGCAGATGATAGTCTGTTATTCTGCCGTGCAAATGAAATGGAATGGGAAAAAATGTAGGAATTACTGAGCATCTATGAAAGAGCCTCGGGTCAAGCTCTTAATAAAGATAAAACTTCCATTTTCTTCAGTTCAAACACCAAGAAAGTTACTAGAGATCTAATTCTGGGTATGGCAGGGATCAGATCCACTTCAAGCTATGAATCTTACCTTGGCCTACCTGCCCTTATTGGCAAATCAAGATATAAAGCTTTCAAGGATATTCTTGACAGAATCAGGACTCGGATTACCAGATGGAATACAAAACTCCTATCTCAGGCAGGGAAGGAAATTCTCCTAAAAGCAGTTATCCAAGCAATGCCTACCTATTGTATGGGAGTTTCCAAACTGCCCAAGACACTTCTTCGAGAGGTCAATAGAGTAATGCACCAATTCTGGTGGAATCAAAAGCAAAAGAATAATAAAATACATTGGGTTTCTTGGAGCCAAATGGGGAAAGCAAAAACTGTTGGTGGTTTAGGATTTAGAGAATTGGAAAGTTTTAATGTAGCTCTATTGGCAAAAGAAGGGTGGAGACTGTTACAACATCCAGATTCTCTTGCATCACAGGTTTTGAAAAGAAAATATTTCCCTACTACTGACTTCCTTCAAGCAAAGATTGGATCAAGACCATCATTCATCTGGAGGAGCATCTGTGCAGCAAGGAACCTAGTGAGCAAAGGCATTTTCTCAAGGATAGGCAACGGAGCTGATACCTTAATTTGGAAGGATAAGTGGATCCCTTATCCTACTAGCTATAAAATCCAATCCCAACCTAATTGTCTACCAGAATTATCCAAAGTTGCAGATCTTATTGATCATGATGTAAAGCAGTGGAAGAAGGATAGAGTTTCTGCTATGTTTAATGCAGAGGAAGCCTCTTTAATCCTTAAAATCCCTATCAGTTTCTATGGTGCCCGTGATAGATTGATTTGGCTTGGTACAAAGGATGGAAGCTTCTCTGTGAAGAGTGCATATCACCTGCAAAAGGAGCTTCTCACATGGGACAGTGGTCAATCTTCCAGTGAAGGTCAAGCAAGGATGTATTGGACTTCTATTTGGCAGCTGAATATACCAAATGCTACAAAAATGTTTCTGTGGAGAGCTTGCTTGGAATCATTACCAACTTCTCTAAATCTTTTCAAAAAAAGATTGTTAAAACGCCCCTTTGTCCCATCTGCTTAAGTGAGGAAGAAACTGTATTACATGCTTTATGGAATTGTGTATCAGCTATGGATGTGTGGAGTCAAGGGCCCCAGGTTTTACAAAAGAGCTCTCTGAGACCAGCTATCTTTATAGAATTGTTGGAGAGGCTGTTAGCAGACTATGATGGGAATATACTGGAGTGTTTTGCTGTCACAGCTAAGGGCATATGGCATAGGAGAAATCAATATATTTTTTAGGGGAATTTTGCTCATCCTACTGCTGTGGCCAGGAATTCTCAGGAGTTGCAAGCAGAGTTCCTCTCTGCTCAGGTGAACTCAATCTCAGTAGGCAGTACTTTAACTGCAAGCAGTTACTCTATTAAATGGTCTCCTCCTCCCAGGGGCTACACAAAAATTAACTGGGGTGTAGCCTTATGTGATTCAATTGGTAGATCAGGTTTTGGTTTCGTTGCTCGAGACCATGAGAGCAAGGTGATTGCTACTAAGATTTTCTCCATGCCTAGTCTTTATGATCCTATGCTGGCAGAAGCTTAGGGAGCCTTTTATGCTACTGGTTTAGCCAAAGAGCTGGGGTTAGATTCAGTAATCCTGGAAGGAGTTTCTCAACAAGTTATATCCGGATTACAACATCCTAGAGAAAGGCATGATAGAATGGGAATGATTCTTGGTGACACAAAAATTAGTCTCTCTACTTTCTCTAACTGGAAGGCATTATTTGTTAAGAGAAGTGGAAATGATTTAGCTCACAGTCTGGCAAAAATGTCTCTAGAAATTGAGCCAGATATCATTGATCTGGTTTGTTAACCAGTTTGTATGCAGTACTCCTGCAAGCTTGTAACACAATCAATTTTAATGAAGTATGTTTCATTTTTCAAAAAAAAAAAAAAAATGGTCTCTAAGTGCTATGCAGGAAAAACCCCATTTGTTCCAGTTTGTTCCGAATGAGAAACAGTTATATAGGACTGTTCAGACCGACCCGACCCGAAAGGCATGTTCCGACCCGACCCGATCACTTTACCCGATTACCCGAACTGGCCTCATTAGCCGATTACCCGATCGGGTATTTTTCAAAAATTAACCGATTAACCGATTTTTTTTTTTTTTTTTTTATAATTTGATGTTCTTATTTTTTTCTCAGATTTAAATTGAACATTTTCTTATTTTTCTCCTTTTTCATTGAAACAAACACAATCTAAAGTGCATACTTTTTCTAATTTTCAGATTCTGCAGTACTTTTTCTTATCATATTATTCTTAAAACTAACCAATAAATATTTATTTTAAACTCCTTATAAATGGTTTTTAAATGCTTTGATTGCATTATATATATATTTTTTAATATTTTTTATTAATACTAGAATAACCGATTAAAGCCCATTATTTCTAATTTTCAGATTCTGTAGTACTTTTTCTCTTTGTTTTTTGAGTAGCTTCATGTATACTTCCTGTGTATGGGATATCATCTTTTTCCGTCATAAATAAAATTCTATCTTGAGAACTCTACCATAACTCCATCTGACTTTACAGAATAATGAAAAACAGTCCAACAAAGTTTCTCTTGGAACCATATAAAACAAATGAGTTGGGGCCTAGAATATGCCATTAAGCCATGGCATACAAAAATTAACCAAAAAACAGCTGCCCTACAAATACTCAAAGCTCTAGTGACAAATCTCATTCATTGCAACTCATTGAAGAATTTGGACTACCCACCTGCAAAGGCAATTCAAGAATACAAATGGTATAAGATTCTCCTCTTATCAAGCATATTTGAAGCAGCCAACATATATGGGAAACAATCAAATAAGGAATTTCAATAATCACCGTGAGTTCAAGTAAGGAAAATTCAAGTAATCTTCAATCGGCTTCATTCAAAATATTCATCAAAGTCATCTCTACATGAAAAAAAAATTATGTTAAAAATATAATTAATTGAAAGGACTATATGGAAATATTCTTTAAATATGAATCTTACCAGTATCTAACTTGTAGCTTTCTGCATCTTCCATTACATCTTGGGAGTCATAATTAACGGAGGGAGACATCAACCAATTTTGTGTGCAGATAAGAGCTTCAACTGTTGCAGGGGCCAATGAGCTACGGAATGAATCTAAGATACGACCTCCAATGCTAAATGCCGACTCGGAAGCAACAGTAGATATGGGAATAGCTAACACATCTCGAGCTATATTAGCAAGGATCGGAAAATTGATTGAATTCATTTTCCACCACATTAAAATATCAAAGTTGGGCGTCAATCCTTCAAGACTCCCCATAAAATATCGATCTAACTCTGATTTGGACTCTACGACACCCTTTGATGCTTGATACTGCCGATACCTACTATAAAGATCCGTCGCATTATAAGACGTTGTGTTGCTTTGACTCTCATCAACACTTGAACCTACATTGGATTTTGAATATTGTTTATACATCCGCTCAAGCATCCTCCTTAACCTTGTAACAAGTTCGGATGCTCGCTCATGGCCAAGAAAATCTGTAAACCAAAACTCCAAAACTTCCAACTTAGCAGGCGGATCAAGCACAGCCGCAATAAGTAAAATTTTGTTTACTTTCTCAAAATCCCCCCAATACTTGTCATATTTCAATAGCATCCTCTTCGACATAGTTTTCAACATATCATCATCACCCATAGAAATGTTAAGTTGCAAATGGTTATAGATTGAAGCTATTTCTCTGATGAATAAATGTGAAGTTGCATAAGTTGAGCCTGAAATCGTCAAGGTGACATCGTAAAAAATCTTCAAAAATTGTACAAAAATCTTGACAATTTTCCAATCATCTAAAGTTGGTGGTCCTTCTCCAACCTCACATAAATGTGGACCAAACTGATTGTCTTCATCTTGCATCACCTCAAAAGCCGCATAATAATTGAGGGCCGCACTCAACATCAGATATGTTGAGTTCCATCTAGTTGGAACATCAAGAGAAAGAAGTGCACCACCCAAGATATTTTGTCTCTCCGCGCATGACTTGAAATTTTCAAGTCTTGCAGGGGAAGACTTCACATATTTCACCGCATTTCGAATCTTCACAATTGATCTATCAATTTCTTTCAACCCATCATGGACAATAAGATTCAAAATATGTGCACAACATCTTATGTGTATAAGGTCATTGTCTAGTTCCAAACAATCTTTAAGTTTGGTAATCTTCCTCAAATAATCAATGGCCGTAGTATTAGATGATGCATTGTCTACTATGATTGTAAATATCTTCTTTATGCCCCATCTAAGTATAGATGACTCAATCTCTCTTCCTATTGTCGTTCCTTTATGATTAGGAACTTTCATAAAACCTATAATTCTTTTATGCAAAACCCAATCATCATCAATAAAATGAGATGTTATGCACATATAGTTAAGATTTTGCACTGATGTCCACATGTCAGTAGTGATGCAAATCTTATAGTTGGATGCCATGAATATGTCCTTTAACTTGTCTTTTTCTGATAAGTACATTTTTATACAATCTCGCATAATAGTAATGCGAGAGGGGATTGAAAATCTAGGCTCAACTGCAGCCATAAAGTCTTTAAATCCCTCTTTTTCTACAAATCTAAATGGTAACTCATCCACAATTATCATCTTAGCTACCGCCATCCTTATTTTCTGTTCATTATACTTGGCAAGTCCAAAACTAGGACTGCTAGTTGTACCATCCACCCCATCCCTCCTAGGTCCGGTCATTTTTTATTGGGGGTAATCCCTTCCAATCCTAGTCTCAAGAAAGGCCTTACATGTGTCAATATGATATCTCAAGGATGAAGTACCTTGTTTCTTAAAATGACATAATAAACTCTTACCACAGTAATTGCATGCAGCTCTTTGGTCATTAGGATCCTCACTCTCAATCTTAGAAAAATGAAGCCATACATCTGATCTACCCCGAGATCTTTTGATAGGAGGGTGAGCATAAGAATGAGTACTTGTAGAGAGAGAACTATCCAAATGAATTACATCAGGGATTGATTCAGACTCTGACGAAGGCACAGTAGCACTAGACTCCATAACTGCAATTTGAGATAAAGAAAGCATCATTAATATATATATATATATATATATATATATATATATATCAATATATATCACGCACACACACACACACACACACACACATATATATGATCAGGTATCATGATTCCCAAGAAGCAAGACTTTACAATATAAAAAGATAATTAAGGTTTTGAAGCAAGCCTATTTTTAACAGCCAAGTTTTAAGCATCTCAAACAGAAAAATAATATGATGATGTGTTTAGAAGCATATTCATATTTTTACATATTTTTACATGTTTAGAACTGTTTTATATATTTTTTTATAGCTATAATCAACATGGAACTGTATCGTAGCTTGACTCTATTCCAGTTGAAACATTAATTTCTTCATTGTATAATGTCATTACGAGGGAATATAGATCCTCCAGACACTTTCTTAAATCCAAACTTTTATTTTCAAGTTATAAAAGTTCAGATTTTGTCAATAAATTTCTTATAGAGTTCGCACCTTTTGTTTAATGTTGCTAGAAATTGATTACTGTATGTTTGAGTGGAGGAGATGATCGTGATCCTTCTAAGACAGCTGTTAAAGCATCTTCTGCATTTCTGTATCTATATGTATATGGGTTTATTGAGTGATACTTATTCCTACACCATATATTCCCTAAGGTTGTAAAGGGAGCAAAATACTAATCACTACAATAAAGACAATAAAGACAATAATGATCCCTCACTTGGGAACTGCAGAAGATGCTTTGTGCATGTGTCACTTCACATTTGAGATGGTACATCCAGGTTAAAAGTGAGCATGCTATATTATGAAGAGGTGAGGTCGGTTTCTTTACCAAAATATGAATAAAAGGGTATACATAAGTGGTTAGTTAGCATTCCATTTAGGGGATTTGCCTTATCAGACATATCTATCTTACGAGTTTCACATTCAGCAAGTTATCTGTGATTCTGATGTCTAAGGATCAGAAAATACCCTTCCATCCTAGGGATTAAAATAATTTTCTCCAAGTTTACTTGAGAAAATTTAAGGTGAATCTATTCAACTTGAGTTTAGAAACAGGACAATAGGGGTTTGTGCTGTCATATTGTATGTGAGTTTGAGTAAAAACAAGATCTCTCTGTGTAACTCTGGGATGTATTAATTATCCTTTTTAGAGGTGAGGTCAGCAATATTAAGCCTTTTGGAAATAGAGGAATGCTATACATACTAGCTCATCATACAAAAAGAACGTAGGAATTGATGTGGTTGTATGCATTAGTTAATTGGGAAAGTCATTACATTGCCCTCTTTCTGAGAACGGTTTGACTTTGACAGCTCCTGTACAATGTTTGTCTTGTTGGTTTCTACAAACATGAAGGGGTATCATGCACGCCACACTCCAAATTGCAACTTAAATATCACTCAACTTTGGTGCAATTATAGTATGTTTGAGTGGAGGAGATGATCGTGATCCTTCTAAGACAGCTGTTAAAGCATCTTCTGCTGCCATCCTGGCAAGGCTTTTGGTGATGAATACCAATTACCTTGCCCAGTTAACATCAGAACAATCAACATTTGCCCAGTTAACACCAGAAGGCGGGTATTACAATCAAAGACAATATACTTCTTTGTGATATTGTAAGAAAACTACTGCAACATTTGATACAGTAAGAAAACTTTCACTTTTTTTTTCCTTGATAAGTACAGTTAACTTAGACCTGATGGGGAAAGATGATACTTTTCAACTTCCCAAACCAAGGGAAGTAAGAAAACTTACTGCAACATTTGTTACAGTTAACTTTCACTTCTTTTTTGCTACCAAGTATATAGTTAACTTAGTTATTTAGCCTTACGGGGAAAGATAATACTTTTCAACTTATATGATATCATCCTGCTCTAATTTGACGTTGAAAACAATGCTTAGGATTTGAGGGACAATGATAAGGGTTTGTTTTTTTTTTTTTTTTTTGAGCAAGTGAGCGTCAGATGTTAAGCTGAATGAAGTTTGACTCCAAATAACACCATCAAACTACTGCATCTAAAGTCTAAAGACACCTGCTAAATCTAAATCTATACATTGCTCATGCAATACCGTAACTCATCTCCAAACTTAACCCTTATACTCTTAATTGGCAATGAAAATACCCACGAGTGATAAACCAAAAATCTCAACAAAAACACAAAATCAAAATAATCTGAGATGAGAGTGAGAGTGAGTGAGGGAGAGGAATGTTGCTTGAAAATCAAAATAATTTGTCCTGTCACCGAAAAGGGGAAGAAAATGCCTCTACCAGTAATCCAAACTTGATTTTTTTTCTTTAAAATCCAAAAAAGCCATAAAAAGTTAAAACCACTAGAACTAGACTCACAAATATCAGAAGAGAAGAGCATTCAACCGAAAGGCTAGAGAGCAGAGAATCACGAAGAAAACAAAAAACCCAAAAGTTCAACAACCAAGATCATCCATACCTTCTATCCAAGAGAGAGATTGAGAGACTGAGAGACCGAGAGATCGAGAGTGAGATTGAAGGCAGAGTGTGAGAGGGCTGCCCCGGCTGAGTTCTGAACTTCTAAGAGGACTGAGGAGGGTCTGAGAGATGAGTGAGAAAGCAAGTGCCCGAGTTTGGATGAAAGAATTGATAAAAGCAAGAAAAAACGGCGTCATTTTTCCGACTGATTTCGGTTAATCGGGTATTAACCTATTAGTCGACTTATTTCGGAAGCCAAACGGAATTCTTCCGTTTCACACCCGTTTCATTCCGGGTCGGGTACTTCGGTTCGGGTAATTTGGAATTAACGGGTCGGGTCAGTTAAACGGCTTTAATTTACACCCCTAGTTATAATTTGAATCATGGCTGTTATATAGCGGAAGTTAGCGTTTCTTTGTATACTTAAAATATCCCTTCAGGTCAAGGCTGCTAATAAGCTTCTGAAGACAATACAGAATGGAGGAAGCAAAAAGGTTGATGGTGTTCCAATTTTTAGTGCTCAAAACCTGGATATTGCAATAGCTTCGATAGATGGGATTAAGTGGTAAGTTCTACCACAGATGTGCTCATTGATAGTTTAGGAATTTAGTATGCAAAAAATGTAACCATTTCTTGTTCATTTGGTTTAGTGAAAAGTTAGTTTTAATGAGTTAACTTTATTACATAGAAATTGGAAAAAGGGCCTAGTATTGTGATGGATTTGGATATATATCAGATATTTGCACACATCGCACTCACATATCAGTCATTGCTATGGCTAGTCTTAATATTTCGAAATTGAAGTCTTTATTGTAATATCTTGTTCGTAAGATCTGTAGTTATAGAAAATGTATTTGGAAGTGCAATGAATTAATGGTTTTTATAAACTTTGGATACTTATTTATTCTTTATAAACCTTTCTTTGGAATGTATGCATGGTGAATTTGGTGTTCCTTTTCATGGTTTGTGTTTTTCTTTGCTGATATACATTCTTTTTGCTCAGTTTGGGTGGCTGCAGAGAATATATTAGGAATTCAATGTGGCGGTTGTCTTCAATTTGGGTGACTACAAGGAATAGACTTGAAGACTTGAAGTTGTTATTTGGTATGATTAAATCACTGATGGAAGACTATGTTATTGATATGTAACTCATATCTTGTAATTTTACATTTTGTAATGTAATGTATATAATACAAAATAATGTAATATGTAGTGGACTGTATTGTATGTTGCATGCATATTACATGATGCATATTGGAATTTTTTTCTTTTTTAGTTAAAAAGGTAACTAGCCGTTTCTAGGTTTATTTATTTTTGATATAAAATTTCGTTTTTCATTTTTAATATATTTTTATTATTACAGACAATGCTCAATGAATTAGTATTATAGCTTTCAACATGATTTCTTGAAAAAAAATTAATAAAATATAGACTTTCATGTAAAAAATATTATGCTTTTTAACAACATATTTTGAAAATTTTGTAAAGAAATATAGGTCTTTAGATAAAAATAAAATAAAAATTATGCCTTTCAACATTATTTTGTTTAATAACAAATAGGTATTTGTAAAATTAAAAAATAAAAATAAAATAAAAATCTGGGTAAGGCTCAGATTTCTAGGTTTCAAAAACTCAGATTCATCCGAGTTAACCCGGTCTAGTTTTCGGCCCGAGTTTGAAATCCAGGTTCTCGGACCGAAACCTGGATGAGTAGTATTACGTTTGTTTTCACAACACATCTCATATCATTTAATCATTACAACTTTTTTAAATTTTCAAACAAAATGAAATAAACAATTTAATTTTTTCAATCCTAAAACAATAATAATATTAAAAAATATATATTTTAACAATATTTTATTTAATTTTTAATTTTTGCCTCAACTCATCTCAGCGAAAATATGCATTGGTTGTTGATCGGCCATGATCTTCCTCCTTGACTTCATCTCCAGGGGTTGGACGCCTCTCAATGAAAGCACCAATGATGGAAGTCTCACTCGTGCTCAAGTGTTTACAATCGTGTTGGATGGATGAATCAAGGGCTACTTCGAGGCAACATTAAGATCCGAATGGTTGAAAGATGAAAATTAAGACTAACTCCGACTAGCGCTCAATTCTCAAAAATTAGGATGACAAAACATAAGCTTTACTTTTATTGAAAATAACATAATAATTAATTACAATGCAAAATTGAAATAAATAGTACTAGAGTTTGGCTAGCCCTCCCTAAATTATTCCCTCTAACAACTTCTTTTGAAATCATAATCCCAAAACAAATCAAACTTCTAAAATTAAGGAAATAATTCCAACAACTCCTAAAATAAAGGAAACTCGGTCATCATCATTCAAATTGCCCAATCCCCTGAAATCAAGGATTTGCCTCATTTCCTAAATTCAAGGAATTTGGCAACAACTCGGTTAACCTCTAGGTGGCAATCGGTCAGTCTTGAATGGCCTTGCCTTGTGCGTCCAAAGTCTCACCCTCTGCGCCATGCAAGCACCCTAAAGCCACCCTCCTTGTCTCGGCACCCCTAGCCCTCCTAATGGCATTGTTCATCGCCCTTCTTGCATCTCCATCATTCCTCCCCCCTTCAAGACCGACCTTGTCCTCAAGGTCTAGTTTTGGAAATTGCTCTTTGAGAACCCGAACACTCTCCCATGTAGCATATTCGGTTGGAAGCCCCTCCATTGAACCAAGGCTTCGATTCTCACTTGACCACCCTTTCTCACAGGCCTATAGTCCATGATCTTTTTAGGTTGGATTGCCATCCTTCCCTCTTCATCTGCCATAGGCAATTCATTCACCACCTTGGTTGGATCTCCAACTTTCTTCCTTAACCATGAGACATGAAAAATAGGATGAATGTGAGCCCTGGCCGGTAAGTCTAGCTTGTAAGCAAACTGTCCGCACTTCTCTAACACTTGATATGAGCCAAAATATTTAGCCCTCAACTTACTCAATGTTTCCTTGGATAGTGCCTTGTGCTCCCTCAGTAGATATTTGAGGAAGACCTGGCTAAAATGACTCCATGCTTATTCCCTTGTCAAAGTGCTTCTTCATTTGGTCTCGAGCACGTGCCAAGTTCTTTTTGAGTTCTTTCAAGATCTCATCCCTCTCTAAACTCCATATCCACCAACTCATTAGGTGAACTCCCTATTTCATAGGCTAGAAGCACCAAAGGTGGCTTCCCATAAAGTGCCTCAAATGGTGTCATCTTGATTGATCGGTGGTATGATGTGTTGTACCAAAATTCAGCCCAAGCCAAATGCTCCTCCCATTTCTTCGGGTATTGGTGCACAAAGCACCTAAGGTATTGCTCAACAGTCCAGTTGGTCACCTTCGTTTGGCCATTGGTTTGAGGGTGATAGGTTGAACTTCAGGCCAATTTCGTCCCATGCATATTGAAGTGCTCCCTCCAGAAATTGCTCATGAACACACAATCCCTTTCCATCACAATGCTTCTCGGCATCCCATGGAGCTTCATCACGTGATCCACATAAAGTTTAGCAATAGTCTTGGTTGTGTATGGATGCACCATTGCAATGAAGTGTGCATACTTAGTCAAGCGGTCTACCACCACAAGAGCCCCATCACATCCATTTGAAAGTGGCAACTTCTCCACAAAGTCCATGGTGACATCATCCCAAGTGTGAGTAGAGATCGGTAAGAGTTGCATCAACTCTTTGGACTTGCTACTCTCACTCTTCATCCTTTGACAAGTGTCAAACCTCCTAACATACTCCCTCACATCTCATTTCATATCATCCCAATAGAACAAGTTAGCCATCCTTACCCAAGTACGATACACCCTCGAATGTCCCCCTTTCTTGTTATCATGAAAATGGCCTACAATCTTCCTTCTAAGATCTCTCATACTCGGCAACACTACTCTCCCCTTATATTTCAGAAGTCCATCACGCATCTTATAGTTTTCTAGTCCCTTAGCTTCCACATCTAACTTCTCCACCACCTCCTTACACCTTAGATCACTTTTTATTCCCTCTCTAATCTCACCCCACAGTCCCATGAACGACCTGAAAGGGTCTCCAACAACTCACCATCTTCCCTTCTAGACAGGGCATCGGCTACACAATTCTCCCTACCCGGCCTAT
This sequence comes from Cyclocarya paliurus, assembly GCA_029856935.1. NCBI lineage: Eukaryota > Viridiplantae > Streptophyta > Magnoliopsida > Fagales > Juglandaceae > Cyclocarya > Cyclocarya paliurus. Next base: position 29,973,073 of record CM056954.1, on the reverse strand, counting down.
ACACCAATTGAAATTCAAACCCAAGTAACTTAGATACCTACATTTGTTGATCCAAAGTGGTGATTCTTTGCTCCAAAAGATGATTCAAAGGTTGTTGATCTGTGACTATCAAGAACTTCCGCCCCAACAAATAAGGCCTCCATACCCTTATCGCCTCCATGATAGCAAGCATCTCCCGTGCATACACACTCCACCCTTTCTTTTGAACACCAAGGGCCTTGCTAATGAAGGTTAGTGGCCTCCCTTCTTGTGTCAATAATGCACCTACCCCTGATTGCTTGCATCTGTGTGTAACTTATATGCCTTCTCAAAATTAGGCATAACAAGGATGGGTGTAGTTCTCAAGACCTTCTTTTCAAAGCTTCAAATGCCTTCTCCCCCTCTTCACTCCAAACAAAATTATTCTTCTTGAGCATGTTGGTGAGTGGTCTTGCAATGGAAGCATAATCCTTGACAAACTTTCTACAGTAACCCGTGGGCCCTACAAAGCCCCTCAATTCGGTGATGGTCTTCAGTTTGGACCAAACCACCATAGTTTCAACCTTTCTTGAATCCACCTTGACCCCCTCATGTGAGATCAAATGCCTCAAATACTCAATTTCTCCTTGACCAAATGCACACTTAGACAACTTAATATAGAAAGAGTTGTCAAGTAGCACCCCCAATATAACCTCCAAATGCTCTAAATGATCCTCCTATGTCTTCGAATAAACAAGAATATCATAAAAAAATACCAACACATACCTCCTCAAATACGGCTTAAAGGTTTGGTTTATGCATGCTTGAAAAGTTAAAGGAGCATTGCATAGACCAAACGGCATCACCAAGTACTCGAAGTGGCCATTATGAGTTCAAAAAGTCATCTTGTGAATGTCCCTTTCATGCAACCTTATTTGATGGTATCCGACTCTTAGATCAAGTTTGGAGAAGAACATCGAACCTCCAAGCTCATCTAACATGTAATCAATGGTCGAAATTGAAAATCTATCCTTGATAGTAGCCTCATTCAAGGCTTGGTAGTCGGTGCAAAACCTCCGTGTGCCATCCTTATTCTTCACCAAGAGAACCGAACTTGAGACTGGGCTAGTGCTTGGCCAGATGAGCCCATTAGCCAACATCTCATTAATTTGCTTTTCAATTTTGGTCTTTTGGTAATAGGCATTCCGGTAGGGGCCACATTAACTGGCCTAGCTTCCTTCTTCAATGGAATGCGATGGTCAAATTCCCTTGAGGGTGGAAGTGTCTTCAGATCCTCCATCACCCTAGAAAACCTCCCCAACAAACCCCTCAAGTCATTAGGAACCTCGACCCCTAACTCCCTCTCCATGCCCCCATCTTCCACTTCATGCCCCTCACTCAAGCCCCTCGGTTGGAAGGCCAATGTGATAGCAAAACATTGTCCCACTTATCTCAAGATCTTCTCCATCACATTGGGCCCCATGGCTTACACCTCCCTCTTCCATTCATCCTTATGGTCACTCATTTGCCCCATCATAAACTTCATAGTCATTTTTCTATAGTCTGAGACTATCTTCCATAGCTCATCTAGCCATTGCACACCCAACACAACATCCAACCCCACAATAGGCAAAGAATACAAATCCACTACAATCTCAAGGCCTTGTATTTTCAAACATGCATTTTTATATACTTCTCTACACATCAACTTCTCCCCACTAGCTACATTGACCTCAAATGGAGTGATAGAAGTCATAGGCAACCCCAAGCTCTCGGCCACTTTAGAGTTGATAAAGTTTAGGGATGAACCATTATCAACAAGATTCATTACCTTTATCTTGCCAATGTGTTCTCATCGTTCTAGGTCCCGCAACACCCACCATAACATTGATAGAAATATGAGGATTTCCCCCCACGACCTCATCTTGTTCTTGTTATTCTTGCCCTTGCTCTTCCTCCGACTCCATCTCTATGAGAAAAAATTGCTCTGCTTTGCATTTGTGGCCCATTGTGAACCTCTCATTGCAATTGAAATAAAGCCCCTTCTCTCTTCGTCGTTGCATCTCTTCCCAAGATAGCCTCTTCATGCCCGTAGGTAATGGTTTGGTTCCACTTGATGCATCTCCACTAGGACCTCCCGGTGAGAAGACACTACAAGAAAAAGTTTTATTTGCACCAAACTTGAAAACTATTAAGGGTGGTTTCCTCACATCCAAACAGCTATTCTTCCTCAAATTTTGGAGTTGATCTTCCTTAATCTGTGCAACCTCCAAGGCTTGCATCAAGGTCTTCAGCTTCTTAAGCTTTACCTCCGTTGCCAACTCACTCTTTAAGCCTCCCACGAAAGTCCCAATGAGAGCCTTCTCCGACCACTCGTATACCCTTGTAGACAACTATTCGAACTCCTTTTGATAATCCCTTAAAGATTTGGTTTGCTTGATATTTGAGAGAGTCTCATGGTAATCCATACACCCGGTTGGCCCGAACCTCCCTAAGAGCTCCTTAACAAATTTCCGCCATTTCAACTCGCTCCTTTGAGCTCTATAGGTCTTCCTCATCCATTGCCACCATTGGTTAGCCTCCCCCTCAAGGAAGTAGGTGGCATAGGATACTTTAGCATGGCCCTCCATGTAATTATGCTCGAAGTATTGCTCGGCTCTACTAACCCAATTACTCGGGTCATCACCATTGAACTTGGGAAAGTCCATTTTTGGTTTGAGAACTTCCCCCCTACGTGCACCACTTTTCTTGCCTTGGTTCCCATCTTCCCTTTCACTTTCTTCGGTTGATTCCTCATTGGTGCTTGAGGAATCTTGATTAGATGAATCCAAATCCTTTACTCTCTCACGGTTTTGGCTTCTTCTAGACCCCACGGAGCCCTTGAGACTATGATGTCTCTCGGCTCTTCTTCTATGGCACCTTCCAGGTCCATTTCTCCTTTGATCCACCAATTGGTGGAGCACCTCCTCTAACCTTCCAAGTTGTTCATTGGTGGCGATGTGTTGTGCCTCCCAAGTGGCTTCAAGGTTCTCAATCTACTCCCTATGCGTTGGTTGTCGATCGGCCATGATCTTCCTCCTTGGCTTCCTCTCCAGGGGTTGGACGCCTCTCAATGAAAGCACCACTGATAGAAGTCTCACTTGCGCTCAAGTGTCTACGGTTGTGTTGGATAGATGAATCAAGGGCTACCTCGAGGCAACACTAAGATTCGAATGGTTAGAAGATGAAAATCAAGACTAACTCAAGCTAGCACTCAATTCTCAAAAATTAGGGTGACAAAGCATAAGCTGCACTTTTATTGAAAATATCATAATAATCAATTACAATGCAAAATCGAAATAAATAGTACTAGGGTTCTACAAGTCCTCCCCCAATTATTCCCTCTAACAACTTCTTTTGAAATTATAATCCCAAAACAAATCAAACTTATAAAATTAAGGAAACAATCCCAACAATTCATAAAATAAAGGAAATAAATTAACTAAATTACAACTAGATAAACTTCCTAATTTAAAGGAGATCAACTCAGTCATCATCCTCCAAATCTCCCAATCCCCTGAAATCAAGGGATTTGCCTCATTCCCTAAATTCAAGGCATTTGCCAACAACTCGGTCAACCTCTAGGTGGCAATCGGTCGTTCCTGCATGGCCTTGCCTTGTGCGCCCAAAGTCTCACCCTCCAAGCCCAAAACCTCACCCTCTGTGCCATGAAAGCACCCCAAAGCCACCCTCTTCGCTTCGGCATGCCTAGCCCTCCCAGTGGCATTGTAGATCGCCTTTTTTGCATCTCCATCAAGTAGCTAGTATCTCGGATTATACATTCTTGTACTCTTTTTTCTTGTAGTCGAGCACTGATTTGATGGCACCTATATATGCCTTTGGTTACCTACACACAGGTCCAATAGTGTGGAGTCAAAAATTTCAACACATAGGTTCCAACACATTATGTCTAAAGCAAGTGTTATACATGCATGTAAAATGTAATCTCAAAACTGACAGAAATTAACCAAAACCTTTCAATGTCCTTATTATTATATAGAGGGATTGAGCATCCATGATATGTATTTTTTTTTTATCTTGAGATCCACTGTATACTATTGTATATACACTACAAGAAAATCGTCCATTTTGAGCGATTTAATATTCGCCACTAAAGAAATCGTCCATGCTGATGGAGAATTTACTGTGTACATTCTTACAGTGACTTTATATCTATTGTGATCTGTTTTATCGCTGCAACAAATAAGTTTTACTGTAACGACATTTTCTTTCCCTCAAAAGAGGAAAATCGCCACAAATTCATTTTTGAGGTGAATAAAATTGCCGCAAAGTAGACTAGAAATTGATGTAAAAGGTCATCATTTCAAAATTATTCTGCTCTTCTATCTCTTCTCTCCCCCATCCCTATAATTTTGTTCTCTCTCTATTACTTATCCTTTTAAGTTTTTTTCGTAAATCCGTGTGTTTATCGGTATGAATTTATATAATCGAAATGCTTTAATAATGATGATTTCGATTTTAGCATGTTTGGGAGATTTTTTTTTTGTTTGGTTTTCATGATTTGGGTTTTTGTGTGCTTCAAGTTCTTTTCTTGGGAAAATGTTGCATCAAATTCTTGTGTGCTTACATGGTATTTTAGTTTGTGAATGCCTGGGGGATTTTTCAATTTTTCAGATTGTGATGTATGACCTTGCAATAAGTTTTGAAGATAGGTGTACATTGTTCGAGTGCATTTGGTTGAACCTTATGCTTTAACAGAGGCTCTTGATTAAAAAAAACTTGAAATTGGGTTTTTTCAAGTCTATTTAGTTTAATGCAAGTTTTGAGTCTAATTTTCTTTTCCTTAAGTTCTGGAAATTAGGATGTATGTGTTAAGAACCCAATTATAGAATTGCAGCAGAATCGTGAAACAAGAGAGTTAAGAAAGAATAGAATGAGAGAAAGAAATAATAGAACTCTGGTTTTCGAGGAACCAGTGCCTCCAAAAATGCAGAATTGCATAAAACTCTACAATGCGTATTTCATCACTTCCGTATCCTTTTTATATGCGTAAAGCTAAACTAATTCTTTTAAATTTGGTATTTCTGTTACAATAAGGGCATCACAGTAATTTGCCACTTAATGACCACGTGCTCCTCACATGTACAATTAAAACCTCTTACGGTACTTCAACTCCCAACTCCTTTCTTTCCTCTTGCTTCAACACCTTTTACATACCCTTCTCCTTCAAAAGACCTTGCCCACAAGGTCAGGGTACAAACATCTCAACTACTCCACAGGAGCCCATGATGAATCCTCCTCTGGTGCACCCTTCCATTTAACAAGCAATTCAATATGAGGTTTGTTATTCAATGCACACATCCTCCTCTGCAAAATTAACACAGGCTCAATTTTGAATCCTCCATGGGAATCTAACATAGGTAGTGCAGAAGACACCATAGTTGTTGATCCCACATGCTTCTTCAAGGAAGATACATGAAATACTAGGTGGACTGAAGCACTTGAAGGCAATTCTAACTTGTATGCTACATCACCAATACGCTGCAAAACTTTAAATGGGCCAAAAAATCTTGGTGCCAACTTGTAATTAAAAGGATGAGCCACACTATGTTGCTTGTATTTATGAAGCCTCAAATAAACCATGTCACCAACTTGAAATTCTCGGGGTGTATGGTTCTTATCATACTGTTACTTCATAACTCTTTGTGCTGCTAACAAAATTTTCCTCAACAGATTAATGATCTCTTCTCGAGACCTCAACCGAAAATCCAAATCAGCATTCTGAGTAGTACCAATGACATACTGAAGTAATGTTGGTGGAGGTACACCATACAAAGCCTCATATTTTCTAGCGTATAGGGATGAGAAAGTGGAAGGAAATGTGCTTATTTTCTGAATCGATCTACTACTACAAAAAGCACTCTATAACCTTGTGAATTGGGTAAAGCTTCAATAAAGTCCATGGAAATATCAGTCCATGACTTAGTAGGGATAGGTAGTGGCTGTAATAACCCAGCTGGATGTACATTCTCTGCCTTACATTGCTAACAAATGGAACATTGCTTAATAAACTCCTTAATTTCCTTCTTCAAACCAGACCAACAAAAATCAGATTTAGCTCGATGCAAAGATTTTTGGTATCCAGAATGCCCTCCCAATGCACTATTATGGATAAAGTCCAATACTTGCTGCTTAAAAGGAGAAAGTTTGGACAAGAATAACTTCCCCTTTTTAAACAACAATCCATTTTCAACTTCATACCCCTTTCCATCTAACTTCCCTTGCTGAATTTGTTTACAAATATCAGCAACTTCTACATCCTGTAGATAAGAACTTCTGAGTTGCTCAAGCCAAATGGGATCTAAAACTGTAATAGCACTACATATAGGACCCTCTTGAGTCACTTCAAGCTTCCTTGATAAAGCATCTACAGCCACATTCTCCTTCCCTTTTTTATACTCAATTATAAAATCATAACCAAATAATTTACTCATCCATTTCTGTTGTACAAGTGTCCCAATCTTTTACTCAAGCAAGACCTTAAGACTTTGATGATCAGTCTTAATAACAAAGGTTTTTCTCAACAAATAAGCCCTCCATTTCTTAACAGCATACACAAGAGCAAGCAGCTCCTTTTCATAAGTCAACAGATCCAAAACTTTTCCCTTCAAAGCTGGGCTTAAGTAAGCCAAGGGTTTTCCCCTTTGCATCAAAACTGCACCAACTCCCAGCCCAGATGCATCACATTCAATTAAAAATGGCTTCTCAAAATCTAGTAAGGCCAACACTGGTGGAGTACTCATAGCTTTCTTCAATGCTTCAAAAGCTATAGAAGCCTTCACATTCCAGCAAAAAGAATCTTTCCTCAATAAGGCAGTTAAAGGTGCAGCAATAAGTCCATAACTCTTTATGAACTTTCTATAATACCCTGTTAACCCAAGAAACCCTCTCAAAGATTTAGTAGACTTGGGTAAAGGCCAATCAAGCATGGCTTTTAGCTTAGAAGGATCTACCTTAACACCTTCAGTAGACACCAAATGACCAAGATAGTCTATCTTAGCACATGCAAATCTACACTTACTCCTCTTCGCAAACAAGGAATGTTTAGCTAAGGTGTCGAACATAATAAAAAGGTGTTTCAAATGTTCATCTTTTGTCTTGCTATATAAGAGTATATCATCAAAAAAGACAATAACAAACTTTCTCAAAAAAGGTTGAAAATTCTCATTCATAAGAGCTTGAAATGTGCCAGGAGCATTTGTCAAACCAAAAGGCATTACTAAAAATTCATAATACCCTTGGTGAGTTGTAAATGTTGTTTTTCAATATCTTTTTCTCTTACTCTAATCTGGTGATACCCAGATCTTAAATCCAATTTTGAGAAAATAGTGGCCCCAAACAATTCATCCTAAAGTTCATCAATTATAGGAATTGGAAATTTATCTTTGATGGAGTCTCAGTTTTAGGGCTCTATAATCAATGCACATACGCCATGTGCCATCAGCTTTCCTTACAAGTAACACATGAGAAGAGAAAGGAGATTGACTGCTTCTAATCACCCTAGCTTCAAGTATCTCCTTAACAATCTTCTCAATTTCTAATTTCTGAAAAAATGGATATCTATATAGCCTTACAGAAATTGGAACTGCCCCTTCCTTCAAATTAACCTGATGATCTCTACTTTTGTTTGGAGGAAGCCCTTTTGGTTCTTTAAAGACTTTACTATACTGTTGTAGCACAGTGTCCACCTTTCGATCACTGCCTTCCACTGATTCATCATATTTATTTTGCATAATCTACAAGAACGTGCCCTTTCTCTTCACTGTTGTTAACTGGCAAATGTGAACATCTTGTACAATCTCAGAACCACTAGGATTCAAACCTTTTAAATTCATTGACTTATTACCATCTTTAAAAGACATAGTAAGGGAATTAAAATCCCATAATACAGTCCCCAAAGTCCTCAACCACTGCATACCCAGTATAACATCACAACCATCCGAAGGAAACAAGAAAAAATCTGTCACAAACTGATTTCCTTGCATCTTAAGATCCAACCCTTCCACCATTCCTTCACTGCTCATTCTATCACCATTAGCCACACGAACTTCAATCAACTGATCATTACCAATCTTTAAGCCTGCCTTCTTGGTTATTAGAGGATCAAGGAAGTTATGAGTACTTCCTGTATCCATTAATATTGCCACTAAACAACCATGTGCCAATCCACTCAAACCCATAGTTCTTGGACTTAGAGCTCTAGCTATTGCATGTAAAGAAATCTTAGGAGTTTCCTCATCTTTATACCCACAATCTCCACTTACTAACACTTCTTGAGTCAATTATCCTACTTCATACTCACTGTTATCAAACAGATACATTCCCTCCATAAAGTAAATTTTAGCTTTCTTACAATGGTGACTAGGATTCCACTTTTCATCACAAAAGTAGCACAACCATTTTTCTCGTCTCTCTTTCATCTCTAAAGGACTAACTCTTTTAATAGGGAAAGTGCTTTTAAAATTATTGCCTCTGTAATTCTAGATAGCAGCTTGTCCAGTAACTTGCTTATTGACATTAACAACAGTATTAGAGCCTCCTGATGCAAAGGCACAATTGGAATGGATTACCCCCTCCTCTTCTATTGCCATGCAAACTTGTGACATATTTCTCCTGAATCTTGGCCAAACCAAATGTTGAACTCAAACTATTAGGATGCAACATACGTACTGGCAACCTAATTTCATCCTTGAGTCCACTAAGAAAACAACTCAATTTATAAGTTTCAGACAACCCTCTCAATCTATTTGACAGCACTTCAAATTGAGACTTATAAACTGAAACTGTTGAAGTTTGCCTCAATCTAGTAATTGCCTCATAGGATTATCATAAGAGGAACTACCAAATCGAATTTGTAAGGCTTCTGTGAAAGAATCCCAAGAACGAAAAGTACCTATTTCTTCAGCATCTTGAAACCATACCAAAGCACTCCCTTCCATATAAAATGAGGCCATCCAGATCTTCTGTCCTTCTGGCATAGGATCAAAGCAAAATAGTGATTTGCTTTATAAATCCAACCTGTTGGATTTACCCCTTCAAACCTAGAAAAATCCATTTTAATCGACCTGAACTACATTCCCCCATTGAGAGTAGAGTTGTCATTACAAGCTTCTTCCTGGCCCCTCACATGACCATTTTGAGACCCAATTCTACCTCATTTACTACCTCCAACAGCAAATCCATCTTTGAACTCAACTCATCCAACACTCCTTGATGATCTTCCACCCATCTCTCCTGTTGTTCTTGGTTTTGCTTCAACCCAAGTATCATCTTTTCTAAATATTTAAAACGTGTGCCTTCTGCCATTACCCAAAACAAAAAAAAACTTCTTTGATGACACTTTGTTAAGAACCCAATTATAGAATTGCAGCAGTATCGTGAAACAAGAGAATTAAGAAAGAATAAGAAAGAATAGAACTCTGGTTTTCAAGGAACCAGTGCCTCCAAGAATGCAGAATTGCATAAAACTCTTCAATGCGTATTTCATCACTTCTGTATCCTTTTTATACATGTAAAGCTAAACTAATTCTGTCAAATTTAGAATTTTTGTTACAATAAGGGCATCACAGTAATTTGCCACTTAATGACCACATGCCCCTCACATGTACAACTTTTTTTTTTTTTTATGAAAACAAACTCATTTCATTAATGAACCAAAATTACAATTGTGATTTATCTATACATGAAAAAATTCAGACTATAAGTCAAACTACGCATCAGCTCTTGGGCTTCCCACACACAAATTTCTTTGTGGCGGACATCGTCTTAACTTCTCAACAAACTCTCTGCTCATAGAGAAAGCGCTCTGTAAACAGATTAAGGGCCCCTCTGTCCTCCCAGGGAGGAAAAATATGGGACTCTGCTATGGACACTAAATCCATTAGCCTATTTCGATTTTATTAAACACAGACTAAACAAACAAACTAAACAACTAACAAGTAAACAACTACTCAATAGAACCACAAGCATCGGTGTGACCTCAGACGTCACGTCCACCGCAAGCATTGGCATCTCGAGCCCAGATGGCACGAGCACCCGGCTCACACACGGACACAAACAGCCTCCACTACGCAGGTAGCACCTACGCGCGAGCACTGGCCGTACGATATCACCAATCATAACATTGCCCATCACTCTCGAATAGCTCTTGCCCCAAATTGAGTTCGATCCAAAGGCTCAACACCTCACTCGGGTCAACAAAAGAACAGAGGAACAGAAAATAGGTAGCAACAAAAACACTGAAACAGAACAACAAAGAAATGGAAAAATAAAAATGGATGAATAGTGCACGATGCGTCGGCATTGGCGCATGCAAGGCAATGGTCACTCGGGGAGGAAAGCTGATGGTCGATCTTGGAAGCCACGGAGTCAGGAAGTCCAGAAAAGCCAAGCGTGGCATCGGTAAAGGGCTCCAAGGTGGTGCGTAACGAGATCCAGAACTTCATCCCGCGCGTGCGGGCTACGCTCCACTCCGATGAACTCCGTATTTTGTGGTCTTGAAGATCTGCAGCTGAGCATCATCCCTGTGGGGTACGTGTAGACTGGCGACGGCTGGAAAGACTTGAACGGCGATCCTCCCTTATTTGGCCTGAAAAAATATGAAACAAAACCAAAAAAATAACACAGAAATTAAAATGGATAGAAGAGAAGGGAGGGGAGGGAGAAAGAGGGGGAGGAGCCGAAGCTCCCACCCCCTTTTGTTTGATCTGAAGTTTGAGAGAGTTTAGAGAGAAGGAAGAGGATTTTTCTAGAGAGAGAGGGGCGTTTGACCCTCACATGTACAATTAAAGCCTCTTACAATACTTCCAACTCCCAACTCCTTTCTTTCCTCCTGCTTCAATACCCTTTACAATATGTTTTCTTCCATTTGAACAGAATTTAATTGGTTTTGGCTATGTCCTTTGGTAACTTTGAAAGCTTTCAACTACTATCAACTACCATATAGTTCATGAATGCTAGGTTTTAACAGAGGGTTCAATGTGCGCCTCTGTCCAATTCTGGCCATTACATTTAATGGAAAATAAGTAATGTGGCACAACTTTGACGGATAGATGTTAATAGAGAGTGCATTTTTTATTGTTTGAGCATGTAACCTTTTTATTGTCTGAGTACTTGTATGTTCCTCACATCATTACTACAACAACTAATGCTTATTCCTTCAGATTGTATACTTCCAACTAGCTTGTATGCCTATATAACTTAGTGCATTTTTTAATTTTTATTTTTGGAAAGCATAAAGCATTTGTTTAAAATATGTCACTGATTCTTACTTTGAGAATATTTCCCCCTTCTAGCTAGTTTACTGGGATTTATATACTGCCACGTACAAAGGTGTTGACTTTGGAGTATGTTCAAGGTTTGTATCTAAAAGAATGTGTTTATTTTGCTTCACGTTTCTAACTGTTCTACATTATTAAGCCACCTCATTAATTTTGTTTTGGTAGTAAATGTCCTGTATTGTGACTCCTAATGCAGGGGATTAAGATAATTTGGCTAGATATGCTAGATTCACGGGATTATAACTGGTCTCAAATATCATCATGCTCTATTGAAGCATATTAATTTAATTCAAGTTAGGAGTTACTTCAAAACAATGCCAACCATTATGATATATTCACTTCTGATGCTGACTCGGTAGTAGTATAAATCCTTCAATGAGTGATCTCTTTTAATTAAGCTTAAATTGATGAACATTAGGTGCATTCCTCATATTAGTGTTTTGATTACTGGATTTTTCCTTTTATTTCTCACATACTAAAAGTGGGTTTCTTTCATGCCAATCTACATCTTGGGAATGTTGCTATTGATTTGGATGAAGCAATCATCTACTATGATTTTGGTATGATGGGAGAAATTAAATTGTTCACTTGGGAGAGATTGCTTGAACTTTTCTATGTTGTTTATGAGCAAGATGAAAAGAATGTCGACTTCCAATCTTTTGACGTAGTTAGCTTGAAATAACTTTGAATGGTTGAAGTAAATAATCTGTCTCTTAATTTCAAAGGTATATTGCCTGTGTAGGCTGTTTTTGAGCTAACATACTTCAGAATCATGCAGTAAATGTCATTAGAATCACTTAAGAACAACTTTTCGAGTTTGCTGCATTGGCTTAAACTAACTCATAGGGTAATTATTTCTTTAAGGAATATGCTTAACATTTCTTTAATGTATCATAGTTGAATAAATGGTTTTTCTGGCAGATTTTGTATAATTTTCCAATGTTTTATGTAAGTTAGCATTGTTGTAAGTATTGCAAATATATTCCTAACACGTTTTAATGGTTATCTTGTGGATATCCATGATATTCAAGAATTAATTGAAATCAACTATTTATTAATATTCTGTTTTTCTATATTGCTTTGGACTATATTTTTCTCTCTTCATCCATCCATCCATCCGTCTATCTCTCTCTCTCTCTCTCTCTTTCTCTCTCTCTTTCTCTCTCTCTCTCCATCGGTCTATCTATCTATTTTTCTATCTATGCCTTGGTGGAATTATGAATTACAAGGTACCACTAAATAATTTTTCACAAAAAAGATAGTCATATTTTTTAAAGCTAGCTAAAAGCTTCTCTCTCTAAAATAAAATTCTCTGCCTTCTCTCTAAACCTCCACAAACTACAGCTCACACGAAAGGGGGTGGGAGCTTCGGCTCCTCCCCCCTCCTTTTTTCTATTCTATTTTTCTGTTTTTCTGTTCATTTCTGTATTTTTGTTTTGTTTTTCATTTTTACCAGGCCAAATAAGAGAGAAGCGTCGTTCGGGTCTTTCCGGCAGTTTCTAGTCTACACGCGCCCCACCAAGATGAAGCCCAGCCGCCGATCTTCAAGACCACAAAATCCGGCGTTCATCGGAGTGGCGCGTAGCCTGCACGCGCGGGACGAAGTTTTCGGGGCTCGTCGGCGCGTGTCCACCACGCGCCTCCTTGGAGTCCTCTGCTAATGACACGATCGATGTCTCTGGACTCCCTGTCCCCGTGGCTTCCAAGATCGACCATTGGCGCTCTCCTCCGAGTGACCAGGGCCATACACGCGCCATTACCGCCAGCTCATGTACTGTTCACCTGATTCTATTTTTTGTTTTTTGTTATTTTTTGTTTCAGTGTTTTTTGTTGGCCCGAGTGTGGTGTTTTGGGCCTTTGGATCCGCAATCTGGGGTAGGAGATATTCGAGAATGATGGGCGATGTTATGACTGGTGAGATCGCACGACCAGTGCTCATGCGTAGGTGCTGCCTGCGTAGTGGAGGCTGTGTGTTTCCGTGCATGAGCCGAGTGCTCGTGCCGTCATGGTTCGAGAGGCTGCTGCTTGCAGAGATGAGCGGGATGTCTGAGGTCACACCGATGCTTGTGGTTGTAGTTTGTGTAGTTTGTGTAGTCTGTATAGTTTGTATTTTATTTGTAATAAACTCGAAATAGACTAGTGGATTTAGTGTCCATAGCGGTGTCCCATACTTTTCCTCCCTGGGAGGACAGAGGGGCCCTCAGTCTGTTTTACAAAGTTTGAAGTTAAGACAATGTCCACCTCATGTGGGTGGGGAAGCTCAAGAGCTGATGCGTAGTTTGGCTTATAAGTTGATAAGTCACAATTGTAACTTCGGAGGTTCATTAATGAAATGAGTCTGTTTCTATCAAAAAATAATAATAATAATTTTTCACACTCTACTTATTTCAACTAACTCTTAGTTATATGTGGTGTCGTGGCAGATAAATATTGATCTTTATAGCAACATTGGCACGTAGGAATTATGACTGACATGGCCCACATTGGTTATGTTGGCATAAGTCCCAAATGCCACCTCTGTTTTAATAAGGTATTAGCCTCTCTACGCACAAAAATTTGTTGGAGTACTGTTATATGTACTTTCCCTTGTTAGCTCTTATTTTTGCAGAAGTGGATTTGTATGTGTAGATGTGAATCTATGATTCTTTCCATGTATAGACAAATGGTCAGTCCTATGTATTTCTATGATTCTTTCTATGTATAGTCTATGATTCTTTTCGGATTCTTTCTATGTATTTCATCTATCACATATCAGGGAAGGTCAGTCTTATTTTGTTTCCTAGCATTTAAAAACCAACTAACTTACCTTAATCTATGAATTCTCCTTTTCATATTCAAATTAGAAAGCAAGTGATGTCTTTTTGTGTTAGAAAGCCGTTTAGATTCAGAGATGAGTTGAGATGGTTTGTGAATAGTAGAATAAAATATTTTTAGAATATTATTTTAGAATATTATTATTGTTTTATGATTTGAAAAAGTTAAATTATTTATTATATTTTGTGTGAAAATTTGAAAAAGTTGTTTTGAAATTTGAAAAAGTTAAATTGTTTATTATATTTTGTGTGGGAATTTGGAAAAGTTATTTTGAGATTTGAAAAAAAAATGGATTATCATATTTTGTGTAGAAATTTTAGAAAATTATAATAATGAAGATAAGATGAGTTGAGGAGGTTTTTGAATGCAAATGGCCCTATTAGTCTTCGGTTGTAGATGCTGAATAAAAAAACACTCTTGAGCTTACCAAATAAAATGTTCTGCTTTTCTTTGTTATGATAAGTTTGGATAAGATGTTTGATCTTAGCACTTGATAATTGGGATTTCGTGAGCACCACTACTTGAGCTATACTAGCAGTACTATTCCTCCAACTGCTGCACACTGTGTACGTATTGGTGCTATTGTTTCCAGTGTTGTTAGAGAGGTAGGTACTTCCTTCTAACTAATATATTATTTAATCACTGTGGATAAAATTGGAGACAGATGCTACAAAACCTCATGCATTTAGTGCGATGCATGCTGTTGAGGTTAAAGTCCTATTACACTTGTGCTAACATTCACATAGCATCTGAATTTTTCTTTGTGGTATTAACTGAGAGTGTTTCCTGGAAAAAATAAGCATAACTCATATGCATAGTAATTATTGACCTATAGTGTATCTCCAGAAACCGTACCTCACCCAACTTATCGCCACTACAAGAAATACTGGCTATTGCGGCGATTTTTTAATCGCTGGGTAGAAAATCGCCGCAATAGATCATTTTTGCGGCGATTTAACAAGTCGACGCGACTTCCCACCCGCTACTTTTTAGTTTCTCCTTTTGCAGCGATTTTAATCTCTATTGCGGCGAAAAAAAATCGACGGAAATATTTTTTACTTTTGCAGCGATTTTAAGTTCAATTTCAGCATAAGAAATCGCCGTAAAAGGTAAAAACTATTTTGCAGTGGAAAATTTCGCTGCAATTGCCCTTTTAATGTGCACGGCGCCAAAACGCACAAAATTCAGATTTCCCTCCCTCACCCATAACATTTCTCCCCTGCACTCCCGAATCCCGAGTACTTCACCTTCTTCCCCCAATTTCTTCTTCTCCATTTTCTCAACACCTGCACATTATCCGAAACCCACTCAAAAAATGCTCTTACCCGGCTGTCTCTTCCATCGAAATCCACCACTAATAGCGGAGACTCCACCGATTTGGCCTCAGTGGAAGCAAAACCCACTCATCGTCGTGCATGACTCGCGAGTTAGTGGTTCCAGTTCAAAAAGTGGGGTTTTTGGAGATGTTCTAAACTGCCTTTCTACATCAACCAAGACCTTCTTGCCTAGTAGTAATCCAACTCGCCATTGCTGCCCGTCCTCTCCTCCACTTGGTTGGAGTTGATTACTGTTGGTAAGAAACTCTGTTTCTTAAGTTTAAGTTCATTTTATTCGTTTATTTTCGTTTTAATTTTGGTTTCTGACTTAATTACAGACGGCTAATTAAAATGACCAACGATTACCTAGTCAAATTTTTGCCTTGTTTTGCAACAAGTAGGCTCATGGTTTTGATGTGATTTACGCATCGATTGCAAGTGGAAGGGCATGAAATTATTACAAAATATTTAGGGGTTTTGAAATGATATAAACCCTAAATAAAGTATCTCCATAGTTCAAAATTTAAAGTAACAAGTTTTTTAATTGTACCGCAAGGCTAAAAACTTAATGATTTGTTGAACAATCCTCTCTCAAACCAAGAGTGCTCTATGAATCGCTGAAGTAGAGAAGCGAATTTAGGTTTGGTAGGTTTGGCTTGACAGGGATGCCTCGGCTTGGATCAAGCAAACAATAGAGTACTTAGGATTGCTTATTAGTTGTCTATCTTATGACTTTTATAGTTGCCATTTCTGAAATGTATACCTAAATCCACATCTAAATATAGTAGTTATCTGAGTAAATAATGTGAACTTGGGGGGCAGTGAGTTGGTGAATTTAGTTTGCAGCAGTCATTAGCTTCTATGAGAAGTAACGTGTAACTTATAGCTAGGGTTAATAATTAGCATAAAACTAATTATCTGACTTCATTTTCTGGAAAATGAAATGCATGCATATATCTATAATATGTATATATATATATGCATGCATGTATATCTCAGAGGATACTTTGAGGTTTAAGGTATGTGTTGTAGTCAACATTGTTGTGTAATCATGTCTTCAGAGGCAGCAGTTTCTTATGTCATGTTACTAAATGACATAAGAAAGCAGAGCCCATAGTTGTTTGAGTCAATGTGGGGGATTGGATAAATGTCTAGGTCTCTATCAACCATTTGTTTTTTGCTCATGTATATCTAGCTGTTGGAAAGCAGAAATGATTTTCAACCAAAAATCAGCTCATGTATTTCAAAAAGAAAATGATATGAATCATTACACTTGACGTTGACGTCACAATGAGAAAACCTGCAATGTTTTCCATTGTGACAATCTGGTTATTTTGTGGGGTTTTTGTTCTTTTTGTGAAACTAAGCTCCACATGCATATTGTTTTCAAAAACAACAAAAATCTAAAACTGTTATTCATCACTGTCTAATTTTTCCTCATTGGATATAATCAATAAGTGGTTTCTCTACCATGAAGGGTCTTTCAACTTTTCCTTCCCAACACTCCCCAGGCATAAGGTACAGGGAAATCTTTGTAACAATGTCACCCACAGTAAAACCCTATATGCATTCACAGTTCCACACACGCATTCATATACTTTTCTGTGCATGTGTTTATATTTTTCTGTGTATATTATCTTGATCAGTATTATATTTATAAATGCATGCATGAATCAAGATATTGATAGTCCACCACAAAAGGGGAATAAATAAATAAAACCTAAAGGTTATTACTGGTTTCAAAACAGTGAGCTAAAACAAGTGTAAGGCCGGTTTCTTTTTTCTTTTTTGGATAAATAGGGTTGGGGTTTCATGCATTTTTCAACTCTAAAAATAGTCAGTGAATGATCAGTAGCATATTCTCTCTTTTCTCTAAGGGAAAAAGGTGGCTACCACACCTCTGAAGCTGTCATTCTATCTCTAAGCTTTAAGATATAGACAAGAATATATGTGATTAGATTGAGCTTGAGAGAGAGAGAGGGAGAGATTATCATTATTTTCCACGACTGTTTTGAACAATCCTCTCTCAAACCAAGGTTGATGAAGAGGAGCTAGCATGTTTGATGAGGGCACGAGAATATAGGGATTTGGGGAGAAGACTAGGTCATATTGTGAGCCATTATATATGTAGGCCGGTTGTATGAGTGTGATGGAAATTAATGGAAAATTAATGTGCATATATTATATGGTTTATATATGTGGCCTGCATGGAAAGAAAGTGACCCATGCCAGTTTTGTGGATGAGAACTGAACCCATGCAAAAGGGGGACAGGAAATTAATGAAGATGATGTTCTCCCAATATCCACAATATTTTATATCATGAAATGCATCGCACATCCGAATTAACAATGCCCGGCCATCTATATATATATATAAAGTAGTACTACAGCTTGCCTTAGTATAGTAAATGAAGATGTTGATCGAACAAGTGATGCAATAATTAGCAATTTCTGGGTAGTTTAATCCGTGGACATTTTGAGGGTCAAAATGCAAGTCATGTAAAGTTCAAGGACACTTCCAAATTAGTAGTTAAGAATCCATTTCCATGCATGCTATGACTAGATCATTATCAGGACTATCTATGCAATCAATGCCGCGCGTTTTCCTTCACCTGTTGGCGCCATGCCCCAGCCTCCAATCAATTCTTAGTGCAATATGGATGCTTGCTAAGGGTGTCTTAGCTAGTTTCTCCATCGTATATATGCATGCAGGTCGTTGTACAACGTACATAAGGTTAAAATACTTCTTGATTTTTGTTCTTGAATTCTTGTTATTATTAATGTGATGCAGGATTATTTCTTCTTGAATTCTTGTTATTATTATTATCTTTAATCTTTTTTTGGTTTTATTATCACCTTATTTGGGTCTTTTGTTATCATGTTTGATGCCTTTCAGATTTTTTGCAATTTAAGGTCCCTATTGTTATCATGTTTGACCATTAAGCTCTCTTTGTGACCTCTCTTTCTGTGACAGTGAATGTTACAAGCTAGCTAGGTAGCTATATGCATGGTAAGCTCCCTTCCCTAGCTTATATATCATCATGTGACCAATGACCATTGTATCTTAATAGTGCCTTTTATTTGTTTGCACTTTTCTTTTATAAAAAGAAGATCTTCCTTGTACTCTTGAAGCTAGACTATGTTTGATTGGTTTTGAACAACAGGATGGATATTTTTACATGTTTTGTTCTAAAATCCTATGCTTTTAGGTTCCTATAATGCTCCGGTCGAGTTATTGCACAGTGTTTGAGAATTCAGAGAAGGATTTAACAGAGCTTGGGGAGTGTCCATATGATCAAGGTGGATATTTTATAATAAATGGGAGTGAACTCCAAGAGGTAGAAAGGAAGCACCAAGAAGAATTTGAGAAGCTTGAAAAAGGTTCAATATGTTCTCGTAACTTGAGTAATAATCTCCCAGATCTGCCAAAGCCGACATTGCCTTTTGTTGTTGCCCTTTTCTTCTAATAATCTCTTTTATTTTTTGTTGTTGCCCTTTTCTCAAGAAATGTCCTGTTTCATGTCCAGATATTTATAAATTTCTTGGTTTTGGCTTGGACCGACCATCCTCTAGCCTTCTTCCTCATGGTACCACTCCCTTCCCTTTTTCTTTATTTTTGTTACAAGGAATGGAATCTTGCACTTGTTGAATATGAATGTATTGCACATGTTGGACAGATTGTGTTTAGTTTTATGGCTTATGGATTGAATGAATGGATTGGATGTTTAGTGATTAAAGTTAGTTTGAAGTTAATAAGTTATGTGTAGAGCCATGGATTGGATGTTTCCATGTTAATATATTACTTAGTATTTTTGGGCTTGAATGAATGGATGTTTCCATGTTAATATACTACTTTTAATTTTTGGGCTTGAATGAATGGATGTTTCCATGTTAATATTTTAGCTACTTAGTATTGATGTTTCCATGTTAATATACTACTTAGTAAAATTTTCCTTGAATGAATGGAGAAAGTACTTTTTAGATTGAATTTGAATAGAATATGTGTAGTATTCTGTTTTGTGCACTTTTTTTTATTTTCTGAAACATCATTTCCGGCGAACTTATTTGCGGCGACACAAAATCACCGCAAATACTTATTTGCAGCGAGTAATTGTCGCTGCAAAATATAAAAACGTTGCAATTATGTTATTAGCGGCGATTTTGTGTCGCCGCTAATAATCTACTTCCCAGCGAAAAAGAATATCGTTGCAAATATACAGACATTTGCGGCGAAAACAAATATATTAGCGGCGATATTTATTCGCAACAAATGGATTATACCGACGATTTTGAAAAATCGCTGAGAAAGAATTGACCTTTATCGGCGATTTAGTGTGAATCCGGGGCCCCTATTTTCGACGTTTTGTAAGCCTATTGCGGCGAGTAAAAATCGCCGGAAATGCTAATTTTCCCAACGAATGTTTGGTATCGTTGAAAATTCTCAGAATCGTCACTTTAAAATCGTCGAATGTGCGGCGATTTTAAAATCGCCGAGAAAGAGTAAAACCAACGATTTTGGGAGGTATTTTCGACGATTTTACGCGCTGAAAAAGACCTAATTTCTTGTAGTGCGCAACAATTTGAGTCTCAAAAATCTATGAACTTAGTATATGATCACTCATAGATCTGGGAACTTCGTTAATATATAAATTTGGTCACATAGGATATCAAAAATGAGGGTGGTTACGATATAATAACTTGTGTAATCATGTGGTGTTGAATGGGAGGTTATATTTAGGCAGCCAAGTGTTATGGACAATTGTGACGAAAATAAGCACTGCAAAATGTCCTTTTTCTTGTAGTGACGTACATGAATAATGTAAGATTTTGAACAATTGCATATGCGGTCCAAATTAAGTTTTTCTTTATTCTCCCTGGTTTGTAGTCTCAAGCATTTGATATTCTATTAAATTTATGGAACTCTATATGCAATACTTATGGAACTGCTTAGCTGTCCATAATGGAAGCATCATTTCTTGGTCATTTTATATTATTATGCGCAGGTTCCAAACATCATGGCCAAAATTGATACTATGAGTATATTATAATTAGCTTCTTCTTCTTTTTTGTTGTCTTAGATCATGTTGTTAGGGTATATGTGGTCAACTCTAAATGGTGGGATGGGGCTATGTTGTGTTTGAGTTAAGGTGGGATGAATATTTAATCTAATATCAAATATGCGTTGGGATGTAACGGTTTTTTAATCTTTTCTACTTACTGTACTATTTATAATGTATTGTAACAAATTTTTGTGTGTTTTAGGCTATGCAAGCCTGCATACAGTTTAACTAGTATTTTTTTTATTCTTTTGTAAAATACTATTTGCGGCAAATTATAGTCACTGCAAATGAGAAGTTTCGTCGAAAATAGGTTTTTACAATGATTAACCCACGTCACGTAAACTTTTGGCGTCAAAACACAAAATCGTTGGAAATTACTTTTTTTGGAAAATTTAGAGTTTTTGAGTACTGTTGCCGCTGCAAAACCTTTACTCAACTATTTCAGTTGGCTAAGGAATGCACATTTGTGGGGAATTTTTAACTAATTGCGACCAAATTAATTGCCGCAAAAAGGTATATAATTGCGATTATTTTTCCAGTTCGCTGCTTTTGCCAAAAAAAAAAAAAAAGCAAACAATTCCAACCAACAGGCGGCGATGGAAATAGTGATCGAAAAACTTATTTGCAGCGATTTTCCATAGCATTAGCGACAAAAACTAGCACTGGGAAAGGTCTGTTTCCATTGCGTGTCTCTAGTGGCTGCCTTGCAAAATTAACCAATTATATATATATTTGAACAGGGAAATGATATTCCTATCGACGAATATCACCCACAAAAGCCGCTGATTGGTTTTTTTTTTATTTAAAAATTAAGGATGTATTTTTTAATGAATTTATGATGTTTGTTTTTAAAATATTTAAAGGTTCAAAAAATGTTTGAAACAAAACATAAAAAAATAGATCACATTCGGTAGGGAGCCTCAGTGGGTGTAGCAGCTCCCATTTTTCAATAATGCTATCTATTATCTTAATTTTCTTCATCCTTTCATCTTTTCATCTTTTTATGATGTTGTGTTAGATGATTAAAGATTATTTATTATATTTTATTTGTAAATTTATCATCTAATGCCACATTATAGGATGATAAGAGGATGATGAGAAAATAAATGATGAATAGATTTTTTTTCTTTATAAAATTCTATTAATCCAAATGTTAATATTTTTAATAATTTATTTTCTTTCCCATTCGCTTGGAGCCGTTGGTTAACGGGCTTTTTATTTTAGTTGCCGTTGCCTTGGGTTTGGATATTAAGTCAGCTTATTTGTGTTGTAAACGTTGGCATTTAATGGTTGTTAACGTTGGCTCCTATTTTCTTCTTTCCGGTTACGTCTTTGGGCTATATCTATATATTTGTTTTTTTTTTGTTGAAGAAATCAGACTCATTTCATTAATGAACCGAAGTTACAACTGTGACTTAATAATACATGGAAAAACCAGATTATAAGTCAACTACGCATCAGCTCAGGGGCATCCCCGCCACAAACCAATGACGGACATTGTCTTAACTTCTAAAAAACTCTCCCATAAACAGAGAAAGCGTTCTGTGAACACAGAACTAAACGACCCCCAACCTCCCTAGAGGAATGAGACGGGGCACTGCTATGGACATCAAATCCAAAGCCCATTTCTAAATTATTACTAACTAAAACCAAAACCTACACCTAAATACAAACCAAACAACACCAAAAAAACGACCCCAAGCAATAGTGCGAACCCGGATGTTACGCCTACCGCAAGCATCGGCATCTCGAATCGGCCTGGACGGGCACCCAACTCACGCACGGACCACAAAGCCCGGCCGTACGACCATCAGCGTAGCATCATCCAACACTCTCGAACAGCTCTTGCCACAGAGTACGTCCAATCCAAAGGTCCAACACAACACTCGGGTCAACAAAATAACAATAGAACAGAAAAAATTAACTACAAAGTGCTGAAAACAACCAAACAGAAAAATAAACAACAAAAAACACGGATGAACAGTGCACGGAAGTTCGGCATTGGTTCGTGCAGGGCACTGTTTCTCGGGGAGGAAAGCCGACGGTCGATCTTGGAAACCCCGGAGTCAGAGAACCCAGAGAAGCTGAGCGTGGTGGCGGCAGAGGGCTCCCTGGTGGCGCGTGGTGGCCACGCGCCGACGAGATCAGGAAGTTTCGTCCCGCGCGTGCGGGCTACGCGCCTCTCCGTTGGACGCCGGATTTTGAGGTGTTGAAGATCGGCGCCTGGACGTCCTTCCGGTGTGGCGCGTGTGATGAGATGGAGGCTAGAATGACCGGAAACGGCGATCCTCCCTTATGTAACTTGAGAAAACAGAAAAAGGAAGAAAAAACACTACGACGAAACAGAATATAAACGCCGGAGACGAAGGGCCGGCGAGGGGAAGAAGGAAACGGTGAGGAAGGAGGAGCCGAGGCTCCCCCTTCCCCCCAACTGGATTCGGACGAGAGGCTGTTTAGAGAGAGAGGGTCTGGTTTAGAGAGAGAGGGTCGTTTGAATTATATATTTGTTTGGTCATGCATACGAGAGTGGCATATCTACTAATATATAAAGTGCGAATGGCTTAACAACAGTGTTTTCGTCTAACATTTTTTTTCCCGTTTTTCCCCTGCTCTTGTTTCTCAATTCCCGTTTTGTCCCTGACTTTTTCCCATTTTGCCCCTGGTTGTATTCGAAAATTACCATTTTGCCACTCGCCCCTTCCCCGTCCGCTTCCTCTCCCGCAGAGCACCGCCGCACTCCGGCGTGATCAACACCAACCCGTCGATTCTCTTTCCCTCCGGCCGGCGTCCCTCCCCTTCAATTCTCAGCCTCTATCGTGCCGCCGTTAACCGCCGCGACGAGCGAATCCAAGCTGAGGCCGACCCATTTCTTCGTCCCTTCCAGTGCGCCGCCGCATGCCGGCGTGGCCAACACCGCCCGGTCCATTCTCTTCGCCTACGTCCGTCTCCCCTCTCCTTCCAATCTCAGCCCCTATCGTGCCGCCGTTAACCGCCGCGAGCCGATCTAAGCAACCGGGCGAATCGGGCATGAACAGTGTTTCGTCCGAAAATATTTTCCTATTTTGCCCTCTTTATAAAAACACTATCAATTCATCTCATTTCGTTTCATTATTATAAAAAAGTATTTTTAATGATATTGTGAAATTTTTTTAATGTTTAATCGTCTAAAAAATTGAATAAAAAATAAAAAAAAATAGATTTTTTTATCCTTATTGAAAGAAAGATATAGCATTGTTTTTAGGTTTTAGATGTGAAAAATGAGTAACATTACAAATTAGTTGAGCTTTACAATTAGACTATAGTATTTTTTTTCTAAATTGATACCAAGTTTTCATAAAATTTTAATAAAAAATCAAAATCTTAAAAATTAAATTTTAATGTTGTGCAGCATTTTATTTCCTTTAAGTTTGAATTATGTAAATATCGAATTGAACTATTAAATTTTAGTATAAATCTAATTTTTTCCTTTTATTAATAATTTGTGTTTAATGATTTATTAAGAAGTAAACTTAAATATATTTTTTTTTTCATTTCTAGATAAATTGAATAGTTTATTAATTAATCTGAAATTAATTACGCTATTTGAGATAGATCTACAGTTTCTAATGTACTATAGTTTGTTTAATTTTTTTTAAATATAAAGGATAAGACTTTATAAAATATATGATTAAATTATTTAATACTTACCACTATAGTTTTGAATTTTAAAATTAACACATTATATTTTTATTTTAAAAATAACAAATATACAATATACGCATCCAACTATAACTATTAAGAGTAATAATAGTAGCTTGCTTGGTATAATTACAAATTTTCATAAGGAAAGAAATTATAACTTCTTAATAATTTAAAAATATAATATATCATTATTACTATTTTATTTAGCCAAGTTTGAGAATGTTAAATAAATTAATGTTTTTCGTTGTTATTATTTCTTATAGTGCTTCTGTTTTAATAATATTAAAAAAAGTTATGAAAACTTTTTTAAAGTAAATTAAAATGATTTACTTTACATTCTTAAACTAAAAACTAAACTGCCTTTGGAATAACGCAATGGTTTAACATTATTTGTCGTGCAGAATAATATAATCTAGAATACATTTTTAATTTTTTCCTTTCCTAATAATTTATATAATGTTGAAATTTTTTTTTTTTTACATATTTATGAATAAATGTTTCATAATTACTAACAAATTATCTTCTCATAAAAAAGATGAAATTAAAATAATTTTTTTTCAATAATCTTTCAGTAAAATCCGTAATTTAAAAATGTTTTCTCCCATAACCAAATGAATTCACCCCATCTTTTTTTATATAGAAACTTAACAAAATTATCATTAACATTAATTTTAATTTTCAAACTGTAATAAACATCATTTTTTCGCTTGCAGCCTTATTTCTACATTTTAAAATTTGTAATAAAATTTTAGTATTAATATTTTTATTATTAATTTAAGCTTTTATTAAAATTTTCTTATTAAACTTTTGTGTTATATAACTAAATAAAACACAAATTTATATGGATTTATCATTTCTGTTAAGTTTATAGTAGGTTTACCTCAAGTTATGTAAACCCATGACTTGTTTTAATTTTGTTTAAAAAAATTTCTTCACTTTCTTATTTCTCATTTGCTATCAATTTTTCATTTTTATATATTTGTAACTAAGCACACGTTCAGTACACAATTCCTCATCAATTACTCCTTTTTTTTCCTATTTTTCTCATAAAATTTGATTCTCTTATACTTTTGCTCTTTTGCCGATTATGTGAGTTAAGGTTTTTTTTCTTTTTTAAGGTTGGATATTAAATTTAGATGAGATTAGTTGAGATAAAAATTAAAAGTTAAATAAAATATTGTTAGAACATTATTTATTATTATTGTTATTATTATTTTAAAATTTTAAAAAATTGAAATGTTTATTGTATTTTATATAAAAATTTAAAAACTTACTAATAATAACTTACTAAATAATTTACTAATAATTTAAAAATGTTTTCTCCCATAACCATATTACTTATAATAACTTACTAAATCTTGAAGGGAATTAAACTCCATTCCCGACTTTGGCTCCTCAATCGTATCATCATCATCCACTTGGACATTCTGAGATTTCTTGACACTACCATCACCAAGTGCTTGAGGAATTGGTATATCCTTAATACATTTTTCAATTTTAGGAAATTCACATGGCACTTCAGTTTCCCCACCATCAAATCTATTATCCTCTAAACCAATTATTCTGTTTGTAGTAGAGTTTGTATTGTTAGTTAGAATCGGAGATTCCATAATATGTTGAAATGGGTAACCAGCATTATGCAATAAACACAAATAGTCTGCAATTAAACTCTTGCAAACAAGCCGACTTAAATTTTTTTTTTTTATACGTGCAAAGAAGCTAAGTTTTTAAGAATAAATCATGATCAGTTATTATGATTTTTCGTTGTAATTTTAGACTATCTCCACTGTTTATTTATAATTAAAAATTTGAAACATAATAAAATTGGTCATAAGGTAAACGTGCAGCGTACGTTGCCACTGACTAGTACTAGAGAAAAAGTGAGTTAAGAAACAAAGCTTAGTGTGTATATATTTTTTAGAGTATTTCCAAATATAACAAAGGTATTCTTTTGGTAGAGGTTTGAATTCAACCGCTTGTACAGAATTGGTTCGGACTATAAGACGATCAGCTGGGCTGTTGTATCCTGGAAGAGTCAAGTCAATAAGAGTTCTGCTGCACCAGTTAATTTGAGATTTTGTACACCACAGAATGTTTGAATCTCCTTAAAAAGAACGATATTTTCATGCCTCAATCCAAACTGATTTTGTTTGAATGTTAATTTTATTGTAATTTTTATTATATTATTATATATTTCACTAACACCAAATTTTAATCATCATCCTCTCACATGAGCTATTGATGTGATCTCAAATTATTAGTATATAACTTAACGTAATAAATATTTTTTTAATTTTCAATCATTTTATAAATCTACTCGTACCTTATCTAGAATACGTAGATCGAGTGTATCTTTTACACCTGGCACTTATCAATATAATTTTCTAAATTTGGCTCTTGAAGTTCTCCTTTAAAATCGTGACTTGTTATAATGTCCTAAAATACATTAGGGCTCTTGCATGACACAATCATATTTTATTAAATTTACTATCTAGGCTGCTCTATTGTCCATGCATAACGTCTTGGAAGGTTAATTTATGATCATCTCTATCTTGTTTTATCAGGCTAATTACTCTCCTCTCCATCTTTGAATTTCGCAAGTGCTAATGTAACACTCCGGCTCAGCACCAAGCCTGCTTTCTGAATATTTTTGGGATAATTAAGCATATGAAAAGCTCAATTGATTTTTTTGAGTAGTATTTTATAGGCCCAAGTTGGTTTTTAATGGATATCAAATTTTCTAATGGACTTTCCATTGTAGTTAAATTCTTGGAATATTTTTGGATTGAGTTAAAAATATTTTTATGGGCCGAGAAAATTTATAGGACAAGTTGTAATATTATAGAGTTTTGGATCGAGGCCCAAAAGTAAGAGAAAAAGCCCATTTATTGTATCATACCATGGCCCCAAATACATGGAATGGACCAATAAGCCCAAGCCATGGCAACTAGGGAACAACTTTCACGCCTAGTTCCCCATGCATGTTTCCTTCTACCTAGAATATTCATGGCATCACGAAAAATGCCAGACTCCACTTCATGCACGCTTCGATCACGTCTGTGTTCCATGGTTTGCTAATGCACGACTCTCCTTCCTTCCTTCTTTAGGGGTTTTGTATCCAATCCCCTATATATATATATATATATATATATATATATATATATATATATATATATATATATATATATATATATATATATGTGCGTCACAACCATCCCTCATGCATGAAGAAACCCCAAGCTGCTGCTACCCTCTTTCACGACCTTAGCCATCCAAACTCTTCAGAGCATCTACCCTCCATTGTGAACCACGACAACACCACGACAAAGAGCCAAACATGCCAAAAACCACCCAAGCCCCTCCACCCATCATTATACGAACACCAAACAACGCGGCATTGCAACACACGTACTGGTCACCAACAAGAAAATGGTGGATTATTATTTTGGGCAATTATTGTTTTGGACAATTTTCAGGAAAAATGGCAGGAAATGTTTTAATTGATATATTTTTAGGTCAAAATGGAATTTTGGCTTGTGTTAAAAAATATTCATTTTCAGAAAAAATGATGTTTTGGGTCTAATGTATATTTCATCGTATGCATGCATAATTGTTTGTTGCATTAATACATTTTTATCTCGTAGGTTATTTGAATTATTACTTATCTACAGTACCATTTTATGGTATTGTAGATTTTAATGCAGATGATGTTGATGTTGAGCCTGAGGATTTGGTTCCGCCGAATGAGTGATTTGAGATCACTCGCTCGTGTTTGAGATTTGTTTCTCGCTTGTTGAATTATGTGTTTTGGAATTATTATGTTTTTATAGGATAACTGTATTACTTTTTAAAACGTTTTGTTTTAAGTGGATTTGTATTAAACAATTCTGGTACTTAGTCGACTTATTTGAATTATCTGCTACTTTATTTTTGTTGTACACTGTTGCATGTACACACACTTGGCACTTACCGTTGGGATGTGTGATCGTGTTGTTATCATCTGGGCATCTCAAGTTTCTATACGTGGGGGTCAAGGGAGCCACAGGTTGTATCAGAGCAGTTCAGTTTTGGGTAAAACCATATGTCCTGTAAGTGAAGTGTCAGAAATTTTTTTTTAAAGTTGTAAATTGAAATGATTTAATTTAAAGTATGTAATTTTTATTGGTTTTATTTATTTTATTTTATTTGTTTCATTTTATGATAGGCTATTTTATTTGTTTTAATTATTTTATTGTATACTACTTTATTTGTTTTATTCATTTTATCGTATGTTATTTTATTTATTTTATTTTATTTTGTTTTGTTCTGTTTTATTTTGTTTGTTTTGTCTGGAGTTAAAAAGTGGGTTAAGAGTTACACTATGACAGGAAGATGATACGACCATGAATGTCATTGTTAGGCATGAACATGTAGTGTAGTAGGCCTAAACTCTTAGCGATTGGTTTGTTTTTAATATGAGGCTCGAAGAGAACGACATGGTCTAGGTGAACTTTATGGAGTAGGAACTAAACTCGCAACTAAGGAGGGGAATAGCTTTAAACCGCTTATGATAATTGAGGTCTTAGGTTTCGTAGAATTTATGTAATGAGTCTATGGAGTAGGAGGTTGTAAGTTCAACGAACTTCAATGATAGATTTATGAGAAGCTCATCTAAGGTTTGAGGCCCTATAATTTTTAGGAAATAAGTATTTGAGGGATTAATTAAATTAGAAATTTTAGATTTTGCTGACTCGGATAAGCAATTTGGTATCATTTGGGACTTTAGAATCTACAAGTTTTTTTTTTAAGGCGATTGTTTTAGATTTAAGGTCATCAATCTTGTAGATTTCAGAGATTGACTATTATATAATTTAAGGTCGTATAATTGCATATTTGAATGACTAATTTATAATAAAATTTGAGTTTTTAGTTTTATAGACTTGATACACTAGCTTGATCTATTCTGGAGATTGATTAGTTTGTAACCATTAAAATGGTGTGGATTAGGGTTGAGTTACTGATATGAGAATTTTTCAGGAGGGAATTTCTTTGGAAATGAAAGGTAATGATCTAGTTCATGTATTTTCTGAGGATTGAAGATGTTGATCTAGTTCAAAAAATGATTGTTTTTAGCTCGAGGTTACAGTGGCAGGTTTAGGATTTGATCCATATCAATTTTAAGGATAATAGATGGTGCAGATTTAGAAAATGATTCTTGTTGATTTCGAGGATATAGGTCCAGATGATGGAAATAGTAGTGATGGATCACTTGCATGTTTGGAGGATTATTTGTTTTGGCTAAGGGTGCATGACATCAATGTGTAGTAGTGGTGAGTGTGTATAGATTTCGGAGAATACAGATCCTAGTCTCATTTTTTTGACTTGGAAGAAGTGGCTTTGGTATGTGTTGAAGAGGAGTCGACACGATAGTATTAAATTCAAGAGATTTTGACTTGGAGTTTTCGGTGAGTCGATTGGAGTGTACAGTCGAAGTGGGTTACCCAATGGAATAATGGTTGGCAATAATTGTTGTGATTATCTTCAGGAATTAATTGTGACTTAAGGTCACCTAGGAATTTAAATTTTGAGGCTATACTCTCCTTCGGAGATTGAGCGTCCAGTTGAGAAAATTAAGGACATTGTTATTTGGCCTTAAGAGAGATTGTTGGGTCACCAATGTGGGGTGTACGATTAAGGCTTGAAGTTGAAGTTTAGATAACATAATCAAGTATGTGAGTTAATAAAGCATTATGATTCGTGGGGGTTGTGCAATAGTTTTTGGTGGATTGAAGATTTGAGCAGTCTGGCTTGCCTTAAGGTTTAATAGTGATGTGCTATTAAAGGAACTAGTCGTGCTAATAGTAGCTTATAAGAGTAGAAGTAGGTGGGCGAGTTACCAAGAAAGTTTCGATAATGTTTTGGTGAAGTCAATGGTGGTTCGTAGTGATTTTAGTCACCACTAGATTAGATGAGCTTCTGCATTTAGGTTATCGGGTAGAAGTTTATAGGCACTCTTATTGGTTGGTTGGATTGGATTCGAGCCTTTTAGGGTATGTTCTTTATCTTAGATGAGACGGGTGTATTTTGGGGTAATGTTACTTGTTTTCAATTTGAGATACTGAGGTTGATTGATACTGGTTTTCTGTCAATGATCATGGATGTATTTTGTGGAATATTGATTTTGATTAAGGTAGCGGGAGCTAATTGAGGATTATGAGTGATAACTCATGATTTTGGGAAAGAGAGTATTTTCTACCAAAATATGGTAAGAGTTTCCTGGTTAGTAGGTATGGAGCCACCTTGTACTCGATGGTGTTATTTTTATGAGCACATAAATTTTATGCATGTGGCAAATTATCAAAGTGCGTAGTAGGAGTGGGATATTTTGGTTGTAATTAGGAGTTCAAATTTTGTGTTGATTTTGATGAATTGGTGGTGACTTGAAATTTTGAGACGATACTTGTAGTTAAAGATTAATTACTCAATTGTACCAATTATGTTGTTGATGATTAACTTTGGAAGTAGCCATTAGGTTACCAAAGATAGAATACAATGAAGGTTTGGAAGTTATAGCATAGGAGTCGATTGAGGATAGCATAGATTATTATATGGAGCTATTAATCATTGGAATTTACTGGATGTTGTATTAAAGTTCTTGTGGAAAAGGAGATTTTGGATAACATAGCCACCCTAGGAGTATTGGGCGTGATATGTCACTGTGGGACTAGTGCAAGTATGATAGAATCGCCTATAGGAGTAGACTTGGGAGAGCATTACTCATGCTTGTTTAGAAGTTGTTGATGGTATGTTTTTCTCAAGCATGTTCTGAGTTGTATCTTGTATCCTGCTTTGACGTTGATGTTTGGCCTTACAAATTTCGGTGAAAAAATTTTATTTTAAGGGGGGAGGATACGTGTATTTTGACTAAGTAATTATTGCATTTCTTAAGATTATGGGCTATTTTCGGAGAAAATGACGTGTTGGAGAAAAAAAAATTTGTGTGAATCATTTTCTGGGAAAATGGTGGATTATTGTATGGGATTTTGGCGTATGTTGGAAAATATTCATTTTCAGCAAAAATGATATTTTGGGTCTAATGCATATTTCATCATAAGTATGCATAATTGTTGATTGCATTAATACATTTTTATCTCGTGAGTTATTTGGATTATTACTTACTTGCAGCACCATTTTATGGTATCGCAAATTTTGATGCAGATGATGCTGATATTGAGCCTGAGGATTTGGCTCCACCGGAGATGTGATTTTGGGATCACTCGCTCGTGTTTGAGATTTGTTTCCCACTTGCTGAATTATGTATTTTGGAATTATTATTTTTTTATAATAGGATAACTGTATTACTCTTTAAAACGTTTTATTTTAAGCGGATTTGAATTAAACAATTCTGGTACTCAGTCGACTTATTAGAATTTTTTGTTGCTTTATTTTTGTTGTACATTGTTGCTTGTACACACACTTGGCACTTACCGTTGAGATGCGTGACCGTATTGTCATCATTCGGGCGTCTCGATTCTCGAGTTTCTGTACATGGAGGTTGGGGGCACCACAGTTGATAACTCACTCCTTATCTCCAAATATTTTTTTTTTTAAATAATCTTGATGGTTCTGCTAGAGAGCAAGAGTAGGCATTGTTAGGGAAGTTTGATGTTTGTAGAGAAATAGGTGTCCGAGGGTAGAAGTACTTATTTGAGAGTCATAGATTGTAAATTGATCATTTTCAATTTTTTTGATATGATGAATTAAGGATATTTTAAAGTCTTGGTGGAGGAACATATATTTTTAGATTTGAATAAATGGGTGTATATTTTATGAGAAATTTGGTGTGTATAAATATGTTATTGGAGATGATTTTAGGTAACAAAAGTTAACTCTCCGGACTTTCGGGATTGGGATGTTACAGCTAAAGCCCATATATGTTGTAGTGACGATAACTAGGGGTACTAAAAATTTTTCGATCCAGGCAGGAAAAACCAACCTGATTGGTCCGGACTGAATCGAATTAACCCTTACTCGGTCTCGGTCCATAATGTCTCCAAAATTCAATCTTCGATTCAGTCCCGGGTGTATTTTTTGGACTAGACCAGATTGAAACCGACCAAATCACTTACATACAAAATTTTAAATTTTTTTAAAATATATAATATATTATTTTTTATGGTAGTTATATAAGTTAATTATGTAATTTTCTCTAATTTATCACTATTGTCTATATAAATTTTAAAATAATATATGTTATTAATTAACTAATATATCATACAATAAATCATATGATAAAATATGTTATTATATGTAGATACATACTCTACTAAAGTATTAAGTTAGTAACTATTAACATCATAAATATAATTATAATTAATTTTTTTAACAAATTAGTTACATAATCCACATTAAAGAGCTTAATTAATTTTAATTTTACTATTTAATTAATATTTTGTATTAATTTATCTACCAAAAACATAAATGAGGAAAAAAATATTTCTAATTCATATGGACTAAATCGGACTGATAATATGAGATTATCAATTTATTTATAAGTTTAAGTGATGAAAAGTCTGAATCATGTTTTTTCTTTTCATTTTACTTTAACAATGTGAAATCTTCTTGATGTTGTGCAGCATCTTATGTTTTTAAATTTTCAGATATATGAATATTAGATTGAATTATTTTAGTTTAGCATTGATGTACAGTTTGTTTAAAATTTAAATCATATTTAAAGTTTAAATTGTACTATAATTTTTTTTATTTTTGTTCTACTATAAACTATAACATTATTGGTTGTGTGATGCACATGAAATTGCTATTTTGTTGATGAGAATATTAATATTGCATAGTGATATTAATAAAAACAAAATATCTATGAACCGATTAAGATAAATGTGGAAACAACATTAATTTTGTTTCTAACACTATTGTTGACGTTGACACTATTTTTTGCATCAATTGTTGACGCTGACACTATTTTTGAGGTTGTAAATAGTTTGATGTTTAAGGAAAAATATTTGTTCAAGAAAATACCAACAGATTCTATAAGTTGTTAGGGAGTTAAGCGTTCAAAAGATAAGCTCCAAGAATAGTGTTGAGTCTCAAAAATAGTGTCAGTGTCAACAATTGATGCATGCAGAAAATTGGAAGTGAAGCAGAAAATTTGTTTCACACAAAAAAAAAAAAAAAAATCCCTTGTAAAAAATAAACTTGGAAATTATTTTCAAAAAAAGTTATTTTGAGACATGGTTTATATTTTGGGATCTATCTTTTGAACGCTCAACTCTATAGTAATGTGAGCTTCAACAATTGATGTAGAAAATTATTGTGCAGAATGGTGATTTTCAAAGAATGCTTATATTTGAGGAACACTTCTATTCAACGGTGAATTTAGCGAGTTAAAAAATGTCTTAATTTAAATTCCAAGGTTTTAGATGGCCGTTTGTTGTTCAACGGTGAATATTTTGTTTTTAATTTGTTAAAATTACATACTGATGGTTATAAATATTGTATAAGGGTAATACAATATAGGTAAGATAAAGCCACAAAAAAAGTGATAACAAAAAAAATTCTTTAGCATTAAAAGCTAAGTTAAAAAAATTACTGCCAAAAAGAGCAATGTTCTTAGATGGTTTAAATTTTAAAACATTCAAAGCTAAATTAAAAAAATTACAATGTAAATAGTAATTTTGACAGAATGTTTACATTTTACAACATTATTTACCACTTTTGTGACAACAAAGAAATTGTTAGAACAAACAAAATCACTTTGACAATCACTCAGTTTGTATTTAGTAAAAAACCAAAATTGCTTTGAATACAAACATATATCTAACAATCACAAGATTCTTGACAAGCTATTTGAAAAATGAAATTGCTTAATTTTATTGATGCAAGTAGCTCTGATTTTCAATTTTACTTAATTTTTTAGGAAAATTCTTTTTCATAAAAAAATTTATAAGGGTTTTTTGGTTTTAGAATATTATTGCATTATTCCTATGAAAATAAAATATTTATTGTAATAGTATATCTAAAAGCATCTTGAACATTCTTCCCTTTTGCAAAAATAAAGCATATAAATTAAAAGATTTGTTTTTTATAAAATAAGGCAAATTTGGTGATGAAAAATGTTTTTTGTTAAGCATCATTATTAGAAGCAGAATTCAGTTAAATCAATTTTCTAATTAATTTAATCAAATTTCTTTAATTTATTTCTTTTTTTGTTTTTTTGGATAAGGGAGGAATATTCTCGGTGTTTTAGATTTGTTGTTACTATTTTTTGTTAGGAAAATATAATAAATATTTGAAACTATAAGTACATTTTTATTTGCTCCTTTTTATTTGTTAAAAATAGAGAAAAATTTTAGATATATTTTAATTTTTTGTAATGATATGTATTTTTTTTTTTTAAGAATGCAATAAATATTTAAATTATAAACTTTTTCTTTTTAGTGAAAAAAATCTTGCCAAGACATCAGAAGAATAAGTTAGCTGTTAAACACTTTTTTGTTGAAATTTATCCTTGCTATATTTGTTTCCAAAATATCAAAATAAATCAATTCTAAACTTTTCTATAGAAATTCACTATGTCAACAAATGAATAAAAAAAATTAATAATAACGAACAATTAAAAGAAAATTCATTTAGTATAAAATTTTTAGAAAATTTGTTTTCTGCCATTAAGTAATTCTTACACAAAATTTAAAAATTTCAGAAGAAAATTTTCACACATAAACGACTCTTGCAAATCTGAATGTAACCTTATCAAATGATGAATTTTGTTTATGTAACTACTTGTTATTTTTTGTTTTATTTGATTTCTCAGGTAAATTCTTTTTTTAAAAAAATAAATGTTTTATAATTTGAAAATTTTATTTTATTATCTACAAAAAATAATATATATATATATATATATATATATATATATATATATATATATCCAGGAATTCTCTCTTGTTTCTAAAGAAAATGAAATAAATAAAAAATATTTTAATAAAATATTAAATAATGAAAATTGAAATTATTTTAATATTTTAGACATTCTTTTTTTTTTAAAGTTTTTTTATATATTTCTTTCTTTTTAGAAACAAAAGAAACATCCTGGATATATATTGTTTTTTTTAACAATATGTATTATTATTATTATTAGTATTATTATTATTATTATTGTAGAGAATACAATCAATATTTCAAATTATAGAATTATTTGTTCTTTGTAGTGAAAAAGAACCTGTAAAGTCATCTGAAAAAGAAGACAAACTTTATGTAGTTGGATATTTTTGTTTCGAAATTCATTTTTGTTATTGTTATGTTTATTGTCAAGACTAAACATTTATTCTTTTTAAGAGACATCCGAACAAAAGGAAAACAAAATTATAAAAGCAGAAATGAAGCCTTGTTTGTTTATTTTTTTAATTAAATTCATATGTTAACATTCACAGTGATGTTCTTATATCATTTGCTTCTAGGTATGCTTTGCATTTTGATTTTAATATATATTTTTATTAGAGAAAAGATATTTACAACCATGAATTGTGCAACCACCGTGTAATCGTTTTGAAAAAAGTGAATCATACATGGGACCCACATGAAAAAGAATTAATTTCTTAATAGTGGTTCCTACTCCTTTTCAAAACGATTACGCGGTGTTTACACACTTCACGGTTGTATGTAAAATTATTTTGCAAATATGATAATTGCTTCCTTTGCAAATAGCCTATCTAGGAGTCCCTTGGGCATCTTGTTTATCAAAATAGTTGATCTCCAATACATTGGACCGACCACCGAGAGAAAAGTATGGAAGATCAAACTCGTCATTCTCTGCCTATCGACATTGATGCATTATATTTCTCTCTCTCTCTCTCTCTCCCCCTGTAATTTGTGTTATATTAGTAATTCTTAGAAGTCTCAATCGTCGATACAGCTTGTGTCATTTGCTTAATTTGTGAGACATTATAAAACTTGCAAGTTGAAGCGCCCTAGCTAATAACTGGAAGGAAGAAGAGGGAAGGAAAAGTGAGATAAATAATTGGAAGGTGGAAGTGTGACTGTGTGAGTCTGTGAAAGAGCTTAGAGAGGCGAAGAGTAAAATGAGGCAGTTAGGGTTTTTTGGCTTTTATATCTCAATGTAGACTGTAGTGGGCGAGGGGCTTAAATCATGAGTTTTCTGCTTAATGTGCGGGTATCAGGTAATTATCCGACCTTAACCGTTTAAATTTAGAAAATGGGAAACAAATTCCAAAAACCGAAACAAGTAAACAGTTTGATTATTTTGATCTGGATCGAGTCAAAAAAATGAGTCAGGTCAGGTACACGGATATTTTGAACAACCTAAGAAACAGTATGAGATTTTGCACATTCTCCACCCTGTCAGTTTGAACAGAAAAACTAACGGTGGAGATCAATTGTCAATTAATGACTCTCCGATCCCCCATTCACCAATCGGCAATTGCCGATTGAGGAGATCAAGGAATTAAATATAGATGATTGAATTATATTAATTATATTTGATTTTTTAATATAAAATAAAAATTTATGAATAGTAAAACTAGGAAACTTAAAAATGAAGGACATGATAATATCAATGTTGTTATAAAAGTTCCTCTCGGCCTCTCCTTATTTTACTTATCATCCAAGCTAGTTATTTGCTTTTCGTTTGATTTCAATATTCTTCTTCAATCGTCACATATTATAACTTCTTATAACTCATGATTCCATTCTTTTTCTTAACTTTATAACTCTGTTAATTATCCTATAATTCCTTGACTAACTCCGCAACCAAACAATTAGAATATATTCAGATCAGAAGATCAGTTCTCGATCCATTAATGCATATATATAATAAGGTCGATGCCCATACATGCAGGAGAACAAAAAGCTGTGTTCAAAAGGAAAACATGGAATTGGATAAAGCATGCCATTCTCTGCCTGCTGACATCGATAAAAATGGTATACATGCATGACTCTCTCTCTCTCTCTCTCTCTCTCTCTCTCTCTCTCTCTCTCTCTCTCTCCCCAGTATTGTTGTTTGATTTTTAGACATATCAATAATGGTTTCATTTTGTTTGCTTAATTATATAATATATTAAAAAAACTATGGAATAATTAGTTATATATATATTTAGAATAATGTTATATACTTTAGCTGACTTATAATCCTGACTTCTTCGGTATTATAAATCCATGTATATCCGGCCATCCATTAAAAGTCAAAACAGGAAATAAATTATATTAATATTTATTACATTGGCGATGTGTGCGCGTCCAATTGCATAAAGTTAATAATATTTTTAGAGTAAGATTTTTAGTAAACTGATATATATCTTTTGTATGAATTTGTTTTTCCATCTTTATGTCGACTCAGGAGTTGTAAGATCAAGAAGAGATCATCCGCCAGCTGATTACACATTTCACATCAAGAATTTCTCGGTGCTGTTTGAGGCAGAGGTTGAGAAATGTGAATCGGGCCAGTTTGAAGTTGGCGGCTACAAATGGTGCACTTTGAAGATCTATCAATCTCTCAGTTGTTTTTTTTTTTAATTATATATATAAAGAAATAAAAATAAATCCAACCATTTTAATTTTCATTTCCATGCATTTTCAGGAGATTGGTACTCAAAACAAATGGGAAGAGGAATAGTAACAGTCACATCTCCTTATATTTGGCAATAGAAAATCAAAATACTCTTTCGCTTGGATGGGAGGTTAATGTAAAGTTCAGATTCTTTGTGCATGATCAAATACGAAACAAGTACCTGTGTATTAAAGGTACGTAGGTTTCCAACATTTAATATTCTTTAAGAAGATTTACAAATCCAACGGTAAATATTAAATAAAAGAGACATAAACAGATACAGCAAGTTTTTGAATGCACAATACTTTTGTTGTCTATATATATATATATATATATATATATATATATATATATACCTAATAATTTACGCCTTTCTTCAACTTTACATCTTTTATGTTTTTGGACAAAATTGTTAATAAATGTTTACTCTTTTATACATATACAGATAAGTTAAATTTCAATTTAAAGCCTAGCATGGGATTTTCTTTATATATATGAATATTTTTTGGGGATATTTATTTTGATAGTTGAAGATTTCTTGTAACCTTAACAATTTGGATGCGCGCAGATAGGATTGCAAGACGCTTTCATTACTTAAAGACTGAATGGGGGTTCGCTCAATTACTTTCGCACGACACCCTCAACGATCCTTCAAATGGTTATATTGTTGACGATTTTTGCATTCTTGGGGCTGAAGTTTTTGTCATCAAACGTACCACTGGCAGGGGAGTGTGCTTGTCGATGATAAAACAACCTCAAACCAATTATTTCACTTGGAGAGTTGACAGCTTTGACAGGCGGAGTAACGTTTATTATTACTCTGATGGCTTCTTTGTTCAGGGGCGTAAATGGTACTTTTTATCTTATATTTGGAATCTTTGCTTTTATATCAGAATTTCAAATGGCTTTAACTTTTAGTAGTTTAGTAGACTCATGACATTAGCATTATATATATATATATATATATATATATATATATATATATCTCTCTCTCTCTGGATATATATAGGAAGTTGATGCTCTATCCAAGGGGATCAGACACGGCAACCTCAGATCACGGCTTGTTCTTGTCTCTCTTTCTTCGACCGGATGATTCAGAAATCGTTACTCCTAACCGAAAATTGTACGCAAAATACAAGCTGCGAATAAGGGACCAAGTCAATAGCAAACACCTTGAAAGAACATGTCAGGGATCTCTTGATCAATCCTTCATGCGAAAATATTATTTCTCTTTTGCTGTTTGAGGTTGAAAAAATTATGACAAAACTCTTATCTTGCAGTTGAGCGTTGGTTCGATAGCATTAACGGCTGGGGTTTCCCGACCTTTACGTCTCTGAGAGATCTCAAGGATCGGTCAAATGGCTACTTAGTGGGTGATGCTTTGTTCGTTGAATGCAAAATTGATGTCATATCTGAAGTGAAGGATTTCTCCGGATGATCTAATTGGAGACAAATTAATTAGCTATAATATTACTATTAATATACAATAATTCAGTGGTTGTGGAAGCGATACATTCGACACAAATTCCGCAACATTAATATTATTATGTCTATATATATATATAGCAAATGTAAGAATTAAAGATATATAAAATGTAATTTTAAGAGGGACAAAAATCAAAGCCATCCAATATCCTAAATTATCATAGATGGATTGGGCATCCATGAATCAATGTGACATATTTGTATTTCATGAAATCCACTCGTACGATTCTTCCCATATTTTTTGTGTGAAGTGTACGTCCAAGAAATCCACAGCACTAAACCAATCAGCTTGTTTCGAATGGCGTTACGAATTAAGCCATTCATATATATAAATATATCTATATATTAATTATTCTCGCGCGTATTATTCATATTTTGCATTCGTTGTTGGTTTTTGAGTTGGCTTCCTATGTACTCTCTTTGTAACACTCGGATCTAGTGTCAAGTTGTTTTTAGAAAATTTTAGATTTTTATGTGCGAAAAGATCATTTGAGTTTTCAAATAGTCTTTTTATTTTAAATAGACTATGAGTCTAAAATCTTTATTTTGGTGTATTATGATTTTTTGTGAGTTGGATATTTAGTTTTTTTTTTTAAAAAAGGTATTTTTATGGGCCGAGACACTTTTTTAAACAAGTTGAATTTTTTTATTTGTGAAGTCAGAAAATAGCCTTTTATAGATTTTCTCACTTTTCAAACCGTGGACCCAAAACCTTGCACCAAAACCCAATAATCAATTTTCCAGACTCCACAGTCCACAACATGCACGTCCGTTTCCTTTGCATGCACGTCTATCCTCTAGGATTTTACCCTCACCTCTTTATAATCAGATGTACTTTCTTCCCTGCATTTGAAAACTACCCAAGAATTTTTTCCTGCCGTCAGCCACCTCCCAAGCCTACCTTGCCGTAGCACTTCATCACAGTCACCACAAGAGAACCCAGACTGACCATCATTTTTCTTGCCATACGCAGATCTGCCTTGCACCACCCTGCCCAACCAGAGTACAACCACGTCGCAGCCCAAGTGCACATTCAGGAAGCAACCACCGCGAGCCATCATGGCACGTCCACAAACATCCCCTGTTTTTGTTTTCCCGGAACAGAGCACGCACCCCTCATTCTCCCCCACCGTAAGCAATGCAAACCCACCACCTAGTCAGTCACGGCCCCAACCTGCTCAGCCGTTTGGTACCACCTCTGTTTTTGCATCACCAAGCAGCAGTAGTTACCGAACAGCCCAAGCCACCGACAGCACCTCCAAGTCACTCTCTCTCGGCTTAGTCTCTATCTCCCTCACGTTTTACTCTCTCTCCGTGTTACTCTCTCTCTCTCTCAGTGCTCCGTCGCGATCACCACCCACCGTCCGTCGCAACTTTCTCTCTTCCGGTGAGTCTTCGTAGCACAACTTAAGTGGTGAAAATCTGTCTTACGTAGAACTGCTACAAGAAGAAGAAGAAAAAAAAATGATTTACAGGTTTGCCATTAAGGCCCACGGGTGTTGAACTTATTTCAGATGATTTTGTGTTTTAAATATATTATGGGCAGATTTCACTATTGCGGAAATTATTCTAGTTATTTTGGGCTTGGTTTAAATGGGTTATGTTTTTAATAAATGGTCTTGGTTTAATTTTACTTAAGAAAATACATGATTTTATAAGGATAATAATAAAGATTTGTAATATGGTATTAGTATTATTATTTTTTTAATATAATTATTTTATCTAGTTTTTATATTGTATAATTGAACTTCTATAATAAATAAGTTGGAGTTTAATGTTTTAGTCGGAGTTATTAAATGAACATAGATGATTTTAGAAAGTGATGTTATATTTTTAGGTTATGAGAATTTTAGGTTTTGAGGAATTAAAATAAGTTATTTTAGAAGTCTAGGCTTAAATATCGAAATACGTGTTCAATTAAAATTTACAGAAATTACGTGATTATTTTATAAATGACGAGTAATAGTTGTTCGGCATTTTTTTGAGGAAATTTCTGAAAAGCTAAGAAGTCCAGGTAAGCGGGGTTCCTATACTAGACTTTGCATAAAATAGAAATGAACTGAGATTGATTTATGAAAATGTGCATTATATGTTTTGAAAAGAAATGTGAAAATAACCTTAGTTATTTATTCGTCATTACTCATTGAACTCTGATGAAAGAGAAAGCATTTTTGTCATAACTGGTGTCGACATGAGCTTATTTTTGGCATTCTATTTTTGACCAATGCAAAAAGAGCAAATATGAAAATTTGTGCATGATTATGCTTTGGATCTGCCTTGATTATGAAGGTGATATGATTTTGTTCAGTACTATGTTTGGATAAGATGTGATTTCTGAAAACCTTTGGCATGACTCTCTGATTCTGAATTTGATTTTGTTTCCGCTCTGTTCAGTTACAGCCCTACCACGGGTGATAATAGTGGCATACGGCCCAACCACGGGTTACAATAGTGAATACGGCCCAACCGCGGGTTATAATAGTGGATACGGCCCAACCGCGGGTTATAATAGTGGATACGGTCCTACCACGGGTTATAGTAGTGGTCTCTGTTTTGAGTGCACACCTTGGTGACAGAGTGATTTATGATCTGCTTGGCTATCCACAGATGCACAACCCTACCACGGGGGTTATACATGGCCGCTGTTCTGATATGATGTTCTGATGATGATGATGATCATTTATGCTATGCCAAAGGATATTTTTGAATGAAATTGTTTCTAAATCTTCGCTCTGATATTTTGATTACATGTTCTGCTTCTGCACTCTGAAAATGAAAATGTTTTGTTCTGCATTCTGATTTTTATAAATGCTCATGTTTACACACTAGTATATGTTTTTTGCTTACTGAGTTGTTGATAACTCACCCCTTATCTCCAAATATTTTTCAGATGATTTTGAATAGTTCAGCTAAGGATCAGGACTATGGAGTGTGGGTGAGATGATTATGTAAGCATAGTGGATTACTCATAGAAGATTTCTAAGAATTGACAGTTTTTATTAAGAGATTTTATAGTGTTCTGTTGACTTTATACTTTGGAGTCTATATATTTAT
The DNA here is from genome assembly GCA_029856935.1 of Cyclocarya paliurus. Classification (NCBI taxonomy): domain Eukaryota; kingdom Viridiplantae; phylum Streptophyta; class Magnoliopsida; order Fagales; family Juglandaceae; genus Cyclocarya; species Cyclocarya paliurus. Next base: position 29,930,811 of record CM056954.1, on the reverse strand, counting down.
TGATGAAATGTGAGTTTTAAGTTACAAGGAGTAACTCTCCGACTCTCGAGGGATCGGGGCGTTATACTCTTAGCTCCAAAACAGAAAAATCTTGGCATTTTCTCATATTATTCATGAATTATCTCGGTAAAAGTTGGCCCTCAAGAATATACATGACTTGGACCGATTTGTTTTTTCTTTTCAAAAACACTTATATTAATTAGGATATGAGAAACTTATAAGGATCAATGTGAAAAATTGATAATTTCCAATTTTATGGTCTTTTGATGGTTGATATATATACATTATGACTATGAACCTATGATCATTTTGAAAAGTAAAATACAATCGCATATATGTAGCAACGTTCCAGTGGCAAATTAATGAAAAATGCCACAACTGACAGCTAGTTGCTACTAGAAACTATGTTGTAGTGATATTGAAGAAAATTATATATAGAAAATTATCTCTCACGCTGATTTAGTATAAAAACATCTACTCTTCTCAAGTAACCAACTACAACAAAATTGACTTTTAGGGATGAAATAAATTTCGTCCCAAAAAATTGATGACTTTACAAAATCGTTTGAACGGCAAAATTTCTATTCGAACAGCATTTTCTGTGATGAATTAAAGCGTCTCAGAAAGTTTTTTTCGTTCAAACGGAAAAAAAATACGTTTGAACAAAAAAATCTTGGCAGGAAAGTAATTTATTATGCCGAGGAAAGTTCAAAACCGTTCGAACGATAATTATTTTTTTTCGAACAGAAAATATTTGGTGGCAAAACTGGGCGGGAAGGTTTCTAAACCGTTTGAACAGAATATATTTAGTTCAAACATATTCAAGCACCACATTTATACATTCAAGCATATAATATTAATCTCGGTACATAATTCAAAATATAAAAAATATATATCATATATACAAATTCATTAATTAATTTTATGTAATTAATTTTAAAATATTTTAATGATTTATTTTATGTTAAATAAGATTTTTAGTTAAATAAATATTATTAGCCATACACCACATAATATAAATCAATAATTACTCCAAAAAAAAACAAAATATTTAATTTACAACTAAAACAAATTATCAAAATACCATATATACTGTCCATAACTATTACAAAAAATATATATATAAATAAAAAATAGAAACTACTATGATGCGAGGTCTCTGCACACATCCTTGACTGCAGATTATTGTCTCTCTACCTATGCCAGTCGAGTACTAAGCGTGACCTGAGTTGTATTATTGACATTAATCTATGTACGTAACTTAGAGACGCTAGCCATAATCTCTGTACGCAACTCAGTCATGGCAGTATGCACTGCATCGATCACCAGCGATGTGTGTATGCCGATCTTAGCATGCAGTATGTTGCTCATCTCCTCGCAAGTAGATGTGCATGATGCCTCGGCCTGTGTAGATGCCTCACTAGCCGATACTCCAGTATCTCCGGGCTGTGCATCTCTCTGAATACCAGCCTTGTCGTCAAGAACAGGTTCAAGAAAATGAAATCTCAAGTGTCCCGTGCTCCGTGACAGGGTGGTGCTATTGATCGGTCCCATCGGCTACCGTGAACGCTCGGCAACTTCTGGCACAACCCCTAAATGTAGAAAAAATCGAGTGATCAGGATCCCTAACGGTAATATATTTGTCGTAATGTATTAAGCCTTTGATCGGATCCTCTCAAATATATACCCCATGAGATCTATCAAAATGCCACGAGCGACCTGTATCATAAATCTCGCTCGATCCATGTCAACCTCTGTCTTGTACTACCAAGAGTCAATATTGTTGGCGATGATTAAATTCATGATCTTGAAGAAAGAAGATAAATCTGCCTACCTAATGCTCTTCGTCCCATCATACACTGGAGCATCTGGACCAACAATCAAGTCTCTGACCTCATGATCAACAAGTGTATCGATCTCATCTATGTAAACTGGTCTATCGCCTGAGACATCTCTGCCTCACATGAAGGATTAGACTCTCTAGGCGGCAGGTTCAGATAGGCATCAACCAGCCTAGGAATATCGAGATATGCAGCGAGTCCGTCTGCTAAAAATATAACAGGCATTTCTCGGACACAAATCCTGTATGCCCCTCCATCGTCTGGGCTGGCACCACTGCGCTCTTTATAGAACTCAACAACGATCTCAATGTAGGAAATGAGCTACATTCCTTCTTCTTGTTGATCTAAGATTGGTGCCCAACTACGATCATTGAATACTGATGGGAGGGAATGACCCTCTCATATAAGAGCCAAAAATTAGACAGTTTTACCTATCGCTCAAGTAAAACAGTCCGCTCTCGAACTGTTTGGATGGAAGGTTCTCCTGATCTACCACATTTACGGCCCCTATAAGATATTCTTATGAACCTGAAATTTTAAAAATAAAATAAATATTCAACATTAGTGATAAAATTTAATATGAGAAAAGATTTAAAAAATCATATACTAATAGCAATTTAATAAATTAATTGATAGAACAATTCAATAAAATAATGAAAACAATTTAATAAGCTAATACAAAGTAAATGTTTATGTTCAAAAGATTGAAAAAAGTGATCGAACAGAATAGTTCAAACCGTTCGAATGCTTAAAAAGTGTTCAAACGGTAAGGTTAAACTCGTTCGAACGCATTCGAACGGAAAACAGATCGAGCTCACCCATGGTTGAGTCAACTCAGCGGCCATGGAAATACTTATAAATCCATCGATTCCATGGGTTTCTTCGACAAAACACATACTACTCTTCATTTCTAAACATCCTACGGTGGATTTGTGGTGTTATACGGTGACTATTGATGAAAAAATACAATTTTTCTAGAGAAAATGAATAAAACCATAAAAATAAACGGTAAAATAATTTTTAAAGTGCATACCTTCACTTAGGAGGAAGAGTGTTTCATGTAGGTAGTGATTACGGTGGTGATTGATGGGCATTCAAACGTTTTTCTCTCGTTTTCAAACGGTGGGGATGGCGGCGTTCAAGAGGTTGGCTTTGCGATAACTTATATGTGCAGAACCATTCGAACGTTATATTTAACCATTCGAACAGTTTTAAATTACTGTTCAAACGTTATTAGTTACCATTCAAATGGTATTTGTTTCAAGTTTAGTAAAAATTTATATTATAGTATATTATATTTATAATCATATAATTTGATATAATATATATACTATTATAGTAGATTATATATATTGTAATATATATGTAATATTATAGTATATTATAATATATATTTTATTATAGTATAATAGTAATATATTATAATACTTTACTATCAAACTATTATATATGATAATATATATATGATAGTATATAGTACTATATACTATGAGTTTATACTTAACTAATATATATCATCTTATATTTTCCTTTATTCTTTAGTATAGTATAATATATATGATACTATATATATGATATATAGTATAAATTACTATATATCATATAGTATATATCACTAATATATATCATCTTACATTTTCCTTTATACTTTAGTATAGTATAATATATATGATACTATATATATGATATATAGTATATATTACTAATATATATGATAGTATATATTACTAATAGATATCATCTTACATTTTTATAGTATACTTTAATATAGAATAATATATATGATACTATATATATGGTAGTATATATTACTAATACATATGATCTTATAGTTTTCATATAATGATGAAAATAAATATATTTAAACTTTAAGGAGATGTATTCGAACGGTATCCGTAAAACGTTCGAAGGCTTTATTTGCATTTGAACATCTAAAAAAAACATTAGAACGGTTTATTTATAGTGGTGGAAAAATATCCCACCAATTAATGACTATGGATTACCGTTCAAATCTCCTTTGTCATAGTTCTAACGGATTATTGCAATGGTGGGAAAATATCCCGCCAATTAATAACTCTGGATTATCGTTTGAATGTTTTTTGTCATCGTTCAAACGGTTTCTTGCTGTGGTGGAAAAATATCCCGCCAATTAAAGACTCCTAGATTACTGTTCAAATGAAATTTTTGCCGTTCGAACGGTGTTGAAGAAATTTGTGCAGGTGAGAAAATTGGCACCGAGAAAATTTCTCACGTTCGACCGCAATTTATTTACGTTCGAACGGTTAGTGAGAACTTAAAATGTTCCCACACGCCGTTAGTCCCTCATTTTTCTCTCCTCTTTTCCTCTCTTCACCGTTTTCTCTCCAAAATCTTCTATTTTCTTTACACAATCCTTCATTCTATCATCTTACAAAGAGGATTGCACACTTATTTTGCTTAAAGGTATGACTTTCTTTTTCATTTTACTTCCAAATCTATTATTGATTCTATTTTATATATATATATATATATATATATATATATATATATATTATATTGTATAGGTGTTTATTGGAGAAATCTATACTTTAATATAGTTATTTATTGATTTTATAGTTTATATATATATATATATTGTGTAGGTATTTATTAGATTAAACACAAAATATGTTTGTTAGAGGATTGCTATTCGCAGTATATATGTTGTATGTTTGTAGTGTTTTTTGAATATGAGTTTGTGATGTTTTATGAGATTGTGTCTTGTATGAACTGATTGGTGTTTGGAATCTGGGTTAAGACTGTTCAAACGCAGTAATATTCTGTTCGAACGCATAGACGAGTTCGAACAGTCATTTAAGTATTAGAACAGTTGTGCTCATGAGTTATAATATAAATAACTTAAAAATAATAAACATAAGAATTATTAATACTTAAACTCATATTAATACTCTAAAGATAATAGTCGTAAAAACTATCTTACAATTAACTTAAAAATTAATAAAATTAAATTATAAATAACTTAAAAATAACAAAATAGGTGCATCGATGTATTACTCATCGGTGTGCATGACCAAACGAGCATATTTAGAAAACTATGGGGAGATGTTGTCAAAATTTTGTTGGACGTGACAGATAATAGTTGGTAAGTTGTCGATTATGATCTTACAATCCTGAATGGGATTGGATCAACTACCCGGTGAAATGAAGAAATTGCACAATATGTTAGATAATTGATTGTTTGTTGATGCACGTGACTATTTGCAATAGGATATTAGACATGGATAAGAGTTGGATGCGAGTTAGAGATCGGTTGTGTGAAGATTACATGTATATGCTAAAGGAGTTACGAAATTTTTGGAGTTCGCATCCTGTACAATTGGCAATGATGGTCGTATTAGATGCCTATGCCGACTTCGTAAGAATTTGCATTCTCATAAGATAGAGTTGGTGAGAGAGCATTTGTTTATCAAAGGTATTGACCAAGGTTATACTAATTGGGTCTTACATAGAGAACCGTATCCAACGTCATTCAAACTTCGAGATGAAGAAGAAGACATCGATGAAGATGTTTGTCCTGAGGTTGTTGGTGACGATCCCGAAGAGGATATGGAATAAATGCTGGGCAACATTGGTGTGGGAATGTTTATGGATGGAAGTGGAACAGATCCATCAAATTCAAATGATTCGTGCCACTTTTACTCGCTTGTGGAATGATTCATAGCCTGAGTTATATTCAAGGTGTAAAAGGCACAGTAGTAAGTTGTCATTTATAGTTAGACTGCTTTTTATATAATCCGTGTGCCGAATATCTATTAAGGCTATCAATATGTTGCTCAAGCTATTTAAAGAGGCACTTCCATCAGATAATATTTTACCCCACAACTTCTACAAAGCAAAATAGTTGAAAAGAGAACTTGGGTTTGATTACAATGTAATACATGCATGTAAGAATGATTGTGTGTTATTTTGGCGAGAGAATGAGCAGTTGAACGAGTGCCCCATTTGCAATGAATCAAGATGGACAACTGAAAAGTAGAATGTGCAGCGGAAGGTTGTACGTCACTTTCCATTGATACCTAGATTACAACGGTTATTTATGTCACATTCAACGACTGTGAATATGACATGGCACTCATCATCTAGAGTCAAGAATAATAATGTTTTGTCACATCCTGCAGACTCTTAAGTTTGGAAGGAATTTGACTTGAAAACACACATGGTTTGCTGAAAAACCTCCTAATGTTTGACTTGGGTTAGCAACAGATGGATTTAATCTGTTTGGAAACATGAGTTCTAGTCATAGTACTTGGCCAGTTGTACTTATGCCGTACAATCTACCACTTTGAAAATGTATGAAAGATCCATATTTCATGATGTGTTTGCTCATTCCAGGACAAAGATCACCGGGAAATGATATAGACATACACTTACAGCCACTGATAGCAGAATTGAAAGATTTGTGGGAGAATGGAGTATTAACATTTGAGTCATTAACAGGCAAGTCGTTCAAGATGTATGATGCGGTGTTATGGATAATAAATAATTTTCTTGCTTATAGAAACTTGTTAGGTTGGAGCACTAAGGGGAAATTGGCATGTCCGACCTGTAACAAACATATCCAATCTGAATGGCTTACGTATGGGGAGAAACTATACTTCATGGGTCATCGTCGATTTTTATCTAGTGACTGTAGATGGTATGAAAATGGTAGGATGTTTGATGGCACTGTTGAATGGGAGCACCCTCAAGTAATGATTTTGGTAAAAAACAACAGAAGAGAAAACGAAGTGTGAATGAGTTGAATTGGACAAAGAAAAGTATATTTTTTGAACTCTTCTACTGGTCGACGTTAAAATTACGGCATAGTCTCTATGTTATGCATATTGAAAAAAATATATGCGAGTCCGTGTTAGGAACGTTGATGTCAATTGAAGGTAAAACGAAGGATAATATAAACTTACGAAAAGATCTAAAGCAGTTGGGAATTAGACCTGAAATGCACTTACAACAAAGTGGTTCATCTGTTTACATCCCAATTGGGTGGTATACATTGTCAAGGAACGAAAAGGCTACATTTTGTGAGTGGTTGCAGAAGATTAAATTACCGGACAGGTATGCCTCAAATCTAACAAGGTGTGTGTCAACAAATGACTAGAAAATTATTAGACTAAAAAGCCATGATTGTCATGTATTTTTACAACATATCTTGCCTGTTGGTATCCGTGGGTTCTTGACAGAGATGTGCGGGTTGCCTTAATTGAGTTAAGTGTATTTTTTAAAGATTTATGTGCTAGAACATTGAATGTAGAAGTTTTGAATCGTATGGAATGAGAAAGTGCACTAATATTGTGTAAGTTAGAGAGTATTTACCCACCGTCATTCTTCAAATTATGGTTCACTTAGCCATTCATTTGCCACGTGAGACTCGACTTACAGGACCAGTCCAGTATAGGTGGATGTATCCCATTGAACGGTTTCTTGAAAAGTTGAAATGCACAGTGGGTAATAAGGCCCTTCCAGCATATATTGTGTGAGGGGCCGAGTGCTCAAGCTATGTGGAAATATTTTGCTAATATTTGTCAAATAAGACTACCGTAAATCAGAAACTGAAAGGGCATGATGGCTTTTTGGTGGCATAGAGCAAGCAAGCAAACTCAAGCAGGCTGGATCCGTGAGTTCTCCTGATTTTAATTTCATGGTCTTTATGGAAGGCCCAATGCATGGCAAGAATGGAAGGTATTGCTTTTAAGATAGATGATACTATTCAGTATATAAAGTTTATTCTGAAAGATGCAAGTGCTACTTTGAACAAATTCCAGCAAATACACAAGGATGATAAGTTGGTAATGGAGGCCCTGTGTGTTTCGATTGTTCCTGTGTATAAGAAGCAGGTGAAGTTCATAAGATGGGAGATGCCTAAGAGGGGATCTGTGAAGCTAAATGTGGATGGTGGAGCTCGTTCAAATCCAGGTGAGGCAGGGGGAGGTGGTATACTACGTGACTCAAAGGGTAATTGTATAGCCGGCTATGCACATTATTATGGTTCTGCTTCAAATACAATAGCTGAATGTCGGGCTTTATTAGATGGGCTTCAAATTTGTAAACAACTAAGGATTCAAAATTTGCTTGTAGAGTCTGATTCTTTCGTGTTCATAAATTAGCTTGCGTCCGGAATTTGTCGTCTTTGGTTTCTTTGGGATTTTTGGGAGGAAATAAAGGAGATAGCCATTGAGATTAATGCTCGTTTTAGGCATATTTTTAGGGAAGCAAATATGGTAGCGGATTTTTTGGCAAAGGAAGGGACACATGGTGTGTATACAGATTTCTTTGGTTTGGAATTTCAGCATACACGGTTGAGAGGTTTGGTGCGTATGGATCGATTGGGGATGGTTTATATTAGAGAGAAATGAGTTTTATTATTTGGAATTTTTGTAATTATGGTTTTCCTCCACCATAAGTGAGGGCTTTAATAAAATTGGGATAAGGGTCTCTCGTGGATAGGGGGCCCTGACTTTTATAAAAAAAAAAAAAAAGCCCTTCCAGAAGGATCAATTGCAGAAATATATATTGATGATGAGTGGCATACATTTTGTTCCAAATACTTCCACGGTGTTGACACAAGGTTTGATGGGCCGGAAAGAAACTTTGATGTTGACCAAGCAAGACAACTGAACGGATTTTCTGTATTTTCTCAACAAGTACGTCCACTTGGTGCTCAGGGTGGTTATGATTTGTGTGAAAGGGAGTTCGAGAAAGCTTAGTGGTACGTGCTAAATAATTGCCCAGAGATAAACAGCCACTTGAAGTAAGTTCAAATTAATTGTTAATTAATCATTGAATTTACTTATTAAACAATTATACGAATATACTTATTGTTGGTAATTTTTAATTTCAGTGATTATATTAACGTGCTCAAAGAACTGAGAATAAATGATATAAACCAGAGACATGAACAGGAGTTCCCGAAATGGTTCGAAGAATGGGTAATGACATTAATACAGATGCGATTTTGCACTAACATATTTAAAATAGAGAGGATGGTTAACGGTTGAATGTTTATACTTTATTTAATATGTAGATTGTACAAATGCATACTAGTAATCTGAACGATATATCAGACAAACTATATGCACTGGCGCGTGGCCCCTCGAGACGCGATGCCCGATATTCTGCATATATTTCTCGAGGAAGTAGGTATCACACAATTGGTCAAGAACTTTATAAGAAAACACAAAGTAGTGGTGTCCTTATCAAAGGGAGTCATGATGGAGATAATGTTGATTTCTATGGAGTTATCGTAGATATAATTGGAATGAGATATGTGGGGGAGCTTGTGACTTATTTATTTAAGTGTGATTGGTAGGATTTAAGCAATCCTCGAAGAGAAAAATGTCAGGATGAATATTTCTGAGTATTAATGGATCACAAAAATGGTATGAAGATGATTATTTTATTTTAGCTTCCCAAGCATTTCAACTATTCTATTTAGACGATCCTCAGTTAGGAAATCAATGGCAAGTAGTAAAAAAAAATTTTCCTAGAAATATTTATGACTTTATCCTAGAGGCGGAGGGACAAGATGAAGAAGAAGATGAGCCTTCTACTCAAGAAGTATACCAAGAGAATCAACATGCCTTTAACTTATTTGTGGATTTGAGCCAGTATGAGATGATCGCATTATTTTGGAAAGATATTGAGGATGAAATAGTTGAGGCGACAATTGATCAAAGTGTTGAGTCATCTGAAGTATCTAGACCAAATTTATAGATGAAACTTATACAGATGATTGACCTATTTTGTATTCACATTATACAGTATCTGGCACTTATGCCACCAAAGAGGAAAGAAGTTCGCATCCCATCTCCACCTGTTCCTAACTCTCCGTCTAACTCATTATTAGAGATTGACTCTACGGAATAAGGTAAATAACTAATACTCATTTTTTTCAATTATGATATATGATAATTGATACGAGGTAAATAACTAATATTATTTTATAGAGATAATAGTACAATCTCGTCACGGATGAGGCACTACTAGAGGCGTGACGTTGGAGAAATATCGTAAAGTAAGTAAGATTAAAGTTAACATTCCTGACGAACATACTGGAGGCAAGGGACAACAAACAACTTGGCTTGCATCATATGTGGGTGCTCTTATATGGATTTATGCACCTTTGGCTACGAGTTCATGGCATAAAGTCCCGCAAGATATGAAAAAACTTATAAAGAAGCGTTGTTTGGTACGTAATATTTAAATAATAAATTTATATTGACATTATTTAATATTCTAAATGATAATATTTTTGTATATATACTTTTTCAATAATGATTTCAAGCTAAATTTTAGTCGGAAAGAGGAGCGTAAGACTGTCGAAGAGTTGATGTGTATTGCATTCCGCAAGTATAAGACGAGGAGGTGTCACGAGCATTACAAGAAGTACGAGAACAAAGAAGATGCATGCCAGCATCCTTTTCAGGACGTCCGACCTGAAAAATTGGAAAAACTTTGCGACATATTTGAGGATCCATCATATAAGGTAAAGTAAATGAATTCTTTATATGTCATATTTGTAATTTTCACTTACCAACTTTTACAACTTCTATGCAGAAGCAAAATTCTATAAACAAAACGAATAGATCAAAGTTGAAGATTCATCATCATGCAGGCTCAAGATCTTTCCATCGCCTCTCTTAGAAATTGGTAATGTACTCTTTTGTTTTATTATTATTCTATATAGTTTGTTTTTAATATTGACTTTATATCTTAACAATATCTCTTTTCTTTTTCTTTTCTTTTTTTCTTTTTTTAGGAAAGAGTTAGGGTCACCTGTCCAAAAGTGACCCCTTCTCAATTTTATTAATAACCCTCACTTGTGGCGGAGGAAAACCCTGGTTACAAAACAAGCATCTTGGGTACAAAAGGAAAACCCAGCATGCAGGAAAAAACAATCTAGAAAAATAAACCAACGAAAAAACAAACAACAAACACACGAAATTAACTAAAATGAAGCGAAGGCAACCCGGAGTAATCCATGCGGATAAGACCACGCAACGCTCAGGGAGTCTTAGTCAAGTGTGAAAAAATTAAATCACTACCAAATGCCCCATGTTTGGCTAACCAATCTGCAACTTTATTACCCTCCCCGAAAAACATGATAAATCGAGCAGGTCATGGAATTCATAGTGTCCATAATTTCCTCCCAAAAATCCTCCAGGTACCACACCCCACATCTTTTACTCCTCCACTAGGAAATAACAGTCATAGAATCAAGTTCAATATCCACATAATTTAAAGATAAGGATTTACAAACCTGGAGCCTATGAAGAAGAGCTAAAAGTTCAACCCGGTTATTAGAACCTGTACCAATGAACGAAGAAAAAGCATGAATTAGCTGACCATGATTATTTCTAATAATCCATCCTATACCTAAAGCACCCGAATTACCCAAATTATTGCCATCTGTGTTCAGTTTAACCCATCCCGCCGAAGGCCATTGCCAAGCAATAGCTTTGCAACACCGGATTGGAGGGAAAACAGGCTGGACATTCACGCCCTCAAGTACCTACAAATCAAAACTAGATATGTCAGAACTAGCATGCATATCGCGACAAATAAGACTAATCCACCGATGAACAGAGTGAATAATGTCAGAGGCAAATTCAAAGCGCCCTTCCATGCACACCAAATAGCGCCACCACCAGAGTCTCCAAGTGATAATCACCAGAAGAATTCCCATAATAATGCCAACTTGAGACAATAGATTCGCACGGCGAATCCAAATCTTAACCGTATCTTTCCAATTCCGACCAATCGGGATCCCAAGGCTAGCCCCAAAATAATGCCAAACGGTGTTCGCAATATCACCTGCAAAAAGAACATGATTTTGGTCCTCATAATGACCGTTAGCACAACAATCACATCGGGAGGTAATAGGAATACCAATAAGACGAAGGTGATGATCGACACTGAGGGCCATAAACCAAGCTTTCCACATGTGGGTAGAAATTTTAAGAGGAAGACTCTTTTGCCACATGCAAGAGTGCCCCTCAATAGTATCACCCCTAATACGGACACAATCCCAAGCCGACTTAATGGAAAACAAACCATTATCATTATTGGTCCAAATCAAAACATCCAAACCCGGTTAAGCCTTACAAATATCCTCTAAAATACCCTCAAAGTGATCCGGCCCCACCAATTGAAGAATAAAATCCACATCTTAGTCATTATTTAATTTGCAGTCCTTCACTTGAAGATGAGGATGACCCATAATATGCAGATCATTAGCTAAAGGGCCATTGTCCCGCCATTTATCATACTAGAAAGAAACCAAACCATCTTTAAGACTCCACTTTGAATTATCCAAGACCAAAGGGAGGGAGTTTGCAATCATTCTCCAGAACCTCGTACCCTTAGTTGGATCAACCAGGGCCCAAGGTTTAGAACCCACGTACTTACTCTTAAAAAAAATTTCCCATAAAGATTTACCTTGAATGAGATTCTAAGAAAATCTAGCATGAAGGGCTTGTTGCATATCATCAAGGTTCCTAAGAGCCAAACCACCTTCCTCCACGGGACGACAGATAGAAGTCCAGGCCACCCATTTTTTCTTACCTTTACCATTATCCTCCCCCCAGAAGAAAGTATTCATCATACGATGAACGGCATTAATAGTGGATTGCGGGACCTGAAGAACGGCAAAGAGATGGAGGGCCATACTAGACAGAACATGACGAAATAAGACAAGATGGCCACCCGCCAAAAGAAATCTCATCTTCCAACCTGAAATTTTCTTTTGAATATTAGACACCATATCTTCCAGATGCACCTGTTTAAGACGACCCAAAATAATAGGCACTCCAAGATATTTGAAAGGGAAAGATCCTTCTGAAAATCCAATCTTCCATAATAATGAGCTTTTACGCGTTAAGGAAATTTTTTGTGAGCAATAAATGGTCGATTTAGAGTGATTGATACACTGACCCGACCAATTCTGATACGTACGAGGCACAGATAAAATCTCCCTTAGGGCTTTAGAACTACCATTAGAAAAAAGCACAACATCATCAGCATACATAAGATGAGAAATTATGGGCATACCTTGGGCCTGAGAGAATTGACCAAATTTTCGAGCCTCCACACTTTGCTTGATCAAGCGAGAGAGAATTTCTTGAAGAATAATAAAAAGATAGGGAGAAAGGGGATCACCCTGACGCAATCCCCAACCACCTTGAAAAAAAACTTTAATAGTGACATTCATCATAATAGAATACCAAGGAGTCGAGATGCACGTTCTGATAAAAGCACAAAAATTAGAGGAAAATCCAAAACAGTGAAGAACCTCTAGCAGAAAAAGCCAATCCACTCGATCATAAGCTTTAGCCATATCCAGTTTAATCATGATCTTACCACCATGGGCCTTCTTGTTAATGGAATGGACCATTTCCTGAGTGATACTAATATTCTCAAAGATGCTTCTCCCTGGAATGAAAGCACCTTGTTCCCATGATATCATACGTGAGAGGAGACCTGTCAAACGATTAACAATGATTTTGGAGCATATTTTATAAAAAAAACCGAACAGCGGCTGATAGGCCTAAACTTATCAAACCCAGAAGGATTATCAACCTTTGGAATTAAGACAAGAAAAGATGTAAAAAATCTAGGAAGTTGCTTAGAAGTAAAAAATCTTGATATGGCTTCCAAGACATCCTCTTTCACAATCTCCCAACAGCTTTTGAAAAAACCAGAACCAAAACCATTCTGCCCCGGGGAACTATTAGAAGGAATAGAAGATAGAGCAGAGAAAACTTCATTCATGGAAGGCACCGCACACAACATCGAGTTATCAGAATCAGAAATAATAGGAGAGATGAGAGGCGATAAATCAAGTAATAATCTAGTCGGCGTTCCCTGCAGAAAATTAGAAAAGAAATCCACAGCCCCCTGATGAATGCTCTCCGGCGAAGTGAACACCATACCATTCGAAGATCTCATTTCCCCTACTCTTTTATGACGATTATTAGCAAGGCAGGCATGAAAAAAATTCATGTTACGATCACCATCCATGTGCCATTTTAACTTAGACATTTGAGCCAATCTAGTATCTAGTATCTTCACGATGGAGCCAATCCTCCAATTCCACAAAAAAGACCATAAGATCCCTCTCCGTAGCTTCATTCCAGTTTTGCTGAAGTTTTTTTTCAAGCTCCTCAATATGCTGCTCAAGAGAATGAATATGCATATTAGTATGACTGAAAACCTTTTTATTCAATTCATGCAAGGTGACCTTGGTATTCTTCAATTTAAACACCAATTTAGTAAGACCATAACCACCAACGGGAGTAGACCACGCCTGATGAACACATAACAAAAATTGCGGATGATCCACCCACATTTGTTGAAAACAAAAAGGAGAAGGGCCATAAGAGAAAGGATCCATCTTGAACTCTATAACCATATGAGAGTGATCAAACGTGGTGCACGGAAGATACGAACAAACTGCATTAGGAAAATAACCAAGCCAAGAGAAATCCATAAAAACCCGATCTAATTTCGCCCAAGACCGAGCAAGACCCGATTGACCATTACACCAAGAATAATTTCTACCCTTAGACTTCATTTCAACTAAACCACCTTGGTGTATCCAGGTGTTGAAGTCCTCCATCGCAGCATTAGAACGAGGTGCACCACCCCTTCTTTCCGAATTATGCCTGATAATATTAAAATCCCCAGCAAAAAGACAAGGCTCCGACCCCATAGCCTGGGAGCTAAGATCCGCACACAAGCTTTTCCTCTCATACATACTGCACTTAGCATAGATAATATTACACAAAAAAGGATAGGACCCCATGTTAACATGAAGAGAAAAAAACTACAAATTAGTCCGCACAACTTGAATATCAAGAGTACTGTCCAAAAAATCCAGATTTTACCACCATCATCAACATTCGAAGTAAAGGAATCAAAATGTAAATAGTGTTGCAAGCAGGTGGCTTTATCCAGAGCTTGAAATGGCTCCAAAACCGAAACCATCTTAGGCTTAAACTTACAAACTAAATTCTTCAGTCTACGACGAGAGGTACCGATGCCACGGGCATTCTAAACAATAATATTACTCATAAAGACAAGGTAGAGGGATGGGTAATGACCCGGCTTGAACTTCTAACTTTCTCAAATTTTTTCTTTTGATATTTTTTCTTAATCGATTTACCTTCAGATTCCGAATGATAATCCTTGAACTGAGGGAGCACTGCTGGAGGGAAATCAGTTTCAGGCTCGGAAACAATCTCTTCAAGATTATTATCCAAGTTTTCATGTAAAGTCCCAACTGCAAAACAGAGTTCATCTCCGCCCATAGCAATATTAGGAGCTGCCTCCTGAATCGAAGGAGCCGACTCTTCTACATTAAGAGAAACAAATTTATTATGGGTCATACCTGCCTCCTCACTTGGCTCTATCGCCCCTCCATCAGCATTAATATTGAACTCCATGAAATTAACCCCCTGGGCAGGTGTTGAAGAGGCGTTGAAAGGTTGTTCCAAAACAGGTTCAACAAGCTCTGTTTCAGGAGGTTCCTCACAAAAAAGAGTACCTGCCTCCTCATTTGGCACGAGCACCCCTCCATCCTCATGAATATTTATCTCCATGGGAATAACCCTTTGGGCAGGGGAAGGGGAGACGTTGGACAGTTTTTCAGGGATCACAACAGGTTCGACAGACTTTGTTTCAGGAATAATCACAGAGTTGTTCTCACCACCCTATGTATTACCAGAATTAGTGCCACCGAGTTCTGGTTCCACTTTCTTAGCACCACGGTTGAGCTCCTTTCCAACTCGACATGTCTTTGAATTATGACCCTAAACTCGGCATTTTCCACAGTACGCTGGCAATGTCTCATATAAGACCTCTTGTTTCCAACTCGTAGCCAGACCTGGAGCACCAATCCAAAAATAAGAAATCGGCTCCTTGGCTGCATCCATCTTTAAAAAAATCTCACCGTCCATGACTTTGGGAGCACGAGGGGCTACAAAAATTTCAAGAAGGAGCTGCGGAACCTCAACGTAGCAAGGGCCAAACAGCGAAGGAAGCCTGTGCAAAATACGAAAACCCTAGCAGAGCACGTAAGGGGCAGTTTCATCTGCCAAAAATTTCCGTACGTGCAAATATTAACAATATCCCTAGAAGAAAAAGTCAAACACCAATTATGATCTGACAAAATTATATGCTGCATCACATACTAATAGTAATGGAGAGTGGACTCATCCCAATGCTCGTGAGAATTATGTAAGTACTATAATTTCTTTTAATTAAACATATTTAAATTATTGTGTCAATATTAATTTTATAGGTTGTGTGTAGGATAAAATGGTTGTCCTCCATGCTGAAGCTGCATCAAATCATAATTCATCAACGTTCAGGATATTTGAGAGGTTTGGGTCGCTGTGTAAAGCCTTCAGGCTCTTTATCAACGCCAAGCACTACTGTCATTGCGTTAGAGAATGCAAATTCTAGGATCGAAGAATTGATTGCAAAACAGCATAAATTAGAGGCTCAATTGACAAAACAAGCAGACATGGAGATGCGTATAAAACAGCAAGAAGATCATAAAAGAGAGATGTAACTCCAAATGCAAGAACAACAAAGACAGATACTTATGCAGATACTTATGCAACAATTCAGGCCTCCTAGCAATTAATTTTTCATTAGAAGTGTTTTTATATATTAAACAATTATATATCATGTACTGATAATTTTATTAGTATTATTAATATTTTATTTATGTAATTCTGACTTATTATATTAGTTTTATTTATATTGAACAATTTGTAATGTATTTTTGAAATATAAATATCTATTTGGTTTTAAATTAGTATTGTCCATGAAAGAAATAACCGTTCAAACTCTCATCAAACATTCGAACATATATAAATCGAACGTAACCGTTCGAACGTCACATGTTAAAGTTCGAAAGGTAAAAAAAGTTGCGCGCTATTCGAACGCGTTCAAATATGCAATTCACTATTTGTGTTCGATCATCAATCTGTTTGTTCGAACATTTCTTCATGTGTATTTGGTCGAACGAACTAGAATCGATTGACCAGCCATGAAGTACCCGTTTGACATCCAAGCATCAATTGAAGACCTCATCTATCATTCACAACCAATTCTTGAATTTTAACATTTTCATCCAAGACCTGAAAAACCGACTGGACTTAATCGAATTCACCCCTACTCAGTCTCGGTCCATAGTGTCTCCAAAATTCAATTTTCAGTCCCATTCCTAGAGTATTTTTTTGGACCGGACTGGACTAAAACGGACCAAGAAAAATATCTAC